>CM065593.1:141710537-142338810 GCA_033119425.1 Bufotes viridis
ACTAGTATTCTAAGGCCCCATTCACACTGCCTTTGCCTCTAACCCTCATTTTTTGTGCGTAGGATACGGACCCCTTCATTTCAATGTGGGGCTGCAAAAAATGCAGTCAGGACACTGTGTGCTGTCCACATCCGTATGTACGTTTCACAGTCCCGCAAAAAGACAGAACATGTTCTAGTATTCTACATTTTGTTGACAAGAATGAGCATTGTTACAATGGGTCCAGAAAAAAAATTATGCAACACGAACGTCATCTGTATTTTTTGCAGACTGCAAAATATACATAGTAATGTGAATGCACCTTATCACAGGTGAGCCTCTGGACTCAGCACGGACCAAGTAACTTGGGACTGGTGAGACATTGCATATTTTGCTGTATATCGTTTATAGCTACTCACTTTGCTAGTAACATTACTATTGGTATTGATATTGACATTGCTATTAATATTGAAGCACGGATGCTACTTGCTCTAAAATATAAAATTTTTACTGCCAATTAAAACGAATTGGAATTTATGTTATGCTCCGAGAGCCCCCAGAAACATACATTCAGCATTATCATCCCCTGAACATAGACACTTTATCATTTGGACATTTTCTTTTACTGCTTTTTCATAAAATTCCTTATGATTATTTGTTGTGTGTTGATCCATAAGATCTGTGATACTATTTTCTTTATGCAGTCAGTCAACAGATTTGAGGATTTTATTCATCAGTTGGTTTTATGTTTCTATTCAATATGCTATTACATTTTTGACAATCAATGGTATATTTTTGTGCTAGAACAAGACATTTTAAAGAGGACCTTTCATCAAGATAAATAGTAATTCTTACCCTACCATGCTGGGAGCCCTCCACTGATGTACAATCTATGTTTATTTTCTCAAAATGACCCCCTGATCGTGTATTATTCGCCCCGTTTCTTCAGCCGCCTCATATGCAAATGCGGCTGAATTTTGTACGGGGCCGCGACTTTTCTTTTGTCTGGGGAGTGGCTTCGTTTATCCCTGGCTCAGAGCGCAGCCAATCATAGCGCTCGGCTCTTAGCCAGGGAGAAGGAGCGAGAATTGCGAGAACTTCAGCTTCTAAACATCCGGATCGTGCGTCATGGATTCCCCGCCGAGGGTCATGTCGGAAGAGGCAGCAGCAGCACCAGTGGAAGGGTAAGTGAGAGAATCACCCCTAGACATAGAGTAAATCTCACGAGAACTTGAGCTCCTTCTCCCTGGCTAAGAGCCGAGCGCTATGATTGGCTGCGCTCTCAGCCAGGGAGAAACAAAGCCATTCCCCAGGCAAAAGAAAAGTCGCCACCCCGTACAAAATTCAGCTTCATTTGCATATGAGGCGGCTGAAGAAACGGGGCGATTAATACACAGACATTTCATCAGGGGGTCATTTTGAGAAAATAAACATGGATTGTACATCAGTGGAGGGCTCCCAGCATGGTAGGGTAAGAATTACTATACCCTTATCTTGATGAAAGGTCCTCTTTAAGCACATCTAGTTTATTTCTTTCAAGTTTTGTCTTTTATGGCTGCTAAAAGGATTTATTTACCAGCACACTTGAAGTTTTATCTCTTTTGTTACAGTCTCACTATCTTTTGTGATACCAATAGTTGAAAGATTTTTTTTTTTCCGCAGAGTTCTACAGAGAATTCTATGGACAAATATCAGAATAAATGCCATACTAATCCTCACCAAATCACCAGAAAAGCACCCCAAGCAAAAACATTTTTTGGGTCATTTATCATACTGGTGTAAAGTATAACTGGCTTAGTTTCCCATAGCAACCATTCAGAATCCACTATTCATTTTTTACAGCTCCTTTGAAAGAATAAAAGGTGGAATCTGATTGGTTGCTATCGGCAACTAAGCCAGTTCTACTTTACACCAGTTTGATAAATGACCCCATTTATTTGGTGTGTTTTTTCAAACTTCACTATGGAATGTAAAGGGGCTTTTAGGACTAAAATATTGATGATCTATACACAGGATAGGGCCCTGAATTTCAATTTGGTAGGTGGTCTGACATCCAACACTCTCGCTGATCAATGATTTGAAGAGGCAGCGATGCCCCGGCGAGCATGGTGGCCTTCACAAAGTATACCAAACACAGTGCCGTACATTGTGTTTAATGACATTGTCTATATACAATGATTGATATCGCACTATTTAGTAGCTGTTCAGACTGTGAGTACACACCCAATTCTGCCAATCCAGTACCAGTGTTTTAACTCAGACGGTAGTGTTGCCTACCTTCTCTGTCTTCCCAGTCTTTTTATTTCTTGCAGTACCAGCGGTCCTGTGGTTCCCTAGACGTACAAGGGTTCCTATTAGGCTTTGGAGTGTGCCCCGGCCGGTGGCACAAACTCCGATCCCCTGTGCTCACGCTCCGGCTAGGAGCGAGTGACGTCACTACCGAGGAGCTACGGGGTTAGAGGAGAGGCAAAACGCCTGTAACTTTAATCCAACGCGTTTCGAACGATTAGCGTCGTTCTTCGTCAGGGATTACACGCCTGTGATGCCTCACTATGCTTTATAGGTTGCCCTGGTGTCTAGGTTTAACCCCTGGTCTGCCTGTTTTTCTATCTTCTCTGTGTTGCTCTTCATTCAAACCCAAATAGCTCAATCTCTGTGTTTAGTCCTCTAGGATGTAATGTATCCATATTGAAGATCCATTTTGTTTCATTCTTGGACATTTTTTTGATATAATCACCACCTCTTTTATCTCTATATATAATTTCTAGGCCAAAAAACAATGAGTTTTTAAAACACCCTCCATGTTTCTCTTGATAGTGTTTGGACAATGGATGTCCTTTTTCTTTCTTTTTATTATTATTTATATGTTCGTACATTCTCTCCTTCAGCATTCTTTTTGTACGGCCGATGTAATATTTTCTACAGGGGCACTTTATAGCATATATAATGCCTTTTGTATTGCATGTTATATGCTGCTTAATTTTATGTTCATATGTATTGTTTGTATTATGTATCACTGTTTGTTTGGAATTGTTTGTTTTTTTACACGCTATGCAGGTTTTACAGGGGAAGAAACCAGCTGGAATATTCAAACTGCCCTCCTTTTCTTTAATTTCCTACATTCGCAGCTTTTTTGTATACGAATTTAGGTCTCGGTGGTATTTTTTCCCCTACCACCGAGACCTAAATTCGTATACAAAAAAACTGCGAATGTAGGAAATTTATTAGCACCGACCAATAGATGTGCAGGAATATATAACGGCAAGAAAGAAATTAAAGAAAAGGAGGGCAGTTTGAATATTCCAGCTGGTTTCTTCCCCTGTAAAACCTGCATAGCGTGTAAAAAAACAAACAATTCCAAACAAACAGTGATACATAATACAAACAATACATATGAACATAAAATTAAGCAGCATATAACATGCAATACAAAAGGCATTATATATGCTATAAAGTGCCCCTGTAGAAAATATTACATCGGCCGTACAAAAAGAATGCTGAAGGAGAGAATGTACGAACATATAAATAATATTAAAAAGAAAGAAAAAGGACATCCATTGTCCAAACACTATCAAGAGAAACATGGAGGGTGTTTTAAAAACTTATTGTTTTTTGGCCTAGAAATTATATATAGAGATAAAAGAGGTGGTGATTATATCAAAAAAATGTCCAAGAATGAAACAAAATGGATCTTCAATATGGATACATTACATCCTAGAGGACTAAACACAGAGATTGAGCTATTTGGGTTTGAATGAAGAGCAACACAGAGAAGATAGAAAAACAGGCAGACCAGGGGTTAAACCTAGACACCAGGGCAACCTATAAAGCATAGTGAGGCATCACAGGCGTGTAATCCCTGACGAAGAACAACGCTAATCGTTCGAAACGCGTTGGTTTAAAGTTACAGGCGTTTTGCCTCTCCTCTAACCCCGTAGCTCCTCGGTAGTGACGTCACTCGCTCCTAGCCGAAGCGTGAGCACAGGGGATCGGAGTTTGTGCCACCGGCCGGGGCACACTCCAAAGCCTAATAGGAACCCTTGTACGTCTAAGGAACCACAGGACCGCTGGTACTGCAAGAAATAAAAAGACTGGGAAGACAGAGAAGGTAGGCAACACTACCGTCTGAGTTAAAACACTGGTACTGGATTGGCAGAATTGGGTGTGTACTCACAGTCTGAACAGCTACTAAATAGCGCGATATCAATCATTGTATATAGACTGATTCGCTTCACCTGATGCGGGCACGGCCGCCTCAAGATATCGCAGCTTGTAATCAAGGTTTAGCGCCAGTGAAGAAGTTTTTTGTATACATTTAATGACATTGTGTTCATTACATTTTAATGAACGTGAGCTTGTCCACATTGGCTGTGGACAGGCGGCTGAGCTTGTTTGTTATAACTTGTTTGTGATAACACCCGTGCCGTGATAAATAAACGTTTAGACAATACACTGGCTGCAGGGCAGGCCAGCACCTCCAAGGCGTAAAGGGCAAGCTCAGGCCATGTGCCCAATTTGGATGCAGTGATGGCCCTGAGCTGCGCCACCCTGCTGTGAACACAGTTCCTCCTCATCCTCCCCTTCCTCCTCATCCTCCAGAACTGTGCCCTTGCTGGACAATTGTGTACCTGGCCTATGTTGGTGTAGGAACCCACCCTCTGAGCCACTTGTGAATGAGTGGCCTGATAACTGTGGAAATGATCCCTCTTCCTCCTGTGCCACATCCTCTTCCATCATTGCCCGAAGTATTTTTTCAAGGAGACATAGAAGTGGGATAGTAACGCCGAGAACGGTGTCATTGGCACTGGCCACGTTGGTGGAGTAGTCGAAACAGTGTAACAAGGCACACAGGTCTCACATGGAGGCCCACTCAGTGGCGATGAAGTAGTGCTGTTCCGCAGAGGAACTCAGCCGTGCATGCTGCAGCTTAAACTCCACTATCGCCTGCTTATGCTCTCACAGTATCTCCAGCATGTGCAAGGTGGAGTTTCACCTTGTGGGCACGTCGCATATGAGGCGGTGAGCGGGAAGGCCGAAGTTACGCTGCAGTGCAGACAGGCCCGCAACAGCAGGGTGAGAATGGACAGACGGCCCGCACTTTCTGCTGCAGCTCTGACATATCGGGATAGTTTTTCAGGAATTTCTGCACCACCAAATTCAGCACATGCGCAAGGCAAGAAATGTGCGGCTAGGCCCAGAGCTGCTACGAGATTACACCCATTATCGCACACCACCAGGCCGGGCTTGAGGCTTAGTGGCACCAACCACTCATCGGTCTTTTGTTCCATGCCCGTCCACAGCTGCTGTGCGGTGGGGGCTTTGTCCGCCAAACAGATGAGTTTCAAAACTGCCTGCTGTTGTTTTCCCCTGGCTGTGCTGAAGTTGGTTGTGAAGGTGTTATGCTGACCGGATAAGGAGGTGGTAGAGGAGGAGGAAGCGGAGTAGGAGGAGGAAGCAAAAGGAGGCAACAGGAGGCAAAGAGAAATGCCCTGCAATCCTCGGTGGCAGACGGATATTAGCCAAACAGCTATCCGCCTCAGGCCCAGCCGCCACTGCATTTACCCAGTGTGCTGTTAGGAAGATAGAACTTCCCTGCCCGTGCTTACTGGTCCACATATCAGTAGTTATGTGGACCTTGCCACAGATGGCGTTGCGCAGTGCATACCTGATTTTTCCCCCACTTGTTTGTGCAGGTATGTGATGGCTCACCTTGAAAAGTAGTGGTGGCTGGGAACGACGTACTGTGGGACAGCCAACGCCATAAAGTTTTTAAAACTCTCCATCTCCACCAGACGGAATGACAGCATTTCAAAGGCCAGGAATTTGGAAATTCTGGCATTCAGGGGTAGGGATCGCAGGTGGGTAGGGGGGTACTTCCTCTTTTGCTCCATTGTTTGGAAGATGGACAGCTGAACCCTGCCATGGGACATTGTGGTGCTGCTTGTTAAAGGTGATGGACATGGTTGCGTTGCTGACACATCCTCTTTTTGAGGGTTGGCCGGTGCCACTGTCACTCCAGAGGTGGAGGAAGAGGCAGAGACTGCAGCAGAAGATGGAGCAGGAGGAGCCTGAGACCTTTCTTGGTTTTGGAGGTGTTTACTCCACTGCAGCTCGTGCTTTGCACTTAGATGCCTGGTCATGCAGGTTGTGCTCAGGTTTAGAATATTTATGCCTCGCTTTAGGCTCTGATTGCACAGCGTGCAGACCACTCGTGTCTTGTTGTCAGCACATTGTCTGAAGAACTGCCACGCCAGGGAACTCCTTGGAGCTGACTTTGTTGTGCTCGGTCCCTGTTTATGGTGGGCAGTAGCAGGCGTACTGTCTAGGGGACGGCCGCTCTGCTTTTTCACCCTGCTCTCTCTTTTGCTGTGCTGCTGGCTCTGTGCGACCACCGCCTCTCCCTCCAAACTACACAGGTCACTCACATGACCTTGGTTCCATGTGGGGTCTAGGACCTCATCGTCCTCCACATCATCTTCCACCCAGTCTTCACCCCTGCCCTCCTTGTCGATTTGCACACTGCAGAAAGCTGCAGCAGTTGGCCCCTGTGTTTCGTCATCATCAGAGACGGGCTGAGGTGGTCTTCCCATGTCCTCATCCTCAAACATAAGTGGTTGGGCATTAGTGCACTCAATCTCTTCCACTTCTGGGGCAGGGCTAGGTGGTTGGCCCTGGAAAACCCTGCCAGCAGAGTCATCAAAAGGCATAAGAGACTGCTGCATGACTTGGGGCTTAGACTGCTTGGCTTATTTTCAAGGGGGTGAGGTGCTAGATAGATGCCCATGGCCTGCAGGTGCCAATTATGACCTTTCAGCAGCATACAGGGTAGGAGACAATGTGAAGGTACTGGAGGCACTGTCAGCCACACAATCCACTATCGCCTCTACTTGTTTATAAGGCTGAAAGGGGTCTTGAACCCAGGCCCACTGGACTCAAGTCAAGTGCATTTCCACTGAGCTATAAGCTTACTGGCTCCATATTTATTTTGCATATTCCTGTTTCCCAGGGAGCTTTGCACTTCGGATTGCTGTGTTGAGACTCTTAGGTGAGGCTCCGCTGTGTTTTTTGTAGCTGGTCTCCCTGAGATCAGCTATTGTTGCGCCTGCACTTGTTCTGGCCTCACCATTCGTAGAGTGACATTCGGGCCTACTAAATAATGCTGAAGGCTCTGTCGTGTACGCGCACTTGAGGAAGGTATTTCATTTGGGCGTGTAGGTGGCACAGATCGACCACATCCTCTCCCTGCAACAGCAGCTCCACCAACACCAGCAGCACCACGACCAGGGCTATGTCCCTTATTTGATGCTCTCCTCATTTTTTGAAGTCACCCACCGAATTAACAGATGTTTTTAGTAAATTTAGTTCCCTGTCACCAGGGGTTTGTATATGGCAAAACTGGGTTAATGTCACCCAATAATGTAACAGACAATTTTTACAAATTTATGTCCCTATCACCTATACAGAGCAGGGATTTGTATATGGCAAAACTGGCAAAATGTCACCCACCAATGTAACAGATGATTTTTTGAAATTTACCTCCCTCTCACCTATGCAGAGCAGGGGTTTGTATATGGCAAATCTGGCAAAATGTCACCCACCAATGGAACAGACTATTTTTACAAGTTTACGTCCCTCTCACTTATCTAGCACAAAAAGTGTGTCTTTTTATAGCACCAATGTAAATGTAGTATGTTACAATTGTATTGGACTGTCAGTAATGCAGAGTAGCATGCAAATTTGCTATCTAGCACACAAAAATGTGCTTTTTTTTATAGCAGCAATGTAACTGCAGTATGTAATGTTTTAATTGGACTGTCAGAAATGGAGCATAGCCCGTAAATTTACTATCTTGCAAAAAAAGTGTGCTTTTTTTATATCAGCAAGGTAACTGCAGTATTTAGCCGGTTTTATTAGACTGTCAGAAATGCAGTGCCTGTTGCAGACGGATAAAAAATCGCTTTAGGTCACAAAAATATGTGACAGACTAATGTAATTGAATAATTTTCACTGCCAGGTATGCACTGCAGGCCGCAGGGGCACTTGAATGGCCAAAAAAGGGAATTTGTTCTCCACAGTGCTACCAGAACTGAATTAAAGTAATGGAATACATGCAGTTCACATGCAGTTGCAAGGGCACTGCGCTTGCAAAAATAGCCGCCGACACCCACCGAACTAGCAGATGGATTAAAACTGATTTTTCAGTATCACTGGGCTCAGGGCTGCGCAACAAAATGTAGCATAGCACTCTCAATAATCGCTGTAGTTTGAAGATTGAACACCACCACGTTCAACAGAATTCTTCCCTAATCTCTCCCTCACAGCAGCAGCAGCATACTATCCCCACACTGAGAAGAGCAGAGTGATGTGCGGCGCTACGTGACTCCAGCTTAAATAGAGGCTGGGTCACATGCTGCTCTTGGCCAATCACAGCCATGCCATTAGTAGGCATGGCTGTGATGGCTTCTGAGGGCAGACCAGTGAAACGCTTGTTGATTGGCTGCCCTGCACCCTTTCAAAAAGTGCCAAGAAATCCCTGAACATCGAACTCAAACTTAAACTTTTGCGAAAATGTCCAGGTTCGGTTCCGGGCACTTTACAGTTCGGGTTCACTCAACTCTATTGATGAACTATCCTAAGGATTGATCACCAATATTTTTTTTACCAGAAAACCCTTTTAAAATATCATCTGGCTGCAGTGTTTTGACATAAAAACCCAGCTGATAAAAACTCTACTAAACATACTGCAATCGCTGTTTGTGAATCCAGCCTATCACAGTTATGTTTCAGTGGCGACAGTAGTATCAATGGCATCCAAGTGAAGCAGATGTAATATGAAAGCTAAAATGTGACTGTAGTCTGGCCTTGTGACACTGACCTTAGGCAAGATCTCACATGGAAATTTTCGATGCAGTTTTGTAGCCAAAGCCAGGAAGGAATAAAACGGACCTTTCTATGTACTCCCTTTCTATGTAATGTCCACTCGTGGCTTTGGATAAAAATAACTACTCCAAAAATTGCATCAAAAACTGCATTTGTGAATCTGTCCTTAAAGTTGTTTTTCAGGAATTAAATAGAGATGTATGTAAATGTGGATTGTTGTCTGTTTTGACAGAGATTCTGCACCAAAATCCTGATAAAATTTGACAAGTATGAATGGGCCAGGGTCTAGTACGTTATGATCTGGACTGAAAAATGTATATGCCAAGTCCTTGCACTAAAGAGTTTTTTAGCCAAAGGGTTACTGTCCATGGTTACGTTATGTATAGTGTAAAAATCATTAAAATTAGTCAATAAATGTTTAACTTTTCTGCATTTCACTGCATCCTATCTCACATTGTGTGATTTATCAGGCCAATGTCAACTTCAAGAGTACACTGAACAATACAGTACAGAAAACTGTTACAAATCAGACCCAGCTGTATGAACTGGCATCTGCTGAAAGTACACTGTGTAGTCCTGGCCCTTCTTCATCTGATCAGAACGTACGTAATAACTTGGAGTACAACATGTCTCATCAAAATATTTTGTTTGCTTCTGTATACTTAGGTCCAAATTCACTAATTTACAGTGATCTGATGTCATTTTGACATATAAATTCATTTGCCCAGTATTTTTACATACTTGTACTTAGAAGTGCCCTTCTCCTATTTTCTTTTCTTCATTTAAAAAGAATGCTGAATAGAATTTTTGCAATTTATTTTCATTGTAACTTTATTTTTGCAAACATTTTCTGTATGTTATGAAATAATATGTCATCTGAATTCTGTACTGATGTAGAAAATGGAGTTTACTGCTGCAATTATTACTATACAGTTAAGTACTTCAAAACAATTCGTCCTATATATCATGGTTTACACCATGACTGAGAACCAGCTACCCAAAGACTATAATATACAGCAAAGAAAAAAATATTATTTTAATTAATATTATTAAAATAATAATCATTATGAGGATCCACCAGAGTATCCTACAACCGGATATACAGACTTCTCATAAACTACAATAAATATTAACCTAAAGGTACTGTAGTAACTAATCTAAAGGTGCAATACATTTCCTACTGAGTGACAAGAAGCTGTCACACATTACGTAGTTCCTATGGAGCCCCTGATTGTACTATACAGCGAGAGAGCGCACTTACAGCTGATTCCTGATTTCTACAGAACCTGTTCAGTTACATACTGATACAAGTAGCAGCCCCATGACAGTGGAGAGGACACTGTGCCGGCAGTAGGTTTTGTTGATGTCACTGTTTATTTTTCCCTTCTTCTGACCCGCAACAAGAACAACCCCAAAAAAACAGATCCTGTCTTTTAAACATCTATCATCACAAGGTCAGCATTTGGTCAGTAATTGATCAGCATTGCTAAGACCAAAATAAAAAATACAGCAGTGGATCCAAAACAGAGTTTATTACTGTTATTGGAATATTTGCATGTCTTCTGTGTTTTGTACCCACTCCTGATTTTGGCTTTCAAATCATGAGAATATCCTGAAATAAAATAGGAACCATGTGATAGAGGCCTTACGGGTGCTCCAAAGACGGGATTTGTTGTGCTTTTCATTTTTCCATTCTAACAGATCAAAAGAAGGGTAAAATAAATGGTGATGTAAACAAGGCCAAACAGGAACACTAGTGACCCTGTCACAAAGTTATGAGAGTGGCAACAGTGAGAGGAGTTAATATAGTGGCCCTGTCACAGAGTGAGGAGGGTAGAAACCGCATGAGGAGTCAACATAGTGGCCCAGTCACAGTGTGGTGAGGGTGGCAACAGCATGAGGAGTCAACACAGTGTCCCAGTCACAGTGTGGGAAGGGTGGCAACTGCATAAGGAGTCAACACATTGGTCCTATCACAGAGTGGGGAGGGTGGCAACTGCATGAGGAGTTGACATAGTGGCCCTGTCACAGAGTGGGGAGAGTGGCAACTGCATGAGGAGTCAATACATTAGCCCCATCACAATGGGGAGGGGGGCAACCATATGAGGAGACAACACAGTGGCCCCGTCACAGAGTAGGGAGGGCGAAAACCACATGAGGAGTCAACATAGTGGCCCCGTCACAGAGTGGGGAGGGAGGCAACCGCCTGAGGAGTCAACATAGTGGCCCTTTTACAAAGTGGGGGGGGGGGGGGGCAACAGCAGTAGCAGCACAAGATAGTGGGTGTTAGTACGAGAAGATGGCAGCAGAGGCAGCATGTGTGACATTTTTTCACAATATGTGGGACCTTTTTTCACAATATTTTGGTGTGGCACCCAGAATCATCTAGTCTGATGCACCAGGCACTGACATGTGGAAATCCTGGCTTATCCATGCCTGATTTATCTTTACAAAGGTTGGTCTCTCAATAATTTGTGTAGAAAGGCGAGTTCTCTTTGGGGTAACTATACCCCCCGCCTCACTAAACATCCTCTCTGATGACACACTACTGGCCAGGCAGGAAAGCTTGAGCAAACTCAGCCACATGGGCCACAAATCAAGTTTGGCTGCCCAGTAGTCCAGGCGATCTTGGATCTGGGGTGGCAGGATGCAGTTAAGTATGCCACCACCTGCTGGTTCAGGTTCTGCTCAATGGCGAGGGTGGAGTTCCAACGGGTGGAAACGTTGTATTTGAGGTTATGTTGGGGAATACTATTCTGTCTTTGCAGCTAAAGGAGGGTTTGTCCTGGCCATTTTCAAGATGTATTGCAGTTGGATAGAAGACTTCAGGAGCTGCTTTACAACCAGATTAAAGACATGCAGTACCGACAGAATGTTCTTCCTGTTATCGGTGAACATGGTTCCGATCTTCAGTTGGTGAGGAGAGAGCTATGATTCGATGTCCTCTTGAAGGACGCGGAGCAGTTCCTCCCCAGTGTGACTCAGTTCACCCAGGCAAACCAGGTGCAGAACAGTGTGACACTGCCATGCTCTACATAGATGTATGCTGGACTCTAAATTGTGCCCACAGTGGAGGCTGAGAACAAGGTTGAGGAGGCAGAGGAGTCTCATAACAATAAATGTAGGGGGAACACTACAAATAGAAAGGAGTACACTAACGGTTCAAATATAATACTCAACTCCCAAAAAATCCAAAAGGCCCAGAGAATCGTAATAATGTGCACATCCATAAAGTGTAAAATCAATGAATAAATTTTATTAGACTTCATAGACCACAGCTATATCGAATTAATGACCAATCTGACCACATATAAATTGTTGTAAAGCTAACATGCATACATACATGGACCTCTGAGGAAGCTAGCATACGGTCTAGCGATACGCGTGAGGGTTCCCCCTTTGTGGGTCTCTATTTGCCTTGTGCCACCACTGTTTCCTTGATAAGTATACTATTTTATGTCATCTTGTATTTGGATGTTTTGTTCATATCTATTGTTATCCATTGTCAGGTGGTGGTACTGGCTGGATTTTGCACATTATATAACCCACAAGGGGATGTTGTCCATGTATTGTAGTTGTTTTTAATCAACGTGTGCTTTAATAAATTACTATTTTATCTTTAGAGGTGCGGCCTGTTTATGGTATTTCTTTTCTGTTCTTTGTGTTCATGCTTATTCTTAATACCAAGGCCGGCACTCTGCTATCATTTGCATAGGTGTGCCCCCTGTTGTTTATTTAAACTTCATAGACATACAGACATTTAAGAATTGTGTACAATGAACGATGTGCTGGTAAGAATAAAACCAAGCAGAAACACAACATCCACCAAAGTCCACAGATAAGAACACAATATGTATAGTCCAAGACAAAATAAAGTACGATGCAGATTACTTCAGGAGCCGCTTTACAACCAGATTAAAAACATGCGCCATACAGGGCGCATGGGTCAGCTCTCCTTGATGCAGCGCCGACAGAATGTTCTTCCTGTTATCGGTGAACATGGTTCCGATCTTCAGTTGGTGAGGAGAAAGCTATGATTCGATTTCCTCTTGAAGGATGCGGAGCAGTTCCTCCCCGGTTTGACTCAGTTCACCCAGGCAAACCAGGTGCAGAACAGCGTGACACCGCCTTTCTCTGCTTAGATGGTATGCTGGACTCTAAATTTTGCCCACAGTGGAGGCTGAGGACAAGGCTGAGGATGAGGAGCCAGAGGAGTCTCATAACAATAAATGTAGGGGGCACACTACAAATGGAAAGGAGTGCACTAACGTTTCATATATAATACTCAACACCTAAAAAAGCCAAAGGGCCCAGAGAACCGTAATAATGTGCACATCCATAAAGTGTAAAATCAATGAAGCAATTTTATTAGACTGCATAGACATACATACATTTAAAAATTGCATACAATGAACCATGTGCTGGTAAGAATAAAATCAAGCACAAACGCAGCATCCACCAAAGTCCACAGATAAGGACAAAACATTTATAGTGTGAGACAAAATAAAGTACAATACAGTGTTAAATAAAGAATCAACAATAAATAAATAATAATGTAGCATGAAATGACATGAAATGATACCTAAAAAGGATAAAGTACTAAGGTATAAAGGCTGGACTATGTAGGTGGACTTGAGTCAATAGAAAAACGCCCCATGCGTATCGCCGGTAAAGTCCAGCTTCCTCAGGAGTAAAGGTCCGTATGTAACAGTGTCCTATATATAACTATGTAATTAATAATGACTAATAATTAAATATAATTACCTGTGTAAGAAAGAAAGACAGAAATGTGTGTGCTTGTGGCGTCCCAGGCCATACGCCGTGCCTGCGCAAGATGGCCGCGAACCGCAAGTGTCATGAGACATGTGACCAAAACAGGAAATGCACGTTTCCGAAATGGAACGCACCTGTGTTCCATTTAGAGCGCAATTGCACTTTGAAATAATACAAACAAAAGCTGATAGAACTTGTACCAAATAATAAAACAGACATGATTTTAATACACCTAAGTAAGCCCACAATGCTAAAATATCAATATATGAAATCAATCCTTAAACCCTTATGGACCAGGCCATTTTTAGCAAATCTTACATGTGTCATTTTATGTGCTAATAACTTTAAAACTTATCCAGGCTATTTTGAGATTGTTTTCTCGTCACATATTGTACTTCATGACAGTGGTAAAATTGAGTTAAAAAATAAAATTTTTATTTATACAAAAATACCAAATTTACCAAGAATTTGGAAAAATTACTAAATTTCCAAATTTTAATTTTTCTACTTTTATACTAGATAGTAATAACTCCCAAACAAATTATTAGTTTACATTACCCATATGTCTACTTCTTGTTTGGATCTATTTTTTGGGGACGTTAGAAGGCTTAGAAGTTTAGAAGCAAATCTTGAAATTTTTCAGAAAATTTCCAAAACCCACTTTTTAAGGACCAGTTCAGGTCTGAAGTCACTTTGTGAGGCTTACATAATAGAAACCACCCAAAAATGACCCCATTTTCGAAACTACACCCCTCAAGGTATTTAAACCTGATTTTACAAACGTTGTTAAGCCTTTAGGTGTTCCACAAGAATTAATGGAAAATGGAGATGAAATTTCAGAATTTCACTTTTTTGGCAGATTTTCCATTTTAATCAATTTTTTCCCACTAACAAAGCAAGGGTTAACAGCAAAAAAAACCTCAATATTTATTGCCCTGATTCTGTAGTTTACAGAAACACCCCATATGTGGTCGTAAACTGCTGTACAGACACACGGCATTGCACAGAAGGAAAGGAACGCTATATGGTTTTTGGAATGCAGATTTTACTGGGATAATTTTAAGTTGACATGTCACATTTCAAGACCCCCTGATGCACCTCTAGAGTAGAAACTCCAAAAAATGACCCCATTTTGGAAACTGCAGGATAAGGTGGCAGTTTTGTTGGTACTATTTTAGGGTATATATGATTTTTGGTTGCTCTATATTACACTTTTTGTGAGGAAAGGTAACAAAAAATAGCTGTTTGGCACCGTTTTCATTTTTTGTTATTTACATTGTACATCTGACAGGTTAGATCATGTGGTATTTTTATAGAGCAGGTTGTTGCGAACGCGACAGTAGCAAATATGACATCCTTTTTGGTTGTTTCAGTTTTACATAATAATGCATTTTTTTTTTTTATGATTTTATTTTTGTGCCTCCATATTCTGAAAGCCAAAGTTTTTTTGTTTTTTTTTTGGGCGACTGTTTTAGGGTGAGTACTTTTTGTGATGTAAGGTGACAAAAAATTGCTTTTTTACAGTTTTTTATTTATTTTTTACAGTGTTCACCTCAGGGGTTAGTTCATGTGATATTTTTATACAGCAGTTTCATATGGATGCAATGATACCTAATATGTATACTTTTTATTTATTTATTTATGTTTTCTACAATAACAGCATTTTTTTTATTTAAAAAAATCACGTTTCAGTGTCTCCATATTGTGAGAGCCCTTTTTTTTTTTTTCCTTTGGGCGATTGTCTTAGATAATTCTCATTTTTTGCATGATGAGATGACGGTTTAATGTTACTATTTTGTGGTGCATATGACTTTTTGATCGCTATTTTGGGGTGCATATGACTTTTTGTGATGTAAGGTGACAAAAAATAGGCTTTTTTTAACAGTTTTATTTTATCTTTTTCTGGTGTTCATCTAAAGGGTTAGGTAATGTGTTATTTTTATAGAGCAGGTTCTTCCGGATGTGGCGATACATAATATGTCTGCTTTTTTATTTTTTTAAATTTAACACAATAAAAGCATTTTTGAAACAAAAAAAAAATCATGGTTTAGTGTCTCTATAGTCTGAGCCAAAGTTTTTTTATTTTTTGTGGGATGAGGTGATGGTTAGATTAGTACTATTTTGGGGGGCATGTGCCTTTTTGAACGCTTAGTGTTGCACTTTTAGTGATGTAAGGTGACAAAAAATTTTTTTTAGCGCAGTTTTTATTTTATCTTTTTTTATGGTGTTCACCTGAGGGGTTAGGTCATGTGATATTTTTATAGAGCCAGTCGATACGGAAGTGGCAATACCTAATATGTCTACTTTTCTATTTTTACCTATTTTTTGCAATTTTTTTAACTTTATTTTTAATCCCTGTTTCAATTCAGTACCATACATTCTGTATTGTACTGAATTGAACTGTCAGCATCTTACACATGCTGCCATGGCAACTATCGGGTCCCCGCCACCGTAGCACGTGGACCCGATTGCTAAGGAGAGGAAGCGCAAACCTCCCATATGCCACCTCAAAACAGCTGTCTGTGGATAGATACCTGGCTTAGGTCTTCCCCGTCACATCCTTAAAGTTGTAAAAGAGCGGGATCTTGACATAGGGGCCACTTAATATGGTGGATTTGGTGATCTCTGTAATGGGGACACCCTTTTGCTCGGTTTTCCTTCCTTTGAGGGATATCTGGCTTTCACCGTGTTGTAGACCTAATACTGGGGCTCCACATTTATTTTGCATATTACTGTTTCCCAGGGAGCTTTGCACTTTGGATTGCTGTGTTGAGACTCACAGTGTTTTTTGTAGCTGGTCTTCCTGAGATGAGCTATTGTTTTGTTTGAGTAGTCTCCAAAGCATGGCTCCCGGTTAGCCAGAATCCTACTCCACACTGATGAGGGGCAACACCCCAAAACAGATGTCTGTGGATGGATATCTGGCTTAGGTCTTCCCTGTCACATCATTAAAGCTTGTAAAAGAGTGGGATTTTGACATAGGGGCCACTTTATATGGTGGATTTGGTGATCTCTGTTATGGGGACATGCCTTTGCTCGGTTTTCCTTCCTTTAAGGGATATCTGTCCTTCACTGTGTTGTAGACCCAATACTGGGGCTCCACATTTATTTTGCATATCGTCCCTCCAAAATTGATGAAAAGACAAGAAGAAAACTGGTCCGGGAGGCTACCGAGAGGCCTACACCAACAGTAAGGAGCTGCAGGAATATCTGGTAAGTACTGGTTGTGTGGTAAATGTGACAACAATCTCCCGTATTCTTCATTTGTCTGGGCTATGGGGTAGAGTGGCAAGATGAAAGCCTTTTCTTACAAAGAAAAACATCCAAGCCAGGCTACATTTTGCAAAAACACATCTGAAGTCTCCCAAAAGCATGTGGGAAAAGGTATTATGGTCTGATGAAACCAAGGTTGATATCAACACTGCACATCACCAAAAGAACACCATACCCACAGTGAAGCATGGTGGTTGCAGCATCATGGTTTGGGGCTGTTTTTCTTCAGCTGGACCTGGGGCCTTAGTAAAGATAAAGTGAATTATGAACAGTTCCAAATGCCAGTCAATGTTGGCACAAAACCTTCAGGCTTCTGCTAGAAAGCTGAACATGAAGAGGAACCTCATCTTTTAGCATGACAACGACCCAAAGCATACATCCAAATCAACAAAGAAATGGCTTCACCAGAAGAAGATTAAAGTTTTGGAATGGCCCAGCCAGAGCCCAGACCTGACTCTGATTGAAAATCTGTGGGGTAATCTGAAGAAAAAATTGTCCCTTAGGTATTGCTTTTCGTAAATGAAATGGATGGAAGCCATTATAATGCAAAAGACTGTTAGTTGCTGTTTCCTTACGGAACAATGATATCCGAACCTCTGTACCATCCAAATGAATCCGTAGAATCAAGAAGTCAATCGATGCATCTGAAATCCTATGGGTCAATGTGATGTTGAGAGAGTTATTGTTGAGAGTTGTCACAAAGTCATCACACTCTTCACGTGTGCCCCGGAAAGTATGGTGTGCGGGGTCCCCATGTGTAGATTTCTTAAGAAAATATTGAACTGCAGCAACTCCATCAACATGTGATAAGTTGGAGTAGAGTGATTCAACATCACAAGTAAGGATCAGAGTGTTAGGGGGAAGTTTGATCTCTTGAAGATTCTCATAGAATCTCTGAGGTGAGAGTCAAGACTTTAGGGAGCATATAAAAGGTGGGTACTTTAAAGATCAATGTTGGATCTCCTTTATCAGCTTCCTTGATGATGAATGAAGGATTTTGTTGTAGTCTCTTGATAAAAGAGACTAAAAATTCCATAAATAAAAGAGCCATAAATTCCAAGTTAGTCAGGCTTTTATTTCAAACAGGATTTGGTTGTAATCTCTTAATTTCCCATCATAACATAGCCTGTCTCAGACTCATTTTCTTTAAGAAGGTCCATTAGATCCACAAATACTCCACTCTCATCATCAGGAAGTTGGTCTAAATTCCAGAGAGATAAATTGGACTTTGAACATAAGCAGGCATTTAAATGGAAACATACTGGTAATACATGTGGTTTGGAACTTTTCAAACCCAAGCATAGAATACAGAACAGAAAAGTTCAACTCATCACTAGATTTAACATCCAGTGGAATGATCTATATAAATTATTGAATATACATTGGTATCTTCTACTTTCCGACTCCAAACCTCGAAATCATGTTGATCTACAATCTAAGATCAATTTATGTGACAAATTGGTGCATAGCCATTTTCAAAGACCCACCCAGAAGTTAAAGACAGGCACTAGACTACAGGTTACTTATCTCTGTGTCAATTGTAATATATGCGAGTTCATAATTACCTCGGACTCTTTTTTATTAACCCAAAGTACTCTAGAAAGATTTATCCTAAACATTACATCAATTGTCACACCGAAAATGTTATCCATGCCCTTATTTGCAAACATGGGAAGCTATATGTAGGGCAAACTATCCAGGAACTGCACAAACACATTCAGAAGCATTTATAAAATATTGCTTTGGCACCTCGCAACTGGGCCAAGGGAGAAAAACCACTGACTTCTGTGGTTGCACATTTTTTGGATTGTCATCAATGCAGCACTACTGGTTTAAAAATTGTTGGACTTGGATGGGTACGTAACAACTTGAGGGGGATCTCTACAACCCCACAGCTCCTTCGTCTTGAATCCATATGGATCTTTGATCTTGATTCCTTGGCACCAAATGGGATGAATGAAGAATTCACTTTTGCAGGTTTTTATGGTATTTGCAGGTACATGGCTTGCACTATAAAGGACATCATCCCACTTTCCACACTCCACTTTTCTCACTATATAATGGATTCATTGGACTCTTGTCCATATACCAGATGCTCTGGTCTTCGGCGGTCCTCTACATACTACATACGAATTACAGCATGTTATGTTTTTTAATATTAGGGTACTTTCACACTAGCGGCAAGGAACTCCGGCAGGCTGTTCTTGCGGATGAACAGTAGTGTTCAGTGCGAATATATCGCATATAGTGAAATATATTTGTTAAAACGAATATTCGTCTTTTCTTCCCATCTGAACCCATTACCTGCCTGCTTTGTGCTTGTGGGCCAATGTGAGAAGGCTGCAATATTGTAGTCTATAGTGAATTAGAATATTCCATCTTCATAATTTAATTTATTTCCTCTTATGAGAAAAATCGGCAATGTAATATGCACGTTAATGGAGTAAGGGCAGGTTATAGGCAACATTCCTATTAGGTTGGCTTGCTAGAAATCGCGAATATGTAGAATATAGTGATATATTGGTAAAAATGAATTATTCTACCACATATTGGCGAAATATCACAAATTCGAATATTGCCCCTAGTTCACTAGTGAATAGCCTGTCGGATCAGTGCTGCCGCTAGTGCACGAGTGCCCCCGGACTACTGCTCTGGCCCAATTGACTATAATGGGGGCGGGCCGGAGTTCCGGCGACAGCACAGCAAACATGCTGAGGGGTGGCCCGAATAAAACTACGACATGCTACTGCCTAAACTCCGGCCCGCCTCTATTATAGTCAATTGGGCCATAGCAGTAGTCCGGGGGCACTCATGCACTAGCGGCAGCACGGATCTGACAGGCTGTTCACCCACCGGAACAGCCTCCCAGAGTTCCTTGCCGCTAGATTTAAACTAGCCTTACTATGTTATATAATTTCATACATTTCTTTCTTTCTTTCTATTCTATTTCTTTTTCTTCTTCATTCTGGTGTTGGCTCCTGGCGTCCCAGGCTCTTTTCCGCGCAGCAATTTTATGTATGAATTTTTGGGTATTTTTTATGGTATGTTTTATGGTGGTATATTAATTAAAGATATTATTCATTATTTGTACACTGATAATATATACTTATGAGTTATTATTTATATTATTTATTGGTCAATAAATCATAGTATAGAATATTATCATTCCTTTATAATTATCTTACTTTTTATATTTATCTATCATAATTATGAGTTTCTTTGATTGCAAATTGATTACATTAGTTGATGGTATGGTGTTGTATTAATCAGGTTTATTTCATGATTGACATATGTAAAATCCTTTTACATTTTTTTATAAATTTTTTTATAAACTTATTTAATTTTTCTTTATTATCCTTCTAAGGTATTGAGCTTTCAGTTATTTGGGGAGAGGGCGCATTCCATGATGAGTGCATGCACATTTTGCACATTACACTTTGATACCAATCTACGTATAATTATGGAGCTATATTATAATCATGTTTCTACTTAAGGATTGATTTCAGATATTCTAGCATTGTGGACTTGATTAGGTGTATTAATCATGTCTGTTTTATTATTTGGTACAAGGTATATCAGCTTTTGTTTGTATTATTTTCAAGTGCAATTGCACTCTAAATGGAACTCAGTTGCATTCCATTTCGGAAACCTGCATTTCCTGTTTGTGGTCACATGTCTCATGACACTTCCGGTCCGCAGCCATCTTGTGCAGGCGTGGCGCATGGCCTGGGACGCCATGAGCACACTACTGTCTGTCTTTCTTTCTTACACATGTAATTATATTCAATTATTAGTCATTATTAATTACATGGGTATATATGGGACACTGTTACATACAGACCTTTACCCCTGAGAAAACTGGACTTTACCGGAGATACACGTGGGGCGTTTTTCTATTCACTCAGGTCCACCTACATAGTCTGGGCTTTCTACCTTAGTACTTTATCCGTTTTAGGTCTCATTTCATGTCATTTGATGCCACTTTATTATTTATTTATTTATTGTTGATTCTTTATTTAACACTGCATTGTACTTTATTTTGTCTCGGAATATACATGTTGTGTCCTTATCTGTGGACTTTGGTGGATGCTGTGTTTGTGCTTGGTTTTATTGTTACCAACACATGGTTCATTGTATACCATTTCTAAAAGTCTGTATGTCTATGTAGTCTGATAAAATTTTCTTTATGGATGTGAACATTATTAAGGTTCTCTGGGCCTTTTGGCTTTTTTGGGTGTTAAGGATGCTGAGGAGAACATTGTCAGGACTCACAGCTTGAGAACACAGAGGCAACATTGCTGTCAGCTGGCCAATTTGCTGGTATGGCAGGGCAGGAACCACATTTACCCAGTGGGCCATAAAGGACATACAAGTGAAACTCGAAAAATTAGAATATCGTTCAAAAAAGTTCATTTATTTACGTAATGCAATTTAAAAGGTGATACTAATATATGTGAGAGACTCATTACATGCAAAGTTAGATATTTCAAGCCTTTATTTGTTATAATTTGGATGATTATTGCTTACAGCTTATGAAAACCGCAAATCCACAATCTCAGAAAATTAGAATATTATATGAAATCAATAAAAAAATGGATGTTACATAGAAAAATGTAGGACCTCTGAAAAGTATAATCATGCATATGTACTCAGTACTTGGTTTGGGCCCCTTTTGCTTTAATTACTGCCTCAATGCGGCATGGCATGGATGCTATCTGCCTATGGCACTGCTGAGGTGTTATGGAAGACCAGGATGCCTCAATAGCAGCCTTCAGCTCTTCTGTATTGTTCGGTCTCATGTTTTTCATCTTTCTCTTGGCAATGCCCCACAGATTCTCTATGGGGTTCAGGTCAGACGAGTTTGCTGGCCAATCAAGCACAGTAATTCCATGGTCATTGAACCAGGTTTTGGTACTTTTAGCAGTGTGGGCAGGTGCCAAGTCCTGCTGGAAAATGAAGTCACCATCTCCATAAAGCTTGTCTGCAGAAGGAAGCATGAAGCGCTCCAAAATCTCCTGGTAGACAGCTGCGTTGACTCTGAACATAATAAAGCACAGTGGACCAACACCAGCAGATGACATGGCTGCCCAAATCAACACAGACTGTGGAAACTTCACACTGGACTTCAAACATCTTGCATTGTGTGCCTCTCCATTCTTCCTGAAGACTCTGGGTCCTTGATTCCCAAATGAGATACAAAAGTTGCTCTCATCAGAAAAGAGGACTTTGGACCACTGAACAACAGACCAGTTCTTTTTTTCTTTATCCCAGGTAAGACGCTTCTGACATTTGTTGTTCAGGAGAGGCTTGACGAGAGGAATATGACATTTGAAGCTCATGTCCAGGATCCGTCTGTGTGTGGTGGCTCTTGATGCACTAACTCCAGCCTCAGTCCACTCCGTTGTAAAAGTCCCCAACACTTTCGAATGGCCTTTTCCTGACAATCCTCTCCAGGCTGCGATCTTCCCTGCTGCTTGTGAACATTTTTCTTCCACACTTGTCCCTTCCATATAACTTTCTATTAATGTGCTTTGATACAGCACTTTGGGAACATCAAACTTCTTTTGCAATTACCTTTTGAGGCTTTCCCTCCTTATGGAGGGTGTCACTGATGGTTTTCTGCACAACTGTCAGGTCAGCAGTCTTTCCCATGATTGTGATTCCTACTGAACCACAATGAGAGACAATTTAAAGGCTCAGGAACCCTTTGCATGTGTTATTGATTAATTAGCTGACTAGAGTGTGACACTTTGAACCTAGAATATTGAACCTTTTCACAATATTCTAATTTTCTGAAATTTTTGGGGTTTTCATAAACCGTAAGCCATAATCATCCAAATTATAACAAATAAAGGCTTGAAATATCTAACTTTGCATGTAATGAGTCTATTTCATATATTAGTTTCACCTTTTAAGTTGTATTACTGAAATAAATTAACTTTTACACAATATTCTAATTTTTAGAGTTTCACTTGTATATTGTCCATGACCATAGTTACAACTCCACAAGTCGGCACTGCTGTGAACTTTACCAGACACCAACAGGCTCAAGGATTGGCCCACCTTCTTCTCAACATATCTGTGCAGAGCTGGTGCAGCATTTTTTAAGAAATAATGATGGCTTGAGACTCTTCACTTTGGAGCCATCAGTTCTCTAAAAGGTGCAGAGTCAATCACATGGAAAGTTAGGGACTTTAGTACCAGCAATTTGCCCAGGAGCACGTTCAGCTCCTGCACTGCTGGATGAGTGCACCCATACTGTTATCTTTTTGCAGTTGCCTCAATGATCAATTGTTGGCTAAATAATTGTTCAGGAGGAGGAGCAGCAGGACGATTAGATGATGGGAAGGAAACAGAGCTACCTTCTGCTGAGGTGGTGGAGCCTTGATTGGTGAAAAAGAGTTTTGACCCACTACAAGATGACTCGGGCTGTACAACAAGTGCCACAGTTTTCCCAGGCCACTTTATGGTGACACTGAATGTGTTGACACAGGGCTATGGGTGCCAACATTTGCACCCTGGCCACACTTAACCTTCCCATGGACATCCTATGGTGACTTGATGAAAAATTCCCACACCGGCGACTCTGCTGCTGCAGCCTTTATGAACCCGTGCACCGCTAGTAGTTTACGGATAGGTAGGCTCCTGAGTAGCAGACAATCTACTCTGGGCATGTTTAGCTCCAGACCTCACATTGCTGCCACCCTTCTGACTCACAGCCACGCTAGCACCATGCTGGTTTAGCTGCTGTCTTACGTGCAAGCTGCCACCCTCATCACCTGATGACGATGATTAAGCCCCCTCTTCACCCAGCTCCCACATGCGATTGGCTACATCATGATTCACTACTGTCTGCATGTCACTGATGTCACCCTCACCAGTCTCAGGGCTGTGTGCCTGATTGCTCGTAACACCTTGTCCCGCATGACTATCATCATCGCTATTTGCCCGCTTACCAGAGGAAGAAATAGATCTCTCCTCAAAATCTTGTCTGGGCAGTAGCTGCTGGCTGTCCTCAATAAGCTTGTCCTCGCTAAAAAGCCAGCAGAGCAGAGCCGACAGCATACAATATTTCGCCAGCAGAAGGAGCAGAAAAAGAAAGAGGCAGGTTCAGGTGGGGGTGCAGAACTTGTTCCTGGGCTATGCTAACTAATCGTGGTGTCAAAAGAACCCAAATACTCCTGATTGGAGGTGTCTTATCAGTTGAGATGATGTTGAAGACCAAGGCAACCATTCAATGACAGCAGGGTGGCTGGTCAAAACACGACTACTGGATGACACTTACATCTCTGGCCTGTCGCTGTGACTGCTGCTACCATGCCCCCTTATTCTGCTGCTTCTTCTGCCAGCACCAGAAACATTTTTGCCCCTGCCCGTTCCTTTAGAAGGCCCTGGCACCTGTCTGTTAGACATACTGTAATGGAACAGTAACTGTAAGTGTAAAATAGCAGTAGTGTCAGGCCATAATTTCACCCCAAAGTCAAGGATGAACATATTTAGTTATGTATAAAAGGAGAGAGCAAAACAAATCCCAAAAAATTATTTAAATATATAAATGCTAAAAAACCAAGGTTCGAGCAGGTAGGTCCCCTAAATAATGGTAAAAAGGGGTGGGTAGTCACTAAAAAAAAGGAAAAGGCAGACTTACTAAATGGATTTTTTAGCTCTGTATATACAAAAGAAGAGAACAGAGCTGATATCTGTGGTGCTGGGGCTGTTAGTACATCCAGTAATATACTCAATTGGCCAACTGTAGATATGGTCCAAGTTAAGTAAAATAATATAAATTTGAACAAGGCTCCGGGTGCAGATGGATTACTCCCAACAGTGCTTAAACAGCTCAGTACAGTCATTGCTGTGCCCCTGTTTATAATTTTGAAGATTAAAGATTCTCTAGGTACTGGTACAGTGCCAAGTGATTGGCTCAAGGAAAATGTGGTGCACATATTCAAAAACAGATCTAGGTCCATCATAGGTAATTATAGACCAGTTGTTCTACTTCTATTGTGGGAAAAATGTTTGAAGGACTCTTAAGGGACTGTATACAGGAGTGTGTGGACTGTAAATAATATTATAAGTGATAACCAACATGGGTTTACCAAGGACAGAAGTTGTCAGACTAACCTGTTTGGTTTTTATGAGGAGGTGAGTAGTAGTCTAGACAGAGGGGCGGCTGTGTACGTAATGTTTCTGGATTTTGCAATGGCTTTTGATACTGTCCCTCATAGATGTTTAATAGGTAAAGTAAGGTCTATAGGCTTGGAAAGTATAGTTTATAATTAGATTGAAAACTGGCTGAAGGACCGTGTCCAGAGAGTTGTGGTCAATTATTCCTATTCATAATGGTCCTTGGTTATAAGTGGTGTACCCCAAGGTTCAGTGCTGGGCCCTTTATTATTTAATTTATTTATTAATAATATTGAGGACCGGATTAATAGCACCATTTCTATTTTTGCAGATGACACTAAGCTATGTAGTACTGTACAGTCTATGGAAGATGTCCATAAACTACAAGCTGGCAACTTGGCAAATGAGGTTTAATGTGGATAAATGTAAAGTTATGAATTTTGGTAGTAATAATCTCTGTGCTTCATATGTCCTAGGTGATGTAACACTGGGTGAGTCACAAAGAGAAGCATTTGGGAGTTCTTGTAGATGGTAGATTAAATAACAGCGTACAATGTCAATCAGCTGCTTCTAAGGCCACTAGGATATTGTCATGCATTAAAAGAGGCATGGACTTGCAGGGCAGGGATGTAATATTACGACTTTACAAAGCGTAGGTGCTGCCTTATCTGGAATATGCAGTTCAGTTCTGGGCACCAGTCCATAGAACGGACGCACTATAGCTGGAAAAAGTACAGAAGAGAGCGACTAAACTGATAAGGGGCACGGAGGGTTTTAGTTATGAAGAAAGATTAATAGAATTTAATTTATTTAGTCTTCAGAAGAGACGTCTAAGGTGGGACATGATTAACATATACAAATATATAAATGGGCTATACAAAAAATACTGTAAAAAATGTCAAAAGACAAGGGGTACTACCTCCGATTGGAGAAGAAAAAGTTCAGTCTCCAGAAGCGTCAAAGCTTTTTACTGTAAGAACTGTGAATCTGTGGAACAGATTTCCTCAGGATGTGTTTATAGCAGGAACAGTAGACAGTTTTATAAAAGTAAACAAAATTACTGCTTATGAAAACGTGTAGAAATCTGAGTCTCACTTTCTTCTGGAATTCGCATCCCCACCTATCCCTTGTTTGAACTTGATGGACTTATGTCTTTTTTCAACCATATCAAGTATGTACCGTATTTTTCGCCCTATAAGACGCAAAAAAGTGGGGGAAAATGTCAGTGCGTCTTATGGGGCGAATGCTGCCATTTAACACTGATACATCGCCGGCCGCGATGCTACACAGCTCGGATGGAGGTGTATCAGCAGGGAGGGAGGAGGGGCTGGGGGCCGGCAAATGATATTGGAATGGCAGCGGGGCCCGGTGCAGTCACTGTATTCTATTACGCTGGGCCCCGTTCACTGTAGTATTCATATCTAACCTGTAGGAATGGGAGCTTTGTTATACTAGCAATTCATTGCAGCAATAGAGAAATCAACGTAATACAGCACTCACTTCAAACTCCATAGCAGGCAGGCCGGGCGGGCGGCGGCAGCATAATGTTACTCACTATGTCATGCGCCTGCTCCTCCGCTTTATGAATGAAGCAGGTGGAGCAGGCGCATGACGTAGTGAGTGACTTTACACTGCTGCCGCCCACCCGGCCTGCCTGCTATGGAGTTTGAAGTGAGTGCTGTACTACATGGATTTCTCTATTGCTGCAATAAATTGCTAGTATAACAAAGTGCCCATTGCTACAGGTTAGATGTGAATACTACAGTGTGCGGGGCCTAGTGTAATAGAATACAGTGACTGCATCGGGCACCGCTGCCATTCCAATATCATTTGCTGGCCCCCACCCACTGTATTGGGGGTCATACACTATTAAACAGGGACACTGTTATTGGGGGGAATCTGTGAATGACACATAAGATGCTATATATGTTTGTCATCCACAGATCCCCCCCCCCCATAATAGTGCCATCCACAGATCCCCATAACAGTGCCATCCACAGATCCCCATGACAGTGCCATCCATAGATCCCCATAATGGTGCCATCCACAGATCTTCATAACAATGCCATCCACAGATCCCCATAACAGTGCCATCCACAGATCCCCCATAACAGTGCGTCATCCATAGATCATCATAACAATGCCATCCACAGATCCCCATAACAGTGCCATCCACAGATCCCCCATAACAGTGCGTCATCCATAGATCCCCTCCATAATAGTGTCATCCACAGATCCCCCATAATAGTGTGTCATCCACAGATCCCCTCCATAATATTGTCATCCACAGATCCCCCATTATAGTGTCATCCACAGACCACCATTAGTTCAAACCCCACCAAAAGCACACCTTTTGGTTCAAAATATTTTTTTTCTTATTTTCCTCCTCAAAAACCCAGGTGCATCTTATGGGCAGGTGCATCTTATAGGGCGAAAAATACGGTAACTATGTAACATCAACCCCTCAAAATCAGTAGTATTGGGCCACAATTTCACCCCAATTACACAATTAAGGATAAACGGATTTATTTATGTATAAAAGAACGTGAACCCCCAAAATCAGTAGTATAAGACCACAATTTCACCCCAATAACAGAATCAAGGATTAATGGAATTGCTTATGTATTAAATAATTTGAACAATCTAAAATCAGTAGTATTAGAATGCTTTTTAACCCCATTTAGTGCAACAAGGTGTGTGAATAACTTCTGTATTAGCCAAGCTTTGCATTGTTCAATTGGCCTCTGCTCTCTCCCTATAGTGTGGATAAAGCCTACCTATTATATCTCTACACTATCTCTAAGCTGTCTCTGAACTGCTCAAAAGTAATATTTTGTAAATAAAGTCTTTCCTAATCTTTCTCCTTGTTCACTGGAAAATGGCGGAGAATGGGCAGGATGAGGCTTTTTATAGGACTGTGACATCACAGTCTAGTCAAGAACATTCTGGGCTAGTCAAGAACATTCACATAGTTGTCCTGAAGCCACCCCTGCATTGTCTTGGCTGTGTGCTTGGAATCATTGTCTTGGCTATCTGCTGATTGGCACTGCATAATAGGTGATCCCTCGTTCTCTGGCTTCTTAATTTCTCTTTCTAACATGTGCAACAACCATTTTTTTAAAATCTGATTCATTACCACAAAGCGTGAGGAAATTTGATTTCGTGACAAATCAATTTTCGTCAACTTCGATTCGGTCAATACTAATAAAGATCTAGGAATTTTCACTGTGCAAAATGCAATTCAAGGGCCATACCAGTAGACAGATAATCAGTCTTGTACTGGTTTAGTACCAGAATTGCACAACTGAGGGTTGTGTGGCTCATGAACATGTTTACATGGGTGAGGTGAACTGGATTTTAATGATATTCATGGATGATAAGTTGACATTTGGTGATAAAGTTATTTATATTTAAGCCATATACCTAGATTTGTTTGTTCCAAAATTGTGTGCCAATCTTCCAACTTAAAAAAAACAAAACAAGTTTAATACATTTGTCTAATACCTAGACAAGAGACATCTATAACTACTTTCAAAATGAATTGTGTTAAAATGATGGTGAAATTAATGAATTCATGAATTTTGGTGCAACGAAAAGAGTAAATCCGCCCCAATATCTGTTAGGCCATTGCCAGTTGGAAAAGCTTTTATTGTCTGTGAAACTCTAGGTACTAGGAATTTTTTGTCTCTATAGAAGTAAATGAAAAATAATTTTGTTTAAACCTGTACTTATCTGTTTGATGCTTTTGCTAGTGGAACAATACTATTTTATTTTTATTTGAAAATACATTAATTGTAGTGATGACTCGCGGCAGGGGCAATATTCTATTTTCAATATTTCACAAATATATGGGCGAATATTCTCTATATATTCGTGAATTCGTTATATTCGTGTACAATTTTTTTACATTTCGAAAATCGCTATGTAAAATTCGCTTAATGCACATGCGCAAAAGGGGCATAGCCTAATTCCTACTACACGAAGATTGAAAAAGATGGTGGGAAGCAATTTTCGCGACAGTGAGGAAGAACTACTGATCACTGTAAGTAATTTGAGAGAACAGCAGTGTATTTGATTACATTTCACATGCATGTCAGAACAATCGCTTTATATGCAGATAGAATGTAATGAAATTTTCGCGATTACGAAAATCGACACTATTGATACGACTTTATTTTCTCAATACATAAACTTTATATTTTATAAGGTCTACGTAGATTTTAATGATTGGTGCAGTAATGGTTTCTAGGAATGTTGCTAAGCTGTGACAAAGCCTTCTCATTGGCCCACAAGCTAGAAGAAGGGAGGGATGATCACCTGATGTGTACTGTGTAAAAAATATATAGCACTATATTCTAAATATTTGCGAATTCTCGAAGTGCTGATATTCGCAAAAAAATTCGCTATTCGAATATTCGTGCTCTTGTGGTGAATTGTTTTCTTACTTTTATATTAATGTACCAGATTACTTTGTGAGTTTTATTTGGTAACAGAGTTTAATTTTCCATGAAAAGAAGATTAGCAGTTTCCAGGCCGGATTATACTGGACTCTGGGCTTCTCATATTAGTAACCTACAGTATTTCCACTTGGTTAACTCGATATTGAACCAGATACTGATAAGCACATACACGTTCTTGCCTCTTTTTGCAGTTTGCATAAATAATTTATATTTCTTAAGCCAAGAATAAATAAAATAAAATTAAATTGCTGCAGATTCAAATATTAGCAATGTTAGAAAGACATATCCATCAATAAAATTATACATTTTTTAATAGCCTATCATGTCAATCTGTAACAATGCAGCATTTTAAAGCTGTCAGAGATACAGTGCATTCGTAAAGTCTTCAAACACTTTCTCCCCGTTTTACATTTTGTGATGTTGCGGCCTTGTGCCAAAATAAATAAAAAGTTTAAATAGTTCTCCCATCATTCTGCACTCAATACCCCATAAAGAGAACAGAATTTTTGAAATATTTGCTGAATTATTGAAAAAGAGAAACTAAAGTATTGTATTGCCGTAAATATTCAGACCCTTTACTTCGTACTTAGTTGAAGCACCTTTGAAACCAATTTACAGTCTCCAGTCTTCTTGGGTATGATCCCATACCTGGATTTGGGAATTTTCTGCCATTCTTGTTTGTAGATCCTCTCAATCTTTGTCAGGTTGCATGGGGACATCCATTTTTGATTGGGTTCAAGTCAGGGATCTGGCTGGGCTATATAAACATTCATGGATCTATTCATTGACTTGTGTAAAAGAGCAGAATGTGTAGTAAACACATGTTTAGCCCTTAGCCCTGATAAGTACAGGGCCCTCTTACAGATTTCATATTGCAACCCAGAACTTCAAGTTTTGCCATTCAAGTTAAACCTCCCTACCCTGTTCTCTACTTTATCATTTAGGTCTGTTATGAGACTAGACTCAGTTGATCATGTTATTTTAGATTGACAGATTCAGACAGAATATAATTTGAAGAAGAAAAGTAAATCATACCAAACAAATACTGTGAGCATGTTATGTGGCATGTTACTATATATCTTACATAACTAAAATGTTGTTTTTATGACTGAACTTAGGCTACACCTGCAGCAGGAATTCCTTTTTGAAGAAGAAAATAAACTTATTAGTATAATAATAATTTTTGACATTAAAAAGTTAATGATATGATAAAACACAACATACAAGTATTATGTTGTACAAAGTACAACATATTAATCATAAATAACGAAATAATTTAAGTGTACAAAAACTATCAATAACTAGAGATGAGTGAATCTATTGTAAACAAATTGGATTTCACCTGAATACTGTAAGAGAGATATTAAAGTGGTTCTCGAGGAATTAAGAAAATAAATATACTTAAACATTACTTTATTAAAAATAAATTCACAAATACCTTTCATTAATTGTAACAGCTCATTTTGTCTGGGAAGCAATCATTAGAGAAATAAAATGGCTGCCATCCTATTAGTACATACAAAACCTGCCCTAATTACTCAGGAGAGGACAACTTAATTCACAACACAGCTAAAGAGCTGCCTCGTCCTCCTCTCTGTTCTGCTTGTCATGGATTATGATCTTGAATACAATTTAATATGATCTTCACCTGAATCTCTGTAGGAATGGAGTTGATGAGGAGACATGAAGAAAAGAAAGGAGGTTGGGGATGAGGTTAAAGAGCAGCAGCACTTGTATGCAGTCTCCATTACTACAGCCCCACATTACCACCGTCTGTCCTGTCCGTCCTCTCTGTACTTCATGTCTCCTCATGAACTCCATTCTTCTAAAGATAAGCTGTATTCAGGATCTTTAGCTCAGTGTTGTGAAGTAACTTGTTTTCCTGTGTGATTAGGACAGGTTTTGTGTGTACTAATAGGATGGCAGCTATTTTATTTGCCTAATGAAAGGTATCTGGTAATATATTTATAGTAAATTAATATTTTTAAATATTAAAATTTTCTTAATTCCCGGAGAACCCCTTTAATTAAAATAAAAAAAATTGACAGAAAAAATAGTCATAGAAGACATCAGAATGTCATAGACAAGTCTATTGGAGCACTTTTAATTTGGATAGAATCCATTTGAACCTGAATTGAATTGGGTGACTAATGCGACCAAATCTAACCCAAACCTCTAGCAATAAGCAATATAAGTAAAATGTGTATTAAAACTTAAACTGTTCCATTACTTTTGAAATATTCCATCAGATGCACCCTATCCTCCACTAAACTTGAACAGCCATCCATAATAATGTAAATAAAATATTTACAAACTGGCCTTAATCCTGCAGCCTAAGGTCAGGGCTGTACGTGAAAAGAATCCTTATCACCCTTTATTCCCACAGTTAAATATTTGTCCTTCAGAAGTTTTGTGTTCTTCAATCTCTCTAAGTGTATACAGAGTACTCTGAAAATAACTGTAACATGCTATCATAACACATCAAATACCAAGAGGGCAAATAAATAGTAAAGTTAGATTTGAGTAAGAGCTGCAAAAACCAAGTCGTCTGGAAAATAGGAAGAAGGAGCCCTCCACATTAACAAAAAATCCAGAGAATTTTAATTCACCTAGAGAATAGCAGTGTTTTAGTCCCTGTATTGAACCATTCTCAATCATTAAATGGAGGTGCCAGGGCAAGTATAAATACAACAGTATCTCACAAAAGTGAGCACACCCGTCTCATTTTTGTAAATATTTTATTATATCTTTTTATGGGACAACGCTGAAGAAATTACACTTTGATACAATGTAAAGTAGTCAGTGTACAGCTTTTTTTAACAGTGTAAATTTTGCATGCCCCCAAAATAACTCAACACACAGCCATTATTGTCTAAACCGCAGGCAACAAAAGTAAATACCCCCCTAAGTGTAAATGGCCAACTTGTGGCCAAACTGTCAATATTTTGTGTGGCCACCATTATTTTCCAGCACTGCTAGGCATGGAGTTCATTAAAGCTTCACAGGTTGCCACTGGAGTCCTCTTCCATTACTCCAGGATGACATCGCTGAGCTGGTGAATATTAGAGACCTTGAGTTACTCCACCTTCTATTTGAGGATGCCTCACAGATGCTCAATTGGGTTTAGGCCAGGAGACATGCTTGGCCAGTCCAGCACCTTTACCCTCAGTTTCTTTAGCAAGGCAGTGGTAGTCTTGGAGCTGTGTTTGGGTTCATTATCCTGTTGGAATACTGCCCAGCGGCCCAGTTTCCAGAGGGAGGGGATCATGCAGCAATGCTGGCAGCAGTTATAAGTCTATTTTAAAATGACAACCTCTGGATATGACACTGAGCACATGCACTCGACTTCTTTGGTTGACGAGCCCTGTTCTGAGTGGAACCTTCCTTGTTAAACTGCTGTGTGGTCTTGGCCACTGTGCAGCAGCTCAGTTTCATGATTTTTGGCCATAGCACCAAATTTAAAACACCTGCTCCTCGTTCATATTTCAGATCTTGAAACGAATCACTAACGAATCACATGACACCAGGGAGGGAAAATAGCTAATTGGGCACAATTTAGCCATTTTCACTTAGGGGTGTACTGACTTTTGCAAGCGGTTTAGACATTAATGGCTGTGTGTTGAGTTATTTTGAGGGCACACCAAATTTACACTGTTATACAATCTGTACATTGACTACGTTACATTAGATCAAAGTGTCATATCTTCAGTGTTGTCCCGTGAAAAGATATTATAATATATTTACATAAATGTGAGGGGTATACTCACTTTTGTGAGATACTGTAGATAGATAGATAGATAGATAGATAGATAGATAGATAAATGGAACACTACAGCAGTGTTCATATATGAACTTCAGCCTAACTTATTTTAACAAAGATATTAAATAAGAGAAATTAGATGTAGTGGTGGGCGAGAATATTCGAATTGCGAATATTTATCGCGAATATTTAAAATATAGTGCTATATATTAGTATTTGAGAATATTCATAATTTTTTTCAATGAGAAGGCAGCAATGTCTTTGTCTGAGTTTAGCAACATCCCTAGCAACCAATAGGAAAGTTTCCTACCACTTTACTATATAAGAACCTCCCCAGCAGACATTTTCTGCATTTTTTTTTACAGTTATGAGAGAGATAGCAGTGTCATTGCTGTGTTCTGTGTTTTGCTGTCACATTACATACGTAGTTAGCATATATATATATATATATATATATATATATATATATATATATATATTACAGATAGTTACTGGGAGATAGTCAGTGTAGGTTAAATAGTGATATAGTGTAGGTTCCAGTGCAGGGTGTTAGGTAGTGTGATAGGTTCTGCTGTCCATACATACATGCTACAGACATAGTACTGGAATGTCACAAGTTCACAACAATATTTAATGTACCAATGACTAATATGTAGTCAGTTTAGTGTGCTAAAATGTGAAGTTGCCCTTATCGCGCTAAAACATACGCATCATTAATTGCAGATTTACTCAAACGTGAATATCTCAGTGTCCTGTCTCACTTCTAGCAGCTTGAAAAATGTAGAAAAAGTGACACACGTCTGTATTGCACGCACATTACGCAAATATTACACTACCGTTTTCACAATCAAGAATAGATTCACGAATATATGACGAATAGTCGCCCAAATATTAGTGATATGTCGCAAATTCGCATATTGCCCCTGCCATGCATCACTACTTAGATTATATTCAAACCGAAATCCCACAAACATCTGCTGAACCCAACATTACTGAAGCAACATTGCTATTTTATGGCAGCACTTCAGACATATTGTAACCTAACTGTACAAAGTATGAAATATAATTAGAGATGAGCGAATCAAAGTTGATGAAGTGGAATTCAATCCGAATTTCAGGAAAAATTTGATTTGACCGAATCCGAATTTACTCACGCTTCGAGGTAACGAATCACATTTTTTCCTAAAATAGCTGCTGCACATATTAGTACATGGAGCAAAGAACTCTGGTAATGAGGAATCATCCACAATGCCATGCATGCAGCCAATCTGCAGGCAGCCAGCCCTGTGATGTCACAGCCCTTTAAATAGCCTCAGCCATCTTGGATTCAGCAATTTTCAAGTGGACTTAGTGTTGGGAGGGATATTAGCAGGTGCTAGGGACAGTGCTAGGGAAGACTTGAAAACTTTTGTTTTGCTGAATAAAAGTTCAGGAAAAGATCATTAGAAGTGTAGGGAAAGGATAGGGAGGAATTATTACATAGTATTGAAGCAGAACAGGGTCCAATAGGGGTGTGTACAGATTGGGTAATAGGAACAATCCTATTACACCTTGCTGCACTGACTGGGGAACCAAATTGCCATTATACTGCTGCTTTCTGGCAATAGATGATACCTCTGTAATTCCATCAAACCATTCTCTTTATTGGGGTGCATTTGTGATACAGCCATTAATAGCGTGTATTACTACGAAATATTTCTATGTCTTATTAGCCCTTGTGCAGTGCAGTTATGTTCTAGAGCCTTTTTTTGGTGTGTATTAGTGGGAAAAAAAGGGCTTATCTGCTGTTCAGCGGTGCAGTTATATGTTCTAAAGCCTTTTTTGGCGTGTATTAGTGGCAAAAGAAGTATTATTTGCCGTTTGGCGGTGCAGTTATATGTTCTAAAACCATTTTTGGCGTGTAAAAATGGAAAAAAATGGGCTTATTAGCCATTGTGTGGTGAAGTGAGAAAATTACAGCTCTGTTTAGCGTGTATTAGTGGCAAAAAAAAGTATTTATTGGCGCTCAGTGGTGCAGTTATATGTTCTAAAGCTTTTTTGCTGTGTATTAGTGGAAAAAAAGGAATTATTTGCCATTGGGTGGTGAAGTGAGAAAATTACAGCCCTTTTTAGCGTGTATTAGTGGCAAAAAAAGTATTATTTGCTGTTCAGCGGTGCAGTTATATGTTCTAAAGGCTTTTTTGGTGTTTATTAGTGGTAAAAAAAAGGGGCTTATTAGCTGTTGAGTGGCAAAGTCAGAAAATTACAGCCCTTTTTGGCATCTATTAGTGGCAAAAAAATTATTATTTGCCGTTCAGTGGTGCAGTTATATGTTTTAAAGCCTTTTTTGGCGTGTATTAGTGGGAAAAAGGGGCTTATTATCCAAAGTCAGAAAACTACAGCCCTTTTGGGGGCGTATTAGTGGCAAAAAAAAAGGATTATTTGCTGTTCAATGGGGAAGCTATATATTCTAAAGCCTTTTTTGTTGTATATTAGTGGCAAAAAAGTATTATTTGCCGTTCAGTGGTTCAGATATATGTTCTAAAACCTTTTTTAGCATGTATTAGTGGCAAAAAAAAGTATTTGCCGTTCAGCGGTGCAGTTATATGTTCTAAAGTCTTTTCTAGTGTGCATTAGGGCTTATTTGCCATTGTGTTGTGAGGTGACAAAATTACAGCCTTTTTAGCGTGTATTAGTGGGGAAAAAAAGTATTATTTGCCGTTCAGCGGTGCAGTTATATGTTCCAAAGCCTTTTTTGTTGTATATAAGTGAGAATAAAATGGGCTTATTAGCTGTTGTGTGGTAAAGTGAGAAAATTACAGTACTTTTTAGTTTGAATTATTGAAAAAAAAATATTATTATTGCCGTTCAGTAGTGCAGTTCTAAAGCCTTTTTTGACGTGTATTAGTGGGAAAAAATGGCTTATTAGCCGTTTGTGGTGAATTGATAAAATGACAACCCTTTTTGGCGTGAATTAGTGGCAAAAAAAAAAGGATTATTTGCCGTTTATTAGTGGGAAACAAAGGGTTTATTAACTGTTGTGTGGTGAAGAGAGAAAATTATAGCCCTTTTTAGCATGTATGAGTGGCAAAAAAAAGTATCATTTGCCGTTCAGCGGTGCAGTTATATGTTCAAAAGCTTTTATGGCATGTATTAGTGGGAAAAAAGGGTTTATTAGATGTTGTGTGGTAAAGTGAGAAAATGACAGCCTTTTTGATGTGTATTAGTGGCAAAAAAAAATGTATTATTTGCCGCTCAGCAGTGCAATTATATGTTCTAAAGCCTTTTTCGTTGTGTATTAATGGCAAAAAGGGCTTATTAGCCATTGTATGGTGAAGTGAGAAAATGACAGCGCTTTTTGGCATGTATCAGTGGCAAAAAAAATAATATTATCTGCCGTTCAACTGTGCAGTTATATGTTTTAAAGCCTTTTTTGGCATGTATTATTGGCCAAAAAAGTATTATTTGCCAATAAGCGGTGCAGTTATTTGTTTCAAAGCCTATTTTTGTGTGTGTAAGTGTAAAAAGGAATAGCTTATTAGCCATTGTGTGGTAAAGTGAGAAAATGACAGCCCTTTTTGGTGTGTATTAGTGGCAACAAAAATTTTATTATTTGCCGTTCAGTGGTGCAGTTATATGTTCTAAAGCATTTTTTGGCGTGTAGTAGTGGGGAAAAAGGGGCATATTAGCCTTTGTGTGGTGAAGTGATAAAATTACCACCCTTTTCGGCATGTATTATTGGCAAAAAAAGAATAATTTGCCGTTCAGTGGTACAGTTATATGTTCTAAATCCTTTTCAGGCATGGATTAGTGGCAAAAAAAGTATTATTTGCCGTTCAGCGGTGCAGTTATATGTTTCAAAGCCTTTTTGGCGTGTATAAGTGGGAAAAATTATTGCTTGTTAGCCATTGTGTGGTAGAGAGAGAAAATAACAGCCCTTTTTGTCGTGTATTAGTGGCAAAAAAAGCATTATTTGCTGTTCATTAGTGCAGTTATATGTACTAAAGCTTTTTTGGCGTGTATTTGTGGCAAAAAAAGTATTTGCTGCTGTGTGGTGAAGTGAGAAAATTACAGCCCTTTTTTAGTGTGTATTAGTGGCAAAAAAAAGGATTATTTGCCATTAAGCTGTGCAGTTTTATGTTCTTAGGCCTTTTTTGACATGTATTAGTGGCAATAAAAATGGCTTATTAGCCGTTGTGTTGTGAAGTGACAAAATGACAGCCCTTTTTAGCCTTTATTATTGGCAAAAATAAAAGTATTATTTGCTGTTCAGCGGTGCAGTTATATGTTTTAAAGCCTTCTTTGGCATGTATTAGTGGCAAAAAAAAGTATTATTTGCTGTTGTGTGGTAAAGTGAGAAAACTACAGCCCTTTTTGGTGTGTATTAGTGGCAAAAAAAAAGTATTATTTGCTGTTCAGCGGTGCAGTTATATGTTCTAAAGCCTTTTTTGACATTTATTAGTGGGGAAAAAGGGCATATTAGCCGTTGTGTGAGGAAGTGAGAAAATTACAGCCCTTTTTGACATGTATTAGTGGCAAAAAAATATATTATTTGCTGTTCAGCGGTGCAGTTATATATTCTAAAGCCTTTTTTGGCGTGTATTAGTGGCAAAAAATGTATTATTTGCCGTTGTTTGGTGAAGTGAGAAAATGACAGCCCGTTTTGGTGTGTATTATTGGCAAAAAAAAAGTATTATTTGCGGTTCAGTAGTGATGAGCAAGCATGCTCGGCTGAGTATTGGTTCGGCTCGAACATTGCTGTGCTCAGCGCACGGCTTTACTCGGCCGAGCACCACGTGTGATCATCGCATTGCTCGATTCTCCTCCCCATATGTTTGGTGCCTTCTAAGCAGCCAATCGAGGTCCAGGTAAGTAATTCCCCTCAGTGTAAGGCCATAGCCATGTTAGCTGTAAGCCGTACACTGATTGTCTGGCCAGAACACGGGATACCATTTCATATAGGAGCTGAGGGCCGGCGCTCGGCTCATTCAGTGTCAGGGAGAGAAGACAGTAGGCAGGGACAGATAGCGTTTTGCTCTAAACTTACTGATTTTACTCCAGAAACCAAATTGAAAGGCCTAACAGTCCTTTTAAAGACTACAGTGTGTGTTTGACAGCAGTGCAGTACCTTTTTTTTTTTAAGAAGGGGTTTGCTTCAGCACTATCAGGGACAGGCGTCATCATGAAGAGACAGATAGTGCAGGGCTTGAAAATCGCTTTTTTAACTACCCAATCTTCTAACAGACAGAAAGATTCAGATTAGTGATTACAATACGCCATCATAGAGAAGTGTGTTGGGCAGATATTATAAAAAGGGGCTTATTCACGACAGTGTGCCTGGTACTGAGATATACACTGCACCAGCATAAACCAGTGTGTTGGGCAGACATTATAAAAAGGGCCTATTTACTACAGTGTTCCTGGTACTGAAATATACACTGCGCCATCATAAAGCAGTGTGTTGGGCAGACATTATAAAAAGGGCCTATTTACTACAGTGTGCCTGGTACTGAGATATACACTGCACCATCAGAGAAATTATTTTTTTCTGGGGAAATTAACCTAACTTGTGCCACATCTGTGAGTGCGCTCAATCCGCAACCGTTATATTAATTACTCCTGCAGAGAGTGATTTATATTTTGACCACAGTTAACTAGTTTTTGGGACATCTGTGTGTGCGTTTAGACCACAACCGTATATACAGTATTCAGCAGAGAATACATTTTATTTGGGACAAATTTGTATCCAATATAAAACTACATCCGAATACAGTGTGTATATTAAAAATTACATTATCTCTGGCCTCGTGTAGTGCCCAAAATCTGTATTTTTCTGTATCCAGTAGCTTAGCGGAAACCAATACAGTGTGTATTGTAAAAATTACATTATCTCTGGGCTAGTGTAGTGCCCAAAATTTGTATTTTTCTGTATCCAGTTGTCACGAGTTGGAGATCCTCTGCGTCGTCAAGCAATAAACATACGAAAATCAGGTACAGACACACAAGAGTTTATTGCACAAACAAAAGCCAAGGAAGGAAGCACAGGTAAAACATGAGCTCTATGTACCTTCAGCACAGTGGGAGAAAACCCCCACTACGCCACTGTCTAGTAATACTCCAGAGGTGCATGACTAAGCAACTTCTGTTATTCACTAGAGCCCCAGATGATAGGGTAAGGCTTTGCAGCCGGAAGTTGCCAGAGTCCACTCCAGAGCGTGAAGTAGACAGTGACAACAGGAACAAACGGACAACAGGTACCAGAAGGTACTGATAGTACATAGGCAAACATAACAGACCGGGAAATACAAACAAGGCAACTAATAACACAAGCAGGAGTTCTACGCAAGGAAACCAGAGTGGCAATGAGCAGAGAAGGACTTGCTCCACCAGTAGTATACTGCATGGCCTTGCCCATAGCACTCTGCAGCAAAGAAAGCTGCAGCAAGGGCTTGCTGAACAGAGTATCCCCTAAAGCACAGAGTCCTTTATACAGAGAAACGAATATGAAATAGGGGAAGACAGACACAAAACAAGACAGGCAAGATTAATCAGGGCAGAGGCGTAAAGACATAATAATAAAGGAATAAGGATGACAATGAGCAAGTAGGCAAACCCACAGAACACTGACAGACACGGATCCCATGGGTCAGCAGCATGAGAGACCGAGTACAAACCAGGAAAAGGACAGGACAAACACACACCAGGAGAGCTGACCCAGAACTGAGGGAACATCAGCCTTATATACAGGTTCCATGAGTGCAGCAGAGAGGCCACACCCATGATGGTAAGGGAACAGAAATCAAAGGGGTGATGAGGTACATGGGCAGAAACACAAAGGGCGACCGCAGCCAGCCCAGGCCCCTGAAAACCAGCCTGCATGGAGGGTCCGCAGCCAGTATGTCAGGGGAAGATAGCCAGCCTACACGTCAAGTGAACCGCACCATGAAGTTACCCCCCCCTCCCCTCCACTCTCCCTCTGGAGAATGACATGTCTGCCAAGAACTGATTGGCCAGACTTGCAGACACCCCCTACCGGGTGAGTTGGATCGGGAATCGGAACCAGACTCGAATACAAAGAAAATCGGAATCAAAGGGGTACAAAGGTACACAAGCAAAACACATAGGATGACTGCAGCCAGCACCCAGTCCTTAGCAACCAGCCTACAGGGTAAACGCAGCCAGTATGCCAAGGGGAATGCAGCCAGCCTACATGGCCACACATGTCGAGGTGAACTGCAGCGTGCTCATACCTCCCCCTCCACTCTCCCTGCGGAGAATGACATTTCTGCCAAGAACTAATTGGTCATACATGCTGACACCCTCTTCCGGAGGCACGAGTACAGAAGCAGATACCTGCGCCAATAACGGAAAACACGGCCGTAGGCAGAACTCAAGCTAAAAAGGTTAAACCGGACGTCACCCCTGGCAACTAGAGATGGCCCGAACTATTCGCCGGCGAACAGTTCCCGATGAATATAGCTTGTTCGGTTCGCCTCGGCGGGCGAACATATGCGATGTTCAGTCCGCCCCCTATACCTCATCATTGAGCAAACTTTGACCCTGTACCTCACAGTCAGCAGACACATTCCAGCCAATCAGCAGCATACCCTCCCTTCCAGAACCTCCCATCTCCTGAACAGCATCCATTTTAGATTCATTCTGAAGCTGCAGTCTTAGTGAGAGGAGGGAGAGTGTAGTTGCTGCTGATTTAATAGGGAAATCGATAGCAAGGCTAGTGTATTCAGTGTCCACTCCAGTCCTGAAAGACTCATCTGATCTCTGCTGTAAGGACAGCGTCCTGACAGCACCTCAAAAAGCCCTTTTTAGGGCTGCTACATTAGTCTGCTTTTTTTTTTTCTCCATATATATATTGCAGTTGCCTGGCCTGCCTGTGTGTGAGGAGCTGCAGGCCCACAGACTGTAGTGTGCCCACTGCTAGTGCCCACCACTCACACCGTGTGGTACAGGACTTTGCATTAAACAAAGGCATTTAATTTTTACCCTTTAATCTAAGGTTAGTTGCCTGCCAGTGTGTGTCAGGCCGACTTCCACAGACTGTAGTGTGCCCACTGCCAGTGCCCACCACCACTCATACCGTGTGGCACAGGCATTTAATTTTTACACTTTAGTCTAATTTCAGTTGCTTGCCTGCTGCCAGTGTGTGCCAGGCCGACTTCCACTGACTGTAGTGTGCCCACTGCCAGTGCCCACCACTACTCATATAGGGTGTCACAGCACATTGCTCTGTTCACGCGCAGTGCCCCAATTTGGGAGTAAGAGGACCGACCAAGCTGCTTTTTCCATCTCCCGGTTCCTGAAATCAATTCAGTTTGGTGTATGAGAGTTTGGTCTGTCACTGTGAAGGCAGTCGAAGGTACCTGGCCTACATTTTTTTCCACAAAAGGCAATCCCTGATATGGGATGTAACAGGGATTAAACTGATGAGAATAGTACTACAGAAAATACCACTCATATCGGGTGTGACAGTAAATTGCACGGCGCAGACGCAGTGACCGTGGATTAAAACAGAGTGGAGGGAGCCAGCGTTTTTTTAACCATATCCTCGTTCGAAAAATCAATTCAATAAATTGACCCCAGATTGGGGACGTAACAGGGATTAAACTGATGAGAATAGAACTACAGAAAATAACACTTATATCGGGTGTGAGAGTAAATTGCACGACGCAGATGCAGTGACCGTGGATTAAAACAAAGGGGAGGGAGCCAGCATTTTTTTTAAACAATTCCCCGTTCGAAAAATCAATTCAGTTCACCTTTCGGGGACCCTTGGTGTTGTACATGGCTGGGTGGAGGAAGAAACCTTCAATGACATCACCGGGACGTGGCTAGCTTGGTATCCAACCTTGTGCAAATGGGGATTTTGCGGTTGTGCAAATGGACTGTTTGCGGTTGTTTGCGGTGCATTAAAAGGGGAGTTTGGTCTGTCAATGTCTGTGACGTGGGCGTAACCCTTACACTACCTGATCGATACAACATCATACCTGATCGTATACACACACCGGATGTTTTAAAGCATGTTATTCCAAACAATTTAGGAATGTTACGTGATTTATGCCCTTTATGGATTAAAACCCGACTCTGCGTCCACTACGTAATTTTCAATGGGAGTTTTGCCATGGATCCCCCTCCGGCATGTCACAGTCCAGGTGTTAGTCCCCTTGAAACAACCTTTCCATCACTATTGTGGCCAGAAAGAGTCCCTTTGGTTTTTAAAATTCACCTGTCTATTGAAGTCTATTGCTGTTCGCCCGGTTCGCCCGTTCGCGAACATTTGCGGAAGTTCGTGTTCACCGTTCGCGAACTGAAAATTTTATGTTCGCGACATCACTACTGGCAACCAGCATACACGGAGAACACCACAGCCAGTACACCAAGGCAACCAAATCCGATACCTAAAAGCACCATAAGGAAGGAAACAAAAACAGAATGCACACACCACAGATATGCAGCAAACACGAACAAACTGTAACAGTGAGGCAAACGAAACAGAACCCCCTCTCCGGACATGCAAACAACAAGCACCAAAACTCTGTGAAAGTTCACTTGCTCATTCTGTCACGAGTTGGAGATTCCGCAAAGGACCTCTGCGTCGTCAAGCAATAAACATGTGGAAATCAGGTACAGAAACACAAGAGTTTATTGCACAAACAAAAGCCAAGGAAGGAAGCACGGGCAAAGCATGAGCTCTATGTACCGTCAGCACGGTGGGAGAAAACCTGGAAGAGGCAGTAGGGTTGCAAATGGGAGACGTCATCCCACACCAAACAGGCCTGCAACCGTTACACTGAGCACTCCCATGCATAAATCTACCTTGCCAAGGGGTAGGTATTCCGCAGTATGGCGCTTTTTTGAGGAAACGACAAAAGAGTGGAAGTTTGCAACCTGTGCGTTCCAAAATGAGCCGGGGTCATGAACACTAGCAACCTCACCACCACCAGCATGATCCGCCACATGGCATCCAAGCACCCTTATAAGTGGGCCGAACGCCTGGGTCCACGCTCTGGGTCTGCGGGTCCCACCACTGCCTCCTATTCCCCTGTGTTTTGCACTGCTAGCCAATCCCCTGTCGAAGGCGCAGGCCCGGATGCCCCTCGCCCTGCACCTGGACCTTCGCATGAACCGTCAGCAACAACATCCACTTCCCTGTCCCAGCACAGTATCCAAATGTCGATAACACAGGCATCTGAATGCAAGCTCAAATACCCACCCACACACCAACAGGCCATAGCACTAAATGTGCAACTCTCGAAATTACTGGTCCTTGAAATGTTGCCATTTTGGCCATTTAGGCTTCTGGACACTGAGGACTTCCGCAGCCGGATACCGGCGGCCGTCTCTCGGTATGCAGTCCCCAGCCGCCACTATTTTTTACGGTGTGCCGTGCCCGCCTTATACCAGCATGTGTCCCAGAACATCACCCATGCCGTGACCAATGCACTTACTGGGAAGGTCCACCTCACCATGGACAAGTGCTGGTGGCCGGGGATGCTACATTTCCCTGACCGCACACTGGGTGAATGTTGTGGAGGCTGGGAGTGAGTCGTAACCTGGTATGGTATAGGTGCTACCCACGCCCAGGAATACGGGCCCTACGTCCATCAGGTTCTCCGCCAGCAGCTTTTTTACTGGCTCCAACCCCCAATTCTCCTCCGCCTCCTCCACCCCCTCCACTTCCACCTCCAACAGCAGTCAGCTATCAGTCGCTAGCTGGAAGCAGTGTAGCACTGCTGTGGGTAAGCGTCAACAGGCCGTGCTGAAGCTGATCTGCTTAGGGGACAAACATCACACCGCCGCAGAGCTGTGGCAGGGTATAAGAGACCAGACCGAGCTGTGGCTCTCGCCACTCAACCTACAAACAGGCATGGTTGTGTCTGACAATGGCCGTTAAATTGGTGGCGGCTTTGGAGTTCAACAACTTGACACACATTCCATGCCTAGCCCACGTCTTAAACTTAGTGGTTCAGCGGTTTATCAAAACCTACCCCAATTTGCAGGAGCTACTAGTGAAGGCGCGCCGCTTGTGTGCCCAATTCCAAAAGCCGTCCAAAGCTTCAGCCGGTCTATCAACGCTGCAGCAGTGCTTGCGGCTTCCAGCTCACCGACTGTTGTGCAACGTGAGCACGCGGTGGAACTCTATGTTCTACATGTTGGCCAGGCTTTGTGAGTAGCAGAGGGCAGTTGTGGAATACCAGCTGCAACATGGTCGTAGCCTTTCCAGTCAACTGCCACTATTCAGAAGCTAGGAGTGGGCATTGATGTCAGACCTATGTGAGGTTTTAAAAAACTTTGATGAATCCATACAGATGGTTATAACGCTTTTATCAGTGTAACCATCCCACTGCTGTGTCCTCAATTACTGAGGATGCTTTGAATGTGGCAGACGAGATAATGGGGGAGGAGATGACTCAGGGTGATAGCCAGACCTCCGCCAGTTTGTTTTCTCAGCCCAAATTGGGCCATGAAGAGGAGGAGGAGCTGGAGACACTTGCCTCTGCTGCAGAGGCTAGTACCCATGGAACTTTAATTCCATCTGTTCATCGTGGATGGGCAGAAGTGCCTTACAACTACTGGGTGTCCAAGCTGGACACGTGGCACGAACTTGTGCTCTACGCCTTGGAGGTGCTGGCCTGCCCTGCCGCCAGCGTATTGTCTGAGCATGTATTAGTGCTGCTTGTGGCATTATAACAGATAAGCATATCCGCTTGTCCACTGACAATGCTGTCTGTTTGACTCAGATAAAAATGAACAAGGCCTGCATTGCCCCTGACTTCTCCACTCCACCAGAGGAAAGCTGAGCTAATGAGGAACAAAACACAATTTAAATGTATGCTTTATAATGTACTCAATCCACAAGATTCAGATGCACCCTTTTCACCACAAAAAAAGGGTATATGTTTGAATCTTGATTTCTCATCCGCCTCCTCCTCCGCCTTCTCTTCCATACAGGATATATATATGCCCTCACTACAAGTTTTGTAGGGTTCACTTGGCTTCAGGCCCTCACCTCCAATGTTTTATACGGTCTGTTCACCTGTAGGCCATTACTGCAATGTTTTATGGGATACGCTCAGCTTCAGGCCCTCACCTCTAATGTTTTTTATGGTCTGCTCACCTGTAGGCCATCAGTGCAATGTTTTATGGGGTTCGCTCGGCTTCAGGCCCTCACCTCTGATGTTTTATAAGGTCTGCTCATCTGTAGGCCACCACTGCAATGTTTTATGGGGTTCGCTCGGCTTCAGGCCCTCACCTCCAATGTTTAATATGGTGTGCTCACCTGTAGGCCATCACTGCAATGTTTGATGGGGTTCGCTCACCTTCAGGTCCTCACTACAGTTTTTTATATGGTCCGCTTACCTTCAGGCCCTCAACTATAATGTTTTAGAGGGTAACCAGCAGGCCCTTGCTCCAAATGTTTTTGAGGGTCACCAGCAGGCCATCAATCATAATTTTTTAAGTGTGTGTAGGATGCCCTCCTTTATGTGTAATAAACGGTGTATTGGAGTGCCAGTTCCTTGTAATTTTGTAAAGTGTAGCAGTGTACCTGAACAATTGTAGCACCATGTGAATGAGGCCCTCCTTTATGTGATATACAGGCTGTATCGGAGTGCTTCTTCCGTGTAATTTTTGGCAGCATTTGCACTGTATATACAATTGAATATACAGGAAAGAATGTTTCCTACCAATTTTAACTCTAAAAATGTTTTTTTTTTTTTGAGGGAGCTGGATTTTGGACGTGATTTTGTCGCTATGTAAAAGTGGCGGACAACTGGGACAATATGGTTCCCAGCAGTGACATTGGAGTTAAAGATGCACCCAGAGATGGTCCCCATGCTTTTCCAGATCCATTTCAGTGGTGTTTCTGTCACTGTCTGACCTTTTCCAATGGACCAGGCACCCTCCCCTAATCCGAGCAGGAATTTGTCTCCCATTGACTTCTATTATACTCGGGTGCTCGGCCGAGCGCACGAATATCGCTATGTGTTCTGACCGAGTACCCGAACACCCGAACACTTTGGTGCTCGCTCACCAATACCGTTCAGCGGTACAGTTATATGTTCTAAAGCCTTTTTTGGCGTGTATTAGTGGGGGAAAAAAGGGCTTAATAGTGTGGACTTCTCATGCTGTTCCCACCTTCCCCACTTCATGACAGGCCTAATATTTTGGCTTTCCACCCGGCTGACATAATCATTTATGTGACCTTTCTTCTGGTCTGTCAGAATCAAGGAAAAATTGAGATGCACAACGGATCCTGTCTGTGTAGCAGGAGTAAGGCCTGTATCGTCCCATCAGAATTGGCTTATGATTTTGTAGCCAAAAGCAGGAGTGGGTACAAAACACAGAAGACATGCAAATATTCCATTCATGTGTCATCTCTGTTTTGGATCCACTCCTGTTTTTTTGGGCATTAGCAATACTGATGGATTATTGAGCATATGCTGACCGAGAAAAGGTGTATGCTCCACAGACAGGATCCATTTTTTGTGGGTTATTGTTCTGATGGATCAGAGCAAGGGCAAAATAATCAGTGACTTCAACACAAACTTACTGCTGACACCCTCTCCACTCTGTCAGGGGGCTCGCTACTTGCATAAGCGTTTAATAGAACAGGTTCTGTAGACATCTATGTGGAATCAGCTGACGAGGGTGTAAAAGGACTGCGTTTATTCTTGACGCTAACATCTACCTGTAAGGCTGAGTTGATACTTGAGTTATTTGGTCAGTTTTGGCCCCGTGACTGCCCAAATAAGTGAAGAATGCAGTGATTCTAAGATCGACTCTGTCATCTGCGTGTCATACTAACTCACGGTATTATTTCACTACCATAGCAGACTCCCTATGCGTGTTACTGAAAGGCACAGTGTTCTACACCCCTATAAAAGCTCTCTGTAGCCCTGAAAAAGCCATTATTTAGCGCAATTTGCTGTGAATAAGTTTGGATTGAAGCAAATTTTTCCGGTAAATTTGGCGAACTGGCCGAATCAAATTTTTTTTAAATTAGCTCATCTTTACTCCAGACCATTGTGTCTGTGGACCATGGGGCCGTTGCAAAGCTATTTTAATGCTGTGTAAATGCTGTAAGAACAACAACAAGATGGCCACCCCTATAGTCACGTGTAGTAAAGAGTACAAAAAAAAAAATCTGCAATCACAAAATAAAAACAGATTAGAAAAATTGGATATGTGCTGCTACCTGGTTTTAACTGGCAAGAAAAAAAATTGGTGACGCATTTCCTTTAACTTCTAAGTTCTAAACTTTACTGGGGCGGGTTACTAAATGACAGGAGATGTTTTTCTCTTGTGATGGGAATGTCATACAAAATTACATTTTCTGACGCAATTTAGAAGCTATGGGGCAACAGATTGTATAACTACCAATGGAAGCACTTTTATATTTAAAACAGGAGCTGATCCAATCATAGTTTTAGATGGGTAATTCTAAGAATCCTTAAAAGCTGTAAAAAAGAACATATCAGACACCTGAAAAAGAAGAAACACCCACAGATAGAAAATGTGAGACACAGCTAAAAAGCACATGCTTTCTATAAGAACCCTGACTTGATACTGAGCAAATGTGTGTTAAATTTGTGAATTTTAGAATCAGGTCTTTCATCTATAGTTTTGACCAGATGGTAACCAGGATTAAAAGCAGTAGTCTATTGAAGCAATTGGTTTTGATTAGTGTTGAGCGAGCATGCTCAGCTGAACACCAGTTCGGCTCGAGTATCGCTATGCTCTGCACATCGCGGAGTTTGACCAAACACCGTGTGTGCTCGAGCGTGTTGCTTGAGTTACTGTATTTAAATCTAATTTAGCCTCTATTTCTTTGCAGGAGATCGCGTTACAGTGAGGGAATCCCTCAGTGTGAGTCAGTGGCTTAAGAGTCCCTGCTCTGACTGCATATATAGCTATGTCCATATATGGAGTCATAGCCTGTATTTCAGAAAATACGAAAAACCCATGACCTTCTGGATTAGAGGCAAGGCAATGTAATTACTAAAGAAAAAAAATAAAAATACACACACACATATATATATATATATATATATATATATAGAGAGAGAGAGAGAGAGAGAGAGAGAGAGATAAAATCATACTTCCTAATATGTGGGAAACCACTACTGATGTTTTAGCCATAATATATTTACATATATTATAATATATTATATTATATATTCTAAATATATAATAATATGTGTAAATATATTATGGATAAAAAGATAGATAAAATAGATAGTAGTAAGTATTCCTCTACAGTAGAAGTCTCTTTTTTTTTTTTTTTTTTTTTTTAAATGTTACTAGCTATATTATAGCTGAGTGGGTAAGTGCCTTGCCTCTAATGCAGAAGGTCATGAGTTCGAATCCCAGCAGAAACTTTTCTGAAATACAGGCTAAATGTAAATACATTGGGTGTCCCCAAGCACTAACTCCATATATGGACATTTATATATGGAGTCAGAGCAGGGACTCCTAAGTCACGGACTCACACTGAGGGATTCCCTCATTGTAAAGTGATTTTCTGCATAGAAATAGAGGCTAAATCAGATTTAAATACACTGGGGTGTCCCCAAGCACTGACTGCATATATGGACTGCTATATATGGAGTCAGAGCAGGGACTTCTAAGCCGAAATAGAGTCCCGACACTCTCCCCTCTTCAGAGCAGGGGTTGCCGGGATTAATGCTCCAGTTCTCCTATTGACTTCCATTGTACTCTAGTGCTCGGTAGAGCACCTGAGCATCGCGAAGTGTTCTACTCGAGTACACGAGCACTTTGGTGCTCGATCAACACTAGTTTTGATATAAAAGTGTAGCTGAAACTGAGTTTGCTTAGAGGGTAAGATATGGTTGCCGCATTAGAGCACCTAAGCCTCCTTCTCTGCCGTCTTTTATCCTTTTCTCACTTTTTTCTTTTCCATTACGTCTCAGCTGGCTAGGTGTAAATTGAAACATAACTGTCTTCTGAGTTTACTCAGTTAAATATGTGTTTGTATTATTTCTTTTGCTAGAAAACTAATAAAAAGTTTTCTAGAAAAACATTTTATGCACACTGATAAAGTACAGCTTAAAATTTTGATATACAAAACTAGAAATATTATGATTACAGGGCATCTCACAGCAGATTTGTATCTTTGAAACTGGCTGACCTGTTGCATGTGCGCTTGACAGCTGAGGACATCTGTGTTGGTCCCATGTTCATATGTGTCCACATTGCTGAGAAAAGTTATGTTTTAATATATTCAAATTAGTTTCTACGGGGGTGTTGCAGTTGCACCTTTGATTGAAAGGGACCAGGCGTGGAGACTTTTCGCCCCTCACCCCCGCCCGGCTCTGTCAATCAAAATGGAGATGGCACGGCAGTTGCAGAGAGAGCAGAGCCTCTATGAGTAACAGAAACGGCGCCGTTGCTACTAAAGCCTAATTTAGATATATTAAAATATCAAACATTATTTTTCTTAGCAATACAGGTACATATGAACATGGGGCCAACACAGATGCCTTCAGCTGCCAAGTGCACATGCAACAGATCAGCCAGTTTCATAAGTACAAATCTGTTGACATATGCCCTTTAACCCCTTAAGGATACAGCCAATTTTCATCTTAAGTACCAAAAATAAAGCCAATTTTCACCTTAAGTACAAAGCCAAACTTTGCAAATCTGATCTGTCCCTTTATCTTGCAATAACTTTGGAATGCTTTTACTTATCCAATTGATTCTGAGATTATTTTCTTGTAAGACATCGAACTTCATGTTAATGGTAAATTTGTGTTGATATGTTTTACCTTTATTTATTAAAAATACATTATTTTCTAATTAGAATTTCCCTGCTTTTAAGATGGACAATTACAGTTGTAAGACAAAGTATGTGAACCCTTTGGAATGATATGGATTTCTGCACAAATTGGTCATAAAATGTGATCTGATCTTCATCTAAGTCACAACAATAGACAATCACAGTCTACTTAAACTAATAGCACACAAAGAATTAAATGTTACCATGTTTTTATTGAAAACACCATGTAAACATTCACAGTGCAGGTGGAAAAGTATGTGAACCCCTAGACTAATGACATCTTCAAGAGCTAATTGGAGTGAGGTGTCAGCCAGCTGGAGTCCAATCAATGAGATAAGATTGGAGGTGTTGGTTACAGCTACCCTGCCCTATAAAAAACACACACCAGTTCTTGGTTTGCTTTTCCCAAAAAGCATTGCCTGATGTGAATGATGCCTCACACAAAAGAGCTCACAGAAGACCTACGATTAAGAATTGTTGACTTTCATAAAGCTGGAAAGGGTTATAAAAGTATCTCCAAAAGCCTTGCTGTTCATCAGTCCACGGTAAGACAAATTGTCTATAAATAGAGAAAGTTCAGCACTGCTGCTACTCTCCCTAGGAGTGGCCGTCCTGTAAAGATGACGGCAAGAGCACAGCGCAGACTGCTCAATGATGTGAAGAAGAGACCTAGAGTGTCAGCTAAAGACTTACAAAAGTCTCTGGCATATGCTAACATCCCTGTTAGCGAATCTACGATACGTAAAACACTAAACAAGAATGGATTTCATGGGAGGATACCACAGAGGAAGCCACTGCTGTCCAAAAAAAACATTGGTGCATGTTTACAGTTTGCACAAGAGCACCTGAATGTTCCACAGCAGTACTGTCAAAATATTCTGTAGACAGATGAAACCAAAGTTGAGTTGTTTGGAAGAAACACACAACACTATGTGTGGAAAAAAAGAGGCACAGCACACCAACATCAAAACCTCATCCCAACAGTGAAGTATGGTGGTGGGGGCATCATGGTTTAGGGCTGCTTTGCTGCGTCAGGGCCTGGACGGATTGCTATCATCGAAGGAAAAATTAATTCCCAAGTTTATCAAGACATTTTGCAGGAGAACTTAAGGCCTTCTGTCCACCAGCTGAAGCTCAACAGAAGATGAGTGTTGCAACAGGACATCAACCCAAAGCATATAAGTAAATCAACAACAAAATGGCTTAAACAGAAGAAAATACGCCTCCTGGAATGGCCCAGTCAGAGTCCTGATCTCAACCCGATTGAGATGCTGTGGGATGACCTCAAGAAAGCGATTCACACCAGACATCCCAAGAATATTGCTGAACTGAAACAGTTCTGTAAAGAGGTATGGTCAAAAATTACTCCTGAACGTTGTGCACGTCTGATCTGCAACAACAGGAAATGTTTGGTTGAAGTTATTGCTGCCAAAGGAGGTTCAACCAGTTAATAAATCCAAGTGTTCACATACTTTTTCCACCTGCACTGTGAATGTTTACATGGTGTGTTCAATAAAAACATGGTAACATTTAATTATTTGTGTGTTATTAGTTTAAGCAGACTGTGATTGTCTATTGTTTTGATTTAGATTAAGATCAGATCACAATTTATGACCAATTTGTACAGAAATCCATATCATTCCAAAGGGTTCACATACTTTTTCTTGCATCTGTGTTTATTAACATTCACCTTATGTTTAACTTATGTTGGCATTATTTTATAAATTTCACTTTATTTTTTCGGACGTTAGAAGGCTTAGAAGCAATTTTTTAAATTTTGAGGAAAATTTCTAAAATCCACTTTTTTAAGGACAAATTCAGTTCTGAAGTCACTTTGCTGGGCTTATATGGTAAAGAAACACCCACAAATGATCAAATTAAAAAAATGATGCCCCTAAAAACATTTAAAACTGATCTTACAGAAAGAATTAAAGGAAAATATAAGTGAAATTTCAAAATTTCAAATTTTTTATTTTTTTTTCGGGGGAGGGGGGGGGCAGATTTTTATTTTTAATCTATTTTTTTTTTCCTGTAAGGCAGTAAGGGTTAACATCAAAACAAACCTCAATATTTAGTGTTGAGAGCGAATATTCAAATTGCAAATTTTTATAGCGAATGTCGGCACTTATATTATATATATATTTTAAATATAGTGATATCTATTCGTTAAAACGGATATCCGTATTTTTTTTTATCTGAACCCATTACCGGACTGCTTCTTGCTTGTGGGCCAATGTGAGAAGGCTGCAATATCGTAGTCTGTTGTTGAATTTGAATATTCTATCTTCATTATTTAATTAATTTCATCTTATGCGAAAAATCGTCAATGTAATATGCGCGTTAATCGAGTAAGGGCGGGTTATAGGCAACTTTCCAATTGGGTTGGCTTGCTAGAAATCGCAAATATGTAGAATATAGTGATTGGGATTGGGCGATCCCGAACTGTAACCCGGATATTTACTTGAGTGGACCCGAATCTTGACATTTTCGCAAATGTTCGGCTTCGAGTTCGGTGTTCAGCGATTTCTTGGTGCTTTTTGAAAGGCTGCAGGGCAGCCAATCAACAAGCGTTTCACTAGTCTGCCCTTAGAAGCCATCACGGCCATGCCTACTAATGGCATGGCTGTGATTGGCCAAGTGCAGCATGTGACCCTGCCTCTATATAGGCTGGAGTCACGTAGCGCCGCACGTCATTCTGCTCTTCTCAGTGTAGGGATAGTATGCTGCTGCTGCTGTGACGGAGAGATTAGGAAAGAATTCTGTTGAACTTGGTGGTGTTCAATCTTTAAACTACAGAGATTATTGAGGGTGCTATTCTACATTTTTGTACCCAGCCCTGAGCCCAGTGACACTAAAAAATCAGTTTTAATCCATCTGCTAGTTTGGTGGGCGTCGGGGGCCATTTTTGCAAGTGCTGTGCCCTTGCAACTATATGTTAACTGCATCTGTGCCACGGACATTACTTTAATTCTGTTCTGGTAGCACTGTGGAGGACAAATTCCCTTTTTTTGCCGTTTAAGTACCCCTGCGGCCTGCAGTGCATACCTGGCAGTGAAAATTATTCAATTACATTAGTCTGTTACATTTATTTGTGACCTAAAGCGATTTTTTTATCTGTCCTTAACAGGCACTGCATATCTGACAGTACAATAAAACCGCTAAATGCTGCAGTTACGTTGCTGATATAAAAAAGCTTTTTTTTGCAAGATAGTAAATTTACGGGCTATGCTGCATTTCTGACAGTCCAATTAAAACATTACATACTGCAGTTACATTGCTGCTATAAAAAAGCTTTCTTTTTGTGCTAGATAGCAACTTTGCGTGCTACGCTGCATTTCTGACAGTCCAATACAACCGTAACATACTGCATTTACATTGGTGCTATAAAAAAAAAAAAACTTTCTGTGCTAGATAGGTGACAGGGACGTAAATTTGTAAAAATCGTCTGTTCCATTGGTGGGTGACATTTTGCCTGTTTTGCCGTATACAAACCCCTGCTCTGCATAGGTGACAGGGAGGTAAATTTCAAAAAATCATCTGTTACATTGGTGGGTTACATTTTGCCAGTTTTGCTGTATACAAACCCCTGCTCTGCATAGGTGACAGGGAGGTAAATTTCTAAAAGTCATCTGTTACATTGGTGGGTGACATTTTGCCAGTTTTTCCACATACAAACCGCTGCTCTGCATAGGTGACAGGGAGGTAAATTTCTAAAAATCATCTGTTACATTCTTGGGTCATAAAGTATCCCTGCACTGCATACCTGACTTGGAAATATATTCAGTAAATTAGGTGGCCTTTGGATTGTTGAGTGATTTGTACCCCTTCTTTCTTTAAAAGTACCTCTGCACTGCATACCTGACTTAGAAATATATTCAGTAAATGAGGTGGCCTTCGGATTGTTGAGTGATTTGTACCCCTTCTTTCTATCAAAGTACCCCTGCACTGCATACCTGACTGGGAAACATATTCAGTAAATTGGGTGGCCTACAGATTGTTAGGTGATTTGTACCCCTTCTTTCTTTCAAAGTAGGGGCCCCTGCACTGCATACCTGACTGGGAAATATATTCAGTAAATTGGGTGGCCTACAGATTGTTAGGTGATTTGTACCCCTTCTTTCTTTCAAAGTAGGGGGCACTGCATACCTGACTGGGAAATATATTCAGTAAATTAGGTGGCCTTCAGATTGTTGGGTGATCTGTACCCCTTCTTTCTTCCAAAGTACCTCTGCACTGCATAACAGACAGGGAACTTAATTCACTACAATTTGCTGTTACATTGTTGTCTGACATAAAGCCTTTTTTGGCTGTGAAGCCAAAGGTAGTCGCCAACAACAATGTGTTTTTTTTTTTCTTTTTTAATAAATTGGTGTAGACCCCAAAAGAAAACAAATAGTAAGTGCGCATTAGTATAACAATGGTTGGGTGAAGCTGGTGTACATGTCTATTCCAATGTATTCACTGAGGAAAATAAACTGTCAGATGAATGCTGAATGTGAAAATAAATCCCACATTAAAAGCGTCCTGTCTAACCCAAGAAGAAGTACAACAGCGACTTCAAAAGATTAAAATAGACAAATCGCCAGGACCGGATGGCATGCACCCCCGTATCCTAAGGGAATTAAGTAATGTCATAGCCACTTGTTTCTGATATTTGTGGACTCTATACTGACAGGGAATGTTCAACAGGATTGGCGCATAACAAATGTGGTGCCAATATTCAAAAAGGGTCCAAAAACAGAGCCCGGAAACTATAGGCCGGTAAGTTTATCATATGTTGTGGGAAAACTGTTTGAAGGTTTTCTGAGAAATGCTATCTTAGAGGATCTCAATGGAAATAAGCAAATAACGCCATATCAGCATGGCTTTATGAGGGATCGGTCATGCCAAACTAATTCAATCTGTTTCTATGAGGAGGTAAGTTCTAGACAAGTTCTGGCACACATGAGCGACTACATGCTGCAGTGCCTGCGCAACGACAGCAGAGTTGCCCAAATTTTAACGTGTGCGGACTACTGGGTTGCCACCCTGCTGGATCCCCGGTACAAAGACAATGTGCCCACCTTACTTTCTGCACTGGAGCGTGATAGGAAGATGCGCGAATACAAGTGCACGCTGGTAGACGCGCTCCTGAGAGCATTCCCAAATGTCACAGGGGAACAGGTGGAAGCCCAAGGCGACGGCAGAGGAGGAGCAAGAGGTCGCCAACGCAGCTGTGTCACGGCCAGCTCCTCTGAGGGCAGGGTTAGCATGGCAGAAATGTGGAAAAGTTTTGTCTCCACGCCACAGCTAACTGCACCACCACCTGATACGGAACGTGTTAGCAGGAGGCAGCATTTCACTAACATGGTTGAACAGTACCTCTGCACACCCCTCCACGTACTGACTGATGGTTCGGCCCCATTAAACTTCTGGGTCTCCAAATTGTCCACGTGGCCAGAGTTAGCATTTTATGCCTTGGAGGTGCTGGACTGCCCGGCGGCCAGCGTTTTGTCTGAACGTGTATTCAGCATGGCAGGGGGCGTCATTACTGACAAACGCAGCCGCCTGTCCACAGCCAACGTGGACAAGCTGACATTCATAAAAATGAACCAGGCATGGATCCCACAGGACCTGTCCCTCCCTTGTGCAGAATAGACATTTATAACTGCCTCCCCCTCAACCATGTATTCTTGTACTCCGGGGCACTTCTTTATTGAATCCTCATCTTTTTAAATTTTACCATGATCTTGCGGTGCAACCCAAAATTAAATGAACCTCTCCGCAATCTGGGCACCGGGTACTAAATAACTGAAAGTGATGGGTGATATGACGCCCTATTCCTTGCTGTGGGACCTCTCTCCTCTGTCTGGGTGCTGGGGCCGAAATAACTGAAAGTGGCCTTCTCCAGTGGTGGGTGATATGACGCCTTATTCCTTGCTTTTGGACCTCTCTCCTCTGTCTGGGTGCTGGGGCCTAAATAACTGAAAGTGGCCTTCTCCAGTGGTGGGTGATATGATGCCTTATTCCTTGCTGTGGGACCTCTCTCCTCTGTCTGAGTGCTGGGGCCGAAATAAATGACAGTGGCCTTCTCCAGTGGTGGGTGACATGACGCCTTATTCCTTGCTGTGGGACCTCTCTCTCTGTCTGGGTGCTGGAGCCGAAATAACTGAAAGTGGCCTTCTCCAGAGGTGGGTGATATGACGCCTTATTCCTTGCTGTGGGACCTCTCTCCTCTGTCTGGGTGCTGGGGCCTAAATAACTGAAAGTGGCCTTCTCCAGTGGTGGGTGATATGACGCCTTATTCCTTGCTGTGGGACCTCTCTCCTCTGTCTGGGTGATGGGGCCGAAATAACTGAAAGTGGCCTTCTCCAGTGGTGGGTGACAAGACACCTTATTCCTTGCTGTGGGACCTCTCTCCTCTGTCTGGGTGCTGGGGTCGAAATAACTGAAAGTTGCCTTCTCCAGTGGTGGGTGATATGACGCCTTATTCCTTGCTGTGGGACCTCTCTCCTCTTTCTGGGTGCTGGGGCCAAAAAAACTGAAAGTGGCCTTCTCCAGTGGTGGGTGACATGACGCCTTATTCCTTGCTGTGGGACCTCTCTCCTCTGTCTGGGTGCTGGGGCCGAAATAACTGAAAGTGGCCTTCTCCAGTGGTGGGTGACATGACGCCTTATTCCTTGCTGTGGGACCTCTCTCCTCTGTCTGGGTGCTGGGGCCGAAATAACTGACAGTGGCCTACTCCAGTGGTGGGTGATATGACGCCTTATTCCTTGCTGTGGGACCTCTCTCCTCTGTCTGGGTGCTGGGCCGAAATAACTGAAAGTGGCCTTCTCCAGTGGTGGGTGATATGACGCCTTATTCCTTGCTGTGGGACCTCTCTCCTCTGTCTGGGTGCTGGGGCCGAAATAACTGAAAGTGGCCTTCTTCAGTTGTGGGTGATATGACACCTTATTCCTTGCTGTGGGACCTCTCTCCTCTGTCTGGGTCCTGGGGCCTAAATAACTGAAAGTGGCCTTCTCCAGTGGTGGGTGATGTGACACCTTATTCCTTGCTGTGGGACCTCTCTCCTCTGTCTGTGTGCTGGGCCCGAAATAACTGAAAGTGGCCTTCTCCAGTGGTGGGTGATATGACGCATGATTCTCTGCTATGGGACCTCTCTCCAATTGATATTGGTTAATTTTCATTTATTTTATTTTTATTTTTATTCATTTCCCTATCCACATTTGTTTGCAGGGCATTAACCTACATTTTGCTGCCTTTTGCAGCCCTCTAGCCCTTTCCTGGACTATTTTACAGCCTTTTTAGTGCCTAAAAGTTCGGGTCCCCATTATCTTCAGTGGGGTTCGGGTTCGGGATAAAGTTCGGGTCAAGTTCGGATCCCGAACCCGAACATTTTTGGGAAGTTCGGCCGAACTTCTCGAACCGGAAAAACATCCAGGTGTTCGCTCATCTCTAATCCCCAGGACTGTGACTGTGACAAGGGGACATCCTCTGCATCTGGAGAAAAGAAGGTTTGTACACAAACATAGAAGAGGATTCTTTACGATAAGAGCAGTGACTATGGAACTCTCTGCCTGAGAAGGCAGTGATGGTGAGTAGTGTTGAGCGAACAGTTCGAGAATAGTTCGGGTTCGTACCGAATTTTGGGGTGTCCGTGACACGGACCCGAACCCGGACATTTTCAAAAAAGTTCGGGTTCGTGTCCGGTGTTCGTCAATTTCTTCCCGCTTTCTGAAGGGCTGCACAGCAGCCAATCAGTTAGCATTTTACTTCTTGCCCTAAGAGCCCATCACAGCCATGCCTACTAATGGCATGGCTGTGATTGGCCAAGTGCAGCATGTGACCCAGCCTCTATTTAAGCTGGAGTCACGTAGCGCCGCACATCACACTGCTCTGATTAGTGTAGGGAGAGGACGCAGCTTCTATCAGGGCGAGATTAGGCAGGTTAAAGTCAGCAACAGCACCTAATGAACGGATCAATTTACAGCTGAGAATCATTGAACTTCTGCTAGTTACTTGCTCGCTGGTTTTTAGGCTGCACAGAGCGTTTTTCTGTCACTTATTTTCTGGGTTGATCGGCGGCCATTTTGTGACTTGTGGTGCGCCAGAAGAAGCTGCCACCAAGTCCATCAATCCATCAATACTAGTTTTTTTTTTTGCTATATCCTACATCAGGGGCTTGGCTGTGCTAATTGTCACCCCTAGAAACTCAGGAAAGAAATTTCTATATTTTATTAAGGGGTTAAATACAATTGCCCAAATACCAATCCCCTAAATCTGGTGTTCCAGCTTTGGCTAGACAAGTATAATACTGTCTGCTGTCTGGCAAAGGATAGATTATTTTCTGGGGTTAAATTCAATTGCCAAAATAGCAATACCATAAATCAGTGGTTTCAGCTGTGGCTGGCAAAATAGAATAGTGTCCGAGGTAACGCACACACGTACAGACGCACGTACACGATTCTTGAATAGTTGTATTATCGCGATAATAAAACTAACAGTGTAAAGTTGACTGTATTGCTCTAAGTTATATTCGCGTACGCTATTACAGCACACCAATACTAAAACTGACTAAGAGACACTAACTTAAAGTGGTGTACGATTTTAAAAGTTGAGTACTAAAAAGTTGGAATCGCAATGCGATTCTTATGTATTTGCTTAATCGCATTGCGATTACAACTTTGAGCTACCGATCACCATGGGAACGCCCTTCTCCAGTAGAATGTACTGTCGGATGTGAGAATTAAGTTGAAATCGCAATGCGATTATTATATATCTGACTCAGTAAGTTAACGATATGGATGGAATTATTTAGCAATGCTAAGTTGAAATCGCAATGCGATTAACAAATATATAAGAATCGCATTGCGATTTCAACTTAATTCTCAGATCCGACAGTACATTCTACTGGAGGAGGCGTTCCCATGGTGATCGTTAGCTCAAAGTTGTAATCGCAATGCATTTATTGCGGTATATTATCCCTCTGGGTGTCTTTTACAGCCTTTTTAGTGCCCAAAAGTTCGGGTCCCCATTGACTTCTATGGGGTTCGGGTTCGGGATGAAGTTCGGGTTGAGTTCGGATCACGAACCCGGACATTTTCCGGAAGTTCGGCCGAACCTCTCGAACCCGAACATCCAGGTGTTCGCTCATCTCTAATGGTGAGTACAATAAAGGAATTTAAGAGGGGACTGGATTTAGTTCTGGAGTGTAATAATATTACAGGCTATAGCTAGTAAAGATGGGTTGTTGATCCAGGGAGTTATTCTGATTGCCTGATTGGAGATGGGAAGGAATTTTTTATTCCCCTTAAGTGAGGAAAATTGGCTTCTACCTCACAGTTTTTTCCCCTTTTTCTGGATCAACTAGCAGGATGACAGGCCGAACTGGATGGAGAGAGGTCTTTTTTGCGGCCTTTATGTACTATGTTACTATGTTACTATTCTGCATAAGGTACGAACAGGTCCCGTGGGATCCATGCCTGGTTCTTTTTAATAAACATGAGATTGTCCACGTTGGCTGTTGACAGGCGGCTGGGCTTGCCTGTGATAATGCCCCCAGCCGTGCTAAACACACGTTCAGACAATACACTGGCTGCAGGGCAGCCCAGCACCTCCAAGGCGTAAAGGTGAAGCTGAGGCCATGTCCCCAATTTGGAGACCCAGTGGCGTAGCTAGAAATCACTGGTCCCAACAGCAAATTTATGAATGGAGCCCCTCTCCCCAGTAAATTTTTCACAACCCCTTCCTTATATGCCACTCCCATTCCTATTTCTACTAAAGATCGCTGTCTCAGACCAGGCGCGTCAGCTGTTCTATCCGTTTTCAACACTATCTATACTGCCACTGTATATAATTTCATTGTATAATATTGTTGAGTGGGCCCTGACAAAGTCTTTTAGTACTCCTCCTCCTGGATGGGCCCCTTCTGGGTCAGGGCCCCAAAGCAGCCGCTTTCCCTGCTTCCCCTGTAGCTACGACTCTGGACAGACCCATCAGTCAGTAAGTGTAGGCGTGTGCACAGATACTATTCCACCATTTTGCTGAAATGCCTCTTGCTAAGATGTTTCATATCTGCTGGTGGTGCTGGTTGTTGTGGTGTTGTGACAAAGTTTTTCTACATTTCGGCCATGCTAACCCTGCCTTATGAGGTGCGGGGCGGTGACCCAGCTGCGTTAGTGACTTCTTTCTCCTCCTCCTCTGCTTTAGCCTTGTGCTTCCACTGAGCCCCCAGTGTCAGGTGTGAATGTCATCACGCTTCATTGACGGAATTAAGGACAGCATGTTGTCTTTGCAACAGGGATCCAGCAGGGTGGCCATCCAGTAATCTGCACAAGTTAAAATGTGGGCAAGTCGGCATTCATTGCGCAGGTACTGCAGCATGTAGTCACTCTCGTTTACCAGGCTGCCCAGAGGCAATGACAAGCTGTCCTCTGTGGGAGGTGTATCATCTGTGTTCCCCCCAGCCATGCTCAAGTGATGGCCATGAGCTGCTTTGGGTGCCACCCTGCTGTGAACACGGTTTAATCTCCTCCTCCTCCTCCTCCTCCAGAACTGTGCCCTAGCTGGACAATTGTGTACCTGGCCTATGTTGGTGCAGGAATTCACCCTCCAAGCCACTTGTATATGGCTGGCCTTATAAGTTAAGGGTAAGGCATGTATATATATTTTTTTTGTTTATTTATTTCGTTTATCTTACTTATAGTTATTTAAATATGTTTATAAGTAAATGTGTAAAAAGTTTGTAAATGGGCATTAAAGGGATTCTGTCACCTCTGATTACACAATTTCAGCTTTTAAACCAGTCATGCTCCACAGATTACCTTGAATTGGCTTTGCTGTTCTATACTGCAATCCGTCCAGTAGTTTTGCTCAAAAACTATTTTTATCATTATGCTAATTAATCCTGAAAATGCCCAGAGGGGCGTTTTCTTCCACTTTGTTTGCCCAGTAACGCCCCCCTGCAGTGCCCAAACCCACCGCTCTACTCAGTAAAACACGCCTTCCTCCTGAATCCCTAACTGCCCACAGCGTCTCCTCCCTCTCCTCCCCCTCCCTGACGGCCGAGCGAAGTCTCCTCTGCGCTTCCTCCCAGGCTGACTGAGGGAAGAGCGAGCATCGGACGTCACTGGGCTCGGCGCATGCCCAGTGACGACGATGAAGCTCCTGCCCTCAGTCTCCAGCACATCGCACTGGCGCAGCCCTCAGTGGGTACTGCAGAGGAGACTTTGCTCAGCCGTCAGGGAGGGGGAGGAGAGGGAGGAGACGCTGTGGGCGGTTAGGGATTCAGGAGGAAGGCGTGTTTTACTGAGTAGAGAGGTGGGTTTGGGCACTGCAGGGGGGCGTTACTGGGCACACAAAGTGGAAGAAAACGCCCCTCTGGGCACCTTCAGGATTAATTAGCATAATGATAAAAATCGGTTTGAGCAAAACTACTGGACGAATTACAGTATAGAACAGCAAAGCCAATTCAAGGTAATCTGTGGAGCATGACTAGTTTAAAAGCTGAAATTGTGTAATCAGAGGTGACAGAATCCCTTTAATGAGTGGTTTAAATGAAAGAGGGGTGTAGGGTGGGAGTCTGGTCGGGTTATTTTCTTTTTTGAAATGTTCCTTGTATAGTTTTTGTTATGATTTATAATAAAAAGTCCTGATAACCATGGAAATATTACCCAACAATCTAACCGACAAATTGAAAAAAATTATTTGACTGTCACATCTGCAGCTCAGGCCGCAGGGGTCCTTGAGCACCAATAAATGTAAATTTGTCCCACCAGAATCTAGGAGTTGGATTAACTAAATTGATTTTCACTGTCAGGTGTTCAGGAATTTCTGTACCACCAAATTCAGCACATGCGCCAGGCAAGGGATGTGTGTCAAACCGGCTAGGCCCAGAGCTGCTACGAGATTTCACCCATTATCGCACACCACCAGGCCGGGCTTGAGGCTCAGTGACACCAACCACTCATCAGTCTGTTGTTCCATGCCCATCCATAGCTCCTGCGCGGTGTGGGGTTTGTCCCCCAAACAGATGAGTTTCAGAACAGCCTGCTGTCGTTTCCCCCTGGCTGTGCTGATGTTGGTGGTGAAGGTGTTACGCTGAGCGGATGAGGAGGTGGTAGAGGAGGAGGAAAGCAGAATAGGAGGTGGAGGCAACAGGAGGCAAATAGAAATGCCCTGCAATCCTTGGGGGCGAAAGGACATGTGCCAAACTGCTATCTGCCTCTGGCCCAGCCGCCACAACATTTACCGAGTGTGCTGTTAGGGAAATATAACTTAAATGCCCGTGCTTACCGATCCACGTATTGGTGGTTATGTGGACCTTGTGCAGGCGTTGCGCAGTGCACACCTGGTTTTGTCCACCACGTACTGTGGGACAGCCACCACCATAAGTTTTTTAAAAGTCTCCATCCATCTCCACCAGACAGAATGACAGCATTTCAAAGGACCAGGAATTTTGAAATCCTGGCATTCAGGGCCAGGGATCGCGGGTGGGTAGGGGGGTACTTCCTCTTTCTATTTCTCTTTCTCTCCAGTGTTTGGGAGATGGACAGCTGAACGCTTCCATCGTATAGTGTGGAGATGCTTGGTTGAGGTGAAATATGTGGTGGCGTTGCTGCCACATCCTCTGTTTGCGGGGTGGTAGGTGCCACTGTCACTCACTTGTGCTCATGTTTAGAACGTCTATTTTCCTATCCAACTTTGTTTGCAGGACACTTGTCCTAATCTTACCCCCATTTTGCTTCAATTTCCAGCCCTCTAGCCCTTTCATCTGAACCCATAAGTAACTGTAAAGGGTTGAGATGAAAAAAAAAAAAGACTAATATTCGTTTTTACGAATATGTCACTATATTCTACATATTCACGATTTCTAGCCAGCCAACCCAATAGGAAATTTGCCTATAACCCGCCCTTACTCGATTAACGCGCTTATAACATTGCCGATTTTTCTCATAAGCTAAAATAAATTTAATAATGAAGAATATTCAATTCACTACTGAATTAGAATATTCTTCATTATTTAATTTATTTCATCTAATGCGAAAAATCGGCAATGTAATATGCACGTTAATCGAGTAAGGGCGGGTTATAGGCAACTTTCCTATTGGGTTAGCTTGCCACAATTCGCGAATATGTGTAATATAGTGTGATATATATTCTTAAAAACGAATATTAGTCTTTTTTTTCATCTGAACCCATTATATTTACTAATTGGTTCAGATAAAAAAAAATATGAATATTCGTTTTTACAAATATATATCACACTATATTCTACATATTCGCGAATTCTACCAAGCCAAACCAATAGGAAAGTTTCCTATATCCCGCTTTTACTCGATTAACGTGCATATTACATTGCCGATTTTTCGCATACAAGAGAATAATCTTGAATACGAATATTCGCAAATATTCACAAATATTCTACCACATATTCGCGAAATATCACGAATTCGAATTTTGCTTGCTCCTGCCGCTCATCACTATTTATTACTCTGATTCTGCGGTTTACTGAAATACCCCATATACTGTATAGTCTAAACTTCTATGTGGGCACACGTCAGGTCTCAGAAGGGAATAAGTGCTATATCGGTTTTGGAGGGCAGATTTTGCTGGAATGATTTTTGGGTACCACATCATATTTGAAGATAAATAAATGTTGGATAAGCCCTCCATTTTTCATTTTCACAAGGATAACAGGATAAAAAGCACCCCTGCTGTTTGGGCACACGGAAGAGATCAGAAGGGAAAAAGCGCCATTTGGTTTTCGGAGGACATATTTTGCTGGAATGGTTTTCAGAGAACATGTCCCATTTGAAGAGACCCTGATGTACCCATAGAGTCAAAACGCCTATTTTTGGAAACTACACTCATTAAGGAATTTATTGAATGGTGTACTGACAAATTTGACTTGACAGGCATTTTATGGAAATTAGAAACACTTGGCTGTTAAAATAAAACATTACATTTTTTTTTCAAAAACATGTTGCTGTAGCCATAGATTTTTTATTTTCACAAGGGGTAATATGAGAAAAAAGACCCCACAATGTGTTTGGCAATTTCTACTGAATTTGGCAGCACACCATACATTGTCATAAACTGCTGTAGGCAAGACTCAGAAGGAAAAGTGGTACCCCTACAGAAGAAACCCCCAAAAAGTGATCCAATTTTGAAAAACTACAACTCCCACCACCACCACCACCACCACCCATTGAATAGGCATTTCATAGAATTTAAAGAGAACCTGTCATCAACTTTTTGCGGGCCTCACGGAGGGCAGCATAAAATATTGACAGAAGTGCAGATTTCAGCGGTGTATCACTCATGAGCTAAAAGTAAGTGGTTGCTGAGAACCAGCATCATAATCATTGTACCCCAGGCCTTGAAAAGAGTCAAATCTACTTGAGAAGAGTCATGGTTTTTCATAATCTCCTGCACTCTCACTCATTTTCTCCCTTTCTCTCTAGGTGAGAACTGCCAATCGTCAGCAGATGGGTTAGAGTGCATTAGATTATTAAAAACCATGACTCTTCTCAAGTAGATTTGTCAGTCATCAGCAGGTGGGCAGGGAGAACAGTTATTTATGAATAGCCATGACTCTTCTCAGGTGGCCGTGACTCTTTTCCAGGCCTAATCTGTAATGATTGTGATGTCGGTTCTCAGCAACCACTTACTTCTAACTTTTAAATGACAGCCGCTGAAATCAACTCACCTGCTTCTACTTTATGCTGCCGTTAGTACGGACTGCATAAAAATAATGACAGGTTCCCTTTAAGAACACTTGGCTCTGAAAATGGAATATTAAATTTTTTACAAGAGAATGTTGCTTTTTTCATTTTTTAAGTGGCTTCAGGAGAAAAAGGACTCTGTAATTTGCCACCCATTTCTTTCTGAATACGGCAACAAACCATATATAGGTAGAGAAGAGCGAATTTTTCAAACATTCGATTTGTCTGGTTTGCTTCTATATGAATTTATTTGCGGCAAATCGCATTAAAAAACGTCTATTTCCGGGCCTGCAGAGAGCCGTTATAGGGGTGTAGAACATTGTGACTTGCAGTAAGACACATAGGGAGTCTGCTGTTGTAGTGAAATAATACCGTGAGGCAGTATGACATGCAGATAATAGGGGTCGCTCTTAGAATCACTGCATACTTCACTTAGTTACGGGGCCAAAACTGACCAAATAACTTAAGTATCAACTCAGCCTTACAGGTAGATGTTATCGTCAAGAAGAAGCGCACTCCTTTTACACTCTCGTCAGCTGATTTCACATAGATGTCTTCAGAACCTGTTCTATTAAACGCTTTTACAAGTAGAGCCCCCCTGACAAAGTGGAGAGGGTGTCAGCTGTAAGTTTGTGTTGAAATCACTGATTAATTTGCCCTTCCTCTGATCCATCAGAACAATAACCCACAAAGAACGGATCCTGTCTGTGGAGCATACGTCTTCACTAGGTCAGCATTTGCTCAATAATACATCAGTATTGCTAATGCAAAAAAAAAACAGGAGTGATTCCAAAACAGAGATGACACGTGAATGGAATATTTGCATGTCTTCTGTGTTTTGTATCCACTCTTGCTTTTGGCTACCAAATCATAAGCCAATTCTGATGGGACCATACAGGCCTTACAGCTGCTACACAGACAGGATCCGTTGTGCATCTCATTTTTCCTGGCTTCTGACAGATTAGAAGAAAGGTCAAATAAATGATGATGTCAGCCAGGCCGAAAGCCAAAATAGTGGACCAGTCAGGAAGTGAGGAGGGTGGGAACAGTATGAGAAGTCCACAGAGTGGACCTATGACATAGTGGTGAGGTGGAAGCAGCATGAGGAGACCACAGAGTGGCACAATGACAGAGTCTGGAGGTGGAAGCAGTAGGAGGAGACCACAGAGCGGCACAATGACAGAGTCTGGAGGTGGCAGCTGCTTGAGTAGGCCACAGAGCGGCACAATGACAAAGTCTGGATGTGACAGCAGAATCAGAAGACCACAGAGTGACACAATGACAGAGTGTGGAGGTGGCAGCAGCATAAGTAGGCCACAGAGTGGCACAATGACAGAGTCTGGAGGTGGCGGCAGCAGCAGCTGCATTAGGAGGAGGACACAGAGTGGCACAATGACAGAGTCTGGAGGTGGCAGAAGCATGACTAGGCCACAGAGTGGCACAATGACATAATCTAGATGTGGCTGCTGAATCAGGAGGCCACAGAGTGGCACAGTGACCAAGTCCGGAGGTGGCAGCAGCATCAGGATACCATAGAGTGGCAAGTTGCCATAGTGTGGAGATGGCAGTAGCAGCATCATGAGACCACCAAATGGCAAGGTGACATAGCGTGGAGTTGGCAGCAGCAGGAAACCACAAAATAGCAAGGTGACATAGTGTGGAGATGGTGGCAGCAGCAGCAGCAGGAGACCACAAAATGGCAAGCATTAGCATACATCGGGCCATTTGTGCAAGTGACTCGGAGGGATCTCCTCCCTTTATCTCCACTGCATACTTCCACGGTGTTTCTGGGTCCTCTGTCTCGTCTTCCTCATCGCCCTGTAGCTCCTTTTCCTCCTCTCCTGTCAGCTGAGTAGAAAAACTACCCATTTTGCTACACATTGCCTGTGCTCCAATCACCTCCTCCCCCTCCTCCTCCTCTTCCAGTTCAGCCCCCAGAGGGCTCATGTGGCCGTGAGATCTAGGCGCCACGTCTCCAGTCCTTGTTACCACCATCTGTTCCAGGACATAAAGCAGTGGAATGACGTCGTTCATCCCGTAGTCCTGGCAACTGACAAATAACAAGGCGTCTAGTGTTGAGCGAGCATGCTCAGCCGAAGTTCGGCTCGAGCATCGCTATGCTTGGCACATTACGGAGTTCGGCCAAACACGGCAAGTGCTCGAGCACAATGCTCGAGTCAGTGTATTTAAATCTAATTTAGCCTCCATTTCTATGCAGAAGATCGCTGTACAGTGAGGGAATCCCTCAGTGTGAGTCTGTGGTTTAGGAGTCCCTGCTCTGACTCCATATATTGCATTAGAGGCATGGCACTTAACCACTCAGCTATAATAGCTGCTTAGCCAGTTACTTTAAATATATATGAGACTTCTGCTGTAGAGGAATACTTACTACTAGTAAGTATTCCTATAAAGTAGAAGTCTCATATATATATATTTTTTTTTTTAGTGATTGGCTATTCAGCTATATAGTGTAGTGGTTAAAGTTCTAAGCTGTGATGCAGAAGATGTGCCCTGCACATGTGGTATGCTGGAGGGGCACTGTGACTTGTCCCTTCAGTGGAGGCTGAGGACATGGAGTATGAAGAGGCAGACATTGTCGCTGGACCAACGGCTTGAGAACGTGGAGGCGGATGCTGCATGACCTGGCCAAGTTTCATTAACCCAGTGGGCCGTAAAGGACATGTACTGTCCCTGACCATAGTTACAACTCTACACATCGGCGCTGCCGTGCACTTTGGCAGACACCGACAGGATCCAGGACTGGCCCACCTTCTGTTCTACATATTTATGCAGGGCTGGTACTGCCTTTTCCGCAAAAAAATGACGGCTTGGGACTATCCACCTCGGCTTGGCACAGGCCATCATTTATCTGAAAGGTGTAGAGTCCACCACTTGGAAAAGGAGAAGGACTGTAGCACCAGCAACTTGGACAGGAGCACGTTCAGCTTCTGCGCCGTTGGATACAATAACGCATGTTGTCCCTTGGCAATCGGTTTGGTGATCGATTGCTGACAGAATGACTGATGAGGAGTAGGAGGAGCAGGAGCATCTGGACCAGAAGAAGATGGGAATGACTGACAGCTCCCTTCGGCTGAGGTGGTGGAGCCTTGACGGCCTGAAACCCGATGCGTGCCACTGGGTGATGCAGCGGTTTCTGCGGCAGCCTGGACCAACACATTGAAGCCACGGTTCTCCCAGGCCACTGTATGGTGATACTGCATATATTGGCGCAGGGCCGTATTGCCAACATTGGCACCCTGGCCACGCTACACTTTTTGCCCACAGATTCGACATATGGCCAGGTTCACCTTCTCTGGCGCTTTGAAAGAAACTGCCACACCTCCGAGTATGTGATTTTCCCCTCGACAGTCCACACTGACTGCTACCGCCGCTGCCTCCGTAACCCCTGCACCACTACTTTCCGGGCAGGTAGGCTGCTACGAAGCAGATGGTCTACCCCAGGCACGTTTGGCTTCCGACCTCCTACTGCTGCCACCCTGCTGACTCCCAGCTATGCTAACACCTTGCTGGCTCACCCGCTGCCTCACAGGCAAGCTGCCACCCTCTTTTCCTAATGATGATGAAGCCCCTTCTGCACCCCGCTCCCAAGTGTGATCAGCTTTATCATCATCGACTAGTGTCTGCACGTCACTGATGTCCTCCTCAACAGCCTCTGGGTCAGGAGCCAGACCGATCGCAACACCACCACCCATGCCACTCTCCTCATCACTACTTGAATGCCTAGCAGAGGAAACGGTGGATGTCTCCTCCAGATCTTGGCAGGGCAGTAGCTGCTGACTATCCTCTAGTTGCTCTTCCTTGCTGAAAAGTATAGCTGAGCCTACAGCATATACTACTTCTCACGGTGAGGGAACAGAAAAGGACAGAGGCAGATTGAGGACAGGTGAGGGCACAGGGCCTGCTCCCGGGCGATGCCAACTAAGGGTTGTGTCTGACAAACCCACCGACTGTTGGCTGTTGGGGGTGTCTGATGTCTATTGAGATGAAGTGGATGACCGAGTTAACTAATCAAGAACCTCTGGATTGCTGGTCAAGACACGACTGCTAGATGACACCGGGAGCTCAGGGCTCTCGCTGCGACTCCTGTTTCCACAACCTCTTACTCTGCTGCAACCTCTGCCTACGCCCAGAAACATTTAGGCCTCTGACACTCCTCTGTGCATGGCCTGGCTCTTCTCTGTCAGACAGGGGCGTAACTACCGGGGAAGCAGGGGAAGCAGCTGCTTCGGGGCCCGGGCTTACAGGGGGCCCGGCAAGCACGTGTTTGTCCTCACTTCTCTCCTCCCCTGGGTAATCAGCACGTGTCCAAACTCCTCTCCCGAGCGCAGTGTCCTCTCGCCCTTGTCTATTTATTTAAAACTTATTTCTTCTTTCTTTCAGAAAAGCTTGCCCTGGGGATCGAACCTGCGACCATCAGGTTCAAAGGCAAGTCATTTTACCACTAGGCTATATCTGCTGCCTAGCCAGATAGCTAAAAAAAAAAATATGACCTCTAGATGTGGAGAACTTTGATAGTGTATCCATACACATTACAGCTGCACCAGCACATTGTATATGGATGTAGCAGAGCTTGGTGTGTTGGGGCAGCTGTAATGTGTATAGATACACTATCAAAGTTCTCCTTATCTAGAGGTCTTATTTTTTTTTAGCTACCAGGATATGCAGCTCATATGGTCTTGTGGATATGTGTCTTGCCTTTCATCCTAATGGTCACAGGTTCGATTCCCCTCACAAACTTTTTCTGAAAGACAGGATAAATGAGGCTTGCCTAACATGGAGGTAAGTATATGTGTGTTTTTTTATTTTTTTATTTTTAAATACTGGACTTTTACTTTACTGCCACAGGGAGGAGGGGCTATTGGCACTATGATATTGGCAAATGGGGGGAGAGATAGGCACTTCATATTGGCACACACATTAGGGGGCAGGGGAGAGGATGGCACTATGATATTGGGATAGGGGAAGACAGAGGCACTTGATATTGGCACATTATAGGGGGCACTATGGGGAGAGGAGCACTATGGGGGCATCTGGTGCTATATGGCTGGCTACTGGCACATTATAGGAGGGGTTATATGGCTGACTACTGGCACATTATAGGGTGGGTTTATATGGCTGACTACTGGCACATTATAGGGGGTTATATGGCTGACTACTGGCACATTATAGGGGGTTATATGGCTGACTACTGGCACATTATAGGGGGTTATATGGCTGACTACTGGCACATTATAGGGGGTTATATGGCTGACTACTGGCACATTATAGGGGGTTATATGGCTGACTACTGGCACATTATAGGGGGTTATATGGCTGACTACTGGCACATTATAGGGGGTTATATGGCTGACTACTGGCACATTATAGGGGGTTATATGGCTGACTACTGGCACATTATAGGGGGGGTTATATGGCTGACTACTGGCACATTATAGGGGGGTTATATGGCTGGCTACTGGCACATTATAGGGGGCTGGGGGGGCTATATGGCTGACTACTGGCACATTATAGGGGGGCTATATGGCTGGCACATTATAGAGGGGGAGCGAAACGCACGGGTAGGGGGGGGCCCAATACAAAAATTTGCTGTGGGGCCCAGTCATTTCTAGCTACGCCCCTGCTGTCAGACATACTTTTAGCTGAACAAAATAAACTGAAAGCAAATAAAAAAAAAACTAAAAGCAACAAATATATTTTTCTTTTTGTAATGAAATAGGCAACAGTGAACTGCGTATATGTTTTTCTTGTAGTAGAGAAATACCTCACTAAATGCTTTTAACCCCAAATAACTGCAGAACTGAACTGCTTATATATTTTTCTTGTAGTACAGAAATACATCACTAAACTCTTTCACCACATATAGCTGCCGAAGTGAACTGCGTAAATATTTTTCTTAACGGATGACCTATCCTCTCGATAGGCTCAGGCACTCGCAGTAGTGCTGCAGCCTTCTCTCAGCTCACCAAGCACAGGGCTATACATTGTACAGTGGCTGTGCTTGGTATTGCAGCTCAGCCCCATTCATTTCAGTGAGGCTAAGCTGCACTTAGGCCGTGTTACCGATGAATGAGACATCACATCACCTAGGCAAAGCTGCATAAAGGCTGTGGCTTTACCTCTCAAACAGCTGATGAACAGGGCTGCCCAGGTGTCGGACTCCCCATGGTCAGCTACTGATGACCTATCCAGTTGATGAGTCATCAGTTAAAAAATTACAGACAACCCCTTTAAACCTGAAATGTACGCCATTGTCATGCCGAAAACAAATTGCTAAATCAGTTTTAATAAATTCACTCTAAGCTATAAAGCAATGAATGCTTGTGTTAAAACTAAGCATTTATGACATTCCGATATTTCCCACACTTTTCTGCAAGTTATATTAGGAGATTTATGATCCTTGGTGACAACGATGTACATGCTTTCAGTCTGAGAAAAACATTTGTATACTTAGTAATGCTAATAAATGGTCTAAGTATGACATATGTGAAAGACATTAGAGAACAACATCAACGGCTTGCTCCTGTATTTTGGCATTTAAATATGGAAGATATTGTAGGTATAATTTGACAGATCCTGTGCACTCTTTCTTCACTAAATCAACTAAAAATGTTTGGTAGTTGTAAGTGCAGCAATAAATTACTGCAGAACACATTCCATATTATTTTTGACTTACATGTTCTCCAATGGGGGGGGGGGGGGTTTACCCCCCCATTGGAATGTTGCAGACCCTTTTTGTTTAAACAAAAGGCATTATTTTTTCCCACACGGAGGTACACTATCCTTGGTAGTTACAGTCACAAATGGTGGTACAATATGCTTGGTAGTTACAGCTGATACTTGGTGGGTTAACGCTTTTGAACAATTGTGTACCACCAACTCCATCTTTGGAAATAGTGATCTCCTTACTGGTGCCAGAAGACTGTGCACCGCACCAGTAGTACCCCAGAGGGCCAGCTTGCGCCCAGTGTTGGCTGATGGCTTTCTTCCACTGTGGGTCTCTGGCTACACTGAAGATGAACTAAAAAAAAATAAAAAATAAAAACATTCAAAGAGTAGATAGTGGAATGATTATCATGGGATAGAGCAAATAAAAGAGACTATTATGCAGTAATAAGTAACGTTAACAGATGAATCTGTCAGGTCTTTGGATATACAAAAACGTTCCCCAACTTAGGTGATATTTGCAGGTCCTTGCACTATTAGGTCACTACCATTCCCAAAATCACCTACTGATCACCCACGGCTGTACAGATGTAGCCAGCCCCTATTTTAAAAACCATGAATCACTTTAATGCTATATCTTGTATTACTGTAATGTATTACTGCTGCATTGATGCGTCAATACAATCAAAATAACAGTCTTCATCTGTACAAACATTTACGCCACCTTATACTATTCATTACCAGAGTATAGTCCCTGACCACAGGGTGGTCCATACTGTTCGAATCTAAAAATAGGGACATCATCTGCACACAGTTCTGGAACTACAACAATACACAGTACAGTAACTCCACTTAACTGAAATTTGGCTAAAAAATTGCATAGCTGTTCACAAACTTCAAACACTGCTACATAAGATTACTTGCCATAGTTAAATGTCCTCATTTGCAGGAGGAGGGTACTTTAACAAATACCACACATAACCTTTTGTTGGGCCAATTGCAGAAGTTACCTCTTATTTGCATACACATTTACCTCTAATTTGCATACATAATGTTTTGTATAGGAGAGAAAAGTAAGTTATTTGCAGTTATCCCCTCTAAAGGATGCCTGTTTTCAATAGTCTTGGAGGACGTGATTGCCTATTTATCAACAATCAATGCAGAAAAAAAAAAAATCTATTTAATCTTCCCCAACCATACTGCCGTTTTGCTAACATTGGGCACATTATATAATTTATACCTTAACCAGTTGGAGGGTGTACAGAGGATGCCACAAAAATTAAGATAACACCTTTCAACATCCTTTATTAAGGCATACAGATATAGGGGAAAGATATCCTACTCTCAATATTATACTGTACTAGATTAAGTCGAGAGCAACGCTTGCTCTTGGCAGACTTATCTGGCCATGTTACCTGGTTCCCTGTACATTTCAATGATAGGCATGTTATATTGCCAATTTATAATTGACAGCAATTGTTCTCGATAGTAAATTGATGAAGACTTGTGCAGGCCAAAAGCATTTTGATTCCAGTTCCCTGGTTTTCCCCCTTTAACCAAAATACAGAGATCTGGACTTTGCTGCAGGGCATCCACCAGGCTATTGCCTCCTGGAATAGTCCCAGTGTAACTAAAATCTGATTCATAGAGGTCAGAGACAGCGCTGGGGGAACACAACGGAATCTGGCGAGAGAGTGGTCAGGGACAGGCTGAGTTCAGGAAAAGCAACATACAGCAATCCAATATTAGTAATGAGCGGCATAAGCAATATTCAAATTTGCAGATATTTTGCTAATTTTTGCCTGAATATTCACCATAAATTAGCAAATTCGAGAATTTGTGATCCCTAGTCATTTTTTACTTGATTGCAAAAATCGACAATGTAATATATTCTTAATAAAAATTCACGATTAGAATATTCGTGATCAACACTGAGGGGTAGACAACTTTCCTATTGGTTGCTAGGGATGTTGCTAAGTGCCGATATTCGCGATAAATTCGCGACTTGAATATTCGCGATCAACACTAAGGGGTAGGCAACTTTCCTATTGGTTGCTAGGGATGCTGCTAAGTGCCGATATTCGCTATAAATTCGCAATAAATTCGTGATTAGAATATTCGCAATCAACATTATTCGCGAATATGAATATATAGCACTATATTCTAAATATTCGCAAATTCTCAAAGTGAAGATATTTGTGATTAAAATTCGTGATTCGAATATTCGCGCTCAACACTATGCAATAAAACAAGTTGAGGTCAGGGCAAGCAGCACAGGATCAATACAATGATCAGGCATGGGTCAGGTCAGGCAGTGGTCCGTAGACGGGGAGACAAACTGAGTAGCACACCTTTGCAGGACTTAGTAACTAAACTAACTTGCTCAGGCACCTTTTCCCAGGAGAAGGTGCCTTAAATACACAGGAGTAGCCAGCCACAGACTGTTAAAGAATTATGGTGCACCCTCTCTGGCCCTTTAAGAGCCAGGGGCCTGAGGAGCGCAAGCTGCAGCCTTTTCCCAGAGATGAAGGACAGGATTCTGGCAGACAGGTCTTCTGCAGGAGGGCAGAGAAGGGGCAGAGGGTCCAGACCAACAGACCAGAGAGAACCACAGGAAGGTTAGTGAAGCCGCACCAGGGCCCACCTACCGTGGGCACAGGCTGCCATTGTAACACCATTATTGTTTTTCTTGATTGTCATTTGTTATGTAGGTTTGTTTTATTCACCTAGAAATACTATTACATCAAGGCGTCCATCTTTGTAAACTCCATCCAATCACCACTAAGTGTCAAATAGACTTTTTATGCAGAAAATTCCATTTTAAGTGATCTGGAACTATAACAAAATATGTAAATAGCTGCACATTCAATGTTGGTATAGTAGAAGAACTACAGAAACTACAGAAATTTCTACTAAGGTGTTGTCACAACCAGCTGGTCTTGTTCCTGTTGTGTCATCTTCTCCTATGTATTAGGTTGTTTGGGGCAGCTGCTATGCAACTGTTACACAGATGATCCATTACTGTTGGTCAGTTCATCACTAGACTAGGTCAGCCTCAGTTGGGAAGGAGTTCATGATTTGATAGCTTTTCTATAAATATTTTTGGTCTCTGCTGTGATCATGTCAATGATAGCATAAGCTCTGAGGGTTTGTATGCAGAAAATCCTTGTATCTTGTATCTTTTACCAGTAGATTTGTGATTATTCTAGTCAATGTCTATTTTCTATTTTCAGTTTGTTTGTGTCCTGCTTAAAGGGAACCTGTCACCAGGATTTAGTGTATAGAGCTGGGGACATGGGCTGCTAGATGGTCGCTAGCACATCCGCAGTACCCAGTCCCCTTAGCTCTATGTGCCTTCATTGCGTCAAAAAAAGGATTTTTGTGATATGTAAATTACCCTGATATGAGTCCTGTGTCCGGAGATGAGTCAAACTTCCTGAGCGCAGCACCGCCCCGCGTCCTCGGAATCTCCTCCTTACTGGTCGACGTCACATAGCTGGAGCGCCGAAATCTCGCGATGCGCGAGCTAGCGCATGCGCAGTGTCGGCATCATGTTCCTATCCTGTGCTGGCATCAGCACAGGGAACAAAGTACGCATGCGCTAGCTCGCGCATCGCGAGATTTCGGCGCTCCAGCTATGTGACGTCGGCCAGTAAGGAGGAGATTCCGAGGACGCGGGGCGGTGCTGCGCTCAGGAAGTTTGACTCATCTCTGGGCACAGGACTCATATCAGGCTAATTTACATATCACAAAAATCCTTTTTTTGACGCAATGAAGGCACATAGAGCTAAGGGGACTGGGTACTGCGGATGTGCTAGCGACCATCTAGCAGCCCATGTCCCCAGCTCTATACACTAAATCCTGGTGACAGGTTCCCTTTAATTCCAGTTCAGCTCTGCTCAGTTTTGTTTTCTTGTTTCAGTGCCCCTCAGTTGTTGTGCTAAGGTCAGTTAGAAGGGCTTAAGTATGGAGATATTTAGGGACTTTTAGGGTCAGTCGTTTTGACTTAGGGTCAGCCTTCACTGGCAGATCTAGGGAAAGATTCAGCAACAGTTAATTAGAGTGAGCTATTGTCCATTTATCTTTATAGCTATAGTTATCCATCTGCTTTATTAGTAAATTGTGATAATTAAAGATAAGTGAAGTGTACAAAACTTTGATTCGGCTACTTCGCCGAATTTCACAAAGAAATTTGCTGCTTCGCCACAAAGCACTTTTCATTGTAAGTAGGGGGCACAATGACGAGATATGGCAATTGTAACCCCCCCCCCCCCCCGTCAATGAAACCCTTTGATGCCACGTTCATTGCTGATCATGGCATCTGAGATAAAAATTAGGAAAAAAAATATTTGACCAGTGCGTGATGACATCATCATGCTGGCCGGTGTGATAACATCATATATCACCGTGGACAAGATTTCACACTGAATCTTCAATCAAGATGACTGCAGTGGCCTCTTCTCGCTCAAATGGATGAGGTGAGTATGTTTTTTTTTTTAACTGCCATTTCAGGCTAAATTGATTTGTTAACACAAAGCATGAGGAAATTCGGCCTAGTGACAAATCAAATTTTCCCTGAAATTCAGATTGAAGTCCACTTCGGATACTTCGATTCGCTCTACACTAGTGAAAATCATCACTTACATACTTCATTGTCTGCCTGACCTCTCCTTCATCCATCTGTTTAACATGATCATTCAGTTCAGTTGTCATCTATGGGTGAATTTCTACCTTTGTAAATTTGTTACCTGCCAGTGTTGATGCATGTTTCATAGTATTATTCTTATGTCAGTATGGTTGTTATACTATTTGGCCCCTTAAGTCTTGGAGGTATCTGAGTACCAGGAAACACTTATAGTACCCAGAAAAGAGGACGGCTATCAGTTCTGCAGTCCTGTTGACAACCAAAGTAATTATAGGTGGTCTATGTGTACTAGGTATATCAGGTTAGATCTTCATCTTTCAACTAGTAGCTCTTGGTTCATATCATTCCTGTATTATTCAGCAACATGAACTACTAATATACACAAAAGTATTCATTATTATAAACAGATACCATATCCTTATGTATCGAAAGTTGACCTTCAGTCCCTTTCAAAACCTGCTAGTTTGGAGGTTTATATTACATATCGATACCATGTGACCCTGTATATAAACTCAATTAAAAGAATTCTAATGCTGCTCACTGTAAAATATTTGTGGAAAATCACTTATTTCCAGTATTAAGTTGACTGATTACAGGAATAATACAGTGAGGTTCATCAGCATACTGTTCTTGTTTATGTGAGTGTGTCCATCCTGAAAGGTGAGTGTGTCCATCCTGAAAGTATTATGTTGGAGGTCAGAGACCCTTTCTATGGCCTCAATGTAAGTGCCTTGTTTTCTTCCACCACTCCTCACAGTGACCCCCAACAGCCCAACCTCATGTCTTCCCCTATCAGTCATTTATGGCATCGATATAGGCATTTCTTAGACATATATGTCCTTTTAAGAAGGTACTTGTGCTAAGCGGCTACTCCCAGCAAGCAAATAATGGATAAGAGGTGCTCACCCAGTGACCTTCACCCCAAGGCGTATGTGTCAATAATTGCAAAATTCCAGAATTGGGGGCACACTCCTACATCTGGTCCATATAAGACACTTCTCAATATTCATTCAAAGGTAACCTTTACTCATATAAAATAACCTTTACTCATATAAAATAGTAAAAACATTCAAATATGACAGCAAATAATGTACAACTCCTTCACTTGTGTTATAGATACCGTGCAAATAGTGCAAGTAGTGTAAACAAAACAATAAAGTGCAGAGTGCAAGAATATTCAAATCAACTCACAAAACTGTGTAGCATCTCACACATGAAAAGGCATTAGCTGACTGTCGTGGCTGTCAGCCTAAACAGATGAATGAATAAGTGGGATCATTCAAGGGATTGAAGTGACTTATTCATTCATCTGTTTAGGCTGACAGCCACGACAGTCAACTAATGCCTTTTAATGTGTGAGATTATACACAGTTTTTTGTGAAGTTGGATTTGAATATTCTTGCACTCTGCACTTTATTGTTTTGTTTACACTACTTGCACTATTTGCACGGTATCTATAACACAAGTGAAGGAGTTGGACATTATTTGCTGTCATATTTGAATGTTTTTAATATTTTATATGAGTAAAGGTTATTTTATATGAGTAAAGGTTACCTTTGAATGAATATTGAGAAGTGTCTTATATGGACCAGATGTAGGAGTGTGCCCCCAATTCTGGAATTTTGCATATATGTCCTTTTGTTTCAAATGTTTGTTTTGACATACTTATACGGTATTTCACCCCCTCTTGCATCAATATAAATTCTATGTCAGCAGTGTGGACTTAGCTTTTTACACCATATACCAGTAATCTTGTATCACATCATATTTAACACTCACCCAATACAGCTTGTAGTGTCCTTGAGGACTCTAGAGGTGCAAGGATGTTTATGGAACGCTACAGTTATTAGAACAATAGATCAAACTGTCTATACCCTATATGTGTGCTATATGTTATCAAAACTTGATAGTCATAGTCTATCCTTAGGCTATCAATACCATTTTAGAGGGGTCTGACTCCTGTAACTCCCACTAATCAGATGACTAAAGGGACACAGTGAGCTATATATTTTGTTGCTGTTGTGCCTAGTACTAAAGCTTTCTGCAGCTGAACAAATGGATGTTGCCATGCCTAGTATACAATGAAGGGGGTGCAGTGCTTATTCAAATGCAACAGCCCCTTACGCAAAATGATTGTGGTGCTGCCTAAAGTTGTGCTCCCACTAATCTGATATTGCTGGCTTCTCCTAAGCTCTGGACAAAAGCAATTTTATTGGAATACAATCTCATACTACTAAAATAAAAGCAAATAAATGTTTCAGAAATGCAATTATTTTTTTACATTTTCTTTTAGAAAGCTGTTTCTGCAAAGAATGGAGGTGCCAAAGTGTAGGTTTGAGTCCATTTCTGGGCAACTTTCCCAAAATCTAACACAGAAAGGAATTTAGAGTGCATATTTTTTTTTTTTTTTTTAAGAAATGGGTGTCAAGTTACTGAGAAATGTGTAAGAAAATTTACCCCTGGATGCAATATGAACATCTTCTATTGTGGTTACAGAGCTACAGTATGTGGTGTGACACAATATGATTTTTCTTCTAACCATCAGCCCAGTATTAAAGTAATACTCTCCTTGAAAAGGAATATGCTGAAATTGCATATTTTACTATTATTTGTAATATAATTGTCTGGCTGAGACATCTTATGAGATAATCTGCTTTATAGACATCTTCTAAAATGATGTCTTGCAGGCATCATCTATTTGCATGAATAATTCACTGCATATAAATATATATTTTTACATTTTGTGCCAAAGAGCCATATGTGAACATTGGAACCATGTTAAAGCAGACATATATGACACGCATCTGCAGGTTTCACTCTATCAGTCAGCTTTCCAATACAGGCTACCAAACAGGAAGACATGCTTCTTGATTCATCATCTGCCATGAGATATGCAGAGCTTGTGATATATTTGAAAGCAATACACAATAAATATTCATCCATAAGAACATACACATCTGTCATGGAAATGTATGCAGCTATTGGGGAGCAGTAGGATGTACATCAATGGACAGATCTTGGCAGGAATGAATGGGAGCGGATCTTTGTGCTTGAATCTACAGTATTAGCATTTTACCTGTAAAGGAAAGTTTTAGATCATATTACTGGAAAAATCTATGCAGCAAATTTTCCATTGAGAAAAAATTGTGAAAAAATACGGGGTAAGTGATATCTTGCAATAGTTCCTAATCATGAAACAAACTTTAATATTACATTCAAAATTTGATTTAACACATGCCACAATCATTGCATTATTAGTACATTCATTTACAGGGCTTGTGCAGTTCAGAAAATGTATCTCAAATACCCTCCAAAGGCCATCCGAGTTAATACAGGGAGTTTCATATTTGTGACCTCTATATTTTAAGCCAGGGCAGAGACCTTGTGGTGGACCTATCATTACAGAGGCAGTCATCAATTTAATTTTCCCTTTAACTACAGTCTAGTGATGAGCGGCAGGTGCCATATTCGATTTCGACGAAATTCGCGAATATTCGAATTAATATTCATTTCATATTCGTCGAAATCGAATATTCGTCATTATTCTAGTTACCGCGATTAATATGCGATTTAAATAATCGCGTATTGCGATTTTAACTTAAGGCTACTTTCCTATTGGTTTCATATCTAGAATTATAGCGAAGATGATGGATATGACGAATGTATTCGTCATATTCCTCAAAACGAAGATAACGAAGTATTCTACATCTTCGTTTTAGCAACCTATTGTCAACTCGCTAATTCTAGCAATCAAATAGGAAGGTTGACTATAGAGACAACTGTGTTTAATTCGCTATGCGATTATATATATATATTTTTTTAATAAATAGAATAATTATAATAATTATATCAAGTAATATAATTATTCTATAAAAAAAAAAAAAAAATCGCATAGCGAATTTAACACAGCTGTCTCTATAGTCAACCTTCCTATTTGATTGCTAGAATTAGCGAGGTTGACGAATAGGTTGCTCAAACGAAGATGTAGAATACTTCGTTATCTTCGTTTTGAGGAATATGACGAATACATTCGTCATATTCGCTATTCGCTAATTCTACCAAGCCAACCATAAGTTCCTTGCTCATGGAGCGTCCCCATCACCATGGGAACATCTCCATATACTAAAATGTACTGTCGGATTTGAGGAATTACGTTGAAATCGCAATGCGATTAATTCAAGTTATATTAATCGCATTGCGATTTAAACTTAGAGCTGGGTTTATAATGGGTCAGCTTGCTAGAATGAACGAAGTTAACGAATATGGAATATAGCAGCACTGCTAAGTTGAATTCGCAATGCGATTAATTTAACTTGAAGTAATCGCATTGCGATTTCAACTTAGCACTGCTAGTGCTATATTCCATATTCGTTAATTCTAGCCTATGTAAGATAGCAGTGCTAAGTTGAAATCGCAATGCGATTACTTCAAGTTAAATTAATCGCATTGCGAATTCAACTTAGCAGTGCTGCTATATTCCATATTCGTTAACTCGTTCATTCTAGCAAGCTGACCCATTATAAACCCAGCTCTAAGTTGAAATCGCAATGCGATTAATATAACTTGAATTAATCGCATTGCGATTTCAACGTAATTCCTCAAATCCGACAGTACATTTTAGTATATGGAGACGTTCCCATGGATGGGGACGCTCCATGAGCACTGAAGTCGGCAGAAGCGGCAATGGGCACTGAATAGAGCAGCCAGGAAGCCAGGAATCCTCAGGACAGGTAAGAACTACTGTTGGGAAGTGGGAAAGAAAAAAATATAACTAAAAAAAAAAAAAAAAAAACGAATATTCAAAATAGCGAATTTATAGCGCTATATTCAAAATATTCGCGAATTAGCAAAGTGCCGATATTCGCAAAAAAAATTCGCTATTCGAATATTCGCGCTCAACACTACTACAGTCTGCCAGCCCTACCGACATGTCTGCTTTAGTAAATAATTCCATTCTCCATTTTGGGGTATACATGAGTTTTTGATTTTTTATTCATTTTTTGATGGATGCAAAACAACCATAAAATTGTGATTCTGTCAGTTTTTTTTTTCATTTATTTGCATTGTACATGTGATCAATAGACAAGAGTAGGGCTTAATAGGAACTTAACTATGGTAGGCTTGGATGTCTTCAGAAGGCCTCAGGCTGTCATATTAAGCGAACATTTCCCACACAATCTCACTGGTAAATGATGACTCAGATACCATGGTTACAGTTGACCATGGCATCTGGGGGTTTAAAAGTCTGTAATCGGCATTGTCTTTGATCACGGACCCTGCCACCAGAGAGCTGCTGTGTAAAACTGCCAACCGTAATGTAATCAAAATGCTTCTGTGGCGCTCAGTGTGTTCCACTGTTGTTTGGCAGCGGTACCGCAGCAGGACCGCAAAGCTTGCTACAATGGATAAGTAAACTGAATATATAGTCAATAGGTACTGTGCACATAAATAGAGCAAATATTAATAAAAAAGAGCGGGGTTTGGCGATACCCTATCCATCAAAAAGCACACAGGTATGCAGTGTAGTTGTAAATCTCATACATGCAATGTACCTGTGTGTACTTTAGTTCAATCCTGCAGTCTGCCGAGGTAGCATCTTTGCCGGAATCTTGGGTAATGAATATTGCGGGTCCCGAACTTAGAATGTGGTCTTATAGGTAGATTCAATTTTGTAGCGTGCAGCTTCACGCCCCGGCCGGTGGCGCGATGCTGCAAACAGGTAGGAGTAAGGCAGAGTATTGCGCTCACTAGGAGCAACGAGTGACGTCACTTCCGTGGTTACCACTAACCACCGTTGCCAGAAAAAAGCCTCCAATGCGTTTCAAACAGACGCTGTTCTTCATCAGGGAGTGAACTCGTTTCGAACAGACGCTTTTCTTCATCAGGGAGTGTTACATGGCTCCAAACGCTGTCTCTGTTTATGCGCTCACTGCCTGATGTCAGGTATTGAAAGTAACTCCCTTTGTGCCTAAAAATGTAACGGCCTTCAAAATTACTGTCACTCAAATGCAAAAAGCTCTATTTCTGCATTTGAGCCATTTAGCATTAGTAAATCCATATTAAATATTTTAATATGGACTCGCTAATATATTAATATATACTAATATTAGTAAAGTATTATCTACTATTACAGACCTGCAATTAATAACTATATTTATTAAATGGTATGTTGGAGGGAGGGTTAGCCATTTTGTGCTATATTTTGGCTTAGATGTTTTTTTATGATAGTCTCCAAAACATATTTTGTTCGGCTATTTTTCATAGCCTTTTGATTGTTGCACCATCCAGTCACTCTACATTTTATGCTACATGTGCCATATATTGTTTGTTACTATACCTCAGGAAAACCACATTTTTTCTGTTGTAGTAATTCATCCGGTTTTTCAATCTTCGTGACTGAATCTCAATGAAATGTATAATTTATTTCAGCTTTTGTGACTCAATTTTTTTCCGTAGGTTTTTACTGTAATAAATCAAAGGGGCTTAAAACTCAGATATAAAATTTATCAGCACAGCGGAAGTGTAAAGAGATTCTGGCATTAATTTAGTCTGACTGAAATATAGAAAGTACCAGACAGACTGAAATTGGTATTGTATAAGGCCATTTTTACATAATCAGTGTTTGGTCAGTGATTTCCATCAGTGTGATTGTGAGCCAAAACAAGGATTAGGTCAAAAACACAGCACAGGTGTGAATCTTTCCATTATACCTTATCTCTGTGTACTGTAGGTCCTGCACCTGGATTTCGCTTACAATCACTAATGGAAATCACAGACCAAATACCGACCAATAAACTAACCCAAAGTGATGCATTTGGGAAAAGTGTAATTGCTTATATGTCCCCCATTATCATAATACTTATTGTTTAACCAGAATACTGGACCAATGATTGAAATTAAAATTGTATATTTAGGTCAGTTACTGCAAGATAGATGCATATTCACTGTGCATATCCACAGATATTAGGAATGACATGATGATGTCATGTATGGGCTTTTTATGTAACCTTTTCATGGAAGCCATCTATTAATATTAATTTCTTCCTGTTCTAGCTAACAGGTCTCTAAATGATCTACTGCAGTTCTTATGAAGCCCTTTCAACTTTATTTTAGGTTGGAAATACACATGCAGTTTCTAGAGAAGCTAGAGCCGCTTCTGACTTAAAAACTACACTTCAGGGGCCTCATGCACACAAACATATTTTTTGTCCGCATACGATCTGCAGTTTTTACAGGTCGGATGCGCACCCATTCACTTTAATGCGGCCACAGACCGTGTGCTGTCCGCATCCGTATGTCCATTCCGTGGCATCCACAGAAATATAAAACATGTTCTATTTTTGGCCGTTTTACGGACAAAGGTAAGAGTGTTCTATAGATAGCAGGACGTTCCATTTTCCAAAATGTGGAATGCACCCGGCTGTTAAACGTGTTTTGCGGTTCTGCAATTTGTGGACAGCAAAACAGACTCTGTGCAGGAGCCCCCAAACTGTATCAAAAACTACAAGTGTGATTTCAGTCCAAATACCATAGCTAGAGGAAACATCAGTCCCCCCTCTATATCTGCATTTCAACCATTATTTTCACCGTACTATAATAATGGATTTCCAAAATTATAGATAGATTTACTCGTCTGTGATTAAATTAAATAATGGAGTAGATTTACTACAGTTTTCTGCCACATTTTGCACCAAAAAACTGGCATACATGCTTTTCATCAAATTTACCAACCATTTAACACGTTTTCTAAGCTATTTTATGCCTCACTTGACAAAGGGACTTGGCCTCACCGGAAAGGGGTGTGGCTTCATGGGAAAGGAATGTACCTTTATGCGCCTTTGTGTGCTAAAAAAAATGCCAAAATCTTGATTCATTCTGGGAGTAAAACTTTACCTTATAGGTAGTATTAACTTAAACTAGATATTTTTTGTCCCACAGACAATTTTTTGGTGCCTAGACAGAATTCTGGTGTAAATCTGACACAAGATTTATGATACTCCAAATTTCTAAAGGTCCATGCATCTGAATAGTAAATTTGTTTAATATTAAGACTGGAATTTGTGTTCTTAGAAAAAGTGTAAAGTGCAATAATGTGAGTAAGTCTGCATCATTACCTGTATGTTAAAAAAATTTGGGGAGCATTTGACCAGTGGGGATCAAACACCCAGGACCCCCGATGATTAGCTGTTAGAGAAAGCACCAGCATTTGCAGTAGTGCCGTGACCTTCTCTCAGCTTTCCCTGGGCTGTGTGATGTCACGTTCATTGGTCACATGGCCTAAGCTCAGCTCAGCCCAGTTGAAGTGAATGGGGTTAATCACAATGCCAAGTACAGCTGCTATCAAATGGACAGCAATTTGTTTGGTGACCTGATCAGCAGGGATCCTGGGTGTTGGACCACCACTGATCAGATACTGAAGACCTATACAACAGATAGGACATCAGTAGAAAAGTCAGTGCCATATAGTTCAGTTCAATAGCTAAACAGGTAATACAATATTGTAATTAGATAATACATTAGGTATAAGATATATACATATTTTCAAGGGTAAATAACATTTTACAGGAATTAATTAAATGACAGTGCTGTTAACATAATGTAGACTCATAACCTGATGTTATATAATATACCGTACAATGTGTGTTTTTTTGCTGGTAATGTATATTCCATCATGCTGTATAACTTTTGAGTTGCGTAATCATGATTGCTCTTTACTATGAAGGGAAAGACTGAAGACTCAGTTACTGCAAAATGCAAGAAATTATTGTAAAAAAATAAAATAAATTAAAGAGGCCTTGAAACGTAAATTAGTTCTTTTGGGTCCTTGCACATTCTACAGAAATAACCCCATTTAAGTATATGGATTGTGATTTTTAGTTGCAGAAATGTCTATAACATATCTGCCATGTGTGAACAAACCCTTAGTCTGTTGACACTTTGCTGTCCATTAGATGTCATGTAATATAGTGATGGCATATTCACTGTACTACATTGTCAATAAAGACAGTGGGGGGATATTTATCATTTTCAGTGTTTTTTGTGTCACTTTTCAGTCTGTCTTTGGTTTGTGCTGGGTTGCCTAATTGATAAAATGGTGCACAGTAATAATGATTTTGGCACAAATGCAATGTGGTTTAAACTTATATCTTTTAACGTAAACCTGGGGCTTTTTGGCAAGGAATTGCAACATTTTTTGTTACTTCTGTCAATGTTGCAGAAGATGAATGAGACTTAAAATTGATCTAAATACAGTGAAAAACTGTTCCCTGCCCTCAAAAGACAAGGGGACACTGCCTCCGACTGAAGAAGAAAAAGTTCAGTTTCCAGAAGCTTCAAAGCTTCTTTACTGTAAGAACTGTGCATCTGTGGAATAGACTTCCTCAGGACGTGGTCACAGCAGGAACAGTGGACAGTTTAAAAAGGGTTTAGATGAATTCTTAAAAGTAAATGACATTAATGCTTAAGAAATCAGAGTATCACTACTTCCTTCTGGGATTCCCGTCCCTGCTTATCCCTTGGTTGAACTTGATGGACTTATGTATTTTTTCAACCATATTAACTATGTAAAACCAGGAGCCGCACACTTCAAGGCACTTTCCTTGGCTGAGATGGAGGAAGATGACCCAGTTTTAAAAAATATATATATATATATATATATATATATATATACAAATCATCTCCTTTTCCCTAAAAAAAAATACTATAAAAAAAATGGGCATCGCCTCATCAAAATCATGCCTGTGCTATTAAAATATGTATCCGATGTTCACAGAACAAAGTTTAGCCACAAAGTTATCCACAGAGCAATGACAGTAGTTTAATATGTGTGTAGCTGGCGGACTCCTTTAATTCCAGACCCCTGACCAAACCACAAAAATTAATTCAGATCCAGAGCAGCCCTAAGATTAATTTTGACGCCAAGACAGACTCCTAAAATTAATCAATCCCTAGACCAGACCCCAAACAAATTACCATATTTTCACCTTATAAGACGCACTTGCCTATTAGATGCACCTAGGTTTTAGAGGAGGAAAATAAGAAAAAAATGTTCAAAGGATTCCCAAACAGACCTCAGATCAGACCCAAATGTGAAAAATTCCCCCATTCAGACCTTAGATCTAGCGCCAATTTAAATAAGACCCCTCATACAGACCTCAGACCAGATCCCAATATTAATCAGAGCTGAGACCAGACAAAAAAAAAAAGAAATTACCTCTCCTGCACAAGGTGCTGCCACTCCTGATAACCACCCGACTTCACACAGCGTGAGGTCAGAGAGTGTCGATGTCCTCATGATGTCCACAGGTCACAGTACAGCGTGCAGAGCCCTGCAAGAGAAGCGCTCATTAGTGTTCACCCCATAAGCTGCACTGACATTTTCCCCTTACTTTGAGGGAAAAATATTGAGTTTCATAGGGCAAAAAATATGGTCTGTCAGTTAAATAACTGAAATACATGATGCTTTCCCTCAAATGACAAAACATGCTAAGGTTTCTAACGTTGTTAAAAATATGAAATAATAGTTGGGTATAAATATATGCTTAAATACTTAAGTTTAAAGTTCCAAATGCTCAATTCCAGTGTGGGAATACTTGTAGTAACAGTCAGCACTTCACTGTTTGATTACCACCACCCTGTGTAGATATGTTATATTGAAATATAGAATGATAACCTGCAAATCTGGCAATGGACGCTGATAAGCAGCAAACACAAAATGAAATGTAATGTATTTTTACTGAAAAATCATATGCAGTGAAACAGGAAGTAAAGTGAGATATATAAACCCCATATAACTTAACAGGCAATGAGTGATAATGATGAGGAAGTTTCTAATGAGTTTGTTGTTCCCATACACACAGCAGTAAGACAGAATAAATATTTATATAGCTGCCATTAATTCTCACAGAACAACCATATACTACTGTATATTTCCAGTAGGAGGAATTATGTAAAGGCTTTTCACAAGGTGTCTCCTCTGTATTTATACTGGGATTAAACATTTTCACCATGAATATTCTGATGCTAATACAGTACATTAGGTAATGCATCTTCTTAAATAGGCCATCAAAATACTCTGAAAAGCTTTAAATAACTAAAATTATTGATAATGTATTTAAATCGTCAAATTCATGTTGAAATATAAAAGAACAAAATGACATTTCGTTTTTCTGGCTAAAATTTTTGTTGGGTTATTATTTATATTGAAAAAAGAAAGAGAATGAATCGGTGTATCCTGCATGGTAAAACACAAATGGAGGTGTACATAGTCATAGTTAGAGGGAAAGTCACACAGGCATAGCAGCATTCTTTTAACTGTGCATGATCGGTATACAAACTAATAACTCATCTAATATATAATCAGAGGTTCATAGTATATACAGTATTTGTTTGTTTTTTATCAAGAAGTATCTGGGCCCATCCACCAGCAGCAAGGTGATCTCGATACAGATAGGTACCTAACTCTAAACTTATTTCCATGCCGATCATTGGCATCCACTTTCAAGGAGAGCTGAACCCATAAAAATGCTGATTTCTATCATTATTACCTCTCATGGTGAGCAGGCAGTGACCCGTTGGCCCAGATACTGTTTTAAAAAATATATCTGCTAAGAACCTCTGATTGTATATAAAATGAGTTATCAGTTTATATATGTAGATCATGCACAAGTTGTTTAAAGAAGGCTGCTATGCTTGTGTGAATTTTCCTTTATTATTTATATTGGACTAACCAAGGCATATATTAGATGCATGTTCTTAAAAAAAGGCCCAGATTTACAAACGTGTCTGGGCCAAAAATATGTCCAAAAAAAGTGGTACAAATTGGCATCGGTTTGGTGCATCTCTGTAAGGGGATGGGACTTAGTGGAAAGGAATTTGGCAGAATTTGCCAATTTTGACATAAAAATCTGTCTGAAAATAAGCCGACCAATAATTGCTATACAGTCAGAGAAAAGTGTCTATCCCTGCATTATTCATTCTAAGACCTAGTGATAAATTAGATGCAGGTCTAGACAGGCTGTCTAAGCCTACACCATCTTTAAGATTCATAAATCTCACTCAAAATGTATAGAGTATGAATATTTTTATGTGGCTATTTACATCAGAAAATATCCTCTAAAACATACTATAAAAATGTAATAACCCTATGAATAGCTGATAGTGTTGCATATATATATATATATATATATATATATATATATTTATATATATATTTTATATTTTTACTAAATATATTTATAATAATAAATAATTATAAATAAATATCTATCTTTCCAGTAACCAGGTAACCCATTACATGGTATTAGATCATGTCAAGCCAAAATATTGAAATATTTATTGAATGTTTTGTTTTTTTCTTTCTGGAAATTATGAAAAATATGAAGAAAGGGTTGATAAGCGAGGCCATAATGGAGTGAATGAAGACATGTTATTTTGTGGTATTTAGGTATTGCTTATCTTGCTCTGTAATGTAACCCAAACTACTGTTTACTTACACCATACGTATGGCTAGATTTGACTATAAGCAAAGCCAGTTTATCTACTTAAAGGGATTGTCTCATGAAGACAACCCATTACCTTTTGTCCTATTAGGCCATCATAGCAAGTGTTCCACTGTTTGGGACCTCCATCTGTGAGCCAGCAGAGAAAGCCACTGATGCATACATTGTTATGTAGAACACAGGGGTACAGCCAAATCACCCTCTGTCCCCATGCTGACATTTTCCTGGTCACAGATCTCCGTTTAGCTTTAGTGATGATGTGGCAACACATAACTATTGCAGTCAATCACTGGTTGTAGCAGTAGCATGATGACATCATTGATGTGACTAGTGATCTGAGGCAGTAGTCACATTTCAAGTGGACACAACATTGCAGCAACAAGGTAAACTAAAGAGTCAAGACCAACGGGCGAACAGATAAACATAAGAACCGGAGAAGCATTTGATTGTCAGCTGAGTGTTTGCTAAAATAAAAAATAAAAATCAAGGGATTGAGCTTGTCCAAGATCAGAAAAAAAATGGGTCGAGGGGGAAAAATTGAATAAAGTCATAAAAGCAGCATTACAGCATACCAACACAAATGACCATTGCAGCTAATCACTTTCTCAGTGTGGAGACAGCTGAGGCCAGCATTGAGTGCTCACGTGATGCCATTAATGTAGCACAGCAAAATCCAAAATAAATGGGGGCACCAAAGTGATGGCACTTGAGTGCCAGTGTAAATTAAGGTATTTTTCCCATTGGGCTGTTTTTGCTGATCCTGGACAACCTATTTAAGGCAGTTTATCAGAACCAGTGGGTTAGGAAACGCATTTTTCCTCTGGACCCCTGTATGTGGCTCTCAAGCTGTTAGCACCATATAACATTAGTGCACTACTGGCCATTACATTGGCAGTCAGGGTCATTGCTAAGAGCTAAACTCTTATAAAAAAAAAAATCACCCCAGGACTGTTTTCTCTGTTCAACAATAGGCTATTATCAGGAAGAAATGGTTTGTGCCTGTGTAAAATGGCCTTTGAAGAAGAATCATCAGAAGACATGTTCTTCTATTCCTGCTGTACTGAAATTGCCCGGCAGGTGTTGGCCTGAATTCTGTAATTACCAGAGAACTGGTTACTACTCCCGGGGAGAGAATGTCTTCTTCTACATTGTAATTTGATTAGTAAAGGAAATCAAATAAATACTCCAGCTTTGAGATATTCTCTTTATTATAATGGTGCCCACTGGCATTAAATATGAATAATAAATGGCGATGTGCACATCTACCTACTGAGCTGGATGAACATGGTTGCACATGCTCAGTTTTACCTTTCAACTGCCACCAGCTACTATATATGTTGAACTTGTGACAGTAACAGGGAAAGAGCTGCAGCAGAAGGACACACCCCCTGCACTCCCAGAGAAAAAAGACAATCCTGAGCTGCCAGCCAAATCTAGCAGAGCAGCTGGAGCACTGAACAGGGAAATTTCTTGATCTCTGTAAAGTACAGGGCTGGTTTTTAGAAAGACATTGCCATGTACTATATGATGCCTGAGTTTTATTTCATCCTTGACATAACCAGTTTGCTGTCAACATTTGTTGGAAGCAAGGATGTTGCTAGGCTAAAACATGCAGGGCCTTGGCCCCTGATGTTTTGTCCCATGCCCCAATCATACTGCCTGCCAGCTAGATACAACTGTATTGCCATCTTCAGGACCACAATACAATTGAATCTAATGCACTGGAAATGCTGAAGGACCTGTGGTGACATCACAGGTCATGTGATAAGTAAAATAGGCAGTGGTTGAGAAAGAGCTGCAATAATGTCACCATCATGTGACCAGTGCAGAAGAAGACGGCAGTAAAGAGGAGAAGTTCTGGGGGAAGAAATTGTGGTGGGGTCTGCTATATGAGGAGAGGTAAGTGAAGGGAAAGGCAGAGCAATGCTGGTAGTTGTGGTTATTTAACTGGGACTGTATGTTAGGGCTGAAGGGAGGAATGTTATTTACATGGAACTGTTGTGTGTTAGAGGTGGCTAGGGAGGGGGTCATGTTATTTACATGGGACTGTATAATATTGGCTGTAGAAGGGAGTGATGTAATTTACATGGGACTTTATGTTAGAGGCGGCTGGAGGAGGGAGTGATGCTATTTACATCCGACTGTATTAATGGAGGCTGTGGGAGGGAGTGATGTTACTTACATGGGACTGATTGTTGGAGGGGGTTGGGACAGGGTGATGTTATTTACATGGACTGTATGTTGATGGCCGCTGTGGGAGGGAGTGATGTTATTTACATTTGACTGAATGTTGAAGGGGGGGCTGGAGCAGGGTGATCTTATTTGCATAGAACTGTATGTTGAAGGCAGCTGTGGGAGGGGATTATGTTATTTAAATGGGACTGTATGTTGGAGGATGCTGTGGGAGGGAGTTATGTTATTTACATGGGACTGTTAGTCGGAGGGAGCTGGGGGAGGAAGTGATGTTATTTACATCGGAATGTATATTCATTAGGGCTTGGGCACTGGATTTTTTTCAGATTGTAGCAATTACTGAAGTTATTCAACGAAGTCAAGTGCAACTTCGCAAATAGCTTACTTCGGGTCATCAGAGCCCATACATTCTAATACTCTATAGACATGGATCTCTCTGGGGAGTACTCTTTCTCGTTACATCGAGTGCCTAGTATATGAAGTGCGTGTGTGGAGTATTGTAAGCCAGGCAAAGTGAATCTGGGTTTCTGGGAAAAATATTCAGATTAGCTTTAGGCTTCGCTTAACACTAGTACAGTAGAATTTGACTAAGGACTTCTCACAAAGCAAATTCAATACAATATTGCAACATGTTAGCAAAACCCTTGACAGGTTGTGAATGACATCACAGCCACTAGGTGGCCACACATATAGCATAGACATCTTGTGACAGAGCATCACAAAATCATGCTTTTGTTCAAAGCTAGTCATCTCTCATTATACATCATGAAATGAAAAAGTAAGGAAAGACATGTCTGTAAGAATAGAAATTGAGTACTGACCCCTATGTAGTTGTGTTGCATGATGCGTATATGAAAATATATTAGAGGTTCTGGGTCAAAAGAGACTTGTAGGGAAATCAGGGGCAGAAACTGGTGGTTTTACTCAATCTTTTTACTAAGACAGTTGCTCTAGCTTTAAAGATCAGTATTTATTGAATTCTATTACTGATTCAGCACATAGAGTCTTTTAGTAGTATATGGAGAGAGGACTTAAATTAGCTGTAGTGGAGAGTGGCTAGAGAGAGCTTCTCTCTTTATCTGGAGGACCCAGCATATTGGTGCATTATATAGACAGCTAATTCTTTTCTATGATCATCATGCTTTTCTTAAATTCCCCTGTGGTGGCACTGCAAGATTTCTCCATAGATTACAGCTGATTTCTATGGTCGGGAATCGGGATTCCATGGGATAACTTGCATTCAGCTTATATTGTGGGCTACTTTTCCAATAAAAAATGTCCAAACCCCCTTAGATTTTACTTAGTTTTCTGTGCAAAATGCAGTCAATAGTTTTTTGTTTTTTTTTGCTAGATGATGTTTTACAGTACCTAAACAGCTTAAATAAGGTAAAGTCAACTACTCTCTTTTGTGTAGTTTATTTATAGCATGGACCCTAGAAGCTGACTGTGTTAAAAATCTCACAAAGGTTTCATAGAAAACTTGTCTTGCAAGAATGATATGTTATCTAAACTGTTTGCCTTCCATCTGGCTGTTATAACGAAATACAATGTTGTACGGTTGTGTCCTGAAATTTCTTTTATTAACACAAGAAATGTGTTTCACTGAAGTTTAGCTCTTTGTTGATAACATCTTATCTTTAGAATTTCTTGAGTAAATCAGCGTGTATACTTTAATGTGTGCAATAATAGCAGATTAAACTGTCTTTTTCATTCAAACGAGTGCGTAAAACACATTTATATCATTTCAAAGCCCTGGAATCTCATTGTGGTGACAAATAGTAGACATAATAAGGAAAAAAAACTGTCCAGAATTGTAATTACAACTTGTAATATATGTATGTCAAAGAATTACACTGCATTGTCAGAATTTTTCCTTAAGATATACAGTAGTTCCTACACTGCTTTACATACAGTATCACCTATTACAGATGGAATTTCAGTTGATTTTATTTCTATTGTATGCTAAAATGTCAATGTCGTAATGTTCAGATTGAGCAAATTGCTTGAAATTCTTTTTGAGTCTGACTCGCCAAATTTTTGAAAAAGTTAAATTCAGGTACAAATCGATTTTACTCTAATCAAATATTCTCCAAATGCCCTAAAGTTTGGTGTACATCCCTCTCTGTTCTCTTATTCTTTTTGAAGGTACTCATGGAGGGAGAAAAGTACTTTAGGTTTCTGGGCAATCTATATGCATTATCTGGGACTACTCTTTCTCATTACAGAGAGTGCCTAGTACAGAATATGTAGTGAGTGTGCGGAAAATATTGTAGGACAGGCAAAGCTCCTTTGAGTTTCTGGGAAAGATATTCAGATTAGCTTTCCTAAGCCTATCTGATGCCAGAAGATATAATATGTGCTAATTTTGATAATTTTTCCCAGAAACCAAGAGGAGCATTGACTGGTTCACAACAATACTCCTAATCGATACTCAGCACCCTTCATAAGCAGAAATAGTACCCCAACCAAGGCATCTTAGGCAGCCAAACTAATTTTGTTCACTCAGCTATGGGTACTTATCCAGAAAGAGCTGGCAAGCGTAGCAATAGATTAATCTCATTATGAGAAATTATTGATTTTACAGTTTGAGGCTCAACTGTAGAAGATCTTATTATGAAGCACTGATTGAAAAATTTGAGGTGACCACCAAAAACTCAGTGGGGAAAATTGATCTATGAAACACCAAGAGATATGTATAAATATACATACTAGAGATTCAAAATAATTTTATCTAAACTAATTGTAATTCTAATCCATACTTTTTAGGAAATTCGGGACAAATTGTGTTAAGAGTTACTTTCAAATTTGACAGATGGTATTACCTATCTCACTTTCATGCACAGCATAGTAAATTTTTAGCGTTAGCTGGAAGTAGTTGCTGAACATTAGTGTTAATGTATGTTGCAGGGATATTTGCCTGCACCATCTGTTGTGGTTGTCTGCTGTAACATACAGCTATCACCCTGCAGCAATTGCCAGTCATTACTGACTGTTTTACCTGAGTGGTTTTACAGGGGTAGGGGATGTCCCGCTGTAAACCCATTGGCACCACAGCCATGTAATTATGAGGTGATGATCAAATGATGTTGCAGTTGGGTGCCTAAAAATGGCTCCCAGGTCTGCCATGTACTAGAACCTCAGCCTAAGGCAGGACCTAATATATAACTTCCTACTGAACAACATGTTACATCTTGCCTCAATGGGTTTTTTTTGCTCATAAAAATTTACAAAAAATCTAGAGTTTCTGTGAAAAAAGTCTGCTCACTTGGTTGTTAGTATATTTAGTCTTGACAGCTTGAGTAAAAGCAAACACAATACAACAGCACTCTGGAAACATAGAATATATAAATTAATGCTGTATTCACCATATAAAAAAAACTTTGCAAATATATTTTGATCAAAATCATTTGTGCCCATCCACCATGGCTAAGTGACCTCTTTTGTATGGAAACCTACTCAATGTGATATCTATTCTTGTGATGTTTAAAACTTACCTGTCCGGGCTCCAATGCTCTGCTTTCTCCCTGCAGTACTGGTGTGCTGGGGGAGACAGGCAGTGGGCTGAATGACATCCCAGCTGCTCAAATTCCTTTTGTGTGTGGTATCTGACCTATGGGAGAGTCAGGTCACTGGACCAATCAGGTTCTGGTCCAGGGGCTTGGTTCTCTATTTAAATCCCCTATTGTCATGTAATCCTTTCCAGTTATAATACTATTTGACTCCCTAGCGTTGCTCCTGGTTCCCTGTTCCTGATTTGCTGCTTGATATCCTGTGCTTCTGATTCTGGCTCATCTTCTGACCACTCTTGTCTCTCATTTCTTTTTAAAGGAGCATATGAGGGGTTCAATGATGGGGATGGCGCAATAACTGTTCCCTATCATTGCGCCCACTACTTACAAAGAAATGCGCTTGGTGACGAAGTAGATGGTGACAAAACTAATTTATTTGTGAATTTCGTTGAAGCAGCCAAATCTAATTTTTGTAAACTTCACTCATCCCTAATGACAACCCAAAAAACGATCCACCCTGGTAGGGTGAAAGGTCAGTACTGAAGTCCATAGACATATGGATCCAAGATCTTTGGGGAATGGGCAAGGGACAAAGCAAACCTGCAAGATGTCTCCTGGATACCTTGGCCCTGGCACACACATCACATACATTAAACAAAGGCACCGGCAGGGTGTGACCTGCCAGAACAGAACAATGAGATTCCTCCAACAATTTGAGACTGAAGTTTGGAGGCACAAACAATTTACTTGTATTTCAGCGGCCAGAACAAGGAGACAGAATGTTACCAGGTTAAGTATCAATGCAACCTTCAATACCAAAACTGTGCGATCTTCACATTAGCAGACCCAGGACAAAATGACGAAAAGTTAAACCGCATGGAAAAACAGGGCCTCTCGTGCCTGTCTGGGATTTAAGAGCTTGGTCGTATCCAGATAAATCAAATTTTTGTGATCCATAGAAGTGATGCCCTCCAAGAAGTGATGCCACTTTTCTAAGGCCCATTTGATGGTCATCAATTCCTGGTTGCCAATATCATAATTTCTCTCGGTGGAGAAAAATTATTTGAAGAAAAATGTGCAGGGTTTGAGGCTAGTTAAGGAGAATGGTTCCTGAGATAGCATAGCACCAACTCCAACCTCAGACGTGTCCATCTCAACAATAAAAGGTTGTGTAACATCAGGCTGGATGAGAACAGGTGCCTGAATGAAACTGACTTTTAACGTCTCAAAAGTGCACAGAGTCTCGGGAAACCAATGGAGAAAATCAGCCTCCTTCCTGGTTAAATCAGTCAATGGTTTGGTAATGACTGAAATTTTTTTCATGAATTTTCTATAATAATTAGTGAAACCAAGAAACCATTGAAAAACATGAAAGGATTCACTCTTGCTTAATTTAGCAAACAAATTATAGTCTCTCAGTTTCTGAAGGACTTTCTTTACATGCAAGACATCCGACAACCAACAACCAATCTGGGGAAAACACCAAAATATTGTCCAGATACACCACTAAAAGAAGGAACTCTCGAAAAATTTCATTGACTAGATTCTGAAGTACAGTTGGGTCATTACACAGCCCAAAGGGCATCACCAGGCATTCAAAATGCCCTTTGTGGGTGATAAATGCCACATAACCAATTTTTCAGACAATGTTCCTTCCGCTGCTGAGAGGACATGGTGCTGACTTGCATAGGCGCCTCGACTCCAATGGATTTGTGACTTTTCTACACCAAAAACAGGTGTAGGGGGAATAATGAATTTCCCTCATAGTTCTTAACATTGTCACTGGCAATATTTCAGGACTAGAGATGAGCGAATCGATTCCAAAAAAATCGAGTTGCTTTCTAATATAAATACGAGAGGGAGATTAAAAGGTCCTAAGAGACCTGAGATTCAAACCTGAATCAAATTTTGACCAGTTTGCTCATCTTTACCCAATACTTAAAGCTATAATTTTCTTTGAATATTTTAATTTAAAATGAAACATTCCATCAAGAATATCTAAACAATGACACAGGAAAACTCAATATTCTGCTAAAATCATAGATATACTATATACAGTATTAGGATTTTCTGGATTTAGTTAGAAAACTGTGAAATTTGGTACAGTGATGACATATAAAGTATAGACAGCCATCCAGTGAGACCTTTATTCACACTATGTACTAAAGCCATGAAACTACAGTATATTTACTGGTTCTGCAGCAGAAATGAATGAGAAAGATAATTTTTCTGCAGAAAATGTCCAATAAAAGGATTTTTTCATGATTTCATTATTTCATGATGTTTGCAAAGAAAATGTCAATTGACTGTATTAGGTTATATGTGTAAAATTGTATTGCATTATCTTTTCATAAATATGAGCATGACATGAAAGAATTGTATGGTAATCAGACTATTATAACCCAATAATTATGTATGTCGTTGAAAAAATAAAGTGTGTGGTTGTATAATAATAATTTAACAATTATAATAATATATAACCTGATATATTGGCAATATACTTCAGAGAGTTTTATAACACTGCTAATTATTCACAATGACATTTACTGTAAAACAAATATTTGAACATCTAGTAACAACTTAACCAAAGATGAAAATATATAACCTAGGAAATGAAGGGTGTGACACAAAGTACAAAGTGCTGATTTAGTTCAATGGCCCAGCCATATTAATGAACTGTTGAGGAAATATAAGTAATGCCAGTCACCAGGTAGTATTGCTGCCAACACAATAACAGGTTCATCCAGCATATGCAAGTGTTCATGTGTCTTTGTTTATATACAGTATGCCTAAGTGTTCCAGTGCTGAGGCATTGTATTATAGCTAAAATATTTATTGTAATTATGCAGCATTTCACAATTTGTGGTTTACCATAAGGCTATTGGTAAACCTACTAAATTATCTGAGTGAGTGTAAAATTAAAGGCTATGGACACCTTTGGAGCCATTTTTATTATTTATTTACATGTATTTTGTGCTGAAAAACATTTTAATTATAGTTTTACTGCTTTTTTTTATTCAAAAGCTATTACATGAAAATCAGTAAGAAAAATTTGCTCTGAAGGTGTCCCATATCTTTAATGGGAATGTGTTATCAGAAAATTACCTGCTATGTAAATCATTTTTTAATGTTTACATATTTTTAAAAATGTTTTTATGATGTTTTCAGTTTTCCATGTATTCCATATATTTAAAGGGGTTGTCTCATCTTGCGTTACTAAGGCGAGATGAGACACAGTACCGACCACCTCCAGGCTGGGAAACAGCAGAGTGTAGCACAACAAGCTATGCTTTTTTGAGTTAGGAAGTGCTCTGCTGTTTCCCAGGCAGTTGGTGGTCGGAACTGTTCTCATCTCGCTTTAGTAATGGCAGGATGAAAGAACCCCATTAAACAAAAAAGATAAAATCCTGCAGTTTTCACAATGGCTACTATGTCTAATAATTAGCACCACTTCTTGGTCTGTATAGATCACTTTATTGCAGTTATATATTATTCTAAACCTGCCTGTAATGATATTAGTGATGAGCGAGCATGCTCGGCCGAACATCTGTTCAGCTCGAGCATTGCTATGCTCGGCACATGGCAGTAATCGACTGAGTACCACATGTGCTTGAATGCAATGCTCGAGTCTCCTCCCTGCATGTTTCGCAGATTTTAATTAGCCAATCAAGGTGCAGGTAAGTACTGCCCTTACTGTAATGCCAGTAGCCATGTTGGCTGCTGGCATTACAGTGATTGGCTGGCCAGAACTCGTCATCGGGTGCCATATAGCACCTGATGACGCATGTTCGGCTCAGACGTAGACAGGGAGAGCATCGGGTAGGAAGGGAAAGACTGAGCAGGAATTTCAGCAATTTTAGTTAGAAAATGCTGTTCAAGGGCCCAAAAGTCCTTTTATGGACTACTGTGTGTTTTAGATCAACAATATATTTAACAGCAGTGTCAGGGACATCCGTGCTAAGAAAGGGACAAAGTCCTTTTAAGGACTACTGTGTGTGTTTGACAGCGGCAAGATATTTTTATTTTAAACCTATTAGTGACATATACTGTACATGATCAGCAGACTGACTCTTTAATATTCTGGGTCACATCTAGTGTCCATAATCTGTGGTGTTCTCTGAAACCAATACTGTCCTGCATCATAGAACACTGTCTGTATTACAAATTCCAATAATCTGGGCCTAATATAGTGTCCATAATCTGTAGTGTTCTATAACCAATACTGCCCTGCCTCAGAAAACGCTGTCAGTCTTACAAATTCAAATAATCTGGGCCTAATATAGTGTCCGTAATCTGTAGTGTTCTATAACCAATACTGTCCTGCCTCAGAAAACATTGTCAGTATTACAAATTCCAATAATCTGGGCCTAATATAGTGTCAGTAATCTGTGGTGTTCTATACCCAATACTAAACTGCATCTGAAAACAGTTTGTATAATACAAATTCCATTAATCTGGGCTTAGTGTAGTGTCCAAAATCTGTTGGTTTTTGTATCCAATACTGAACTGCATCTAAAAAAAACGTCTATATTACAACTTCCATTAATCTGGGCCTAGTATAGTGTCTAAAATCTGTTGGTATTTGTATCCAATACTAAACTGGATCTAAAAACACTGTCTATATTACAACTTCCATTAATCTGGGCCTAATATAGTGTCCAAAATCTGTTGGTTTTCATATCCAATACTGAACTGCATCTAAAAACACTGTCTATATTACAACTTCCATTAATCTAGGCCTAGTGTAGTGTCCAAAATCTGTTGTTTTTTGTTTCCAATACTGAACTGCATCTGAAAACAGTGTGTATATTAAAGGGGTTGTCCCATCAGCCAATTTCATACTTACCTGCGGCAAGCGCAACGTCTACTTCCTGGATTCGGCTGGGCGGGCTCAGTCAGCTTGATTGACGTCTTCTCCTGGCTGGTCCACGCGCTGTCTTGAACGTGCATGCCGCTGCGCATGCGCCATGGTGACTTCTTCCTGACACAGCCGGCGTGCACGTTCACGGCTCTGTACTATACTGGCCAGTAAGGAAGTCACCATGGTGCATGCGCGGCTGTGTGCACGTTCAGGACAGCGCATGGACCTGCCAGGAGAAAATACACAGTCTTCTGCGCAAGCACGGCCACAGGATTCGGGAGAAGAGTGGTGGCCGTAACTGGGGGAGACCGAACGACAACAATGAGATAAGTGGGGATGAATTATCTCAAGAAGGGTGGGAATTGGGTAATAAAATGTATTTACAAAAATGATCACTGTCAAATCATTAACATATTAAACAGTAATCATTATGATGGGAATACCCCTTTAAAACTTCCATTAATCTGGGCATAGTATAATGTCCAAAATCTGTTGGTTTTTGTATGCAAAACTGAACTGCATCTGAAAACACTGTCTATATTACAACTTTCATTAATCTGGGCCTAGAATAGTGTCCATAATCTGTGGTGTTCTGTAACCAATACTGTCCTGCATCAGAAAACTGTGTCTTTAGCGGACAGTAAAACAATCTGCACCACATCTACAGACAAAACTATTAATATGAAGAAGGCGAGTACTAAGGGATGGGGAAGTGGGCATGATGCTGATGGTGCAAGCAGAGGCCATGGCCCTGGGTGCAATGTGCCTGCTGTCAGTGCACCAGAAAAAACAAAAAATCCACCTTCCCTAGCTTTATGTCCAACTTTGCTGGGAGGCGCAAGACAACACTGTCCAAGTTGGACCAGTGCAAACAAGTGATCCCACACTCGGTTATGTGATATACAGGCTGTTTCGGAGGGCCTCTTGCTTGTAATCTTTGGTAGCACTTGCACTTTATCTACACTTGAATATACAGGAAAGAATGTTTCCTAACTTTTTTTCCTGTAAAATTGATTTATTTTTTTTTGGGGGGGGGGGGTTTGGGCGTATTTTTGTCAGTCTGTAAAAGTGGCGTACAACTCGGACAACATGGTTCCCAGCAGCAACCTGGGACTCCAAGGTGCATCCAGACATCATCCCCATGCTGTTTCCGATCCTTTTCGGTGGTGTTTCTGTCACTTTTAGACCTTTTCCAATGGACCAGGCACTTTACCCTCTTCAGAGCACGGGGTGTCTGGTTGTCTCCCATTGACTTCCATTATACTGAGGTGCTCGGCCAAGCACACGAATTTAGCAATATGTTTGGGCCGAACACCCGAATACTTTCGCGCTCGCTCATCACTAAATGATTTTATCTCTGTGTATAGATAAGACACCATTTACAATAGGTGATTGTCAGAGCTTATCTCTTCTTTCCTTGTACAATGACCTCTGCACAGGTCACAGTGCATGCCTGTTAATGTCAATAAGGTCCTCTTCTCACTATTGTGTCTCTTGCCTATTTTCTTAATGCTTTCTAAATGCTGTTAGGAACAGCTCAAGCAAGATGGCAGCCCCATAATCATGTTCAGGAAATAGAATAATAAAATTCAGAACATAAAAACAGATTAGAAAAAAAGAATATGTGCTTCTATCTGATCTTAACTGGCAGATAACATTTGGGTGACACATTGTTAAGATTATGAATGTAGGTTCTTTGTCATTAATACTAGATGTGTACTACTCTGAGGTTCTACAGGCCATGAGCAAATTGTAGCCCTCATAATTACTGTCTAAAACAAACTCCAGGCAAAGGCAGTAAATAGAAAATCTCAGAACTCAGATGAGTCAAGAAGATGGATGGGCAGTTCCATTGTCAGCAAAGCAAGGAAATCCTGACCAAGCATACAGAATAGACATGGGAACAGCTAGCACAAACTCAAACAAGACAGGACACAATTCAACCAAAGAACAGAATAAAAAGGAGCCCAGGAGTCGTGAATGCAGTTTTAAATTAAATTAAAAGTAGTATCCAAGGATCAGCACAATATAAGTAAGTTAGCGCATTAACAAAATTGTATGTAGACGATATCTATAGTAAATTATAAGGGCACTTTCAATTGGAAAGTACTTCTGTCTGGGTGATGTCTGAGTTTAGGATAGACATCACCCAGATTGAACACTGACCCACTTAGTTAAATCTTCACATGAGCAATTTTCCACACTGACCAGTGGTCTGTGCTGAGAAAAATCACGGCATGCACCATCTGCAGTGAGCCCCTGAAGGGCAGGAGCAGAGGACGTGAGTGGTAATGGCTCTGGCAGTCACAATCATGGTGGCTTTCCTCACACCGTTGCTCCATAGGGCCATGCAGTGGAAGGATGACGTACCCTTTCTTCCCTCCGGGCACATACTGGTTCTGATGGTAGTTGGGGTGCCTGTGATGATAAGTGTTTGTATGTGTAAGAGGCAGAGTGTGTACAATTCAATGACTAAGCATATGGTGTAGTCAAAAAACCAGGCCAAAGGTAGAAGAATAAATATCTTTATTGTAGTGCAAAATGGAAGTTGTAGCACATCTAGCTATAGCAGTCAGTTCCAACTGTACTCAGTACAATTCTTTCCGAGATGTATGGATATAGGCAGATATTGGAGTTATGGCCCTCTTTGTACACTATTTTGCTAAAAGTCTCTCTCAGTAGACTCTACAGCTGGCAATAATACCTGGATAATAATGGCTGTAGTGTCCACTGCAAGATGCAGGATCTTGTTGGCTTATCCAAATGTGAATGGTGTGCAAATGATGTCTTTCACAGCGGCAAAGCCAGAATAGCTGTAGGACCAGGTTACCTTGCTGACTTCTATGCTTGTCCATGCAGATTCTAAGTTCTTCAATTCTCTCCTTCTTTTTCTCCTAATCTTGCACTAATTCAAACCAAGATCTTTTTCTCTGGAGATGTTAGGCCTGAGAAGAGGAAGCATAAGGCACAGCTTCCTCTCTCACTTAACTGTCCCCTAAGACTGGCTAGCTGAGGCACATATTCGATACCCACCCAACCTCCTGCAAAGGGCTGAACCAGTATTTTACCCTGGTTGTCCCAACCATACACACTTATGCTGGGCCTAATACATAACATAACTAGTGTTGATCACGAATTTTCGAATTGCGAATTTTAATCTCGAATATCAGCACTTCGAGAATTCGCGATTATTTAGAATATCGCAAAATATATTCGCAATTGTGAATATTCGTTCTATGCGAATTTTTATATGCAAATTTTCGCAAACAAGAAAATAATTTGTGATGAGCGGCAAGGGCAATATTCGAATTCGCGATATTTCACGAATATTTGGGCAAATATTCACCATATATTCGAAAATTCGCAAATTCGTAATCTCCAGACATTATTTTCTTGTTTGCGAAAATTAGCATAAAAATGCGCATAAGCTGGTATTTAAAAGGTATCTTTTAAATGTCAGTTTATGCGAATTTTATGCTAATTTATGCACATTTTTATACTAATTTATGCGATTTTTTTTATGCGAATTTTCGCAAACAAGAAAATAATGTCTGGAGATTACGAATATGCGAATTTTCGAATATATGGTGAATATTCGCCCAAATATTCGTGAAATATCGCGAAATCGAATATTGCACCTGCCGCTCATCACTAAACATAACAATACATGACATGACATAATATTACATTGCACTAAATAACAAACAATTTGCAGATACCCCCTGCTCCTGAGTACTACACATCCTGCTCCTTTTTTACTGGATGACACAATTACTCCAGTGAATGGGTTCTGTGCAACAAATGTAATGCATAACGGACATCATCCATCTATCTATTTAAAAACACAGAGTAAAATGGGTGAGTTTGCTATCATCCATTTTTGAAAGGGTCCTAAGGTGATGTTGAAAGTGGAACATACTCTATTTGCAAAAATCTCCTTGCCACTTTCACATATGTAGTAATCATTTGGTCAGTATTTCTCATGATTAATTGTAAGCCAAAACCAGAAGTGGAACCTACAAAGAAAAAATGTCATGGAAATATTTGTGCTTCTTCTGTGTTTTGTATACGCTTCTAGTTTTAGCTTACAAATACTGATGCAAAATATATGTGAAAGTAGCCCGAGAGTGCTATAAGGAATTGGCTAATGGCTATTAATATATTCACCAGGACATTGTCATTGTAATATTAAGGGTTTAGTAACTTGCTAGTACCTGTTCAGAGATTTGTTATTCAAGGTCATATGTTTTTTATACCAGTTTTTCACTTGTGGCCATGATAAGTAGTCATTTACACATTGTATTTATGCCCTCTGACATCAATCATAATAAATTGTGTTACTTTTTTTCCTGTTTATTCTATTCACACGCTGGGCCATCTATCAGTGCATGCTGAGGTTTAATTATTAATATGATTGAGAAACAATATGGAGCTTGGAAGCTTTTTCATATCTTCTTCATATTTCTTAAACCCCATCAGAGTTGCATGACCGTATTTGCCTTAAAACAATTTTGACGAACATTTATGGCATTTATGACATATATAAAAAGAGTTTTACATTGGTACTCTATTCAGAGTGGTGTGAAGACTGTAAATTATTAACAATACCTTTTGCAGATACCAGTTACAGCTATTCAATTGAACTGAATGCCAAAAGAGAATATAAGTAATTGTATTTCCTCAGTGATAATATAATAAGAATAATACATCATGATGGTCAAATGCTTCCTCTTTCAGTCACATTGGGAAGCAAATACAAGTTGTTCACAGCCCTATAAAAACGATTATACTGATGTGATTGTTCTAAGCATCCATTGCTTGTTACCGGTACCCCCAACTCAACTACTCAAAGACTTTCCTAATCTCAAATATTTGGTGGAAAATATTATATTTCCACCTATACAACCATATTTTGAGTATCCATTGGTTGCTGCATACATGTCATTCTGCCTATTTAACCCCTTAAGGACACGGCCCTATTTCACCTTAAGGACCAGGCCATTTTTTCAAAATCTGACCAGTGTCAATTTATGTGGTGATAACTTTAAAACGCTTTTTCTTATCCAGGCCATTCTGAGATTGTTTTTTCGTCACATATTGTACTTCATGAGAGTGGTAAAATGAAGTCGAAAAATTTCATTTTTATATATAAAAAAATTCCAAATTTACCAAAAATTTTGAAAAATTTGCAATTTTCCAAGTTTCAATTTCTCTACTTCTATAATACATAGTAATACCGCCAAAAAAAGTTATTGATTTACATTCCCCATATGTCTACTTCATGTATCGATCATTTTGGAAATGCCATTTATTTTTTGGGGACGTTACAAGGCTTAGAAGTTTAGAAGCAGATCTTGAAATTTTTCAGAAATTTTCAAAAACCCACTTTTTAGGGACCAGTTCAGGTCTGAAGTCACTTTGTGAGGCTTACATAATAGAAACCACCCAAAAATTACCCCATTCTAGAAACGACACCCCTCAAGGTATTCAAAACTGATTTTACAAACGTCATTAGCCCTTTAGGTTTTCCACAAGAGTTAATAGCAAATGGAGATAGAATTTCAGAATTTAGATTTTTTGGAAAATTTTCCATTTTAATCAATTTTTCCAGTAACAAAGCAAGGGTTAATAGCCAAACAAACCATAATATTTATTGCCCGGATTCTGTAGTTTTCAGGAACACCCCATATGTGGTCGTAAGCTGCTGTATGGCCAAACGGCAGGGCACAGAAGGAAAAGAACGCCATATGGTTTTTGGAAGGCAGATTTTGCTAGACTGGTTTTTTGACACCATATCCTATTTGAAGCCCCCCAATGCACCCCTAGAGTAGAAACTCCATAAAAGTGACTCCATCTAAAAAAATACTCCCCTCAAGGTATTCAAAACCAGTTTTACAAACTTTGTTAACCCTTTAGGTGTTACACAAGAGTTATTGAAAAATGGAGATGAAATTTCTGAATTTCTATTTTTTGTTACCTTGTCTCAAAAAAAGTGTAATATAGAGCAACCAAAAATCATATTTACCCTAAAATAGTACAAACAAAACTGACACCTTATCCCGTAATTTCCAAAATGGGGTCAATTTTTTGGAGTTTCTACTGTAGGGGTGCATCAGGAGGGCTTCAAATGGGACATAGTGTCAAAAAACCAGTCCAGCAAAATGTGCCTTCCAAAAACCATATGGTGTTCCCTTCCTTCTGTGCCCTGCCGTTTGGCCATACAGCAGTTTACGACCACATATGGGGTGTTTGTGCAAACAAGAGAATCAGGGCAATAAATATTGAGTTTTGTTTGGCTGTTAACCCTTGCTTTGTTACTGGAAAAATGGATTGAAATGGAAAATTTGCAAAAAAATAGCTGTTTTGGGACCGTTTAGTTGTGGAACTGACAGGTTAGATTGTGTGCTATTTCTATAGAGCAGGTTGTTATGGATGCGACAATACCAAATATGTCTACTTTTTAGGGTTTTTTGTTTCAGTTTTACATAATAAAGCATTTTTGTAAAAAAAAAATTATTTAGTGTCTCCACATTCTGAAAGCCATAGTTTTATTTTTATTTTTTGGGCGACTGTCTTATGTAGGGGCTCATTTTTTGCGGGATGAGATGACGGTTTGATTGGCACTATCTTGGGGTGCATATGACATTTTGGTCGCTTGCTATTACACTTTTTGTGATGTAAGGTAACAAAAATGGCTTTTGACACCGTATTTTATTTTTTTTTTTGCTGTGTTCAGCTGAGGGGTTAGGTCATGTGTTATTTTTATAGAGCAGGTTGTGATGGACGCGGCGATACTTAATATGTATACTTTTTATTTATATGAGTTTTACACAATATTATCATTTTTTAAAACAAAAAAAAATCATGTTTTAGTGTCTCCATAGTTTGAGAGGCATATTTTTTTTTTTTTGGGGCGATTGTCCTATGTAGGGGCTCATTTTTTGCGGGATGAGGTTACGGTTAAATTGGCACTATTTGGGGGGTCATACGACTTTTTGATCGCTTGCTATTACGCTTTTTGTGATGTAAGGAGACAAAAAAATGGCTTTTTGACAAAGTTTTTATTTCATTTTTTTTACAGTGTTTACTTGAAGGGTTAGGTCATGTGATATTTTTATATAGCAGATTCTTACGGATGTGGAGATACCCATTATGTCTACTTTTTAGTTTTTTTTTACATTTAACACTAAAAAGCATTTTTGAAACAAAAAAAAATCATGTTTTAGTCTGAGAGGCATAGTTTTTTTAATTTTTGGCCAATTGTTTTATGTAGGGGCTCATTTTTTGCGGGATGAGATGGTGGTTTGATTGGTACTATTCTGGGAGGCATACACCTTTTTGATCGCTTTGCATTACACTTTTAGTGATGTAAGGTTCCAAAAAATGGCTTATTTACACCATTTTTTTTTTATGGCGTTCACCTGAGGAGTTCAGTCATGTGATATTTTTATATAGCAGGTTTTTACGGACGCGGTGATACCTAATATGTGTAGTGTATTTTTTTTATTTATTTTTTTTATTCCGTGATATGTGTTTTTTTTATTTTTTTGACCCAGACCCGCTTGGTTCTTGTAGATCCAGTGGATCTGGTGTCTGTATAATACAGTACAGTACACTATATAGTGCACTGTGCTGTATTTTTTACTTTACAAAGTCTGAATAGATCTTTAGCAGGTCTATTCAGACTTTTAGCACCATGGAGAGCAGGACGCTTCTGAAAGCGTCCTGCTTCCATGGCAACCATCACCCGCTGCCATAAGAGAGCAGTGGGTGATGGATGGGGAGGGAGGGGGACTCCCTCCCTCTGCGATCCCATCCTGTCGGGGGGCTGCAAAGGCACAGTAGCCCCCCCCCCCCCCGATGGGTGAGGGAGGGTGCTTCTTCCGTGTTAACCCTTCCATACTGCGGTCTGTACGGACTGCAGAATGAAAGGGGTTAAACGGCTGGCATCTGATTAATTACAGATGCCAGTCGTTTCTATCAGAGTGTCAGCAATGTGCTGACACTCTGATAGATACCATTAGAAAACGTGGTGTGGTGTTTAACAAGCAGGATATGCTCAACCCATATGCAGTTGTGCATGTATATAGGGGAGCACATCCTGCACTTGTAGTCCGTTGCTAGGGGCAATCAACAGCAAAAAATGCATACAATGGAAGATGCCAGCAACGGACTACAAGTACCACAATAACCATTCAACATATGATAACGATAATGTGGATGTGGAGAACAATCAAAAACATAACCATAGCAAAGGCAGGTGCACTCTGCGGCAATACTAAACCCTCACACTGATAAAATTGAGGGGTTAGTTCGACATATCCTACTAGGAGGACATGTCTTAAGTTAGGACACCACAGCAAGCTCCCTCAAGTAGCCCGAGGCCCTACCACTCAACCTACCTGTGCCCTATGGGCGATACCAGGAGCCGTTGGGCATTACAGGAGCGTAAGGCCTGACTCACAGACAGCTCACCAGTGACCTCCAGCATGTAACCATGCTTGCAATGGGAGGTGGGAGGTGCCTGTGAGCCCCACCCGAGACCGGCTGATATGGCCCAGAGCCTCCCAGGCGCACCTGAATGTATCCTGTAGATGAAAAGCAGGCACATTTAAATTGGAGTTTATACACCTCCAAACATATTATACAATCCATTAGAAAACGTGGTGTGGTGTTTAACAAGCAGGATATGCTCAACCCATATGCAGTTGTGCATGGATATAGGGGAGCACATCCTGATTGGGGGCTGCAGGGGGTTGAAAATGTAACACTTTGGGAGCATTAACTCTCTGATCCCCGCACAAAGCGCTGCAAACAGCAGGTCTGAATTGACCTGCGGTTTGCAGCGATCAGCGATATGGGGGGGTCACAGGACCCCCCTAGGCATTTGAAAATGGTTCCTGCTGTACGATCGCTGTGGGTGTGCCAAGTAATCAGTTTGACTTTGACTAAACCTAAGAGCATTGCCCTTGTGGTTCCCTAGTATTCACTCGTTAAACCCTGTCCAGGAATCTGGACTTTGCCACAGAGAATCTACCAGGCCGCTACCTCCTGGAGTAGTCCTGGTGTAGTTGACAGCCAAACCAAGGGGGTTAGAGACACCAGTGTGAAGTATCAATGCAAAACGTCTACTCGAAACACAGTCCTAGGTCAGGGCAGGCTGGGTAGTGCATTGTCCGGGTAACAGTTCCAATGTCGGAGCAGGTGGCAAGAAGCAGAATCGGTGGACAGGCAATGTATAGTTCATGAGTAAACAGACAAGACACCACCTTTGCTGGTTACTAGAGACTTCAGGGATCAAAAAGGGAATTACTAACTGTTGCAGTGCTGAAAGAAAGTTCACTGAGCATTAGTCCCAATACACAAGGGAGAATGGAGTGACGCCAGCGCCTACCCAAGAAATCAGGACAGTGGCAGAAACAGGCAGCCAGCCTAATACTGAGGGCATCATACTATCATTGGAAAGAAAATGTTGATTACCTGTATTCCCACTTTGTGCGGTATATTTGAACATAGCACTGACACATCTGCTGTGCAGAAAGATGGGGAGAGGTGACTGTGGAGTTAAATTTATGTAACTCATTGATCAACTTTGTAGAAGTAAGATGACAGTGTAAGGACATGCTTCCATAGGTGTAAATTGATGAAGTGCAATTGGTTGCTAATGAGAGATCCTATCCCTGAGATAATAGGCCGTCCTGGGGGATTAATGGCAGGTGATAAAAGAAGGGTTATGGTGGCACAATCACTTCTAAAATGTAATTCTCCTACTGGACAATAGGTTCTCAGAAAGCTTAGAGTCAAAGTTTTGAATTCAACCACATATTCTGATTGCCGATTCCTATCCAGGGTCTCTCTCTCTCTCTCTCTCTCTGCTCCTCTATTATATAATCACTACTATTCTGTATAACAATGCCACCACCTTTATCCTCGGCTCTAATAATAATAGTTCGATGATGAGGATCGCAGTGCTGTCATTTCAGCTGTGGACAAATTATGAGAATTGACATCAAGATATTTAGGTCTCTTGAAGTCCTCATTTACTAGGTTAAAAAGAAGATGGAATACCAGGACCCATATGATGTGAGGGATAAATGTAGATTTTGATTTCACATCAATCTGGGCATGTCCAGATGGCTCAAGAGAGTTTTGGTCAGAAGGATCATCTGTCAGGGAGGAGATGGCAAAATACCTGGTTAAAATTAGCTAATAAATATAAGAATTAAGATAAAGAAATAATTAGAAGCCATTGTGTCTTATTGTTGGACAAAAAGATAAACTAATCTCATTCTCTCCTTCAACATGATGTAAGACATTAAAAATCTTTATTGTCTTGTTTTTCACTGGAAGAGTCGTTGTCACACTGCTTCCCCTCTCCATCCCCTAGTTCTATTTTTCTTTTTACATGTTTTTTTAGGGACTCTGGTTCCATTACTGAAAAAAATTATTGTCTAGCATCTTAGAGTGGTGAGGCTAAACGTCAACATGGCAGTAGCCTGCAGTGACAATGATGGAAGTCCTGGAGTTGCAAAAGATCTTGTAGGTTATGAGGAAAATGAGAACAAATCTTCTGCCTGGGACTTCTTGTTCAAAGACGCCATGGTGGAGGGTGGTGGATAAGCTAAAGAAGGCTCTGCTTTGGTGACAATGGTACTAGAGTATAAAGTTTCAAGAACACCAGTGTTATGATAGATGGAAATTTAAAACAAAGTAAGCAGCCAAGGGGGGCTCTTCAGTGGATGCTACATGACCTAAAATGGTCTAAAATGTTGAAACACCAATGCAAGTTCTAATGACTTAAATGCATCTACAGGGATGGAGCCTAAAGGGGTTGCATTGGCAGACTGAGTTTTATAAGCAATGTTGGTGTCATTGGCATCACTCTCTGATACAGGTGGCACAGTTTTGAAACCACTACTATTGACTGGCTGACCATAAAAAATAGAAGGGGAATTAATAACCTTAGTAGACTTCCTAACCACAAGTGGTTTATAGGATTTAGAGTCATAGCTAGATTTGCTTTTGTTTATACCAATATCTTTGGGAACTTGGGATAGGAATTTCACTACCAATGGAATGTGGATACTGGTGTTGGGATGAAGGGACTGATTCAGCATTTTACTTACTAACTTTACATACACTAGAGGTAAGCCTAGTGGTTGTATTGTGTAATTAAGCTTCTCATGATGTTTATTTATGGCATTAATCAATAGTGTTGCCCAACAGATCCATACTTTAACCCTTGAGATAGTCCTCACGGTCTTTACGCTGTCTTGAAAGACTAAAATGAGCCATACACATGAGATAATACTCAGTTACATTGTGGCTGATCAGCTGTCCATGGAATCATTAATAAGCAACATGTTAGCATAAACTGGTCAACTAAAGAGTCAGTTCTTTAAAAAAATTTTTATCAAATTTGGCTTAGCATGATATACATGTGTAGTTTTGGCCAAAATTTTAAAATCTGTCCAGTCACATTTATGTCAGAAAATAAGTTTTTTTATTGGTTATTGCAAACAATAGTGTGGGTTAATTTTTCAAGTGAGCACTGACTTTTATCTCTTTTGTGTATGGCTGGTTCAAGGGGGACTGTTATCTCACTGAAGGATCAGCTGCCTATAGAAGTCATACTGTATGTAGAGCAGAGGGGTAGTAGCAGTGCGAGGGAGGGAGAGAGAGACATTTCTATAATAAGATATATTACAAAGTTTTTATTTATATTCACCTGTAGAGTTGAGCGTACACCTGGAAGTTTGGGTTCGGCCGAACATCACATAAAAATTCGGGACCCGAACTTGACCCGAACTTTACTTTGAAACCGACCTCCATTGAAGTCAATGGGGACTCGAGCTTTTGGGCACTAAAATGGCTGTAAAAAAGTCCTGGAAAGGGCTAGAGGGCTGCAAAAGGCAGCAAAATGTGGGTAAGTACCCTGCAAACAAATGTGGATAGGGAAATAACTTAAAATAAAATAGGTGGTGTATCGTCTGTGCCAGAGCTGCTACGAGATTTCGCCCATTATAGCACACCACTCTGCCGGGCTTGAGGCCAATTTGCAGCAACCACTCATTGGTAGTTCTTCTATGCCCCTCCACAGCTACTGTGCGGTGTGGGGTTTGTCCTCCATACAAATGAGTTTTAAAACCGCCTGCTGATATTTACCCCTGGCTGTGTTGAAGTTGGCGGTCAAGGTCTTTCGCTGACCGGATGATTAGGTGGTAGAAGAGTAGAAGGAGGAAGCGGAGTAGGAGGCCACAGGAGGCAAAGAATAATGCTTTGTGATCCTCGGTGGTGGAAGGACATGTGCCAAACCGCTATCCGCCTCGGGCCCAGCTGCCACTACATTTACCCAGTGTGCAGTTAGGGAGATATAGAGTCCCTTCCCGTGCTTACTGGTCCATCTATCTGTGGTTATGTGGACCCAGCCAAAGATGAAGTTGCGCAGTGCACACTTGATTTTATCCTCCGCTTGGTTGTACAGGGAAGGGACTACTTGTCTGGAAAAGTAGTGGCAGCTGGGAACGACATACTGTGGGACAGCCACCACCATCAGCTGGTTAAAACAGTCCGTCTCCACCAGATGGAATGACAGCATTTCAAACGCCAGTAATTTTGAAATGCTGGCATTCAGGGACGGGGATAGAGGGTGGGTAGGTGGGTATTTCCTCTTTCTCTCCAGTGTTTGGGAGATGGATAGCTGAATGCTTGCATGTGACATGGTGGAGATGCTTGGTGATGATGACGGAGGTGGTGGTGTTGGACGCACATCCTCTGTTTGCTGGGTGGCAGGTGCCACTGTGACTCCAGAGGTGGGGAAAGACAGCAGTAGAAGAGGATGCAGGAGGAGCCTGAAACCTTTCTTGGTTCTTAAGGTGTTTACTCCACTGCAGTTCGTGCTTTGCATGTAGATGCCTGGTCATGCAAATCGTGCTCAGGTTTAGAAAGTTTATGCCTCGCTTCAGGCTCTAATGGCACAACGTGCAAACCACTCGTGTCTTGTCGTCAGGACATTGTCTGAATAACCGCTACGCCAATGAACTCCTTGCATCCTTGCAGAGTAGAAGATGTCCCACGGCGTAAAAAGACCAGCCTCTTGGTAATGAAGCAGTTGTAATTTAATACTTAAAGCAGGTGGTACAACGCATTTCGGGGCAGAAAACACCCCTTCATCAGGTATTATGCTGCTGGTATGGAATAAAACTAGCAAAGGACACTTAAATATGTAAAAGGACAGCCAAAACAGTCAAATGGGGGAGTGGAGGGGGCGGTCCCAAAACCTCCACATGTCAAAAAGAAAAATTGCACCAATAGACTGAAAAGTGGATTTACAAAAATGAGGGGGTCTTTGAATATTAGTGTACACAACTAAAAAAGACACTTGCATAAATTTTTATAATGATAAATAAAAAACACACACTTAAAAGAGCAATATCCGTCGAGCACGAGAAGCCAGAAGCATCGCTAAGCAAAGAAGCGGTCACATGACCAGGGTTCACGGTCACGTGATTGCTCCGTCACCCAGCAACCAGATGCCGCTGCTGGTGCTGTTTTGTTAGAATGCATGTGCGGGTTGGAGGAGGTACGCGTCTCCTAGTGAACGGACGCTGCTCCTCCCATCACGTGGAGATTTGTGGGATGGCCGGAGGGGGAGCACATCACTTAGCTACCCGACGCTGAACCCAATGACAGGTTGAAGTTTATGAAGTAGGCTGCCTATAGTCTCGGTAGGCAGGTGCAGTAGTATGCAGGCTGGGACTGATGGCTGATGACGAAGGAATCTCAGGGGATAACAGGAGCTGAATAAGCATTGGGAACCTGGTGGCTTACAAATTATAAGATAGAAAAAGGATAAAAAAACAAAGTTGGAATAAAATGGTTCAGGAATTGGACAGGCGGTCACATAGAGTCTGGAGTGGAAAGCACAAAAACTTGAATGGGAGGCGATCAAAATTAAGAAATTAAGTGAAATTAATACATGACATAAATAAGAAATGCATTGCAAGGATGAGAGAAGGTCAAAAAATAAAATAAAATTTAAAATGAAGAATGTTTTGATGGTAGTATAATATATGTGGTTAACGGGTAGGACACGAGGTATGATACTTTGATGTGCTATACTGTCTATTACAGTGGAAGCATAGGGTTGAATATTATATCAAGGAAAGAGATGGTCAATATGCAGAACGTTGTGGCACTCTGCCTTTTCCCGCTTCTGGAAGTAGGGTTCCCACCCACATACAATGAAAGGAAAAACTCCAGTTTGAATGCGGTGTCGAAAAGATGTTTTCTTTTTATTGAACTTGCGGCATAATCACATATAGGTGACGTTTCGGCCTTAAATCGGCCTTCATCAGACTGAGGCCGCAGTTGAGGAGGAGAGAGGTGTAGAGAAATGTTGGGCTGCGTCATGGGAGCGTGCAGGACTATGCCTGCTATCGGTGCTATGATGAAGGCCGATTTAAGGCCGAAACGTCACCTATATGTGATTATGCCGCAAATTCAATAAAAAGAAAACATCTTTTCGACACCGCATTCAAACTGGAGTTTTTCCTTTCAAGGAAAGAGATGGGTCGGAACTGTGACTATCAAGGAGTCCGTCTTGACAAGGGGGCGTAGTGAAAGTCCTGATAAATCTAAACGGATCCAATTCAAATATTAATCTCAAATGCCTCATTGAGGCTACGTGGATTCAGACAGTTTGGACGATGTTGTAACTGCCTGATTGAGTGATAGTAAATCTGAAGAAGGAGCCTTGATGGTGTTCGGTGGCATGCCTTGAGATACTCTGCTGGAGGAATCTTTTCTTGACATTAGATCTATGTTTATTCAATCTGCTGCGGAGGGTCTGGATGGTTCGCCCAACATATTGAAAGCCACACGGACACTTGATTACATAAATGATATTTGTGGAAGCACAGTTTAGGTGTCTCATAATGGGGAAAATTTCGCCGTTAGAAATGTGGAAGGTGGTATTGGTGCGCATGCTCCTGCAACACAAGCATTTCGGCTGTTTGCACTTGAAACTTCCCATAGGACAGGTGGAGTCCGTTTGAGGGTTTTGCCCCAGATGTTGTCTGAGTTGGCTGGGAGCCAGTATGTTCTTAAGCGACTGGGCTCTCCTGAACGTTAGGCGAGGTTTCTCAGGCAGGATTTTATTCAAGACGGGGTTAGGTTTGAGAATGAACCAATATTTGTGTAGAATTTCCATGATCAGAACTAGTGTTGAGCGAATCCGAACTGTTCGCACCGAATTTTGGAGTGTTTGGGACATGGACCCGGACCCGATCATTTACGTAAAAGTTCGGTTCGGGTTCGGTGTTCAGTGATTTCTATGGCGCTTTTTGAAAGGCTGCAAAGCAGCTAATCAGCAAGCTTCATACTACTTGCCCCAAGAGGCCATCACAGCCATGCCTACTATTGGCATGGCTGTGATTGGCCAAGTGAAGAATGTGACCCAGCCTCTATTTAAGCTGGAGTCACGTAGCACCGCCCGTCACTCTGCTCTGATTAGTGCAGGGATAGGATGCAGCTGCTGTGAGGGCGAGATTAGGCAGGAAAGACTCAGCAAAACGACTTAATGAAGTGATTGATCTACAGCTGTGAATCATTCAACTTCTGTTAGTTCATTGCTCACTGGTTTTAAGGCTGCCCAGAGCATTTTTATGTCACTTTTTCCCCATGTGAAAGCGCTATTGTCCCTTGCTGCATGACCATCTGCTTTTGGGGCCCTCAACACTCCCACCTTAAAGCCCACAGTAGTGTTGTGCCTGCTTTTCCGCCACAACACAATAAGGTAAGCCTCCTCTTTGGATTGTTTTCATATCTACCCATTTTGACTGTACTACCCTATGGTGAGCCTATTCTGTTTCCCCTAGTGGAACATCACCTGCTACTCTAGAATTAACTCCTTGGAGCTGGCTTTGGTGTGCTAGGTCCCTGGGTGCGGTGGGCAGTAGAAGTCGTACTGTCTCAGGGACGGCTGCTCCGCTTTTGCAGCCTGCTCCCTCTTTTGCTGTGCTGTGTGACCACCGCCTCTTCCTCAGAACTGCACACGTCACTAGCATGAACTTGAGTCCAGTCGTGGTCTAGGACCTCATCATCTTACACCCGTTCTTGACCCCTGCCCTCCTCATCTGTCTGCACACTGCAGAAAGCCAAAGCAGTTGGCACCTGTGTTTCGTCATCATCAGAGACGTGCTGCGGTGGTATTCCCATGTCCTCATCCTGCAACATAAGTGGTTGGGCATCAGTGCATTCAATGTCTTCCACTTTTGGGGCAGGGCTAAGTGGATGGCCCGGGGAAACCCTGCCAGCACAGTCATCAAAAAGCATAAGAGTCTGCTGCATGACTTGGAGCTCAGACTGCTTGGCTGATTTTCAAGTGGGTGAGGTGAAAGACTGATGGGCATGGGCTGCAGGTGCCAACTCTGAGCTTTCTACAGAGGACTGGGTAGGAGATACTGTGAAGGAACTGGAGCCACTGTCAGCCACCCAATGTACTATCGCCTGTACTAGTTCTGGCCCCATCATCCGTATAGCGGCATTCGGGCCTTCCAAATAACGCTGCAGGTTCTTTCGCCTACTCGCACTCGAGGAAGGTGTTTCACTTGGATCTGTAGCTGGCGCAGAACCGCCACATCCTCTCCCAGCAACAGGAGCTCCACCAACACCACCACGACCATGTCCACGTCCCTTATTTGATGTTCTCCTCATTATTTGCGTTCACCCACCAAACTAACAGATGGTTTATCTCAGGTGTCAATTAAACTGCCAAAAGACAACAATTAAGTTCACTAACAGTAAGGCAGTGCCCGTGTCAAAAACAAAATAAATAATTTTTCCGCCACTAAGCTATCAATAAATAGTTAGACTGATGTCCCTGGCAGGCTGGCACACATGCAGGTCACATGCAGTTCCAAGTACACTGCAGTTGCTAAAATGGCCGCCGACTCTCAACTCAGTAACAGATGGATTAAAAATTATTTTGCATTATCACTGGGCTTAGGGCTGGGTACAAATATATAGCATAGCACCCTCAATAATTGCTGTAGTTTGAAGATTTAACACCACCAAGTTCAACAGATTTATTCCCTAATTTCTCCCTCAAAGCAGCAGCAGCAACCTGTCCCTACACTAAGAGCAGCAGAGTGACGTGCAGCACTGCGTGACTCCAGCTTATATAGAGGCTGGGTCACATGCTGCACTTAGCCAATCATAGCCATGCCAATAGTATGCATGGCTGTGATGGCTTCTTAGGGCAAAGTAGTAAAACTCTTGTTGATTGGCTGCCCTGCAGCCTTTCAAAAAGCGGGAAGAAATCACCGAACAACGAACCCAAACCCGAACTTTTACAGAAATGTTCGGGTTTGGGTCCGGGTCCGGAAAACCGTAAAGTTCGTTATGACCCCGAACTATACAGTTCGGGTTCGCTGAACTCTATTCACCTGTACTACTGATTTATGCAAAGTTTGATGAAAGCTTAGTGACCATTTATAAAATTTACTAGAGATGAGCGAAATTTAGAAAAAATAAATTCAGCCGTATCACCAAATTTTAAAAAAAAGTTGCTTTGTGACAAATTACTTTGTCACGAAGTGCATTTCTTTGTAAGTAGTGGGTGCAATGACAGGGAGCCGCAATTGCGCCACTCCCCATCATTGTACCCCTTTGATGCCGTGTTCAAAGCTGATCGAGACATCTGATATTGATATTACATTGTAAAATAAAAAAATTATAATAATAAAATCATACTCATGGTACCTCATCCATTTGATCATGGAGAGCCAGCCGCTGCCATTTCTTCTGTAATAGCTCTTATTGATAATTGCTCTATCTTCTATCTTCAGGAAAATGCCTTCTTGCTTTACCCTAGCCCAGAACGCCTTCTAAGTGTCATATTGTGCTCATGTCCTCTTAGACATAAAATATATAGAGTATAACTATTTTTCTATTCTTTCTAATATAATTTTATAGATAGTAAAGAAAAGTAGACAAAACTCACAAGTCGGCACTGCCAGCAGTATAGATGCAGAAACAGTGTTCTTAGGAAGTTCTTCTTTGTTGTAATAATAAAATGTCAACGCGTTTCTGGGACGGAGCATCCCCTTCATCAGGACATACATAGCACATGAGGCGCTGTATGTTTTTGTCTTTGTTTTCTTTATATATATAATTTAATTTTATGCTAGTTAACTTGTGAAAACTTGGCAGTAAGAAATTTTTGCACACTGCTATAAGTTAAATCACATGGTAAGCAAAGCTCACAGTTTTTTACAATTATTTTTTTAATAGCACTGCAAGTTATCTCAATTGAAAACCTGACACAAATTAACATAACTTTGTCTCAGGTCTTCAGTCCTTTTTCATTAAGCATTTAGATTGCAAAAAAGAAAAGGTCAGAGATGCATCTTTATGGCTTTAGATGGCTTAAAGCGTACCTCCATTGATCCACTTAAAAACCTCATTCATGTTTCTAATCTAGAATTGAAAATAATTGTTCTGTATTGATTATTGTAAAACAGTAAATGTGGATCCACAGTGTCATACAACGGATTTACTTAGGGCTACTCCTAAGAAAGTTATGTAAGTGGTCATCTTAGTGTTTACCTTTTTAGCCCTGTACAGGGATCTGGTATTTGCTGCAGGGGAACCAAGGGACAACAGTGCATAGCACAGAAGTGAACAGGTAGAACTTTTGTCAGTGAGAAAGCTGATGACAGTAATCACAGAGTCATTATGATATTTAGACAGAGGGCAGGGCAGGTGGAACAGGTTTAACATGGTCAACAGGCAGAGGTCAGGCACGAAAGATCAGATTACACTATACACCATAGCAAGGACTAGGCAAGCTAGGAACTTTATTGTTCAGGTACCTTTCCATAGGGAAAGTCAGCTTAAATGCCTTGAAAAGGCAAGCCATAGGCTGGGGACAGATTACGATGTGCGCTGACCCTTTCAAAGCTCAAAGCTGGAGAAATCACATGCTCTAGGGCAGGCATGCTCAACCTGCGGCCCTCCAGCTGTTGTAAAACTACAACTCCCACAATGCCATGCTGTAGGGCTGATAGCTGTAGGCTGTTCAGGCATGCTGGGAGTTGTAGTTCTGCAACAGCTGGAGGGCCACAGGTTGAGCTTGCCTGCTCTAGGGCATGGAGGACTGCAGGTAGAAAGCAAAAAGGGCACAGGAGTCTAGAGTGGAGTAGGTACAGCTACTGGCACTCTGGAACCCGTTCCCAAAGGAAAGAAGCAAGGAGATTAGAGCAGGGGAGTGGGTAGGTTACCGTGGGCACAGCTTGCCAGCATTACACTTATTAAGTCTATTTACCTCTAGGCTATGCTCTCCAGTCATTTTAAAATGAGAGATTAAGAGGAGGCATGAATTACTACAGCAACTTCTCACCTCTTTGATAAGAGAGATGGAGATGTAGCTAAAAGAACTTAAATATGCTACCAAACAAGAAATTACAAGTTGTCTGTAGAGAAAGCTTGCTACCTAGTAAAGTCCTGCAATCATAGCTCTACTGAAACTGATTCAAGCTAGTGTTGTGAGCTAGCAAACCTCTTGACAAAGTGACCAGGGCATGGTTTTGGTTCACCTGTATCAATAACATGGCAGACAGCTTCTGGTTAGCAAGTAGGAAAGAAGAAGACAAGACAAATGACTGACCTTGAACAGTTTGGTTACATGGAGATCTTGGCCACCCTGCAGCTGTCGCACCCCATGATTGCAGTGAGATCACAGTGTACCAGTGCTAGCATAGAAATGAAGGGGGTTGCAGTGCAACTTGCACATTTGCTGCGGTCATGGCGCCGGGATTGCAAACAATCAAGCATGTGAGTCGCGCTGCTACCCCATTCATTTCTACACTAGCACCACTACTCTGTGATACCTGACCATGACCAAGATCACCATGTAGCCAAACCCTAAAGGAAAAAACTTCACATATATGTAGTTAGTGTACATGAGAATCTAAGGATTTGTTCACATTTGTGTTGTCCCTGTAGCAATTTTGATGGAAAAAGATAAAAGCCACAATCCAGATGTGAACAGGCTGAGCACTGTGAAGCACACACTAAACTCTGAAAATGATAGGAAAGATGTAAAAGTACTTGGAAATAAAAAGGATACAGTATAATTTAACATTACATTTTCAAGCTCCATCATCAATCAATCATGCTATAATAGTGGTCATGTAAAATGATGTGAGAACTAGATAGACATTCTGGAAAGTTCTTTTCCTTCTTATTACTATATGTGTTACATTTTTTGAGGTAATATAATTTTTTGAGGTAATATAATAAAAAAAATGTTCAGTGTAAGTGTACCTGTAAATGTATATATTTACATGATATATATATATCAATTAAATACAAATTAAATACAAATATATCAATTAACCACTTCAGCCCCCCTAGCTTAAACACCCTTAATGACCAGGCCACTTTTTACAATTCCGCACTACACTACTTTCACCGTTTATTGCTCCGTCATACAACTTACCACCCAAATGAATTTTACCTCCTTTTCTTCTCACTAATAGAGCTTTCATTTGGTGGTATTTCATTGCTGCTGACATTTTTACTTTTTTTGCTATTAATCAAAAATTACCGAAATTTTTGCAAAAAAATGTCATTTTTCACTTTCTGTTGTAAAATTTTTAAAAAAACTACATTTCTATATAAATTTTTCTCTAAATTTATTGTTCTACATGTCTTTGATAAAAAAATCCAATAAGTGTATATTTATTGGTTTGGGTAAAAGTTATAGCGTTTACAAACTATGGTGCAAAAAGTGAATTTCGGCATTTTGAAGCAGCTCTGACTTTCTGAGCACCTGTCATGTTTCTTCAGGTGCTAGAATGCCAGGATAGTATAAATATCCCCCAAATTACACCATTTTAGAAAGAAGACACCCAAAGTATTCGCGGAGGGGCTTGGTGAGTTCATGTATCATTTCATTTTTTTCACAAGTTAGCGGAAAATGACACTTTCTGAGAAAAAAAAAAAAAAAGTTTCAATTTCTGATAACTTCTGGCAAAAAAAAAAAAATCTCAGACGGACTCACTATGCCCCTCAGTGAATACCTTGGGGTGTCTACTTTCCGAAATGGAGTCATTTGTGGGGTGTGTTTACTGTTCTGGCATTTTGGGCGGGCTAAATTGTGAGCCGCCATAAAACCCAAAGGTACTCGTTGGAATTTGGGCTCTAGCATTCAGGCTGCAAAAAGCGGCACTTATGTGGTATCGCCGTACTCAGGAGAAGTAGGGCAATGTGTTTTGGGGTGTATTTTTACATATACCCATGTTGGGTGAGAGAAATATCTCTGTAAATTGTCAACTTTGTATCAAAATTTTTAAAAGTTGTCGTTTACAGAGATATTTTTCACACAAAGTATGGGTATATATAAAAATACACCCCAAAACACATTGCCCTACTTCTCCTGAGTACGGCGATACCACATGTGTGCCACTTTTTGCAGCCTGGGTGCGCAAAGGGGCCCTAAAACCAAAGAGTACCTTTAGGATTTCACAGGGCATTTTTACGCATTTGGATTCCAGACTTCTTCTCACCCTTTAGGGGCCCCTAAAATGCCAGGCCAGTATAAATACCCCACATGTGACCCCATTTTGGAAAGAAGACACCCCAAGGTATTCTGTGAGGGGTATGGTGAGTTCATGTAAAATTTATTTTTTGTCACAAGTTAGTGGAATATGAGACTTTGTAAAAACAAAATAAAAAAAAAAAAACAATTTCCGCTGACTTGTGCCAAAAATAAAAATTCTGTGGACTCACCATGCCCCTCACGGAATACCTTGGGGTGTCTTCTTTCCAAAATGGGGTCACATGTGGGGTATTTATACTCACCTGGCATTTTAGGGGCCCCTAAAGTGTGAGAATCCAAATGCATAAAAATGGCCTCAGAAATCCTAAAGGTACTCATTGGTTTTAGGGCCCCTTGCGCATCTTGGCTGCAAAAAGTGTCACTCATGTGGTATCGCGAACTCAGAGAAGTAGGGCAATGTGTTTGGGGTGTATTTTACATATACCCATGCTGCGTGTGAGAAATATCGCTGTAAACGACAACTTTTTACATTTTTTATTCAAAGTTGTCAATATACAGAGATATTTCTCTCACCCAGCATGGGTATATGTAAAAATACACCTCAAAACACATCGCCCTACTTCTCCTGAGTACGGCGATACCACATGTGTGACACTTTTTGCAGGCAAGATGCTAAGGGGCCCAAATTCCAATGAGTACCTTTTAGGAGGGCATTTTACGCATTTTTCTTCTCACGCTTTAGGGCCCCTAAAATGCCAGGGCAGTAGAAATACCCCACGTGTGACCCCATTTTGAAAGAAGACACCCTAAGGTATTCCATGAGGGGCATGGTGAGTTCATAAAATATTTTTTTTTTTGGCACAAGTTAGTGGAAATTGATTTTTTATTGTTTTTTCTCACAAAGTCTCCCTTTCCGCTAACTTTTGACAAAAAGTTTAATTTTTCATGAACTCATTATGCCCCTCAGCGAGTACCTTGGGGTGTCTTCTTTCCAAAATGGGGTCACATGTGGGGTATTTATACTGCCCTGGCATTTTAGGGGCCCTAAAGCGTGAGAAGAAAAATGCGTAAAAACACCCTCCTAAAAGGTACTCGATACCACATGAGTGACACTTTTTTGCAGCCAAGATGCGCAAAGGGGCCCTAAAACCAATGAGTACCTTTAGGATTTCACAGGCCATTTTTACGCATTTGGATTCTCACGCTTTAGGACTCCTAAAATGCCAGGGCAGTATAAATACCACATGTGACCCCATTGTGGAAAGAAGACACCCAAGGTATTCTGTGAGGGGTATGGCGAGTTCACAGAAAAAAATTTGGCACAAGTTAGCGGAAATTGTTTTTTTTTTTTTTTTTTTTACAGTCTCATATTCCACTAACTTGTGACAAAAATAAAATTTTCCATGAACTCACCATAACCCTCAGCGAATACCTTGGGGTGTCTTCTTTCTAAAATGGGGTCACATGTGGGGCTTTTGTACTGCCCTGGCATTTGAGGGTCTCCGCAGTCATTACACGTATGGCCAGCATTAGGAGTTTCTGCGATTCTCCTTATATTGAGCATACGGGTAATGAGATTTTTTCCGCTCAGCCTCTGGGCTGAAAAAAAAAAAATGAACGGCACAGATTTTTTCATTCGCATCGATCAATGTGGATGAAAAATCTCTGCCAAAATCAGTGACTGCGGTGCGGTGGGCTGGGCGCTAGCTACCTAACAAGTAGCTAACTAACTGGCGGTGATAAGGGACCCTTATGCCCCATTCACACGTCCGCAATTCTGTTTGCGGAACGGAATTGCGGACCCATTCATTTCTATGGGGACAGACTTTGTCCCGCTCGGATCCGGAATTACGGATCGCGCTTCCGGGTCTGCACTTCCGCTCCGCAAAAATATAGAACATTTTCTATATAGTTCTGGCAATGTGCGGATCTGCAAAATGCGGAAAGCACATTGCCGGGTGTCCGTGTTTTGAGGATCCGCGGATCGGATCCGCCGGATCGGATCCGCTGGATCGGATCCGCAGATCCGTGAATCCACGGATCCGTGGAATCCACGGATCCGCAAAACACATATGGACGTCTGAATGGAGCCTTACAAGGGGTGTGATCAATGACAGGGGGTGATCAGGGGGTCTAGATGAGGTGATCAAGGGGTTAATAGGTGAGGGGGGTGGGGGGTTAGTGTAGTGTTTGGTGCAACTTTTACTGTAGTTACCTGGTCCTCTGGTGGTCGATCCCAGAAAATGGGACCACCAGAGGACCAGGTAGCAGCTATATCAGACGCTGTTCATAAAACAGCGTCTGATATAGCTGTTTGATGCGATTTATATCGCATCTACAGCCTGCCAGCGTCTCGCGAGATGACGCCCCGGCGCGTCCAAACAGAAGATCCCGGCCGCCCGCAGGACGCAATCCTGCGTACGGCGGTCGGGGACTGGTTAAAAAACTATTCTTTTGGAAAGTTTCATTTCCAAAAGAATAGTTTTTTAATTGATATATTTGTATTTAATTTGTTTCAAATAAAGTATTTATTTTGAATGTGAATAAAATAGGTATGTCTTTATATAGCAATAGTAAATAGTCCTTGTATACCGGACACCTGGACTGTTGAGATTATCTTGCTTATGTTACATTACCTAAGGATAATTGGCAGACACTGGTTTCGGTGAGCTAACTGGCAGCACTACTGTTTTTTTGTTTATATGCAAACTGGTTTGTTCAAGTAAGGGCTTGTTTACACGAACATGCCATGTTTTGCGGTCCGCGAATTGCGTAGCGGAACGGATTGCCCTTTATAGAAATGCCTATTCTTGTCTGCAAAATGGACAAGACTAGGACATGACTTATAATCTTTGCGGGGCCATGGAACAGAGCAACGGATGTTAATTGAAGTGAATGGGTCCGCATCCGAGCCGCAAAAAATGCTGCTTGGATGCGGAACCAAACCACGGTCGTGTGAATGAGCCCTAAGAATGAAGATTTCACTTGTTTTCAACTATAATATAGAGGTCACGGTCATGAACAATGATTTATTAATCATTTAAATTCCACAAAAAGTAAGTTCACGCTCTCCTTACATAGATTGCATAGAGTTATTATGCTGCCATATATCAAAGGCAGTATACATAATAACTAAAGACATCTGATGTATTGTGCAGCTGGATTCCTTCACAAATTTAATTTAAAATTTTCAGTGAACCTCATTCATTTATCACATATTTAGGCCTCATGCACACGACCGTTGATTGTTTCCGTGTCCGTTGCTCCGTTTTTCGTGATTTTCTGCGGACCCATTGGTTTTCAATGGGTCAGTGGAAACCTCGGCAAATGCACCGTTTGTCCTCCGTGTCCGTGGTCCGTGATTCCAGTCCGTCAAAAAAATATAACCTGTCCTATTCTTGTCCGTGAAAAACGGTTCACGGACCCATTCAAGTCAATGGGTCCGTGAAAAATGCGGATGGCCATCCGTGTGTCATCCGTGTTCCGTGTCCGTTTTTTTTGCGGATCCCTTGGAAGGCACTTGGGAAACATTGTCAGCCTGTCTTTTGGTAAAATCTTTTGGGTCATGTCCGCTAAAAAAACGGAAGACACACGGAAGCACAACGGAAGGCAAAAACGGACACGGATCACTGAACAACGGAACCCCTTTTTGCGGACAGCATAAAAAAACGGTCGTGTGCATGAGGCCTTACTGGAAGTATGTGTGAGGTCTATAACTTTTAAAAACAGAAAAGGCAGACAATTAAGCTCATCAACAATGAGCAGCTTTAGACAATTAGAACCAAAGCATGTTCTTACTACATATTGCAGGGTCAAAAAAGTAAATGTGTAATCAGAAAATGACTTATTGTTTGTATCAAGTTTTTTTATGTTAAACATATTTATAAAGAATATTAGGTGGTTTTAGGTGGTGTTATTTTTAATTTTGCATTTAATTATTTATAGAAATCATAAAATTCTGCTGTTTTCGCACCGGTCACTAAGCCTAAGATAAATAGATAAAAGGACATCTGGTACTTTTAACTAGCAGAAAAAAATATAGAAAAAACATCACCTACAGTATGTCAAAAATGCATAAAATCACCAATCAGCTAGTTGTGCAGTCTTATATAATGAAGAGATATTGCTAACTTAAGTTTGAATTGAAAGAATACTCTAAATCTTGCCCAAACTGTTCATTATGTTATGTCTATTACATAATTTATAGAGCAGCATCAACTCCATTAAACCAGACATACTGCTTGGTAGTGCTAATCCTGCTGATTAAAATCAAACCTGCATTGTGAAAATTGGTTGTGCAGTTCCCAAGAAAAAATTATCTAATTCTTTTAAGCAGCAAAAGATATAGTCAGCACTGGAAAGAAGCACTGGAAAGTCGAGGAGCAAAAGTGCCTAAGAGCTACGCCGATCATTTGCATAAAAGTAAAACTATTTTTTTTTTGGGAATGTCACAACTAATTTACAACACAGTTATCTTTTTAATCAGCAGCATCAACCCTACCAGACAGTATGCCTGGGTTAACGGGTTGATCACTGCTTTTTAAGGTGCGTTGCTTGATATGGGGAAGTTACTTTTATGGTCCACTGATAATGTATATGCAGTCCATTTGGTTATATTTATAACAATTTAATAATGCTGATAAGCTGATGTAGTCATCTCACTGGTCTACTCATAGTTTGAGCTGTGTTTTTACATTTTGTTTGCCTTTGTTTGTCACATTTAATCACAGCATTAAGATATTTATGTTTTAGTATAAGTATATTTTTAGCTAAACAAAGTTATTAAATGTGTTTCATTTCAGCTGTCTTCCAGACATTTTTTAATTTTTGTGAAGATGAACAAAGTCAAACAGATAAACACAAAAATATATCCTCACTAGTGTTGAGCGAGCATGCTCAGCCAAACACCTGAGCATGCTCGTCCGAGCACCCCAGCATCCCAAAGTGTTCTACTCGAGCACCAGAGCACCCAAGCACTTTGGTGATCGATCAACACTAAGGCCTTATTCACACAGTCCATAGTGTGTTTTGCGGAAACACGGAAACACGGATCCGCAAAACACGGATGGCTGCAATGTGCATTCCGCATTTTGCGGACCGCACATTGCTGGCACTATATAGAGAATGCCTTTTCTTGTCCGCAATTGCGGACAAGAATAGGACATGTTCTATTTTTTTGCAGAAACGGAAACTCGGATGCGGAAACACGGATGCGGAAATGCGGATGCGGACATCACATAGTGTGCTGTCCACATCCATTCCTGCCCCTTTGAAATGAATGCGTCTGCAACCCTTCTGCAAAATTGCGGATGGGATGCGGATCCATTTTGCGGACGTGTGAATTAGGCCTAATCCTTACAGGAAATAGTAATTGTCAGCATATGAGTTTACATAAGTTATGGTTGACTTATTTTAATGTATCCTTCCCAGAAATGTACTGGAGCTTTATGTTACACAACATTTATTATGCAAATTTGTGCATCTTAATAGTTACCAATGTCAAACAAGCCTTGTAAAGCATGAACCTTCATATTACCCTTCTGCCTGTCCCCTGCTTCTTCCTAACTTTTACTTGTGTATCATCTCTTGCTGGAGATGTGGGTGGTCAGGACTGGAGCCAATAGTCTTAGCCAGGAGTAGAACAACAGGTACCGGGTGAAAAATCAAAAGGGTGAAGCAGGAAGATTTTCAAGGAATAAGGCTGGTGTCGTGGTCAGGATTAATCAGATGTCAAGATCAGAGTCACAATGCAGAGGAAGAGGAGCCAGGCTATATACCTAAGGCCTCATGCACACGGAAATTGTGCAGCCGTTCTGTGCATTGGGGACCACCCATCCGTGCGGCGGCTGTGACGGATTAGAGTGAGACCCATTCAACTTGAATGGGTCCGTGATCCATCCGCACCACAAAAAAATAGAATATGTTCTATTTTTTGTGGTGCGGAGGCATAGACAGAAACACCACGGAAGCCCTCGATAGTGCTTTCGTGGGTTTCCGTGCATCCATTCTGCACCGCAGCTCCGGATTGCATTCGTGATGCAGGGAGCACATAGGTGGTGCCCGCATATTGCAATACGGCCATGGCCAGGCAATGACCATGTGCATGAGGCCTTAATCAGGAGCAGAAGAAGTAGAAAAGCAGGTGCAGTGAAGAAAGAGACTTGCAGTACAGAAGAGAACTGCCAGCTAGCCTTTTTGCTGTACTTTGCCTGTGGTGGACACAATACAGTGTGAGACTTTAGGAGATATCAGGGCCACTAGGATGATGCTTACACTGCTTAGCCCTGTTAATCAAAGTGCAGCGGCTGCAAAAGAGTAGAGCCTGTAGGTGTAACGGCAATGGTCCCAATGTTTCTAGAGGCTAATTTGCATATATTAAAACTTAATTTTTCTCAGCAATGTTGGCACATCTTAACATAGGACCCACACAGATGCCTTCAGCTGCCAAGTTCACATGCCAAAGGTCAGACAGTTTTATAGGTACAAATCTGCCGACAGATGTCCTTTAACCCTTTCCCGATATCCATCTTACATGTACGGCAGATGTCAGATCTTTAAAGATGGCGCCCTCTCCTGAGTGGAGCGAGTGACAAAGCCACTGGGTGCCTGTTGTTTCATACAGAAGAAACCTGCAGCTAATGTCCGCGATGGTAATGCTCACAGCAGACATTAAACTCCTCAGATGCCATGGTCAAAAGTGACCACGGCATCTAAGAGGGCTAAAACCTGGAAGTGCACACTTTGGTTAAGGAATGCCTCCCAGGCAGGGCAGAGAGCGGGGAAGGCTTGATGCATAGTTATGAACCTGAGCCTGTACTAGGCCAACAGGTATAGTGATTTCTGTATAGAATAATGGAGTAAGTTCCATTATTCTATATAAATTGCAATATGATGATTGCAAGTTGGGGTTCAATTAGGGACCTAACAAAAAAAGTAAAAAAAGAGTTTTAAAAAACATAAAAAAAAATATAAAAATGAAAATAAACAATAAAAAAACATCATGGACATTCATGCAGGTGAAAATGTATATTTTAAAAAATATCCTATATGGTTAATTGCGTAACAAACAAATAGAAATTGTAGATTCACTGTCTTTTCATCACTTTACTTCCACAAAAAATTTAATAAAATGTGATGAAAAAGTCATAGACACCCCAAAATGGTATTATCAAAAACTACGGATTGTCCTGCAAAAAAATTAGCCCTCGCACATCTCTGTAGACATAACTATAAAAGGGTATGGAGGTCAAAATACGGCAATTATATGAAAAATTATTCTTTTTTCAAAAGTTTTTATTTATTTATTTTTCAGTATTAAAACGTAAGAAAAACTATATTTACATGGTATTACCGTAATCATACTGACCTGGACAATGAAGAGCACAAGTTTTACCTTATAGTGAATGCTGTGAACACAAAACCCGCAAACCCCTGTGGCGGAATAGTTTTTATTTTTTCAAATTCAAAATTCCAAATTTTCTTGCTTCTCACTACATTGTATGCAATATTAAATGGTGGCATTAGAAAGTGAAACTTGTCCCCGCAAAATCAAGCCCTCATACAGTTATGTGAAAAAAAAAAAAAAAGTTATGGCTGCAGGAAGGCAGCGAGCGAAAAACGAAAACGCTAAAATGAAAAATCGCTGAATAAGGACCAAGCAGAACAAAAAAAGAGATCTAGTGGGAATAGTGGGTGACTGATGCTGCTCATATCATCAATTTAATTAATCCATTTTAATTTGTTTCAGTCGCATCTGAATGGCTTGCATTTGTCTAAACATTTTAAGAAATATTGGAGATTGAAAATCTACACAACTCACTCTAGCTTGTTAAATTCAAGTGCTTTAATATTCCATGTCCAGCACGATGAGGCCTTATCCGCATATAACACTTGACACATGACTAACATAATTAAAATGATGAAAGACAGAATAGAGTTACTTATGCAGAGCACCACACACTGTGTCAGGGCAGTAGATTGGAACAGCCTTGTTTACACATGCAGAATATCATTTCTCCCTCTGTAGACTTTTGGCTTCCTGGTGAAATTTTTGACAATTTGTTGAAACTATTTTGACGTATGCTTACAGAAAGGAAAATGCTAATTTGCTTTGGGGGAACTTCAGCAACATATAAAATAGCTTTAATGCTTCCTGAATTCATTTGAAAGAAGTATGACTGTATTTACTGCCTATTTTATATGCAGTGTATCTTTTTTTTTTTTTGGCCCAAATATGAAAGGGTCTCTCTGCAGCAAATGTTTAAACATGTAGAAAAAGTTAATACTAGGCACTTACCAACGTATTTCATTTTTCCATCACATTATACATAGTAAAATAGTAACATAGTCTATAAGGCTGAAAAAAGTCATTAGAGATGAGCGAACATTAAAAAAAAGTTCGGTGTTCGGCGTTCGGGTTGTGGTAAGTCGCGCATCCCGTTATGGATTCCACTATAGCGGCATATGGAATCCATAAGGGGCGGCTGCCACCAACCCGAACTGTTGAGCAGCCGAAGGACCTGAGGTGACGTCACTGTCATGTGATCAGTGCAGGGGGCGTGGCTCAGCACGGGATCAAATCCAGTGCTGAGCCACGCCCCCTGCACTGATCACATGACAGTGACGTCACCCGACGTCCATCTAGTTCAATTCTGTAAGTTGATCCAGAGGAAGGCAAAAAAAAAAACTGTAAGGTAGAAGCCTATTTTACTCACTTTAAGAGAAAAAACATTCCTTTCCGACTCCAATCAGGTAATCAGAATAACTCCCTGCATCAACAACCCATCTCTAGTAACTACATTATAACCTGTAATCTTATTACACAGCTTCACTGCGATGCTGCGGCTGCTCGCATGAGGCGCGCATTGCGCACCAGCGGATGTGAACGTTGGCTGTACGCGACCGGACGCATTCACTGTCTATGCGATCTACGTACATGGGGCTGCATGCGTCACTTCCGCAACACCGTGAACCGCAGGTCGCATCTGCGCTATCGCATGCGCCATACTCTGGGGCCGCGTAGCCATGGACGGCTGCGAGTGCGGTAGCTGCGGCGTGCGCGATGGTTCTGCTAGAGATGTTGTAGTAAACTCGCTTGCGCTGCGTAAACCTTTCCGCGCTCAATCACTGAGCAATCAAACGCAACTCCGCTGGCAAACTGAGCATGGCCATGCTCAGGCAACGCAGTGCTGCCTGGTGAATCTTGTCACGCGGACCTCAACTGACATGCTCCGACACTCATGCCCGTTAAGCTGCTTCAAGAGCCCTCCACTCTGCTCTGAGTGACACCTGTAATGGTCTCCTGCCCGAATGCAATAGCTGTCACACAGAGCAGAGGGAAGAGGTTGGGAAGCAGCTCAGTGTAGAGAGCACTGCACAGTAAAACTCGGTCCTATGCCTTTGGAAGAGCAAATTTTGGCAGAATAAATGTTTATATTCACACTCCTCCTGGTAAGAAAAAAGTTCCAAAGGGTATGTTTGTCTTGCTCTCTCCATCTCCTACCTAGTACTTTCAGCAGTTTAGCATGGTGGAAGGTGCGGACAGCCTTCCTTTAAGGATGACACACAGAGAAGGCACAGATTCATGTTTTTGTTCTTGTAATACTGATTAAGTTGTTGGCAGGTGTAGTATTGTTAATGTTTCTAATAATAATATTTATCATCAACATATTTTATGTTAATAAATAATATTATTTTAAGCTAATGACAATAAATTCCCTAGGCCTATGTCTTGGCCAAGGACACAATGAAATAGCAGCTTGGCATCCTCTTCTACTTTTATAATCTGTAAAGGAATGTGAGGACAGATTTTCTGTCCTTCAGCTGGTATAAAGCATACTACACATTTATTAAATGTAGGCTTAATGTAAAATGTAAGTGAGGTCAATGTGCAATAATCTATCTGTTTATCTGTCTATCTGTCTATCTATTTGTCATCTATCATATTGATGGTCTATCTAATATATAAAGCTGAGTGTATGTGTGTATGTATGTATGTCCGCTAAAGGAATCTGCACCTTCGCATTTACAATCACAACATTTGGCTCACAGGTACATCAGGTGTCTGGGAAAGTTTGATACTGGGTCTCAGCTCTCTAGGACGTACCGTTCCTGAGATATTCCCACAAAATGCAAATATGGCACCATCATACCAACTACATTAGCCAATAGGAGCCTGCAGGTCTTTCTCCACATATCCCAGCTGCCATGCACACGGTCATATGACCCTTATCAACCAATAGAAGCTTGCAGGCCCTTAGTCTCCACATACACACAGTTTTACACCAGGTTTCCATAACAACCCAGCCATTTTTCTTCACTGCTGTAGGTCAGCTTAAGGGACCACTCACACGTCCACAACTGTTTTGCTATCAGCAAATTTCACCGGGTATGTGTGTTCCGGAATTATGCGGACCGCATATGGCCAGCACTATAATAGAAATGCCTTTTCTTGTCCGTGGCTGCGGACAAGAATAGGACATGTTCTATTTTTTGTTTCGAGGCCGTGGAACAGAAGTGCGGATGCGGACAACACATGGTGTGCTGTCACAATCTTGTGCAGCCCCATTGAAAATTAATGGGTCCACACCCATTCCGCAAAATTAGATGCAGATGTCCATGTGCAGGGAGAGGGGACGAGTTGAGCTGTGGCTATCGCCAACTGTGAATAGTGGGGTCTGTGTTATCTGTATATTGGTGTTATCATTCATTGTAATCCTGTCTGAGATCATAAGAGATGACTGCTGAAAAGTGATCTCTATGGAACAGAAAATTATTAAAATTATTAGGCTTAGCGGCCAGAGCGAAAACGACAAGATTTCGGGATATTTTTTTTTAATATAGATAGTGAGATGGAAAACAAAAGGTTTAAACATCAAAATCCTCAAAAATAAACACTAACTTGATTTAAACAACGCCCTTTCAGCAATTGGCGAGAGTACAGCTGCCTAAGACATCATATCCCTTAAAATTATGGTGAAGATGTCACAATGCAGAAATGATAAAGGACATATTACTCAGCTGCTAGGAGACAGGGCTCATATTCTTTATATTTTCTTAGCCAGACTCATGAACACAGCAGTCATATCACAGACCAGGACCTTGAGAGTCCCAACCTGTGCAGCACACTGTGAGAGAAGGGTAGGCCATCTCAGCTATTAGGTCTTCATAATATAAAACATATTTGATAAGCATTGGACATGTTTAGATTGTCTGTGTAATTTAAAAGGGTTGTTTCAAAATACAGTTATTGGAATATTAATAAGGTGGCTTACTGACGGAAAAATACGGATATCTGGTGCTCTTACCCTGGAATCTGGTCCACCCCACCAGAAAATGGAAGGCATACAAAATTTGGAAGTTTGGGTAGGCACACAGAAGTATGGTTACATGCAGCAATTTTAATAGTAGTATAAAACTAGTATTCACATAAACTCCAAAATAGATATAGGTAAATATAAAAATATAAATATATAAGGTATAAAATATATATATAAAAATATGAAAAATATAGTCCACTGTAGTTCAACCTTTTTAAATGCAGTTGCTAAAAGTGTCCAGCTTTGATAGGGATCGATACTGTGAGGAGTAATTTGTAATCAGCGGTAGTGTAGTTCAAATCCTGAATAATCTCACTTATTAGTTATAAGTTATAACACGCTTTGGGATGGGATGGTGGTACTTAGGGTCACGGTGTTTTTTTTCTTTTGCGGCGTCACGCACCCACACTGACCTGGATGGATTACTTTCACCGTCTCGGCGTCTTGCGTGTTCTGACTCCGTGCACTGTTTAAATTTTCCCGGAACTAGGTCACGTGAGACGCCGAACGAAGAGAGACGGTGAGAAGACACCCAGAGCACGAGAATACTTGCCAAGTGGGAAAATTAAAACATACAAATGTGTATGAACAATTTAAGATTTAGACACAAATACTCAATGTGAATCACTCCACAGAGTATCGATCCCTATCAAAGCTGGACACTTTTAGCAACTGCATTTAAAAAGGTTGAACTACAGTGGACTATATTTTTCATATTTTTACATATATATATTTTATACCTTATATATTTATATTTTTATATTTACCTATATCTATGTCAGAGTTTATGTGAATACTAGTGTTGTTATACTACTATTAAAATTGCTGCATGTAACCATACTTCTGTGTGCCTACCCAAACTTCCAAATTTTGTTTCAAAATACGAACATCCCTTATCCATAGGATAAGGAGTGATAATATAATCTAGGACCCTCACTGATAATCAGAAGGGGTTTCTGAATTCCTTGTATGAATAAAACATTGGTCGACTATGCTCCCTATCATTCGAATCATTCTCTTTGAGACTGCTGGAGACCAGGTATGGTGCTCAGGTTTTTCTACCCATATGTTTTGCCTACCCATATTTATACACACACAAGTTTTAATTGTCAAAAGAAACAGTGACTTGTTTTGAAGCTGAACAAGCCTGGAAATATGTTTTATTTGAGAACATCAGTACAGTGTGGATGTGGAAAGGGTCAAGTGTGTAGGGGTAATAATGACAGCAATATTAGCTACAGCTGAACTGGCTGCTGCTGTGGCTTCTGCTGACTGTGGTCGTGGAAATGATGGGACATGACTGACTCACCAGGGGATGAAGAGGGGCATTGCTATCCAGTAGTTGCTATCCAGTAATCATCAGATAGCTTTATTCTAATGATACACCTGTCTGTAGGTAAGCAAGCAAGGATACTGTTTGTCATGCTCGTCAGCATGCTCAAGGACCCAGTTCTATTTGTGTCCACCCCCATTAGGACAATTGGCCATTGTGGTCAGCTTCGTCGTCATCATGTCATCATCATCAGCCTTATATTCCTGCACAAGCAACTCTTTCGCCTCCTGCCCCTACTCTTTCTCCTCCAGTGGTAGCTCCTCATCCTCCACTTCCTCCTCCATGGGACTTTCCTCTTGTGGATCCCCAACAGCAATAGGACAGCCAGCAATATGCAGACATGGTTCTTTTTGCTTCATCACTTGTTGCATCAGTGTGAGTGTTTGCTCTAAGATAAATATCAGCGGGATTATAGCTGTTCATGCCGCAGTTGTCCCTACTGACAAATCTGGTGGCCTCTTTGAATGACCTGAAGACGCAATATCTGTCTCTGATGACCTTCCACTGCCTGATCTCAAAACAACACAAGCTTTCTGCTGAGGTGGTCTGGTGCATGACAAAATCATTCACTCCTTTACACTGCTCCTACAGATGCTCCACCATATTCAAGGAGGAATTCCAGCAAGTTGGAAAGTTGCAGATAGAGCAGTCCATTGGCAAACCTTTCTGTTGCTGCAAGTGCAGGAGGGAGTTCCTTGCCACATAATAATGGCTGAAATGCTGAAAATACAGTCCCCCTGGACATAGCCAGCACCCTCTGCAAGCCATGGTACTTTTTTTTAAGTGTTACACCACTAAATTTATCATGTGAGCCATGCAAGGGTCATATCTTATATACCCCAAATGCAGGGCAGCAAGTGAGTTACTGCCATTGTCACTGACCACCTTGCCCAGTTGGAGCTGGCAGGGAATCAGCCAGTGTAATGCTTACTGCTTGATGCACTTTACCAACTGATTGGCTATGTGGCTACTTTTGCCCACGCTCATCAGCTCTAACACAGCATGGTAGCGCTTTACTTTACTCATATGATAGCGAGAAACTCTCTGACCTGCTTCTGCGGATAAGCAATGTGAAAACCAAACTTGACAGAAACATAGAGGTGTCAATAGAAACTGGCCTCAATGCTGCATCCGTGAACCACAAAAAAACATTGACCCAGTGGGCCATGAAAGATTTCTACTGTCCCTTCGAATAACAGCTGCTCCCGGTGTCCACAGTGGCATGCACATTTTCTGCGCATATAACGGCATGTAACAATAAAAGGCATAGAAAGATTTTTAAAATAAATAATGGCCGTTGGATATCTTCTAGTGAGGCTGAACGTACATGATCAGTTCCCTAAAGGCAGCATAATCCACTAAGTGGAACGGCAGTGACTGTGCTGCCAGCAACTTGGCCAGGCAGGAGTTTAACTGGCACATCATCGATTGCTGGACATGTAGATTTGTTTCCTAGAAACACATTTCATTATTGATGGCTGACGATGGATCAGAGTAGTAGTAGGAGTCTGGGCAGAAGAAGCAGTAATTAATGATGACAATGACACTGCACTGCAAGTGTATGGCTGCCTTTAAAAAAGACCAGAAGAAGGAGGACATTCTTGTTGTGCTACCTGGTGGCCACTTCTATTTTCCCACAGGATCCGATGATGCTGCAGAAGAGCTATGATGCCTATATTTGTGTTTGAACACCCACAGCTTATTTTAATCCTGCAGATCTTGCACACAGCAATGCTTTTCTCTTCTAGCACTGTGGAGAAAAAGTGTCAGAGGTTAGATAATCACTCAGGATAATCACTCAGAGCTAGCAGCAGCCAAGCAGATCTGGCCCTGGCAGTTTATTTGGAGGTTCTGGCCGTACGTTGTCTGTGCTTTTTGTCACTGATTCCCTGCTCAGTATTTGCCTGAGTGCCACTGTTGCTACCACTGCCCCTGTTGCCATCACAGTGGCTACAGTTGCTACTACTGCCACCACCACTACCAACACAGCTATAGTAGAGCTTGAAAGTTTTTTGAATTGTTTAGAATTCTATGTGTTTCTGCATACATTTTAGGAGCATACATTGCAGCAGAATTTTCTGTACCCTTCTTAAGATCTTAGCCTCCACACATATCACTGATAATGCTGTGTGTGAAAACTGTTCATGTTGTAATGGCAATATAGTGATGAGCGGCAGGGGAAGTATTCTAATTTGCGTTATTTTACGAATATTTGGGCAAATATTCATCATAAATTCTCGAATTCTAAAATTCTAGATTATTTTCTTGATTGCAAAAATTGGCAATGTAATATGCGCATATTGCGTGCACAATACAGGTGTGGGTCACTATTGCTAATTTTTCAAGCTGCTAGAAGTTTCCTGAGACTGAAAATGGTTGGCATGGCAGAACATTACAATAGCTTTCTATGCAGATAGAGTGCTCCAATATATTCGCAATTGCGCAAATTGGCAATTAATGATGCGCATATTTTTGCGCAATGCGTGCAACGTCACATTTTATCAGGTCTGACTACATATTAATGATTGCTGCACTAAGTATTGCTGTGAACTTGTGACATCACAATATTATGTCTGTAGCATGTATGTATTGACAGCAGAACATATCACACTACCTAACACCCTGCATTAGAACTACACTATATCACTATCTAACCTACACTGACTATCTCCTGCTAACTAATTAACTATCCACGGTAATGTGAAACAGCAAAGCACAGAGCACAGCAATGACACTGCTGTCTCTCTCAGAATTAAAAAAAAAAAAAAAACTCCAGAAAATGGCTGCTGGGGAGGTTCTTATATAGTAAGGGGTAGGCAACTTTCCTATTGTTTGCTAGGGATGTTGCTAAGATCAGACAAAGACATTGCAGCCTTCTCATTGTCCCACAAGCAAGAAGCAGGGAGGGATCATGGGTTCAGAGGGAAAAAAAATCTAGAATATTCGCAAATACGAATATATAGCACTATATTCTAAATCTTCATGAAGTCTTGACACATAGACTTTGTGGCCAGTGTGAGAGCTGGAGGATTTTAGGATTTACAGATAGTGAAATTAAAATGTTCAGAAAATCAGCAAGAATTCTAAAAAATGATGTTTAATAAAGTAACTTGCTTTAAACAGTATGTACTTTTCTGATGACACATTTCCTTTATTAAGTGTCACATGGTTATTCAGAGGACAGATTTCAAACATTATCTGCTACAAGGTGAGATAAGGAAAGTATCATTATCTTGTATTGCACATAAATATATCTATTAATAGAACTTGGTGTTTATCACGGAAAGCTCACATTTTTTTTCAAAAGTAATTTATCATAAAATTGGTTTCCATAGTGAGTCACGAGTCATTTAATATGTTTTGGACTTTGCTTGATAATTCTCTATGACACTGGTTATTATAATGTCAAATTTAATGATACTTTGTAGAATGCATGACAGTATTATCCACGATAATTAAACAGCATTATCTATTGATCTATCTATCTATCTGTCTATCTATCTATCTATCTATCTCAAATCTATCTGTCTATATATCTACTAGATAAAATAATGAGGCAGCACTCTAGATAAGGTAAAAGGGTGGTAGACCCGTTTAATCCCCAAGCAACGTTTCAGACCAGCACAATGAGTCCTTTGTCAAGCAGTGAATCAATACCGTGTTACATCTTAAATACCAACTGTCCCCTTACATTACATGATTGAATAAGTGATAGTGATGAAACATGATTAGATCAAAAACATAAAAATAAGTGCATACATATGCAGATATATATATATATATATATATATATATATATATATATATATACACAGATATATATCATATAGCACAGTGTAGTAAAGTGCTAACTGCAAATAAGGAGTAGTTATCAACTCTGCCAGTGTTAATTAAATCATAAGTATAAACAGCGACAGCTGTGTAATTATATCAAAAAACTCACAGTCAGAATGGACAAGAAGAGGAAACAACAGCTAGCTACCAACAATCAGTGGCTACCACGGATCACTATCCAAACAACCCCCATTTAAATTCAGTATTGAGCCCATGTGGTTTAAGGGTTTGCAACCTGTGAATCCAAAGTAATTCCCTACGGTTCAGGATCAGTTCCCTATCTCCTCCTCACCTAAGTGGTGGAACGTGCTCAATGATTCTGAATCTAAGATCCTTCTCCTTGTGGCCTAGCTCGAAAAAAGGGTTTAGGTACTGGAAGGTCTTTCCTTTTCTGTGGTATTGTGTAGCAATGGTGATTAAGTCTTGTCTGCAGGTCCCATGTGGTCTCCCCAACATACAGTAAGCCACAGGGACAGTGAAGCAAGTGCTATCACAAGTGAGAACGTGACGTATATTGTGGTGTGACCCTAATGTTGGGTGTGTGAAGCAATCTCCTTTCAACATGTAGGTACAGTTAACACATCTTAGCCATGGATAACATCCATATCTCTTGGAACCAATGAATGATTGAGTAGGGATCTTGGAGGTCACATGTCTATCTATCTATCTATCTATCTATCTAGCTATCTCATATCTATTTATCCATCTATGTATCTTAAAATTATCTATCTCATATCTATCTAGGACATTTTTTTTTTTTATTGAACAGCTAAGTTTCGACTTTTGTCTGCTACATTTTCTCTCTAAACATAGGTTGCTTTACCAGCTATCTTCTATTCAGTTTTGTGCAGTTTGTTTGGTATTTTATCTGTCAGTGAAAACGCTGACCTCTGAATATTCAAAACTCCTGTGCACCAGCCTATGCATTCACATATATCAATGTATCAGAATGATACGACTGGGAACAGTATAAGCATGCATGTCTCTGGATTTGTTTGCTTTATTACTGATAGTTTTTCACTCTATTGCCACCATCACTTGTTTCTGCAGTAATAATATAGTAAAATATTATCCGGTAAGGTTGCAGACAGAGAGAAAAGTTTCTAAAGTCAGAAATCAAATAAAAAGGAGAATTTTGTTTTGTTTTGTAAATTTTGTTCAGTAAATTAGAAATGAGGTCATGCATTTTAAATTAGAGTAACATACTGAAGAGTAAAAATTAAAAAACTGAACACATAGGCCTAATTAATCATGTCTTCGCTCCAGAATTCTGGCTACAAAAAGTTGCAAAAGGCAGTTTTTGTGACTTTTTGGTCTCTCTTATGCAAAAATATTTCAATGTTCTGCATTTTATCACCACTCACTCCAGTTTTAAAATATTGGCGGTAAAGTGGGCATGGTTAGCTATGTTAATGACTTGAGTTTAATTCCAGATTTATCACTGAGACTTTTTCTCACTCTAGTAGGAGGGTGGAGTAGGAAAACTGAAGTAGCTTTTCTAGACTAAAGTGTTAGGTCTATGGATAAGACAAATTTATCAAATAGCATGCAACATTTGATAAATGTGTTATAAAGTACACCAAAACAGTCTCAAGCAAAACTGACTTCAAATACTTCTCTCATAATAAATTCCCCTATAGTTACAGTAGAACAGCTGTTCAGTAGTTGTCTGTGAGGACATTGTTGGGCTGGTTCAGCAACTGAACTATGCAAACTTTACACTTATTTGTAGAGGCCAGAATAACATTTTTTGTAACTTTTTAAAAGCATTTAATAGTCTCACAAGGGGACTACAGTATAATGGGCAATCTTTTGATCACTTCTAAAATACTTGTACTATTGCTATAGTGCAATGTGTTTTAATGTCAGTGCTATACTGACATTTACCAGCAGACTGAGTCAGAAAGGCACTGCCTGCTAGGACATGCTAGAGGCAGGCCCGGGGTATTTACTAGGCTCTGGCCTGTCTGCACTGACATCGGCACCCTGTAATCTTATTTGCAGGGTGCTGAGATTATCTAAATGAGAGTTATTCACTTTAGAAAAAAGACGACTGAGGGAAGATCTAATAACTATGTATAAATATTTCAGGGGTCAGTACAGAGATCTCTCCCATCATCTATTTATCCCCAGGACTGGGACTATATTGTGGGGACATCCTCTGCATCTGGAATAAAGAAGATTCTTTACAGTAAGAGCAGTGAGACTATGGAACTCTCTGCCTGAGGAGGTGGTGATGGTAAAGAGGGGCCTGAATGTATTTCTGGAGTGTAATAATATAACAGGTTAAAGTTACTAGAGAGGGGTTGTTGATCCAGGGAGTTATTCTGATTGCCTGATTGGAATCAGAAAGGAATTTTTTCCCCTAAAATGGGGAAAATTGCCTTCTACATCACAGTTTTTTTTTTTTTTTTAATCAACTTACAAGCTGAACTGGATGGACAGATGTCTTTTTTCATCCCTACAAACTATGTTACTATCACTTTAGTGATAGAAACCAACAGTTAGCATTTGGGCAGAAGAAGACAAATCACTAAAATTAACATTTTTAAAGTGTTTAATTTTATGATTGTCTTTTAAAAGAAAAAAGCATTATTACTCACCTCCACTGATCCACGACCACTGTCGTTCGATGCTGCTCCATTCCCCGACGATTTTAATAACCGGTTCCTGCTTGATGCATCTAGAAACATTAGGAAAGGCCCAATCAGCTAGTCTTGGTGTAAACTGCTGCAGCCAGTGATTGACTGACCTTGCCTTTCCTATTGTTTCTGGCTGTGTTGTGCTGGGACAAGGAGTACAAAGCTGCCGAAACAAAGCATGGTCAGAATGGCAGCTTCAGGGGATTAGTGCTGGTGAGTAATGATTCTTTGTAATTTTTATCATCTACCTCATATTTTAAAAGCCTCCCTGGAAAACCCCTTTAAACATTACTGCATACCACTTAACTTTTATTATCAAACACATAGTTAACATTAGGCAAACAACCTCTAGTCATAAAGTAGAGAACAAAAACATCTTGGTACCTACTTACATTACATCAAGTACTGTCATTTGTTTTATGTAATATGCCAGATCAGGTTAATCTCCTGTATGAACACGAACGTAGAAGTCCTTACGATACATCAAAGACTTTGTTGTTACACTGCATACTTATAAAGAGTATAACGGTGTTAAAGGAGCCTCATCCATCTGTTCTCAAGGTTTTAATCTCATCCAGGATAATATCCAGATTGCAAAATTGAAGACTGCTTTATTTCTGATGTTTCCATTGTTTATTTTTCCATGGAAATAAATATTAGACAGTGTTATTTTCCATATTGCTGCAAGGGAGCAAAATGATCTCAACAACAGCCCCTAGGTTCATTAATGATGATGTAGCAACTGACTCAATACAAAGATGTCCTACTTTACTTTGTGCAGGAAGTAAACATCAATCTCAGAGAGCTCAGAAAACTACCGCTAAGAAACAGTACAGAGGGGACAATTTACTAATATTGTCTAATATTTGGAGTACACTAGACAGCTAAAGATACATCAAATTTATCACAGTGGCTCATGGTACAAGAAACATCTGTTGCATCTTTAGCCTGTCTAAATGGGTAATGGACTATGAGGATAATATTTGAAGTCACCTCTTTGGTGTGCCTGCTATTTTTTAGCCATTTTTTTGTGACAAATTTACCAATTGTCTCAATCTATTTGTTAAATGTAAAACAATCTCTATTCGGGTGGCTCTAAAGGTTAGTGAGATGATGAGGTGCTACTATCTAGATGATACCCCTTATCATTAAAAATAACATATTTTAGTTTTATATTGCCATTTTTTAAATGGGTTGGATAAATTACCTAGCAATTTTACAGTCTAAAATATCATGTTATTTTTTTTTCTTTATAAAGATGCTGTCACATTGGACTCCACCGAGGATGTGAGACATATTAAAAAGTCACAATTGATAAATCTGGCTAAAATGTAACTCATCCCACAAAACAATTCTGTGTCCACAGGTGGTCTCTGAGGCTATTACCTACGACTCTCGATTTTAATGTTCCAACTCTGTGGACTCTGTTTCAATTCTGCATTGCCACACAGCCCCCTCTGTATCGTACATGTCATTCCGAGTTCGGGGGCCGCCAGTTTGCCCACCATGGCAATTCACATAATTTTTGCTGTGTTCATTGCTGGGGAGGGCAGCCCCAGAACTTAGAACAGGCATAAGCCATGGTCCTTACTAGAGTGCAGTTGCTCTTTGTAGGCATAATGTCAAAGGAAGAGGTAGATTCTTGTCTAATGAGCCTGGCCTCCAGACCACAAGAGAAACTTCAGTGTCTGTTGGTGGAGAGAGGAACACATTGTTGCAGGTTGTTATGTGGATGAGAGCAATAGTTTTCATTTTACTTGGAACATTTTGTAGGTTGCTGAAGAAAGGGAGGTAGGAAGACAGGGTCTAAAGGGATAGGTTATTTACATGGGAGTGTATGCTTCTTTCTCTGATGAGATATATTACAAAGTTTCTTATATTAGCCTATACTATTCATTTATGGGAAAAAATGAAGCAACAGTTACTCTTTATATTTGGATGCCTTCTTGATAAAGTGGTTAGAGATATCCATGAACATTTTAGTACCTTTTGTTTCTTGCCTTCTTTCTTTGATGAATGTAATTGTGATGATGACCCATGCAGTCTATCTAATAAATAATGATGTGTATGACTGTTTTAGGCCCAGAATACTCACACACACCATCACCAATCACTGATGCCTAGAAATATGCATGCTCTAAGTTAAATAAACAAAGCACAACTATTCCTGTAGATGGATACAGCTCGGTTTGCTGTAAACACAATATATTTTTGTACTAAATCAAAAGAAAAAGTCAACTAAAAGTCTCTACAGAGATTTGACTTGTAGATCATGTCAATGGAAACAGGGAGAAGGACCAAAACACTGAGAGAATGAAGAGAAAAGAAAGCACAAAGATTACAGATGATCCTTTACAATAGAAAGGTCATTGTGTTTTAATCGACCAATCTATTTATATTCTCATTCCATACACATCTGCTTTATAATAAGGATACAGCTTTTTTATTCAAGTGTAACTGCAATAAGGTATTTCTAGAAAGCTGCTTTTTTATTTTACATATTTCTGAACAGAGGATTGATTTCATATGCTACTCCTGAAAAGGAAATTTAGTAATGTGTGTCCACCTAGAATCTTTCTCAAAGGCAGAGCTTAGTGAAAATGAGATGGGGCCACTTTTGTAGGCTTTTATAAGCAATGATAGCTACTGTTAACCTTTTCCTAAAAAAATAACAAAAAATAAATAAAAGTTTTTAAAAAATGCTATTTTGCAAATAAAATAGTCCCTTAGCTATTAAAGCGACTCTCTGGTCCAAGAAATAAAAATAACAATAACTGGGGAATGAACAGAACACTTATGCTCTTCTCAGATTGCCTAATGCACACCGAGCATTTGGTAGTCCAAGAAACTTCCTGCCGCCCTTGGAGTTTCTTTATCTGATAAGATATATTACAGCATTTCAGTTAAGAAAAACAATTACTCTTTAACCCTTAGATTTAGAGCATCTTTATGGTGCCTGATTGTGAGCGCAGCGGGCACCATAGCCGGCGGGTCTCTGCTGTTTCAAACAGAGGCCTGCGGGTAATGTCTGCGATCGGCAATAATGCTGATGGCAGGCATTAAACTCTTTAGATACTATGGTCAAGAGTAACCACAGCATCTAAATGGTGAAAAATCAGGAAGCATGCGCTTCCGACTACGGACTGGCTGGCTTACATTTAGACTGGCGCATTAGGTCATGCAGCTCAACCTGCATTACTCTATTTATTGCAAAGATGGCTGGACCACACAAAAAAAATTCTTTATTGATACAGCACCAACATATTCTGCAGCTCCTCATACAATTTGGGGGTTTATGTACAGAGTCATAAAGTACATAGCAACAAATAAGTAAAAAATTAAAACAAGAGGAGCTGAGGGCCCTGCTCTCAAGAGCTTACAATCTGTGAGGAGATGGGGCGATATACGAGGTTAAAAGTGCTTGCTTTGCACAATGATCCAGCCATCTTAACACAATAGGGGAGTAGATATAGAGCTGCATGAGCCAGTCACGATTTGATATCTGTATTGCTTCTAAGTGCACGGGGTGTGGTGGATAGTGTTTTGTAATGGATCATATTCAGAAGAATGATGATGAAGGGAAGTGAATGGAGAAGAGTGATATTAGAGCATGGAACAGCAAGCTCCAGCACTCCAGCTGTTCAGAAACTACAACTCCCAGAATGCTTCATTCACTTCTATGGGAGTTGCAAGAACAGCCTAGCATGTTTGCATGCTGGGAGTTGTAGTTTTGTAAGAGGTGGACCCGAGGGAGTCCGTTGGGATACAGTGAACCACACAAGAATGAATGCATGGACAGTGAGCTGTGTGAACCAAAGGAATTTTACTGACTTTAGAAGAGAAAACTATATACAATACAATGTACACCGTGATCCAGCCGGACCACACGGAGTGAGGTGTGCTCTGGTGTACTGAAGTGGTGATACAATCCCTCTGGGTTGTTAGCAACCCAAGAATGTCCACAGTGGGACCCCAGCCGGGAATTAGGTACTGTACCTTTAAATATTTATATTTTGCCTAAATGCCACTCAATATGGCAGGATCTCCTAACCAAACACAGCGAACCGAAGCCACTAGGAATCAACACTAAATTTGGGGTCTGTTTACCTGGGATCTCGGCTGAGGGCCACTGTGGCTCACAGAGGCCAAATACAGAAAAATCCCACACTATCCCCCCGAATGCCGGTAATGCCCACTCCCCCACCTCAGCTAGACTTCCTTGAACTTCCACGTGGCTATTTGTAACTCCAGAGCCGGGATGTGGATCCACTTGCTTTTACAGTAAAGCTTTAACTGCTGCAGCGGCGCCAAAACTTGTCCTCACCCTGATTGCAGGGAGGGACCTGAGCTCAGGATTTAAGTCCCATTCAGAGTGCGCACTAACCGAGTGTAAAATGCTTCAGGCTGAGATCTCCAGTGCAGGCCTGAATGGTAGCTTGGTTTTCTTGATGGATGATCCAACGCTGGCCTCAGTGCAGGCGGGCCTCTGGTCTCCTCAGCTCCTGATTATAAACAAAGACTACAAATCCTCTTTAGCAGGCAGCTGATATTCAACAATCGTCCCTTGCTTGCTGTGGATAAAGCCTTCAATCTCTGGCTAGTGATGTCGCGAACATAAAATTTTCAGTTCGCGAACAGCGAACGCGAACTTCCGCAAATGTTCGCGAACAGGTGAACCGGGCGAACCGCCATAGACTTCAATAGACAGGCGAATTTTAAAAACCAAAGGGACTCTTTCTGGCCACAATAGTGATGGAAAAGTTGTTTCAAGGGGACTAACACCTGGACTGTGGCATGCCGGAGGGGGATCCATGGCAAAACTCCCATGGAAAATTACGTAGTGGACGCAGAGTTGGGTTTTAATCCATAAAGGGCATAAATCACGTAACATTCCTAAATTGTTTGGAATAACATGCTTTAAAACATCCAGTGTGTGTATACGATCAGGTATGATGTTGTATCGATCAGGTAGTGTAAGGGTTACGCCCGCTTCACAGACATTGACAGACCAAACTCCTCTTTTAATGCACCGCAAACAGTCCATTTGCACAACCGCAAACTCCCCATTTGCACAAGGTTGGATACCAAGCTAGCCACGTCCTAGTGATGTCATTGAAGGTTTCTTCCTCCACCCAGCCACGTACAACACCAAGGGTCCCCGGGGAGATGGTTAAAAAAAAACGCTGGCTCCCTCCCCTTTGTTTTAATCCACGGTCACTGCTTCTGCGCCGTGCAATTTACTCTCACACCCGATATGAGTGGTATTTTCTATAGTACTATTCTCATCAGTTTAATCCCTCTAACGTCCCCGACTCCCCAATCTGAGGGCCATTTATTGAATAGATTTTTCAACGGGAATATGGTTAAAAAAACGCTGGCTCCCCCCACTCTGTTTTAATCCACAGTCACTGCGTCTGCGCAGTGCAATTTACTGTCACACCCGATATGAGTGGTATTTTCTGTAGTACTATTCTCATCAGTTTAATCCCTCTAACGTCCCCAATCTGGGGGCCATTTATTGAATAGATTTTTCGAACGGGGAGATGGTTAAAAAAACGCTGGCTCCCTCCACTCTGTTTTAATCCACGGTCACTGCGTCTGCGCCGTGCAATTTACTGTCACACCCGATATGAGTGGTATTTTCTGTAGTACTATTCTCGTCAGTTTAATCCCTATAACGTCCCCAATCTGGGGGCCATTTATTGAATAGATTTTTCGAACGGGGAGATGGTTAAAAAAATGCTGGCTCCCTCCACTCTGTTTTAATCCACGGTGACTGCGTCTGCGCTGTGCAATTTACTGTCACACCCGATATGAGTGGTATTTTCTGTAGTACTATTGTCATCAGTTTAATCCCTGTTACATCCCATATCAGGGATTGCCTTTTGTGAAAAAAAATTTAGGCCTGGTACCTTCGACTGCCTTCACAATGACAGACCAAACTCTCATACACCAAACTGAATTGATTTGAGGAACCGGGAGATGGAAAAAGCAGCTTGGTCGGTCCTCATACTCCCAAATTGGGGCACTGCGCGTGCACAGAGCAATGTGCTGTGACACCCTATATGAGTGGTGTCTTAACTAGTACTATTCCTATCAGCGGCGGGCGGGTGCGTGGTAACTTAAGAGCAGGTGACCAAAGCTGAGCTGGAGGAGGATGGTGCGTCAAGGTTCTTAGCGGAAGCTGTTGAAGATTGGGTGTCCTGTCTAAGCCAGTCAACTACGTCCTCAGAGTTTTTCGGGTTCAGGGTACATGGCCTCTGAACACTAGGCATTATTCCAGGGACAGTGGAAATCACAGCACCACGACCACGACGGCCCCTGCAGGGTGGCCTGCCTCTGCCTGTCATTTTTTTTTCGATAAGTGGTACTGTGCCACCCGGTATCAGTGGTGGGCACTGGCAGTGGGCACACTACAGTCTGTGGAAGTGGGCCTGACACACACTGGCAGCAGGCAAGCAACTGAAATTAGACTAATGTGTAAAAATGAAATGCCTTATTTATCGGCAAGCTACTGTGCCACCCGGTATCAGTGGTTGGGACTGGCAGTGGGCACACTACAGTCAGTGGAAGTGGGCCTGACACACACTGGCAGCAGGCAAGCAACTGAATTTAGACTAATGTGTAAAAATTAAATGCCTTATTTATCGGCAAGCTACTGTGCCACCCGGTATCAGTGGTTGGCACTGGCAGTGGGCACACTACAGTCAGTGGAAGTGGGCCTGACACACACTGGCAGCAGGCAAGCAACTGAAATTAGACTAATGTTTAAAAATTAAATGCCTTTTTTTATGCAAAGTCCTGTGCCAGCCGGTATGAGTGGTGGGCACTGGCAGTGGGCACACTACAGTCACTGGAAGTCAGCCTGACACACACTGGCAGGCAACTAAACTTAGATTAAAGTGTAAAAATGAAATGCCCTTTTTTGATGCAAAGTCCTGTGCCACATGGGATGACAGGGGTGGGCACTGGCAGTGGGCACACTACAGTCAGTGGAAGTCGGCCTGACACACACTAGCAGCAGGCAAGCAGCTGAAATTACACTAAAGTGTAAAAATTAAATGCCTATTTTGATGCAAAGTCCTGTGCCAGCCGGTATGAGTGGTGGGCACTGGCAGTGGGCACATTACAGTCACTGGAAGTCAGCCTGACACACACTGCCAGGCAACTAACCTTAGATTAAAGTGTAAAAATTAAATGCCTTTTTTGATGCAAAGTCCTGTGCTACACGGGATGACAGGGGTGGGCACTGGCAGTGGGCACACTACAGTCAGTGGAAGTCGGCCTGACACACACTAGCAGCAGGCAAGCAGCTGAAATTACACTAAAGTGTAAAAATTAAATGCCTTTTTTGATGCAAAGTCCTGTGCCAGCTGGTATGAGTGGTGGGCACTGGCAGTGGGCACACTACAGTCACTGGAAGTCAGCCTGACACACACTGGCAGGCAACTAACCTTAGATTAAAGTGTAAAAATGAAATGCCTTTTTTTGATGCAAAGTCCAGTGCCACATGGGATGACAGGGGTGGGCACTGGCAGTGGGCACACTACAGTCAGTGGAAGTCAGCCTGACACACACTGGCAGGCAACTAACCTTAGATTAAAGTGTAAAAATTAAATGCCTTTTTTGATGCAAAGTCCTGTGCCACATGGGATGACAGGGGTGGGCACTGGCAGTGGGCACACTACAGTCTGTGGGCCTGCAGCTCCTCACACACAGGCAGGCCATGCAATTGCAATATGCATATAAAGGAAAAAAAAGCAGACTAATGTTGCAGCCCTAAAAAGGGCTTTTTGGGGTGCTGTCAGGACGCTGTCCTTACAGCAGAGATCAGATGAGTCTTTCAGGACTGGAGTGGACACTGAATTCACTAGCCTAGCTATCGATTTCCCTATTAAATCAGCAGCAACTACACTCTCCCTCCTCTCACTAAGACTGCAAATTCCAAATGAATCTAAAATGGATGCTGTGCAGGAGGTGGGAGGGTCTGGGAGGGAGGGTATGCTGCTGATTGGCTGGAATGTGTCTGCTGACTGTGAGGTACAGGGTCAAAGTTTGCTCAATGATGATGTATAGGGGGCGGACCGAACATCGCATATATTCGCCCGCTGAGGCGAACGCGAACAAGCTATGTTCGCCGGGAACTGTTCGCCGGCGAATAGTTCGGCCATCTCTGTGACGAGACCAATCTCGCCACATTGCATTGGAGAAACCTGGTTGCTCGCCTGCTGCCTTTGGACTATGGCCCCCTGTTAAAAGACATCTTTTTTTACCTGCAGAAAAGCTTAATTCGTGCTTTTCTGCCTGGGGTTCGGTAGTTTTGGTTGAATGTGTTATACCCCAGATAGGAATCCCATGGAGCCCATTCGTATGAAACTGACTGTAAAGACTTTGGCTCCATGGCGATTAAACTGTATTCGTGTGGTCTGAGCGCCATTCACTTAATAATGTGCGCTCAGACCTGAGCTATCTGGGGATATGTTAAATGTATAGTTTTAATGTAATGTGTCTTACCTGGTGTATTTTAACAGTAATGCTTGTTCTGTGTCCCCATGTGCATAATGGAGTCTTGTCTCTGAAATGTCTGTGTGTATTGTAAAGGGTGGGACATTGTGTATTGAATAGTGATGTCTGTCCTATTGTCCCCACATGTGTATTGGCGATTTCCCTTTGTCCTGAGAGATAATTGAATGACTCCTCAATTGTCTCCAGGACAGAAGACATTAGTGTATTCGTCTGCCTGTGATGATTGCATTACCCATGTAGGGTGATGGTATCACAGGCAGAGGGGAGGGATATGCTGGGGGTGTCTGTATTGTCCCAATGTGTGTGATTGGCTGCTGTATCCCGTGTCGCAGTCTTCCTTCTGGTCCTCTAGGGAGTGTCCACCAGGTGGGAGACCTGGATAAATACCAGGCAGGTAGCCGTTAATAAATGATAGAATTCCTGTTTACCATCAATACGGAGCCTCGTCTCGTTCTTGGGGGATTCACTGTATGCTGTTAGAGACTGATTGCCAGGAGTGTAAGCTGATTGTCTGCTTTTCCTGTTCGTCTGCTAGCAGCTATTTGGGAGGTTCCAGTACGGGAGTTGGAGTGCTATTTTGTATCCAGTTCGGGAGTTTGGTGTTCTGCAGTAGCTGTGCCTATATCTCTGTAAAGGGGGCCGATCGCCTAAACGGTTTTTACCCCTTGTCTGCAGAAACGGTCCGTTACAATTGGTGGCGAGCAGCGGGATCGTTCCTACAGCCAGAAGGACAGCTACAGGAGACACCATTTCCTTGGATTTACAAGTGGGGCAACGCATGTCCCAGTACAGCGACCCTAAAAGCACCAGAATGGAACCAGCAGTGTCATACGAGGAGGAGGACCTGGATGGCCGGGATGCATTAAGGAAAGGCATCTGGTACCAGGCCCTGGACAATGTACAATACCAGCGGGGTGAGAGTCTCCCCAGTGAAGAGCAGCGGTGGCAGAAGCAAGTGGCCCTGCGGATGCCCTTTCTGGGAGAGCAGCCCCTGGATGAATGGGTGAAGGAACTAGAGCACCGGGTATGGCAGGAGCTATGGCTGGAGAATGCCTACCAGGCGCTCTGGTGGTATATGGCACAGTATATACCCTGGACAGCCGAGCATGACAAGCCAGAGGGAGAGGAGTTTGATGGTTCTGGCTTGTTATGGGAGTCCTTTGCAGAGCCTGACTTCGGGAGTCCTGCGCAGAACAGACTTCAGGACATTTTCTACGAGAGGGAGGCTAGGCATGACGGGGATGACCCCCATGAGGTAGAGCAAGACCTGGCTCACCTAGCAACCCTGGAGTGGGAACTGGAGCAGGACTACCGAGATCTCTTCCACTCCATTGGGAAGGCTCAGCAGGACAGCAAGGTGACAGATCCAGTTCCAGACCCATTCCGCTGGGAAGACATTATTGAAATTTACTGGGAGGAACCCCAGGCGGCAGGTGGAGATGGGACCGAGGTCTCTCCACCGGTATTGCAGGGAATTGGGAGCCTGAGCTCCATTCCCCAGCGGGAGATATTGCAGGGAATTGGGAGCCTGAGCTCCATTCCCCAGCGGGAGATATTGCAGGGAATTGGGAGCCTGAGCTCCATTCCCCAGCGGCAGGCTGAGCTACAGGGGGCAGAGGTAGTTGTTCCTGCCCCACAGCAGCAGCGTGATTTTTCGGGAATTGGGAGCCCGGTCTCCATTCCCCAGCGGCAGTATTATTTGTTGGGAATTGGGAGCCCGGTCTCCAGTCCCCAGCGGCAGAGTAACCAGCAGGGAATAGAGAGCCCAGTCTCCTTTCTCCAGCAGCAGGACTCTGTATTGGGAGGAGAGACAGTCGGTCTCCCTCCACTGAGGAGGAAGGTATGTATGGGAGAGGAGCTTACTACCACCTCTCCCCAGCGGCGGATCATTAATGGGCAGGGAATAGAGAGCTCAGTCTCCTTTCCCCAGCAGCAGAGCTGTGTAACCGAAGGGGAGACAGTCGGTCTCCAGCAGCAGGACGGTATATCTAAAGGGGAGACAGTCGGTCTCCCCTCCAACAACCAGGCTTCAACCAGGCTACCCTCCCAGTAGCGCTGGCAACAGGGCAGAGTGACGCGGGTCTCTGCCCATGCAGCACCCCACCAAGTCAGCGTACCCGTACCCAGCACAGCCGTGGTGAGGCACCTGGACATGGACAAGCTTCTCCTCTACCCAGTTGCAGTAACTATTTATTGTGGGTGGGCTGTGCTGTTGATTGTGTTTTGTGGGTGGGCTGCTGGACTAACAAGGGCACTGACCGGCAGGAGGTCAGATACCCTGTTAGTCTGTTTGGAAAAGGGGAGAGATGTGACGAGACCAATCTCGCCACATTGCATTGGAGAAACCTGGTTGCTCGCCTGCTGCCTTTGGACTATGGCCCCTGTTAAAAGACATCTTTTACCTGCAGAAAAGCTTAATTCGTGCTTTTCTGCCTGGGGTTCGGTAGTTTTGGTTGAATGTGTTATACCCCAGATAGGAATCCCATGGAGCCCATTCGTATGAAACTGACTGTAAAGACTTTGGCTCCATGGCGATTAAACTGTATTCGTGTGGTCTGAGCGCCATTCACTTAATAATGTGCGCTCAGACCTGAGCTATCTGGGGATATGTTAAATGTATAGTTTTAATGTAATGTGTCTTACCTGGTGTATTTTAACAGTAATGCTTGTTCTGTGTCCCCATGTGCATAATGGAGTCTTGTCTCTGAAATGTCTGTGTGTATTGTAAAGGGTGGGACATTGTGTATTGAATAGTGATGTCTGTCCTATTGTCCCCACATGTGTATTGGCGATTTCCCTTTGTCCTGAGAGATAATTGAATGACTCCTCAATTGTCTCCAGGACAGAAGACATTGTGTATTCGTCTGCCTGTGATGATTGCATTACCCATGTAGGGTGATGGTATCACAGGCAGAGGGGAGGGATATGCTGGGGGTGTCTGTATTGTCCCAATGTGTGTGATTGGCTGCTGTATCCCGTGTCGCAGTCTTCCTTCTGGTCCTCTAGGGAGTGTCCACCAGGTGGGAGACCTGGATAAATACCAGGCAGGTAGCCGTTAATAAATGATAGAATTCCTGTTTACCATCAATACGGAGCCTCGTCTCGTTCTTGGGGGGATTCACTGTATGCTGTTAGAGACTGATTGCCAGGAGTGTAAGCTGATTGTCTGCTTTTCCTGTTCGTCTGCTAGCAGCTATTTGGGAGGTTCCAGTACGGGAGTTGGAGTGCTATTTTGTATCCAGTTCGGGAGTTTGGTGTTCTGCAGTAGCTGTGCCTATATCTCTGTAAAGGGGGCCGATCGCCTAAACGGTTTTTACCCCTTGTCTGCAGAAACGGTCCGTTACAATCTCTATCTCTGGCTCATCACAGGACACCTCAGGTAAACAACTTAGCAGACACGTCTGAATCCGTTGCTCTCCAACTGCCGACTCTCTGTCCTCCTGCCACTTCCTTTCTCCAGCCCCTGTAGCTTTTCCCAGGAAGTTAGGACATGGCAACAAAATAACTAAATGCACAAAATAAATAAGAAGCTACTTTAAACAGTCTATTTCAATATGAAAGCCAATCAGGTGCAGCTATAAGATTACTTTTCTTTTTATATATTAATTGTCAACATCTCGCTCCATTAGTTCTAAGGGGGCTGTCCGACTAAGGGCCTCTAGTGGCCAGTCACACAAACTGCATGTTATATCACTATAGCTTATTCAATGTAGTTACAGATGTATCCATTTGGAGTATCAAATGTTTCTTCTTGGGGGCTCCAGACTGTGACCCGCTCACAGTTTCACAGCAGCTGGAGTGTCCAAGGTTTCTGAACTCTGTATTAGAGGATGTAATAAGCCATCCTAAAATGACGTGTTTCTAGTGAGCACCTAAAACCATGGATGTTATGAACTAATGTAATTTATTGAGGGTAGGGAACAATTTATTTTACCTTTTGGTCACCCCCATTTCCTCATAGATTGTAAGCTGGTACGACCAGAGCTCTCCCTCCTAATATTTCAAATGTTTTCAATAGTATTCAATATGATTACTATTTTGATTTGCACATGTACCCTCTGAATTGTAAACCGCTGTGGAATATGGTGGTACTATATAAATATAGATTATTATTATTATTATTATATACAGTACATCAACTGCTATACGTGCTGTGTACAATAGTAAAGGATGATTCCAATAAGAAAAATACTGTAGGTATTCTCATAGGTAATCCTTTTCATAAATAGTGGCAACATGTAGATTAAATTGCATCCTTAGTCCAGTAAATTTTAATATCACTAAAATGGGGAAGCTTTTACAGTTTAATATACTGATGTATAAAACATATGGTTGTGCGCATAGGGCATTTATACTATGCCACCTTTTCCTGTATGCAATATATTGTTGAGCGCGAATATTCGAATAGCGAATATTGCCAAATTGATAATTAGCGAATATTGCGAATATAGCGCTATATATTCACAATTTCGAATATTCATTTTTATTTTATTTTTTTAAATGTTAATCCTTGTTGCTCTCTGGTTGTCTTCCCACTTCCCAAAAGCTGTTCTTACCTGTCCAGGGGATTACAACTTAATCAAATTTGTGAGATCGTGATTCTCACATCCGACAGTACATTTTAGCATGGAGGCATTCCCATTAGGGAGCGTCCTGCTCCATGCACACAGGAAGTCGGCAGAAGCGGCAACGTGCATTAACTGGAGCGGGCAGGAAGCCAGGAATCCTCCGGACAGGTAAGAACAGCTTTTGGGAAGTGGGAAGACAACCAGAGAGCAACAAGGATTAACAGCTAAAAAAAAAAGAAAAAAATTGAATATTCAAAATAGCGAATATATACCGCTATATTCGCAATATTCACAAATTATCGAAGTTGCGATATTCGCGATAAAAATTCGCTATTCGAATATTGATGCTCAACACTACTGATGGGGGCACTATTACTTTGTGGGGCACAAATAGGGTGTACTATTACTGTATGGGGCCACAGGGGCATTGTAACCATCTGTGGAACTATGGATGGTGCCCTTATGAAAAGGTGAGAAAGAGCTGGAGAGGATACCAGAAAGGTGAGAATCCTAAGATACCTGCGCGTTAAATTCTAGAGACAATTTTGTCAGGCAGTCTACGTGAAATAGAGAAAGAGAAGGGAACTGAAGGTCTCGAATCAGTGGAGTCATCACCTGTCCTACAATCCAGCGATCATGGGATTCTAGGAGCCGGACCTGCTGCAATGTGTGGTTTTCTTTATAAAGAGGATATTTGTTCCTGCAACTCCTCTACTGCAGTCCTAGTAACTGTGCCTCTAGGCCACTTTCAGCTAAATAATTAGAATTACTGTAGCTTAAATATGTAATTAAACAAAAAAGTTTGTGTTCACGCCAAACTAATATTTGCATGGATCCAGAGATGGTTGACACTGTTATGACCACATTGTATGTGGAAATTATTTTTAAATGTGTGCAACTTACATACAAATTTTATGCTAAAATGATCTAGAAGCAATATCCATGCATAAATAATATATTTTGTCCGGTGAGATGCCACTTTATTAAGCATATTTTTTATTTTTAATGACTTACAGTATACAAAATTGAATGGATAGCTAAAGGCTGCCCTGAGGAGCAAGTTATGCAAGCAGTACCCTATTTGCATATGATTTGTTATATGCTGTAGATAGTACTGGTTTCTTCACTGTCCAACAAAATATAAAGATACTGGGGGCATTTACTAACCTAAATAGGTTGCATATTTTGTTACACGCCATTTGTAAGGCAAAATGTGCAACATTTCTCTTTTCATTTTTCAGAAGTGGCGAGAAAAGAGGGCGTGCGGCACCTCTGGCCCACCACATTTATCTTTCTTCACTTCAGTTTTCTGGCATGGAGAAAAACTTTAATCTATGGCAGCTAGGAGGCTGCAATAAATTTAAGTGTGTTGCACAGCCAGAAAATGCGCCCTATGTATGAAAGGTGGGAATCAAGACCGGCATGTAATCCACCGGTCTTGAGAAGTGTCCCCCAATGCTTTTTCATCTGAAATAAGCCAATGTGTTATTTTGTTGATTTTTGCTATTCTATTTGTTCAAGTGTGGCTAGCAAAAATGGAAAGAACATACAAACTCCATGCAGATATTGTCCTTGGTCAGATTTGAACCTAGGACCCCAGCGCTACAAGGCATGAGTACTAACCACTGAGGCTCAATGCTCTCCATAATGGCTGATGACAAACGCTAGGGATTTGACATGCCCTAATTGCAGTCTTCATAGTGGGAATATAAAGACCAAAAGAAGGACAAGTTGTCTTAATTCTACAAGCAGGAGTTTAAGAATGTATCTTCAGTCCTTAAAAAGGTTTTCTCACTTTAGCAAATAGCATTTATTATGTAGAGGAACTTAATAAAAGGCACTTACTAATGTATTGGTATTATCCATATTGCTTCCTTTCTGGCTGGATTCATTTTTTCATCACATTATACAGTGCTTGTTTCCATGGTTACGACCACCCTTCAATCCATCAGTGGTGGTCGTGTGCTTGCACACTATAGAAAAAAGCACTAGCCTATGGGCACTCCGACGGTCTCAGACATCAAATAGGCTGTCACTTTTTCCTATAGTGTGCAAGCACAGCCACGGCTGCTGGATTGCCGGGTAGTCTTAACTCCTGGAAATGAGCAGTGTATAATGTGATGGAAAAAAAACCCAGCCAGCAAAGGAGGCACTATGGAAAATCATAATACATTAGTAAGTGCCTTATATTAACTTCTTCTATATCATAAATATCATTTGCTGAAGAGAGACAACCCCTTTAAATGGGAAATAATATATGTACAATGGCTCAAAATGGTGAAAATAAATAAAAGAAAGGCATAGTCACCTCAAGAATCTTCCACTGCTCTTATCCTGAGGTTGCCTGGTCTCTAGTCTCTACTTTATGCCGTAGTCATGGAAACTAGTGGCTGCTATAGCCAATCATTGACCACATAAATTACCCACTACAGCCATTTATTGGCTTTTGTGGTCACATGTCCCAGTGCCAGGACATCATCATTGTAATAGACGTAGAGGACAGGGGACCAGGAATCTTCAAAATGGGATCAACTTTTTATCTTTGTGGTGAATATACCTTTTTTATTCCTTATTACCCTTCCCAAGACATTGCATTACTTATGTATTTTCCACTAGAAAACCTCTTTAAAGTTTGGCATTATAGTTGGATAATCATTCAACCACAGCTATCACCCTTTACTTCACTCAGTAAAATACTGTATGTACAGTTGTGTCATATAGCATTGTCAATCACTAAGACATGGAAATTTAATTACGATTACATCATCCACTTCAGTGGCGCCATAGGTGGCCACCTACTCTTTCTATCATATGACTCAGCCCTGCATAAATGAGCCATGTTGGTCAAGCATAAAAATGTACATTCCTTGATAGACATTTTTCAGCACAGCACTTAGCAGCTCTTATATATCTGTTTTATCCTGAGGTCTTGGGCTGTATAGGAGAGGTTTCAACATTACAGGGCCAATCAGTCACACTAAACCTCATATTTATCATTTAAAATAAACATGGTTCTGATCTCCTCCTACCACCACGAAGATCTTTTCTGAGTTTTACCAAATGTTTAAAAGAAAAAAAGAAATATTTGTAAAGTAGTGTGGTGTGGTGTGCCAGAGAAATAAATTATCTTAAGACATATAGAATGAGTTTGTTTTATGGGATGTACACAAAGAACTAATAGACACATATTGGTTTATTTTTGGTTGAGTAAGATTAGTGAAATTCTTGTTCTCTTACACTTGCAGGTTCTTAACCATCTGCATAAGAAGTTAAGGAACATGTCAAAGAAGTCAGAAGCTTCAAAGAAAAAGGTAAGTTTTTATTTTAAAAAGTTAGAAAGATCCAATCTACACTTCAGAGAAGAGAGAAATAAGCCTTGCACCAGACACCTAACTCAAGGAAACACCAACAAAAATCACTCTACATGCAAGGAGTCCCAAACAAAATTCATAATAAGAACTTTTTTGAGATGTGGATATATAATATATATATATATATATATATATATATATTATAAAACTAAAAATAAAAAATGAATGCAATGGGAGATAAATAATGGAGCACAACTAACATTAGGGGATATTACAGTAATCACAATAAGTGGCGTCTATAAGTCTGCCTATAGCCATACTTAAAGGAAGTGTCTCACCAAAAATGTATTTGCCAGTCAAACCAGATAGTAACACATCTCCTTTTTTATAATCTGTTTTTATTTTTTGATTGTAGATTTTTTTTATTTCCTGAACACTATTATGGGAGCAGCCATCTTGCCTGAGCTTCACCACGCTGCTCCAACAGTGAAAAAGTACACCTTTCAGACACACAGAAAGTTCATCTGATATGGTCGAATCCGACAAAGTGACTTTGACTTCTACAAGAATCGGTGCTCTTAATCCCTATAATATTAAAGGAGACGGCCCAACATAGTGAAGTCCCTCAAGTCCTTTATCTTATAAAAATCATATAAAATAAGTGGCACTTCTCTCGCCAATTGCCCAACTCCGGTTTCGCCTCCGCTTCGACAGGGGCATCTGCAAATCCTATTCGGTTCTTCCTTTTAATGGCGATGTGGGCATTAACCCAAAAGGTCTTTTTACAATTAGAGTCATTTCCACAATTTTAGTATTAAAACATATTAATATATTATTATATAATATTCACATACCACATAGTTATTATCCTTCTCCATAAAATGACACACAATTATTATCCTTCCCATAAAATCAACATATTGATCCAGCTAATATCCCTATCTCCACCTCCTTATTCCGATCACAGGGTTCCTAATATCCAATCCACATCAACTACCCCATTTTCTCAATGAGTTAACTACCACGTGTCTAATAGTTCCCGCAATCACATGTTCCTCTCTCAATTACTAGCCCCACATTTTATTCATTGCTAATGAGCCTCCCAATCACATGTTAATGCCAACCAATGAATACAGAAACATCTAGCAACCATACTAAAGTAGCCGCAATCCTCTCTATCTCCCTACTACTCAAGCCTTGATGTCAAACTCTACAATCAATCCATCCAGTTGCAAGGTGCCAAGTCTGTATATCCACTCAACTTCCATTCTATTTATTTTCACCACCGGATCTCCTCCTCTCCATTTCCCACGGACACATTTTAGGCCTACAAAACCCAATCCCTCTTGGTTTTTATTATGCACCTTTTTTAAAATGGGCTGAAACAGTATGTGTTTCTAGTCCTTTCTTAATATTGCGAATATGCTGTTGAATTCTTTTCTCGTTGTACGTCCTACATACTGGAGGCCACATGGGCACTCCAGGATGTAGACGACCCCCATATGTTCACATGTGAGGTCTCCCTTAATTCTACATGTAGCCACATTACTTCTAGACACCACTTCTTCAATCCTGGGCAACCTTTTCTTTCTAGCATGATTTTTATAGGGTAGACAGAAGCCGCACCATGTAAATAGGTGTTTTGCACTTTCTCCTATTTTAATGGTAAATGACTATGCACTATTTTATCTTTCATACTTGGTGCCATTTTAAAAATAATATCGGGATTCTTTGGAATAATCCCCCTCAACACAGAGTCATTCTTCAATACCGACAATTCTTTTCAATTGCACTTTTCATTTGTCCGGCATTATTACTATATTGAGTAATGAAGCTCAATCGAAAATCTTTCTTATCCTTTTCTTTACAGTTACTTTCCTGATCTGCTCCTCTTTTCATCTCCTTCCCTTCCCTTGCTACTACTTTCATACAGTCCAATAGATCTTCATACAGGTGCTCTGCTCTTGGACTGTATGAAAGTACTAGCAAGGGAAGGGGAGGAGATGATAAGAGGAGCAGACTAGGAAAGTAACTATAAAGGAAAGATTTTCGATTGAGCTTCATTACTAAATATAGTAATAATCCTGGACAAATAAAAAGTGCAATTAAAAAGAATTGGTCGGTATTGAAGAATAACTTTTTGTTATGGGGGATTATTCAAAAGAATTCCGATATTATTTTTAAAAGGGCACCAAGTATGAAATACAAAATAGTGCATAGTCATTTAATATTAAAACAGGAGAAAGTGGAAAAACACCTATTTACATGGTGTGGCTTCTGTCTTCCCTGTAAAAATCGTGGTAGAAAGAAAAGCTTGCCCAGGATTGAAGAAGTGGTGTCTAGAAGTAATGTGGCTACATGTAGAATTACGGGAGAGCTCACATGTGAACATATGGGAGTCGTCTACATCCTGGAGTGCCCATGTGGCCTCCAGTATGTAGGACGTACAACGAGAAAATAATTCAACAGCATATTCACAATATTAAGAAAGGACTAGAAATACATTCTGTTTCAGCCCATTTTAAAAAAGGTGCATAAAACCTGGAAAGATTGGGTTTTGTAGGGCTGGACTGTGTCTGAGGGAAATAGAGAGAAGGAGATCGGTAGCGAAAATAAATAGAAAGGAAGTTGAGTGGATATATAGACTTGGTACCTTGCAAATGGATGGCTAGAATATAGAGTTTGACATCAAGGCTTGCGTAGTAGGGAGATAGAGAGGATTGCGGATACTTTACTATGGTTGCTAGATGTTTCTGTATTCATTGGTTGGCATTAACATGTGATTGGGAGGCTCATTAGCAATGAATGAAATGTGGGGCTAGTAATTGAGAGAGCAACATGTGATTGCGGGAACTATTAGACACGTGGTAGTGAACTCATTGAGAAAATAGGGTAGTTGATGTGGATTGGATATTAGGAACCATGCAATCAGAATAAAGAGGTGGAGATAGGGATATTACCTGGATCAATATGTTGATTTTATGGGAAGGATAATAATTGTGTCCTTTTATGGAAAAGGATAATGATGACTATGTGGTATGTGATTATTGTGTAATATGAATTGTAGTGATATTATTATGTTTTAATGCTGAATGTATTTTTTTTAAATTATGGAAAGGACTTTAATTGTAAAAATACCTTTTGGGTTAATGCCCACATCGCCAATAAAAGGAACTACCGAATAGGATTTGCAAATGCCCCTGACAAAGCGGAGGCGAAACCCGGGTTGGGCAATCGGTGAGAGGAGTGCCACTTATTTTATATGACTAAGATTTTATGGAATTTGTGAGTATAATAAATGATTTTATAAGATAAAGAACTTGCGGGACATCACTATGTTGGGCCGTCTTCTTTAATATTATAGGGATTAAGAGCACCTATTCTTGTGGAAGTCAAAGTCACTTTGTCAGATTCGTCCATATCAGATGAACTTTCTGTGTGTATGAAAGGTGTACTTTTTCACTGCTGGAGCAGCACGGTTTTACTACTTTATATGGACTCTTTGTGAACAATACCCACCTCATGACAAATCTGCAGCGCTCCAAGTGTAACATTGACTTGGGATTTAAAGACTTGTGCCTTTTTGTTTTAATTTTATTTTTAAATCTATATAATATTGCCCGAGCTGTTCTTAGCAGCATTTAGAAAATTGCTTTATGGCAGCCCTATGGGCCATAGACACAATGGACAGGAGGGGACCCCATTGACTAACATTGGAATGTTTTCTAGGTATGTTCTGTGAACTGTGCAGAGGTCATTGTACAAGGAAAGAATAGCTCTGACAATCATTCATTGTGAATGGTGGATCCTGTCTTATCTACACACAGAACATTTTCAAAACATTTTAAAAAATATGCTAAATATAAAAAAGTGATTTAAACAGCAGGTCATTTTCTGATGACACATTCCCTTTAACCACTTCCTGATTCCGCAATATTCTGTTTATTTATTTATTTTTTCATTTATTTTTTTCTTTATTCTCTGCAGTCCAGGAGCCATAACTTTTTAATTTTCCATTCAGATGAAAATGACATTTTTTTAAAAAAAATAACTTATTTTGTGGGTTAGTACAATTACAGCAATACCGCACTTTTTAATTTATCTTGTGTTTTAACACTGATCGCTTAACCCATAGATGGCAATGGTATACCATCGCAGAGGAGATTTTCAGCAACTGGGAGTTCAGCACTCCCTGTAAATGACCATTCAGATGCTGTGGTCAAAATTGAACACGACGTCTTAGGAGATAGAATCTGTGATCGGCATTGTCTCAGATCAAGGACTCAGCCAATGGGTGTCTGCTGTGTTAAACAGCAGGCACCCAATGGTTATGGTGCCTGCTCAGCTTCTGTACAAAAGTAATTAAACAAAACAATTAATAATGGAGCACATACAGTAGTATTAGATGTTTCAAAAATCACAATAAATGTATATAAATCTGCCTCTAGCCATACATAAATTACCATATAAAGTGCTTAGTTCAAATTAAGATAAACATATAGGACACAATTGCACAAAGCAAAGCACTAACCGCCCTAGAGTAATACAGAGTAAGCCATAAGATAGAGTATTAAGTGCATACAATGAATATCCAAACTACCCTATAACTCCTGCCCCAGCACATGTTTTGCTTGCTTGATCCCCTTACAAAAGTGCAATCAAGACACCTTTTGAGGCAGGAGTCACAGAGCTGTCTGTACATCCATTGGTTGGTTAGTTTGTTCTTTGCTTTATGAATTTTTGTCCTACATTTTTATCTTATTTTGCATTAAGCACTTTATATGAATATTTATGCATGACTATAGGCAGATTTATATACACTTACTGTGACCTCTGTAACATCTTATAGTACTGCATGTGCTCCATTATTTATTAACTACTCCATTTTTATGTTTTGTTTTATTTATATTTTTATGTTTTATTTATGTATTATGTTTTGTTTATTTTATTTGTAATATCTATCAATAAAAAGTGTTATTTATATAGATTTTTTTGTGGATCTTCTTTTATGTATAGCTATTATACAGTTAGTAAGATGTTTATAAAGAGTTATTTTTATGAATGCATAGGAATATAAAAATCAATGTATCGAGTTACCATATTTTATTGTTGTGAACTCTGCTACAGTATTTCTACAGAAACAAGGGTGTAACTAGTAATCATAGGGCCCATAGCGGAAGTTTAAATGGGAAACTACTCTGTTGCAATAGATACAGAAATAGCAATTGTTAACTTGACAGATGGTACGTTGCACTATTAAGGAAGCATGTGAAAATGCTATGTTAATAACATAGTGCACCATCTGTCTAGTTAATCATTGCTACCAGTGTTGCGGAAAGCGAGCTTCGGATGCTTCATCCAAAGTCGCTTTGTGCAAAACTTAATACTGTACAGATCCATCTCCATACAGTATTAGAATGTATGAGCTCTGATGAGCCAAAGTAACTTAATCGTGACGTCACGTTTGATTTTGTTGAATAACTTCGAAAACCACTACTTTAAAACAAACTTGGCTTCCATTCCGAGGTGCTAATCAGAACCAAAGCCAAGTCATTTTTAAGTACTGTGCTAAATCAATAGTGGTTGCTCGATTTCATAACTGTGAAATAACTGTAATAACTTACACAATTTTTGACTTGGCCTGTTTCTCACCTTGATTTGTTGATTAAGCCCTTCTACACTGCTTACTCTCTGGTCTTGAAGTGCTCCTGACCCTGACCCTTTGGTTCGTATTTGACTATTTTTCTGTCTGGCACTTGAACAACATGCTTGGTATCTGGAGAACCCATCCTAGCTCTGATCCCTGTGTTATCTATGATTATGCACCTGCCCGACCTACAGACATCATTCCCTGAGCCATCCTTATTCCTGGCTTTGTTCCTGCGTAACCAACTACCAGTCAGCGCAGCCATGTTCAACCTTTCTCATGGGGGCAGGGGTGAAAACTGGATTTCCCTTTGACTCCGCTACTCAGTTTAGCTTGGGCCAAGTTGTGGTGAGAAAATTGAATTTGAATTGTAGATATCCTGGTTTGTATTATTTAATTTTTTTGCCCATGTCCTCTTATGATTGGTTTTAAGCCCAAATCCTGAAAAAACTCTTTAAATAATTCCAGATAAAATTAATTTCAGATATAATAATCATCAGGAAGGCCTATTATAGTTTTCTGCTAAAAGCTTCCTTCCTCATCAACATCAACTTTTGCAGGGGACCCACAGAAAAAAATAGAGTACTTTAGGACTAGGATGGAAGGTCTGTCCCAGCATTCTCTATAACTAGCGTGATTGGTAAGGAAATAATAATCTGTGATACGGTGCTGTAGATGAAGAAGCGTACACCAGCAGTCAAGCTCCCAGCATGATTTGCTTTACACCTGGATAATGTCTCATACAAGTAGTCTTAACAAAAATAAGTTAGTTTCTATTGCATACTTTGCAAGCTGGTAACTCTTTAATCTTGGGTGTCACTGTCAGAATTATGTGTAACCCATGGAATGCAGCAATCATTTTGTACTCATTAGGTAATTATATTTGAATTTTAGAAGGCACAAACATATAAGATAACATTTTACAGTCTATGATACAAAGCTAAAACCTGCCATATTTTGCTTCCAATTTCCAAGGACTCTACATTTGATGAACATTTGTACTATTTTGATGTTATATTTATCATATATTATGGATTTTGTACTCATTTGGCTGCCTATATGTGTCCCTATTTAGGACTTGGTGAATATAGGCATGTAGAGTGGCGTACACACAATCCATGGGGCCCCGGTGTGAAACTGATCCATGGGGCCCCCTCCTCGTCACAGCCCCCCCAACCTGCCTCCACCCCCTGTATGCTGTACACACTCAGGACAGTGAAGTGCCGGCCGGGGAGGGTAAGTATATTAAAGGGGCAGGCCGCGCAGAAACGAGGAGAACTGGGCAGTGGCTTGCCTAGGGTTTTTAGCACCCGGGGAGGGTCCTTTCTCTGGCACCCCTTCCTCGCCTCAATACTTTACCACATACCTCTTACATCCAGGGACATCTCCTGTCATGTAGAGCTTTTCTTTCCTCTTCTCCTCCATTTTACCCAGACCGCCATGACAAATTCTTTCAGCCACAATTCTTTCGTCTCTAGAGTTTGTAACACAGACACGTTAGATCTTTCAGTTTTTCTATCAATTTCTCCATCCTGGTCATCCTGCTGCCATTCCCAATACTGTGACCATTTTGCCCCCCAATGCCCCAGGTACTATACTGCTGAAAAAATAGTGACCCCAGTAGACATAATTGGGGTCATTTATCAAACTGGTGTAAATTAGAACTGGATTTCCAAAAGAGCTGTGAAAAATGAAAGGTGTAATCTGATTGGCTGCTATGGGCAACTAAGCCAGTTCTACTTTACACCAGTTTGATAAATTACCTCAAATATCCCTATAGTGTACACAGCAGCTATAATGTCCTCTAGAGTGCCCTCAGTAATAATAATAACACCCTATATTGTGCTCCAGGCAGTAATCCCTGTAAAGTGTCCCCAAAAATTATAGCATTGCCCCTACAGTGCTTCCACAATAGCAATGCCCCACACACTTCCCCATATAGTAATTTCCCCCACACTGCCCCCATATAGTAGTTTCCTCCACACAGAAATTCCCCCCCCAGACTGTAGTTTCCCCACACCAACACTGTAGTTTCCCCCACACTGTAGTTTCCCCCACACCGTAGTTTCCCCCACACAGTAATTTCCTCCCACCATAGTTCCCCCCACACCGTAGTTTCCCCCACACCGTAGTTTCCATCCCGGCAAAGGCGCACGCGATGACGTCATCACACACGCCTTTGCTGGGATTTCACTACCGCATAGGCCTCAGGCCTATTAGGCCTGAAGCCTATAGCGTTGACCAGCGGCGGGGCAGGGAATTATGCGGTCCCGTGCCCCGCCGCAGTATGGTGTTGGGTACAGCGCTACTGCAGGCGTCCAACTGCGACCACTGCGACCCCTGTATGTACGCACCTGGTTATGTGTGTTGGATGTATTGTCGGTCATAGCACAGTGTTGTAATTGTTCACAATGTTTCTAATTCTTGGCTTGTGTTTTTAAATAAATTATAGATTTTAATGTCGAGATGTGCAGCCTTTGTATGCGGTTTTGCCTTCTTTAATTTTACATAGAAAAGGTGCATGTCATCCACACCAGATTGCTTTGCCTCTCACAGGAATCATTCATATACTCATTGATCACAGTCTTATGGAAAAAATAAAAATTAAAAATATGCAGGAACATTTTAAAAAAGTGTGGTCATGTGTCCAGCATCAAATTTATATATATTCATTCCAGTAGATGGCTCCATTTATACTCCCTTTTCTTTGTTTCAAAAGCACAGAAAAGGTACAGAGAGAGAGGATAAAAATATAATTACAATAGTATTAATTCAATAATATAAAATGCAGTGCAGTGTAAACAAGACTATAAGTGGACGAGGGCAAACCACATCAACATGCCTACAGTTACCTTGAAATCAACATTAAAGTCATTAGGTTTAAGTGAACTCAATCTGAAAACCTAATGTAGCTCACATTTTTAAGTTGCGTCAATCTGTCACTACCTCGTTTAGATACAGTTACATGGTCCAGGACCATAAATCAGTCCTGTTCCCCATGTCCCATTTGTTTAAAGTGATTGAACACCAGCAAGTCTGTTCATTTATAGAGAGTCGGTGATTATTAAGTCTTGTTTTTAAATCACACGTAGTTTTCCCCACATAAATGTATCCACACGGACACCAAAGCACATAAACCACCCACGATGAATTGCAGGTGAGATAGTGCCTAATGGGGAATACTTCCTGTGTCATTGGATGCACAAAATGTGTCCCTGTCTTCATTAGTTTACAGTTAAATGCAGGAAAAAGAACCCTGGGTACATGTTCCCAAATATGTGGTTTTACTAATATCTGTTTTTGTAACATCAGATTTAACTTATCTGTTTTTGATGCTTTTGCATTGTCTGTAAACAGGAGAGGTGCTTTTTCAAAATGGGGGGATTTCCGGATGTTCATTTTTGAGTACTCCCCGATGTCTGCATATTATGGACTCAATGCTGGAACTCAACTCACTAAAAGTAGTAATTAAAGGAATCCTATCAGAATTTTAGAATACAATAACTAACCCCTATTAATCTTCTTGACCCAATTTTTATGTCTGTCGCTAAGTTTCTTGGATAACCCCTATTAATAAATGATTTACACATGTTGTCTAGGGCCATCTCAGCTAACTTATCCTGATCCACAATCCAGCGTACCCATAATTAGTGATGTCTGTGAAGGTTCTCATTTATCCAGGTCATGGTATATCTGTAAAGAATAAATCAAGTCAACTGGACTTGCTGTAGATTTTTTGAAAACGTTTCACTCGTTCTTCCAATGAGCTTTCTCAATTATGAGTGGCTTGTACAAGAATTTTCTGGGAATAAATATGTAACTGAATCAACATCTGGTAATTAGGTCCTAATTGGAGTCAGTAGGTGATGATGACCTCCCAGAAAAAGGTGTCAAGACAGCATTGTAAGTGGCAGACAATAGATGTCTAACCCCCCCCCCCCTCCCCTATTCAATAGTGATGAGCGAAGTTATGAAAAATTAGATTCTGCTGCTTTAACAAATTTTACAAAGTAATTTCATTTGTGGTGAATTACTTTGCGACTAAGTGAATTCCTTTGTATGTAGTGGGCGTAATGACAGGGAACTAATGACAGCGATTCTTCTGCCCCTATCATTGAACCCCTCAGATGCAGCGTTCATCACTGATCGTGGCATCTGAAGCTACAATTGCAGTCTTTAAGGGGATAATCAGGATGAAAAAAATACATACCCTATCCATTTGCTCATGGAGAGGCCATTGCAGTCATCTTGATTGAAGACACTGCATCAACACATCATCACGCTGGCCGGGCGCATTGACGTTATCACTGATGACATCACTGCGCCCGGCCAGCACGCTGTCGTGGTGATATCACATGTCACCCCGCACGAAATTTCGTATAATATCTTTAATCAAGATGGTTGCAACTGCCTTTCCACAAGTAAAAATGGATGAGGTGAGAATGTTTTTGATGTTTTTTTACCACCATTTTTGGGAAAAATAGTTTCATTGCCACGAATAATGAGGAAATTTGGTTTTGTGACAAATCAAATTTTTCCTGAAATTCGAAGTCAATTAATTTCAATTCTCTCAACACTATCCTTAATAATTGAATCTATGGTAATGAGTTCATCATCCTTCTCAGATGGAAATTTCGGTATTGTAACAAAGTATTTTTATCTGTTGGTTTAACATGTAAATTAGTATGCAAAGTACCATGTTTAATGTAAACTAACCTGTCCAAAAATTGCAATGACATTTCCGAATGTGTAAGAGTAAATTTGATACCTTCATCTGTAATGCTAAGGTAGACATGGAAAGCCTGCAGTGTTTGTGAGTGTACCTCTACCACCTCAGAGCATGCGGAAAGTGGGGAGATGCATAGGTGAATCGCTCCTCCACACCTCGGACAAAAATATTGACATTCGATCCCATTGCTATGACCACCTGTTGCAAAAGAAAACCCCATTTAACCCCTTAAGGACACAGCCATATTTCACCTTAAGGACCAGGCCATTTCTTTGCAAATCTGACCAATGTGACTTTATGTGGTGATAACGTTAAAACGCTTTCACTTTTCTAGGCCATTCGGAGATTGTTTTCTCTTCACATATTGTACTTGATGACAGTGGTAAAATTGAGTTACCAAAAATTTTAAAAAATTAGCAAATTTCCAAGTTTCAACTTCTCTACTTCTATAATACATAGTAATACCTTCAAAAATAGTTATTAATTTACATTTCCCATATGTCTACTTCATGTATGAATAATTTTGGGAATGCCATTTTATTTTTTGGAGATGTTACAAGGCTTAGAAGTTTAGAAGCAAAATTTTTAACCCACTTTTTAAGGACCAGTTCAGGTCTAAAGTCACTTTGTGAGGCTTACATAATAAAAATAACCCAAAAATGACCCCATTCTAGAAATTACACCCCTCAAGATATTCAAAACTGATATTACAAATGTCGTTTACACTTTAGGTGTTCCATCAGAGTTAATGGCAAATGGAGATAACATTTCAGAATTTAGATTTTTTGGTAAATTTTCAATTTTAATAAATTTTTTCAAGTAACAAAGCAAGGGTTAACAGCTAAACAAAACTCAATATTTATTGCCCTGATTCTGTAGTTTATAGAAACACCCTATATGTGGTCATAAACTGCTGTATGGCCAAACAGCAGGGCACAGGAGGAAGGGAACGCCATATGGTTTTTGGAAGGCAGATTTTACTGGACTGTTTTTTAGACACCATGTCCCATTTGAGGCCCCCCTGATGCACCCCTACAGTAGAAACTCCAAAAAAGTGACCCCAATTTGGAAACTACGGGATTAGGTGGCAGTTTTGTTGGTACTATTTTAGGGTAAATATGATTTTTGGTTACTCTATATTACACTTTTTTTGATGAAAGGTAGCAAAAAATAGTTTGTACTCTAGGGGTGCATCAGGGGGACTTCAAATGGGACGTGTCAAAAAAACAGTCAATCAAAATCTGCCTTCCAAAAACCATATGGCGTTCCCTTCCTTCTGTGCCCTGCTGTTTGGCCATACAGCAGTTTACAACCACATATGGGGTTTTTCTGCAAACTACAGAATCAGGGCAATAACTATTGAGTTTTGATTGGCTGTTAATTGCAAAAAAATAGCTGTTTTGGGATCGTTTTTATTTTTTGTTATTTACATTGTTGATCTTAAAGGTTAGATCGTGTGCTATTTCTGTAGAGCAGTTTGTTACGGATGCGACAATACTAAATATCACTGCTTTTTGGGAGGTTTTGTTTCAGTTTTACATACTAAAAATCGTTTTTTTCAAAAATGCTTTATTGTCTCCACATTCTGAAAGCCATATTTTTTTATTTTTTTGGGGTGACTGTCTTATGTAGAGGCTCATTTTTTGCGGGATTAGGTGGCGGTTTGATTGACACTATCTTGGGGTGAATATGTCATTTTGTTTGCTTGCTATTACACTTTTTATGATGTAAGGTGACAAAAGTGGCTCTTGACACTGTATTTATATTATTTTTGCTGTGTTCACTTGAGGGGTTAGGTCATGTGTTATTTTTATATAGCATGTTGTTACGGACACGGCGATACTTAATATGTATATGTTTTATTTATTTATTTAAGTTTTACACAATAATATCATTTAAAAAAAAAAATCATGTTTTAATGTCTCCATAGACTGAGAGCCATATTTTTTTATTTTTCTTTGGCAATTGTCATATGTAGGGTATCATTTTTTGTGGGATGAGATGACGGTTTGATTGGCACTATTTTGGGAGGCATATTTTGATCGCTTGCTATTACGCTTTTTGTGATGTGAGGTGACAAAAATAGTTTTTTGACACTGTTTTTATTAAAAATCTTTACGGTATTTACCTGAGGGGTTAGATCATGTGATATTTTTATAGAGCAGGTTTTTACGGATTTTACTTTTTATTTTTTTATTTTACCTTAACACAATAACAGCATTTTAGATAAGAAAATCATGTTTTAGTGTCTCCAGTGTCTGAGAGACATATTTTTTTTATTTTTTGGCTATTGATTGTGCCATGTAGGGGCTCATTTTTTGCGGGATGATATGTCGGTTTGATTGGTACAATTTTGGGAGGCAGGTGCCTTTTCGATTACTTGGTATTACACTTTTTGTGATGCAGGTTTTTACGGACGCGGCGATACTTAATATGTGTATTGTATTTATTTTAATTTTTTTTTATTCAGTGATAAATGTGTTGTTTTATTTTTACCTTTTTTCACTTTTTTTAAACATTTATTGACCCAGACCCACTTGGTTCTTAAAGATCCAGTGGGTCTGATGTCTGTATAATACAGTACAGTACACTATATAGTGTACTGTACTGTATTTTTCACTTTACACAGTCTGATCATACTTCAGCCTTTAGCAGAATTCTGATCAGAGTTACTATTACCATGGCAAGCAGGACACCTGTGAAGGCGTCCTGTTGCCATGGTAGCCATCACCCGCTGCCAGAACAGGTGATGCGGAGGGGGGCCCCCTCCCTATGTTATCCCATCAAGAATCGGGGCTGCAAGGGCACAGCAGCCCCCGATGGGAGAGGGAGGGAGCTCCCTCACTTTTAACCCCTTCCATACAGCGGTCCCTATGGACCGCGGCATGGAAGGGTTAAACAGCTGACATCACAGCACAGATGTCAGCCGTTTATAGCAGAGTGTCAGCACCAGAGCTTTTTATGGGATTACTAACAAAGGGGAGAATACATACGCACATTTCTATTTCCAAACAATAGTTTTATTTTTATATTTTTCTCCTTTCACCTCACCAACTTAAACTATTGTGTTCTGATCCATCACATAAAATTCAAATTACCAAAACATTGAACTTAAGGCTGTAATGTAACAAAACGAAAACAAAAACGTCAAAGGGGGTGTAAATACTTTTGCAAGGCACTGTATATATATATATATATATATATATATATATACACACACACACACAGACACAGTATATATACAGTGCTGCCCATAATTATTCATACCCCTGGCAAATTTTGACTTAAAGTTACTTTTATTCAACCAGCAAGTCATTTTTTGATGGGAAATGACATAGGTGTCCCCCAAAAGATAATACGACGATGTACAAGAGGCATTATTGTGGAAAAAAACATTTCTCAGTTTTTATTTACATTTGAGCAAAAAGTATCTAGTTCAAAATTATTCATACCCTCCTCAATAATCAATAGAAAAGCCTTTATTGGCTATTACAGCAATCAAACGCTTCTTGTAATTGCAGACCAGCCTTTTTCATGTCTCCACAGCTATTTTTGCTGATTCATCTTTAGCAATGAGCTCCAAATCTTTCAGGTTGGAGGGTCTTCTTGCCATCACCCTGATCTTTAGCTCCCTCCACAGATTCTCAACTGGATTCAAGTCTGGACTCTGGCTGGGCCACTCCAAAACGTTAATGTTGTTGTCTGCTAACCATTTCTTCACAACTTTTGCTGTGTGTTTTGAGTCATTGTCATGCTGAAATGTCCATTGGTGCCCAAGGCCAAGTTTCTCTGCAGACTGCCTGATGTTGTCGTTGAGAATCCTCATGTATTGCTCTTTTTTCATTTTTTACTGCGATTAGGTTCCCTGGTCCATTGGCTGAAAAACACCCCCAAAGCATTAGGTTCCCACCACCATGTTTGACAGTGGGGATGGTGTTCTTTGGGTTGAAGGCTTCTTTTTCCGCCAAATGAAGGAAACATCATTGTGACCAAACAATTCAATTTTTGTTTCATCTAACCATAACACAGAAGACGAGAAGTCTTCTTCTTTGTCCAGATGAGCTTTTGCAAAGGCCAAGCGAGCTTTTGTGTGCCTTATCTGGAGAAGTGGCGTCCTCCTTGGTCTGCATCCGTGGAACCCAGCAGTGTGCAGTGTCCGTTAGATTGTCTGCCTTGAGACATTGCCACCAGCAGAGCCCAGATTCACCAGGATGGCCTTGGTGGTGATCCTTGGATTCTTTTTCACCTCTCTAACTATCCTCCTGGCCAGCACAGGTGTCACTTTTGGATTCCGACCACGTCCCGAGATTTTCCACAGTGCGGAACATCTTCTATTTTTTAATAACACTTTGCACTGTAGCCATTGGAACTTGAAAACATTTATAAATGGCCTTGTAGCCCTTTCCTGACTTGTGAGCAGCCACAATGCGCAGCCGCAGGTCCTCACTGAGCTCCTTTGTCTTAGCCATGACTGTCCACAAACCAACTGCAGAGAGCTGCTGTTTTTAACCCGTTGAGTTGATTAAAACAGCTGTTCCCAATTAATCAGGGTAATTAGGATGTTTTAGAACAGCTTGGACTATTTGGAATAGTATATAACTTTGGATTTTCCCACAGACTGTGACAGTTTGTGAAGGGTATGATTAATTTTGGACTGGACACGCTTCAAATGTAATTAAAAGCTGAAAAATGTTTTTTTTTCCACAATAATGCCTCTTGTACATCATCTTATTATCTTTTGGGAGACACCTATGTCATTTCCCATCAAAAAATTACTTGCTGGTCGAATAAAAGTAACTTTAAGTCAAAATTTGCCAGGGGTATGAATAATTATGGGCAGCACTGTATGTATTAAACAACACTTTCTTGTTCATTGACCTCTATCAATTGTTTATGGCCAGTTCTTTTTTGCCTGTGCCAGAGAGACCTGGTGCAAAAGTTGCCATTATGTGCACTTTTCAGTTGTCCATAGCTAGATAAAGTCTGTTTGTCTCAGAGAGATGTTAAGAGGCAACTGGACACATAACTAACCCAATAGAAAACTAGTACAAGAAAGTACACTTGAAAGAAAAGAAACTGGTGGACAGCACATATATGAATAGGCCATTAAAATATAGCTAACAATAGGTCCTTCACTATATTTTATATACATTATACACAGAGCATTGTGGATTGAATAAAAAGCAAAAGAAAATATACCAAAGGAAGGCTTGTATGACTTATAAAGTTAATTATGTGTTCTCTGCGTTGGTATGACACTGTACATTTATGTATAATTTTCACCTAATGGATTGAAAGTAATGTAAGCCTTTTATCAGATCCATTATTCAGATAATTACCTCAATATATACATTGTTAGGCTAGGGCATCAAAGGAGACCTAACTGCAGATTGCATGAGCAGAACTACTGAAAGAGAGAAAATAAACACAATAACATCAAATGTTAGAAAATAAAAAAGAAATACAAGTTACCTCTTCTTTTCACTGGTAACCCAGCATATCAGCTCCATCAGACTGCTTATAAGGAGCCTGCAAGGGCGTTGCTAGGGTCTCAAAAGATGTGGGGCCAAAGCACCAATGAATATGGCCCAGTTTTCTAATCCCCCCCCCACCACGCACCGCATTTTGCTGTACTTGCCATACAGCATCACATATCTCTAACATCCAGGGTCTCCTAAGTAATGTCTCCTCTGATATAGATCTTCTCTGTCATCATCTTCTCCATTTGGTCCTCACAACTTCTTTCAGTCGCCTTGTCTATGCAGAGTGTAACACACAGACATCTTAGCTTCCTCACATTTCTATCATCATCCCCCAACCTCGAGTCCCCACAATGTTATCCTGCTGCTCGCTGTGCTCCACAATACCCCCAAATACTGTCCTGAAGAAAAATTAGTGCCCCCATTGTAATAGTGCTCATCATAGTCCCACCAATAGCAATTCCCTTCTAGAATGCCCTCATTAGAAATACTGCCCCCTACAATTCCCCCAACAATGATATTGCTCCCCAAGAATGTCCCCATTAGCAATACTGCCCCCAACAGTGATAATGCTCCACAAGATTGCCCCCATTAGTAGAAGAGCCCTCCAGTATTAATAATACCCTCACAGAGCCCCCAGTAGAAATAAAGCCCCCTATTGTTCCCCCAGTGGTAATATAGCTATCTACAGACCCCCTCAGTAGTAATAAGGCCCCTCATAGTGCTCTTAGTAAATTAAGGCAAAACTAGAAGTTCCTAATAGAGATGAGCAAATTTCTCAAAAATTCAATTTGGTCAGTTCACTGAATTTTCCAAAAAGATTTGATTCGATCCGAATTTATTTGTTTCGAGTCGCGTTAAAAAACAGCTACTTCCTGGCTGCAGAGAGCCTGTATAGTGGTGTAGTGCCTTGCAGAAACACGCATAGGGAGTCTTCTGTAGTAGTGAAACAATACTGTGAGTCAGCATGAAACGCACATGACAGGCATCACTCTTAGAATCACTGCACACTTCACTTCTTTGGGCACTTACGGGCCAAAACTGACCAAATAACTCAAGTGTGAACTCAGCCTTAAAAGTAAATTTGAGCGCCAGGTATATAGAACCGTGCAGAGGCCCAAGATCTTACTATAGCGTGAAAGAGCGCACTTCTTTTACACCGCCATCAGCTGATTCCACATAGATATCTACAGAACCTGTTCTATTAAACGCTGTATACAAGTAGAGCCCCCTGACAGAGTGGAGAGGGTGTCAGCAGTAAGTTTGTGTTGACATCACTGATTATTTTGCCCTTCCTCTGAACTGTCAGAACAATAAACCCCAAAAAACGGATCCGGTCATTGAGCATCTGCCTTCACTCGGTCAGCATTTGGTCAGTAATCCATCAGTACTGCTAAAGGCAAAAAAAAAAACAGCAGTGGATCCAAAACAGAGATGACACGTGAATGGAATATTTGCATGTCTTCTGTGTTTTGTACCCACTCCTGCTTTTGGCTACCAAATCACAAGCCAATTCTGATGCAAAATAGGGACCATGTCATACAGGCCTTACAGCTGCTACATGGACAGGATCCATTGTGCGTCTAATTTTTCCTTCCTTTTGGCAGATCAGAAGAAGGGTAAAATAAATGATGATGTCAACCAGGCCAAAAAGGCAAAATAGTGGCCCAGTGATGGAGTGGGGAGGGTGGGAACAGCATGAGAAGTCCACAGAGTGGCCCAATGACAGTGTTGAGGTGGCAGCAGCATGAGGAGACGACAGAGTGGTGAGGTGGCAGCAGCATGCATGAGGAGACAACAGAGTGGTGAGGTGGCAGCAGGAGGAATATTTCCTATTAATACACCCCATAAATAACTGTAGTACAATGTAACTTCACCGCAAAACAGGAATTAAGGTGTATCATTTTTACTATTAATAAACCCCCCAAAAAAGTAAAACAATCAAAATTCACAGCAGAGGCTAATAGGACATACCAGGGACATAGCTAAAGGCTTATGGGCCCTGGTGCAAGGGTTCAGCTTGGGCCCCATCCCCCTTATCTCAGCGCTGGTGCACCTAGATTTTCTGATGTCCAAGGCGCCCCCTCCCCCTCCATGCCAAATTCTGAAACGCCCCACCCCCTCTCCATGCCAAATTCTCAACCTAACTCCTTCCCTCCAGTCCTACTGTTAAAGGGGTTGTCCTCTTTTTGCTACTGATGATACTGATGACTGGCACTACCGACGATCAGCTGTTTGAAGAGAGGGCAGTGCTCATATGAGAGCTGCTTTCTCTGCTCTGTTAACCTGCTCGCCATAGCATTTGCTGTGATAAGCAGGTAAGCAGGGCAGAGAAGGCAGCACTCACACGAAAAAAAAAAAGCGGACAACCCCTTTAACCACTTCAGCCCCCCTAGCTTAAACACCCTTAATGATCAGGCCACTTTTTACAATTCTGCACTACACTACTTTCACCGTTTATTGCTCCATCATGCAGCTTACCACCCAAATGAATTTTACCTCCTTTTCTTCTCACTAAATGTTTCTTCAGGTGCTAGAATGCCAGGATAGTATAAATACCCCCCAAATGACACCATTTTAGAAAGAAGACACCCCAAAGTATTCGCGGAGGGGCATGGTGAGTTCATGTATCATTTCATTTTTTTCACAAGTTAGCGGAAAATGACACTTTCTGAGGAAAAAAATAAATAAAGTTTCCATTTCTGCTAACTTCTGGCAAAAAAAAATAAAAAATCTCCCACGGACTCACTATGCCCCTCAGTGAATACCTTGGGGTGTCTACTTTCCGAAATGGGGTCATTTGTGGGGTGTGTTTACTGTTCTGGGCGGGGCTAAATTGTGAACAACCTTGTAAAACCTAAAGGTACTCGTTGGAATTTGGGCCCCTTTGTGCACCCAGGCTGCAAAAAAGTGTCACACATGTGGTATCACCGTACTCAGGAGAAGTAGGGCAATGTGTTTTGGGGTGTATTTTTACATATACCCATGCTGGGTGAAAGAAATATCTCTGTAAACTGACAACTTTGTATACATTTTTTTTTAAAAGTTGTCATTTACAGAGATATTTCTCACACCCAAATTCGAACGAGTACCTTTAGGATTTCACAGGGCATTTTTACGCATTTAGATTCCAGACTTCTTCTCACGCTTTAGAGACCCCTAAAATGCCAGGACAGTATAAATACCCCACATGTGACCCCATTTTAGAAAGAAGACACCCCAAGGTTTTCCGTGAGGGGTATGGTGAGTTCATGTATAATTTAATTTTTTGTCACAAATTAGTGGAAAATGAGACTTTGTGAAAAACAAAAATAAAATAAAATATCTATTTCCGTTAACTTGTGCCAAAAAAAAAAATGACAATTGCGGACAAGAAAAGGCATTTTCTATATAGTTCTGGCAATGTGCGGATCTGCAAAATGCGGAAAGCACATTGCCGGTGTCTGTGGATCCGCAAAACACATATGGACATGTGAATGGAGCCTTACAGGGGGGTGATCAGTGACAGGGGGTGATGAGGGAGTCTTTATGGGGTGATCAGGGGTTAACAAGGGGTTAATAAGTGACAGGGGGGGAGGGGGGGTAGTGTGGTGCTTAGTGCTACTTTACATAGCTACCTGGTCCTCTGGTGGTCGATCCCAGCAAATGGCACCACCAGAGGACCAGGTAGCAGGTATATCAGACGCTGTTAACAAAACTGCGTCTGATATACCTGTTTGATGCGATTTATTTTGCATCTACAGCCTGCCAGCGATTGATCATCGCTGGCAGGCTGCAGTATAACTTTCGATCCTTAACTTGCTGTGAACGCGCGCGCGTTCACAGCAAATCTCGCCTCTCGCGAGATGATGCGCCGCCGCTTCAAGGAGGAACAGACCTGCCGCCGCCTGGATGCATCCCTGCGTTAGGCGGTCGGCAGGTGGTTAAAGACATACTTGTAAAACATTTAATACAGCACTACAGAACATACAGGGTAATACAGCCCACATATGTACGTCTTACATCCAGTGACTTCTCTTCTGTGATGTAGACATTCTCTTTCATCTTCTTCTCCTGTCAGACCAGACCGCCATGGTGACTTCTTTCAGCCGCGCCTCTTCACTGCAGAGTTTAACAAACAGACATCTTACTTTCCTACTTTTCCATCATCCTACCACCTTCTCAACACCCCATCCTGCCAATCCCAGTACTGTGTCCACTGTGCTCCCCAATATTATCCTGCAGAAACAGTCCCGCTGAAAATACTGGTACCACACAGAGCATCAGTACAAAAACACTCCTTTATATTGTACTACAAAAAAATACCCCTTTCGGATCAGACCCCCATATAAAACCCTAAATGAGACCCCCCATATCAGACCAGACCACCTTTAGACCTCTATGTCAGACTCCAGTTTTAGAGTCCCATGTAAGACGCCGACCCAATATCAGACATCAGATAAGACCTTCATTAGACCTCCAGACCCCCAATCAGACATCCATACCCCCATTAGACCTCTCCAGACCCCCAGTCAGACCTCCAAAACTCACATTAGACCTCTCCAGACCCCCCATTAGACCTCTCCATACCCCCAGTTAGACCTCCAGACCCCTATTAGACCTCTCCAAAATCCTGTCAGATCTCTGTATCCCCATTAGACCTCTCCAGACCCAAGTCAGACCACCAGACCCTACATTAAACCTCTCCAGACCCCCAATAAGACCTCCAGATCAGACTGTCAATTAATAAAGTCACTTACCTCTCCTGCCGCCACACTCCCTGTCCTGGCTGTCTTCTTCGCTCGTTGCAGTGTCAGGTCAGAGTGCGCTTTGTACGTCCTGATGCTGCAGGCAACCAGGACACAGTAGCATGGGCCTTGAGAAGAACAAGCAGGAGGAGGGGTAAGTACAACGCTCACATCGCTTCACCCCCGCCTCCTCCTCCTCCTGCATACTAGTGAGCGCTTCCATTATGCCCCACTGGCAAGGGAGATAAATCCATTCAGTATGCATCGGGATGTCTTTCGTTCAGTATGTGAACACATGCTGCGGTTTTATCTACGTCCTGAAATGCCGGAACACATGACGGAAGGCCGGATCCGACATTGAGTCCCTATTGACTTAGATTAGTGCCAGATGCCAGATCCGGCGGGACGGAACTGCCTGCCGGATCCATACGCTGCAAGTGTGAAAGTTCCTTAAAAGCAGCAGTATAACTGCAAATTGGATCCCCAATTAGTGCAGCAAGGTGTAATAGAATTGTTCCTTATACCCAGGCTGTACACTCTCCTATTGCACCCTGTTCTCCTTTTATAGTGTGGATAATGCCTCCCTATCCTTTCCCTACACCTTGAATAATCTTTCCCTGAACTTCTAAATCGTTTTTCAGCACAATGAATTATTTTCTAGCACTGTCCCTAGCGCCTGCTGACGTCTCTCCCTGCACTAAGTAGACTGGAAAATGGCTGAATCCAAGATGGCTGAGGCTATTTATAGGGCTGTGACACCACAGGGCTGGCTGCCTGCTGATTGGCTGATGAATTGTATTGTGGACGATCCCTTGTTCCCAGAGTTCTTTGCTCCATGTCCAAACATGTGTAGCAGCAATTTTAGGAAAAAATGTGATTCATTACCACGAAGCGCAAGGAAGTTCGGCTTCATTGCAAATCCAATTTTCCTGAAATTCGGATTGAATTCCACTTCGTCAACTTCGATTCGCTTATCTCTAGTCCCTACTATGGAGCCCCCAGTAGTAATAAGAATGCCTATAATGTCCCCTGAATTTTCAATACCCCTAAAGTGCCCCCAATATTTATACTGCACTCTAGTGTTATAATGCTCACCCTAAAGTGCACCCAGTATTTATAATGTCCCCTGCAGTGCCCCCTGTAGATATATTCCTCCCTCCACTATACAGTCCCATGTAAATAACATTACACCATCTCTCCTGCTCCCTCCAAAATACAGTCCTATGTAAATAACATCACTCCCCTCCATTCAGCCCCTCCAATATATAGTCCCATGTAAATAACACTATATCCCTCCCTTAACCATAGAGCCCCATGTAAATAACATTGCACCATCTCTCCAGCCCCCTCCAATATATAGTTCCCTGTAAATAACATCCCTCTCTATTTACAGCCCCCTCGTAAATACAGTCCCATGTAAATAACATCATCTCCTCCACAGCCACCTTCAACATACAGTCCCAAGTTAATAATATCACCCCCTCCCCAGCTGCCTCCAACATGCAGTCCCATGTAAACATTACCCCCTCAACATTCAGTTGCATGTAAATAACATCATTCCCCCCCACCAGCCAACTTCAACATACAGTCCCATGTAAATAATATTGCCCCCCTCATCACTCAGTCCCATGGAAATAACATAATTCCCTCCCACAGCTGCCATGAACATACAGTCCCATATAAATAACATCACTCCCTCCCACAGCCGCCTCCAAAATACAGTCCCATATAAATAACATCACTCCCTCCCACACCCGCCTTCAACATACAGTCCCATGTAAAAAACACCACTCCCTCCTAGAGCCACCATCAACATACAATCCCATGTAAATAACAACACCTCTCCCCAGCCACCTCCAACATAGTCCCATGTAAATAACATTCCTCCCTTAAGCTCTAACATACAGTCCCAGTTAAATAACCACAACTCCCAGCATTGCTCTGCCTCTCCCTTCACTTACCTCTTCTCATGTAGCAGACCTTACCATAGCTTCTTCCCCCAGCATATCTCGCGAATATTTACCATAAATTTGCAAATTCGAGATTAATATGGCAATAGAAAGGATTAATATTGCACAGAAATGTTGCGCAGTAGGGCACCTTCATTGGAGGCAGACCACGTAACTGCTACTGAGCTTGGGTGAGAGGGGCATGGGTGGGGCACTGAACTCCTTCTCCTCTTAACAAAAAACACTGCATTTCCATGCATCCACCACTAGAAGGGGCACAATGCAAAGAGATTATTTCAGCTTTCAGTAATTGTTAACTGTATAAATACCTACAAACTCAGCCCCCCTTGTGGTGGCTGTAGGCAGTCAGCTTTGTAATAGAAGGTAATCGGACAAATCAATGTATTTTTGCCAGTTGAGAAATATGAGTGAGTGAGTAAGGTGGAAACTGACTTTATTATTAAAGCTTTTTAATTACATTATTTTCTGCTTAAGTAAAAAAAAAAAAAAACATAACTTTGTCAGAAATCTCGTGGATTGCCTAGGAGTGAGATAAGATAAAATGCCTTTATTGTCACTGTACAATACAATGAAATGTTGTTTGGAGCAATCCTAGATGCCATGGACAGAGGAACAAAGAACTGACATTTAAACTACCAGTTCACAGCAAATATATAGTAAGAGCAAAGTAGGAAGCGCTTATGAATATAATACAAACTGATTCAGACACCACTGCAGACAAGAGATCATCATGGGGTCACGAATGCAGCAGTCACTTCAGTCTGTGGTAGTTTCTATCCTAGGAAGGGGCAATAATCTCTGAGCATTTAGGACACTGATTGCTTTGGGGTAAAAGCTGTTCTTCAGCCTTGTCTTGCAGGCATGTAGGGCTTTAAGACGCCTAGCAAAGGGTAGGGGAGTGTAAAGGCTGTGGACGGTGTGAGTTGGATGCCCGCAGATAATCTGTGCCCAGTTGCTGCAACTGTGCAGTGAAAATGTCATCCAGTGATGGTAACTAAGTAGCAGTGATTCTTCCAGCCATTCTGATGATGCGCTCGAGGGTCTTCTTGTCCTCAGAAGAGCAGCCAGAGTACCACAGTGTAATGTAGTATGTGATAACAGATTCTATGGTGCATTGGTAAAAATTGACTAGCAGCTGTTTTGGGAGTTGTGCTTTCTTCAGACTCCTCAGACAATGAAGCCTCTGAAGGCCTTTTTTTGGTAATTTCTGTGTTTTTTATCCATGACATGTTCTGACTAATATGAACTCCCAAGAATCTGAAACTTTGAACTATCTCCACGTTTCCACCATTAATCCTAATGGGATGGTGTCCATTTCACCCCCCCCCCCCCCTAAAATCCTGAGTCAGCTCCTTTGTTTTCTTGGTATTGAGTATGAGGTTGTTGTTCTTACTCCATCTCTCTAGGTTCTCAACCTCTTTCCTATAGACTGTTTCATCATTGTTGGAGATTAGGCCTATCATGGCCGTGTCATCTGCAAACTTGGTATTGTAAATAGGTTTGCAATCATTTGTGAAGAGGCAGTAAAGGAGAAGGCTCAACATACAGCCTTGCGGTATCCCAGTGTTTAGTGTTAAGGATGAAGAGAAGTGCTTGCCCATGCGTATGATTTGTGGTCTTTTTGTAAGAAAATCCAGTATCCCGTTGCACAGGTGTGGGCTGAGACCCAAGTTGTTCAGTTTCGTTGCCAACTTGTTTGGAGGGATGGTGTTAAAGGCGGAGCTGTAATCAATGAACAACATCCGCACATAGCTGTCTCTCTGCTCCAGGTGTGACAGTGCAGTGTGCAGGTCAAGTGAAACAGCATCCTCAGTTGACCTATGTGCTCTGTAAGAAAACTGGTGTTGGTCCATGGAGGTGCAGATCTTGCTCTTCATGTGCTTGAGGACAAGTTGTTCAAAGCACTTCATAAGAATAGGAATGAGAGCCACCGGGCGATAATCACTTAAGGTCTTCACCCCTGCCTGTTTTGGAATTGGGACAATTGTGGAGGACTTTAGGCAAGTGGGGACAATGGCCTGCTCTAGTGAGCTGTTAAACATACTGGTAAACACTGTTTTCTGCTGTTTAGCACAGTTTTTAGGACCTTTCCAGAAACTTCATCATGGCCAGCTGCTTTGTGGGGATTTATGTGGCTTAAGGCCCATTCTACCTAATGTGCTCTCAGCATCAGGGAACATGATGGAGCCTCTTGCTGGGCTAATTTGATAGGCAGCTCATTGTCTTTGTCACGTTGTGCAAAAAAATGATTTAGGTCATCAAGAGAGAAAGAATTTCCAGTGTTGATAGAACAGGTGTTGCTCTTATAATTCGTAATGGACTTGATACCCTGCCACATGTGTCGGGAATAAGAGCTTGTAAAATGATGTTCTATTTTTGTTTTGTAGCAGTGCTGTGCCTCCTTAATGCCCCTCTACAGATTGAACCTGGCTGTTTTGTACTCCTCCCTTACGGAAAGCAATGTCCCGTGCCTTCAAAAGGTTTTGGACATTTCTGTTTACCCAAGGTTTCCCATTTGGTAAGGTCTGAATGATTTTGGTATCAGTGACATTGTCCATACAAAATTTAATATAGCATAGGAGAGAGGAGGCATATATTTTTATGTCTGTGTGATTTTCCTTTGTAGCTGCCTGTTTAAACAAATCCCAATCTGTGTCCTCAAAAGAATCCTGTAGTCTCATTGTGGCTCCTTCAGGCCAAACTCTGATTGTATAAACAGTAGGCTTCATCCTGGTGATAAGAGGTTTGTATGCTAGAGCCAAAAACAAAGAAATGTGATCCAACCTGCAAAGATGGAGGGCAGGTGATGCTGTATAAGCATTTGCTATGTTGCAATAAACACGGCCCAATGTATTTCTCCCCCTAGTTGGGAATTTATTAAACTGGCAAAATTTGGGGAGCACAGTTTTCAGATTGGCTTGGTTAAAATCACCCGCTAAAATAAACACTCCATCTGGATGGATATTTTGCAGATTAGCTTGTGGAGGAATATAGACTACAGTGAGATACACGACTGTGGTAAGTAGGACAGTCTACACTTAAGTGTCATAAGTTCTAAATCAGCTGAGCAATATTGTTCAGCAATGACTGTGGAGGTACACCAAGCATTATTGACAAATACATACTCCGCCTCCTTTATTCTTAGCGGACAGTTCGATCCTCAAGTTCAAAAGTCTCATGCAGGATGTTACTATTTAGTCAGGTTTCAGTGTAAAATGAGGCGCAAGTGTTCATCCTATCAGGCGAGATCCTCTGTGTGTTATAGTAGAGTGATATATGTATCAGATATAGTGTTATAATATACAGTATGTGTGCAGTATAACTGGTCTATGCATGTTTGTGGTATAGCAGTACAGTGTATGACTGTGTTATAATAGAGTGATATATTTGTGCTATATAGTGTTACATTTGACACTATGTGTGCAGTATATGAAAACAAATGGATACTGTACCCCACAGTAGAGGGAGGCTCCTGGACAAACTCTCTATGTCTTTTACGTGCCAATTATTACTCCTGTAACGAGGAAAACTGTGTTGGCTCCTCCACCTTGTCTAAAGAAGTAAGAAAATGATTGTCAGCATCCAAACAATAAAATCAACAATAGTTTAATTAATCCCTTTAAAATGTACAGCAGTACAGTAGCAAAACACCAACGCGTTTCGGATGAAACAGAGTTTCTTAGCCATGGCATGTTATGCATACAAACAACAATGGTTAAAATAGCAGGAGTATCCTGCATCAATTCCTGCAACATGACTGAAAAAAAGCTACAACCATTGCACATTAACCCCATATGTAGCCTTGGCCTTGTGATGTACACATTAGAAATATGGGGATATATATATATATATATATGTATATATATATATATATATATATATATATATATTGTGACACAGTGAGAGGTTTGGTGGTAAAAAACTGGTATTTTCCCCTCTCAGCCTGTGCTGCTGGGGTGATTGCAGCCAGGTGAGGGCAAATACTGGACCGGATTTTAGGTGCCGGTCCGGGTTTTTGGGTTAATACCTAGCTGCTTTTAAAAGACAGCTAGGTTTATGCAAAGGTCTCTCTCTGTGTGTTTGGGATCTGAGCCCTGTGCTGGGCTGAAAAGCTGAGACCTGTGTGTCAGGAGAGCAGGCCATGTAAAGACTGTCAGGGGACTTTTTGTGTTGCCGAGCATTCAGCCAGGTGAGAACTGACACCTAGGATTTGAGGTGATTAACCTGGAAACTGCTGGCGTTCTGTGGAGCTCCCAGGGCTGGAAGCAAGAGCTTGCAAAGAGGCGTGCAGTCTGCCTGGAAGCCTGAGGTTGGACTTTCCTGCGGCTGGGCTGACAGCCGGGTGCGAACACGCACCTAAACCACACAGGTGATTTGATCCCGTCTTGGACTTTTGTTTTGCCTCAAGTTTTTGCTATGTGTGTGAAGTAACACTAAGTGACTGTTGAGTTTTGTTTGTGCAAGTGTGAAATAAAACACTGGTTGCTGCACTACCTGGACTCCCTTTGCCTCTATACTGCACCCGCACCACTGTCTACCAGAGCAACTCCCCACATTTGGTGGAGGATGCGGGCAATTGCAGTGAGGCTGGCGGGAAGCCAAAACTTTTTGTAGCATTTTTTTTTTGGGCACTGTTGTATGTCCTGGATTAAGCCTGCCAAGCTGCAACCACCAACACAGGACAAGATGGAGGAGATGATAAAGCAGCTTGTCCAGGCCAACTTAAAGCAACAGCAGGCCATCGCACAACAGCAAAAGAGACATGTAGAAGCCTTACTTGTCCAACTGCAGGCCATCGCACAACAGCAAAAAAGACATGAAGAGGCCGTCGCACAGCTGCTAGAGGCTAATCAGCGACAGCAGGACACTAACCAGCGGCTGCTGCAACACGTAATGGTGCTAGAAAAGTCAGGGATGCCTCAGAGAGTGCACGATGCCCGGAAAGCAGTCCGCACGGCCGTTCCCAAGATGACACCGACAGATGATGTTGAAACCTACTTGGCGATGTTCGAAAAGGTGGCCGTGAGAGAGAGACTACTCCGAGACCAGTGGGCGGAGGTCATTGCTCCGTTTCTGGCGTTAGGACCCTAACAGGTTTACTTTGATTTACCGGACGACCAAGCGGCAGACTACTCTGTGGTCAAGGGTGAGATCCTGGCGAGACTGGGGGTGAATGTGTTGGTCAGGGCCCAGCGGGTACATCAGTGGGAGTTTAACCCAGCTGAACCAGCACGACCCCAGTATTACAATTTGCTAAAAATCTTACAAAAATGGCTACCGCCTGAATTCTGGAGGGCATTGCAACTACCCCTCCAGCGCTGGGTTGGCCAGACATCTCCTCCTAGTGCCCTGGAGATGGTGGACCTGGTCAAACGTTATGGGGCTACTGAGGAACTTAAGGGGGGAACTCTGGGGAATAAAACCCAGAAAATCCCCTCCCCAGACCCTGCGCCCTGAGCTGAGAAAGACCGCACGGGATGTGCCCTTTGGGGATCGGGACTCTATAATCTGCTGGCGGTGCCAGGAGCCTGGCCATATACGGGCCAACTGTCCCCTCCTGGGTGAGCCCATGGATGTAAACTTTGGGTATCGACAGTCATGGTATGCCAGAAGGGTCGATGTGTCAGAGATTATCCATGATGAACATTTGTGTCGGGTGGAGGTGGGAGACACTCCAGTGGCAGCTCTGCTGGATTCGGGAGTCAGGTGACCCTGGTGAGGGCTTCCTGGTGCGACCCACAGAGTTTACAGGCCGGAGAGTCGGGGTTTTCAGCATTCATGGAGATTTAAAAGAATACCCTACTGCTCTGTTGTCTGTAAGCACGTGTGCCGACAGGCAGGTCCATGAGGTGGCTGTAACCACGAGTATGCCCTATGATGTGATAATAGGAAGAGACTTTCCATTGTTCCCAGCCCTGTGGCCGGCCATTGTACGTACAGTTCCCAGACAGGTAGGAAAACTTCCATTAGTGAGGCCTAGCCCAGGTGAGGTGTTAGAACCCCAGAAACCCAAGGCAGAGGGACCCACAGTAGGTGGGGTGGGTGAGGGGAAGACTGTCCCCCTAAATAGGATAGGTAGAAAACATAGGAAGGTGGCTCAGCCAGGCCAAAGTCGGTCCTGCAATCGAGTGTCTGGGGTCCGTAGCCAAAGGGACCCGGTTTTGGTTGTTGGGCCACCTGTGGACAGTAAGGACAGCGCTAGGGGGAAGGGGACCTATAAAATTGCACAGAAAGTTGGAGACCCAAATTACAAGGTACACCAGCCAGGACTGCAAAAGCCGGAGCCGGTCTACCATGTAAATTTACGGAAACCTTGGAAGGTTAGAGAGACTTATATTGAGAACAACCCATGGCCGATTTATCTAGGGAAAGAGATTCCGGTCCCTCTGTCTGCTAACAGGGAAGCGGCTGCCCCAGATAAAATTACTGGCAGCCTTTCCACTGAACAGACTTAGAGAGCCAAGGAGTTTGTTAGTCGGAACACAGAGGTGTTCTATGATTTCCCTGAATGCCCTTCCATAACTCACCGTGATATTGTCACTGAGCCCCAGGCAAAAGTCTGGTTAAAGCCGTACCAGGTGCCCGTGGCTCGGCGACAAGCCATCTCTGAAGGAGTGATATGGGGTTGGCCGCAGCCTGTCACCAGTTGGACATAGAAGGAAAGTCCTGGGTCACCAGAGGGTTCGGGTGACTTCAGAACTTTAGATTTTCAGTGGAACACAGAGCAGGGCAGTTACAGGGAAATGCGAGTGCCCGGTTCTGGGTATACTGTCTGGCGTGTGTTCACCCCTCAGGGTTGAACAAAGGGGGGTATGTGACACAGTGAGAGGTTTGGTGGTAAAAAAACTGGTATTTTCCTCTCAGCCTGTGCTGCTGGGTTGATTGCAGCCAGGTGAGGGCAAATACTGGACCGGATTTTAGGTACCGGTCTGGGTTTTTGGGTTAATTTCTAGCTGCCTTTAAAAGACAGCTGGGTTTATGCAAAGTTCTCTCTCTGTTTGGGATCTGAGCCCTGTGCTGGGCTGAAAAGCTGAGACCTGTGTGTCAGGAGAGCAGGCCATGTAAAGACTGTCAGTGGACTTTTTGTGTTGCCGAGCATTCAGCCAGGTGTGAACTGACACCTAGGATTTGAGGTGATTAACCTGGAAACTGCTGGTGTTCTGTGGAGCTCTCAGGGCTGGAAGCAAGAGCTTGCAAAGAGGCGTGCAGTCTGCCTGGAAGCCTGAGGTTGGACTTTCCTGCGGCTAGGCTGGCAGCCGGGTGCAAACACGCACCTAAACCACACAGGTGATTTGATCCCGTCTTGGACTTTTGTTTTGCCTCAAGTTTTTGCTATGTGTGTGAAGTAACACTAAGTGACTGTTGAGTTTTGTTTGTGCAAGTGTGAAATAAAACACTGGTTGCTGCACTACCTGGACTCCCTTTGCCTCTATACTGCACCCGCACCACTGTCTAACTCCTATATATAAATATATATATATATATATATATATATATATATATTAACATTAATAAACAAGTTATAACTTATATTATAAAATCACATATTATACAATCCTGCAACCTGATATACCTTCAGTAACCATAAAATATGGCAGTATATATGTATATGAAGACCAGTTCTAATAACAGTACAATGATCCCCCAAGATACATGTCCTGGTATGCCCTCTGTCTGTGCCAGGGTGAGCTGTGCCTTTGGATGTCAGGTGAGGGCTGTACTTGACCCTGAAGAAACTTCAGTCCTCATCATAGAAAGCGAGTTGCAGCTTCCAGCATCTACTCCTGACTGCTATATGTAGGACTTGTTTTTTTTTCTGTCTTAGTTATCTGCTTATTTTCCTAAAATATAATTTTTTCCTATCTTGGGATGATATATTAGCATTTTGGAACCAATTACTTGTTCTCCATAGAGTTATGGACTCAGGTTACAATGGTTTCAAACATACAATGGTGGTCCAGGAACCAATTAATATTGTAACTTCTGTACATTGTTCCTGTAAATGTGTTTAGACTATGGGGGTAGGAGATTTATAGATTCATAATACAGACTGCCTCATGTTGTAACACATTATTTCTAATGTGTACCATGGTTAATGTAAATCAGTTTTAGCTTGTTTTTAACCAGGATGCAGAAAATGATGCAGGCTATTCCTGCTTTTTTAATTAATTGATTTTGTATAACATGCCATGACTACTGGTGATCTGTTTCATCCAAAACACATTGGTGTTTTACTACTGTACTGCTGTACATTTTAGAGAGCTAAGATAAAGAAATGTTGATTTTATTGTTTGGATGCTGAGGATGCTGTTCTATGCATGCTTGTGGTTTAGCAGTACTATGTATGTGTTTGTTTTAGTGGTACTATGTTGTCTGTGATATAACAGCACTAAATTTATATTTATTTATTTCCTTTTTTGGGGTGGGGGTGGGAGGGCACACTGACTCTTTGTCCCCAGTGAAAAGATATCTGGCTGCAACCTCTGTTTCTACATTTTCATTGTAGGTAATTTTAAAGGAGTTGTCATCTTAGACACATTGCTAGAATATGTCCCAATATCTGATAGGTGTGGGTGCCACCTCTGGGACCTACTACTATCTTTAGAATGAAGCCCACAAAGTGATAGAGGGCATACTTCCCTCCATTCAGTCCTATGGAAGAGCCAAAAACAGCTGAGCAGTTCACTTGGCTACTTTCGGAAGTCCAGTTGAAATAAATGGAGAGTGGACCGCTCAAGCATGGCCACCGCTCCATTCACTTCTATGGGGCTGACAAAAATAGCCGAGCCAGTGCTCAGCTATTTTCGGCAGTTCCATAGAAGTGAAATAAAGGCAGCCATGCATGCCCGGTTGTCACTGTGGGGAGTGGGGGAAAACCTCCTGATGAGTCCTTATGACCCTAGACTCCTAATACATGAGCCACCTCAGATGGTAAGGAGGCTCATGCCCACGAACCTGGAGCCCTTTGAATCCCTGCATAGCCCTAGAAGATAGAGACAGGGTAGACACCACATGCTCATCCTAGACCACGGATAAGCGGTGTCTCCAGAGGCCCAGCAGCTGGCTACCAAATAGACAGGGTACACAGCTGAATGGCAGGTAAGTACAACAAGGCAACAGACAACATAAGTTACCAAAACTTACCTGCTGCCGCCGAGATGGACGGAAACGCACTGTCTAGTTGTTTGCTTAAACCCCTCTGGAAAAGCAACCCCCTTCCGTAGGAGTCACACCACAACACAAACCTCTAAACAAAGCCCACACCATCACAACATACACCAGGTGGGGAAGGGCAAACAGAAGCACGCAGGAGGGGACACACAGACAGAGCAAATTAAACAATATAACAATCAAGCAGGGGCGTAGCTATAGGGGGTGCAGAGGTAGCAGTCGCTACCAGGCCCAGGAGCCTGAGGGGGCCCAAAGACACTTGTGCCGCATAAGAAGACACACAAAGCACTGAAGGAAGGGGGCCCAAGCTAAACTCTTGCACCAGGGCCCATGAGCCTTTAGCTACGTCCCTGCAATCAAGGGTGTCTCACACAGACTAATATGCTGCCAGGGAGCAGAGCTCCTACACAGACAAACAAAACCAAACTGACCTCCATCTCCACCACACCAACATATAAGGAGGCCAGAGATCACACCCACGACACCTAACAAACACACCTTAACCCCTTGCACACCAAACGGGGGAAGAGCACACATACAAGAATGTGGCAAGCATGCCACACCACATGTTGCGAACGGGAACCACACGTGGGGTGACCAGGTATCAACCCACACATGCGGAAACCAGAAACAGAGCCGCTGGCAACAGCATGCCAGGACACCACACCAAGGGGAAAACAAACAGGCATGAATAAATCAATCGTGTTGCCAGCGGCAACCGCACGTGAGGCTACCACGTAATAGCCCAAACGTGTGGCAACCAGAAACCTCGCCGCTGGCAACCGCATGCGGCGCAACGAGTCACGACCATGCCCATGGTCGTGACATTGGTATGCCCTCCTTCACTTTATAGGCTCCATTCTAAAGATAGGTGCGAAGTCCCAGAGGTGGAACCCACACCTATCAGACATTGGGGGCATATCTTAGTGATATGCCTGCAATGTCTAAGATGATACAACCCCTTTAAGTCCTTTCTATGTTGACACTTGCTCTCTAACTGTAACACAACTATAAACTGTAAGGATTAAGAAAATGTGTCTACCTTGTATGAATTCAGTGTACACCTAACACTTGCCCTTTTTTCTAAATTCAACAAAGAGAAATAATTTACATACAAAAGCACTCTGTTTTAGTGCACAGGCTAGCATCCTTATAATAAATCCAGCACTGGCTATATTACTTTAAAAAATCATTAGATGGCTTTGAAAGTCCCTTTATACAGTATAAAAAAACAATGAAATTTATTGCGAAGCTAAAAAAAAACCTTATCACATTAACCTTTGAATGTAGATCAATGAAGGAAACTCAGCAGCCTGTACATGTCCTGTGATGTCTATTAAATTGAAATATTGAGGTTTGTTGAATTTAAAGAAGATAGTCCATCTCTATGCTGAACTGGAATTAATTAAAAGTGTCAAAACATAACCTGATTATAACAAAGAACATAATTGAAAAAACATTCTCCACCGCCCATTGGCAATGGAGAAAGTCATATGTTGCAAAAAATAACATGAATACTTCAGCTTGTTTAGAAAAAATGTTTGTATATTTGTCTTTTGATTGCTCTAAATTGGGTTCTTAGGAATGTTTTATAGAGGAATTTCATCACATTTTGATGGGATTCATAATGTTTTTAAAGTGTTTGCTTATATAAGAAAGCAGCTTTCCAAAATTGTCACATATTGGAACTGCCCTGTCATGTGACCTGGGCGCGACTGCCAAGGGTTGATCTATTTCACGCACTCAATCTCTCACGTCCCTACATACAGGCCTCAGACTGAACCTAGATTCCACCCCGACACAGCCTTTTATGCACCCCAACACGCTGCCACCATCTATGACATTTAAATTAATACACTAATTAATTGGGAGCTCATAGAAAACCCCACAGCGCCCCACAGCAGGTTCACAGTAGTACAGGCCATACTTACTTCTGGTACCGGAGACAGGAGAATGTGGAACACAACCCAATGCTGATCGGATCCCCAAATTGTGCCAATGAAAGGTTCCCTATCGTTCATTTTCATCCCTATTCGGCAGGGGGTGGAGCTGAGAGGAGTCTCCCTCCCTCCTTCTCGGAATGCCTTCATTACCTGTGCAGGCTCCACCTCCCTTACTCAGCTGGCAAACATGAAATATCCATAAAACATTTCTCCCCATCCACACATGTTGGGGTCCCAGAAGGTTTGTTTGGACTCAAGAATGTTTGGACTCCCTGCAATGCCCACATTATATGTAATGCAACTATTACAATGATGAGTAGGTGAATTGTACCAAAGGTGAGTTATTATAATTTCTGATATGTTTTCTTCATCTTCTGGTAGTCCATCTGAAAAGCTTCTGGACCCCCGCTGTGGGAGGTGCCCTTCTGTCTGAGTATATGCATTTGCATGGGGTTCCATCAAACATCTTCATTACCACTTGTACAGGGCCAGTTTTTAGCAATTAAGTAATGGTCTGAGTTCCTCCAAAGGTAATGCATATTTCACATGCAGGCCCAGATTTAACGGCGACGTGGAAACAATTACAGTATACACAACCACACCACACATATATACATGAAATCACAGAAACATAGAAATATGTTTATCACAGTCCTTAGTCCCTATAAATTAATTGTATTCTCTTCTTTGCTTCTAATCTTTCTTCTTTGCACCCACAATGTCTTTTATGGCACCTGCAGTCTTTTTTAATCTCCACACTTTGATTTGACTTACTGGCATAATCAGAGATCTCACAGTACCCATAGCAAAACTTAATAAATCTCCCCCACCCCACCCAGCTTCCCAGTAAGGCCTCTTGCACATGACCGTATGGCTTTTTCAGTGTTTTGAGGTCCGTTTTTTTCGGATCCGTTTTTCCGTTTTTTGCTTCTGTTGTGTTTACGTTTCGGTTCCGTTTTTCCATATGGCATATACAGTATACAGTAATAACATAGAAAAAATTGGGCTGGTCTTAAAATTTTCAATAGATGATTCCGCAAAATACAGAACGGATACGGAAGACATACGGATGCACTTCCGTATGCTTTCCGTTTTTTTTGCGGACCCATTGGACTTGAATGGAGCCACTGAACGTGATTTGCGGACAAGAATAGGACATGTTCTATATTTAAGCGGAACAGAAAAACGGAAAAACGGAAACAGAAGGCATACGGAGACACTTCAGTATTTTTTGCGGTCCCATTGAAGTGAATGGTTCAGTATACTGTCAGTATACTGAACTGAAAAAACGGCCAGTATACGGTCCGCAAAATACTGTCGTGTGCAAGAGGCCTAAGAGTGAGTCAAAGACTCCCAAACAACGCAGAATGCAAAGTAGACTCCAGATTTTTGAAAAATTTACACTTTTTTAAGCAGAAGAAATGTTTATTAACAAAAAATTATAATATAAAAGTCACCTTCAGCCTCACCCACCTCATCAAAGTTCTATGTTGGAAAAAATTAAAACTATATTTTTCAATGCATTTATACCAGACAACTGGTATAAAAGCATAAATCTTCACTTCACACAGTAAATTATAAAACTCGCTGGCTGCAGCCATTACTAGGAGGAGCTCAGTACATAGGAATTTATACAGTTACCATTGATATCAGTGGAAGCTGTAAATATATATTTTTTAAACTGAGCACCTATTGGTAGCCACATTTAATCTATGCTGGGAACAGGAGAAGCAGTTCAGTGCCAGGCCCCCATTACCTCTGGATGCCGTAGCTGTTCTGTCCATGTTGTGGGTCATAAATGTACGTGTTAGATCGAGTCCTCTTTTTAATAAAGATCAATTGTAAAAATGGTTTTTTGCCTAAGATACATAGAATGCAACAATTAAAGGGGGAGTGCTGTTCTTACTTACTGTTCAGACAATGCTCCATAGGAAAAAGGTACATAAATGAGTTCACACCAGAATAATTTGCATGTGCGTATTTATTTTAGATTATATGTAAACTGTAAAATGTAATTAAAAAAGTATTCTCGTCTGCAGATTTGAAACTGGCTGACCTGTTGCATGTGTGCTTGGCGGCTGAAGGCATCTGTGTTGGTACCATGTTCATATTTGCCCGCATTGCTGAGAAAAATTATGTTTTAATATATAAAAATATTTGCAGAGTGTGGCAGTTGCTGAGAGAGCAGAGCCTCTAAATAAATGTAATGGCAATGCCCCCTGTGGCTCCTAGAGGTTCAGTTGCATATATTTAAACATAATTTTTCTCAGCAATGCGGGCACATATGAACATGGAACCAACAGCAGATGTCTTCAGCTGCCAAGTGCACATGCAACAGGTCAGCCAGTTTCATAGGAACAAATCTGCTCACAGATGCCCTTTAATGATTGGAATGCTATTAGTTTGAATTTCCAGATTTTACTGTCCTCGCTGATCCTAAAATTGTATTTCAGTATTAATACATTTAAGTCCATGATACTATGATCTGGGCAAAGTGTTTCCCCACAGCCCCTTGTGATTACCTACAACCCCAGAAGAATGGCTGCCAATCTCCAATACTCCACAAAGATAACATACTGAAACATGATTTCACATATTAATCTCTCTTCACCTTCAAACAACTGCCAAACTTAAAGGGGTTCTCCAGAAAATAAAAAAATAAAAATACTGATGGACGTGTTATTATAAATAAACTGTTAAATGCCTTTAATTCTTCATAATGGCTCATTTTGTCTAGGGGGACAATCAGTGGAGGAGTTAAAATGGCCACTGTCATATTCCTGGACATGGAATCCATCCTCGTAATGACACTGCAGGACGGCCTGTGTGAGAAAGCAGGCTCTGTTCTCTGGCTTTATGAGCACTGTGGAGCATTAAATTATGTGCAGATGACAGCTGAAATGAGTGTTTATCTGTATGTCTGCCTCAGAAGAGAGCTGAAGTCACCTCACCTTGAACACACAAGCTGAAGTGTTTTCTAATGACAATCCTTCCCCACAGCAGCATGTCTGGTTCTCATCGCTACACTTCAGCTTGTGAGTTCGAGGTGGGGTTAGCTCCATTCTGAAGCACATGGAAACAGATATTCACTTATCTCAGCTGTCACCTGCACATAATATCTTGCTTCACAGTGCTGGTGCAGGCAGAGACCAGAGACCAGAGTTTACATAGGACTTCTGCTCTGTATTCTCACATAGGCCGTCCTGCAGCATCGTTAGGAGTACGGATTCCATGTCCAGGAATTTGACAGCTGCCATTCCTTCACTGATTGTCCCCTGGACAAAATGAGCCACTATAAATAATTAACGGCATTTATTTATAATAACTTGTGTTTTCATTTTTTTTTCTTTTCTGGAGAACCCCTTTTAAAGAATCTCCTGGTCAGATGTGCCCTGTCATCACCATCTGAGATGGGCAAATTCTATTGTAACAGTAAAAAATGCAAAACCTGTAGCCACATTTTTATTATCAATGGACACTGTCCACATACCCAACATATGACGAGACTACAAAATCACTGACACATTCTCTTGTGTATCCTCCAATCAGGTGAACATGATACAATGCACAAAGTGCCCCAAAGACAGCTTCTATATTGGAAGTAACATACAAAATTTCCATTTGATGATGAATTTACATAGGCACACAATAAAGGAAAATTTGGACACAATTGTGGGGAAACAGTCCTCTGGATCAGGCCACAGTATCTTGGACTTTAAACCCTTCTTGACATCATCCATATCAGTCGGGTCTTGAAACTTGCACTGGAGTAAAGTGAGCACCATAGCAACTAGGTGCTTGCAGTTTCACAAAACAGACACCCAGGGCTAATATCCGTAGTTGGTTGTAATGCCGATTGTGGACATTTAAACCTTCAGATGCCATGGTCAAATATGACCATGGTATTTGAGATGCCAAAAAAATGGAAGCACGCACTTGCCAGGCCTGGGAAGGTATTTCATTGACATAATATGCCAGAGCCTGTACTAGTCTTCTTACATGTATATTACACTTCAAGCCACCAGGTGACAGCACTGAATTGTAATACACTGATCTTTGTATAAGGTAATGGATACAATTCGATTACTTTATACAAATTGCAATCTAACTTTGGATATTGAAGTCCATTTGAAAGCCTAAAAAAAATAATAAATATTTTTTTTAAAGTATAAAAATTCTAATCACCCCTCTTTCCCTAAAACAAAATAAAAATAAATAAACAATAAAAAAACATCATAGGCATGGCCATGACCAAAAATGCCCGTAAAATTAAAATATAAAAAAAATTCCATATGGTGAATGGCATAATGAAATAATTCTTTCATTGCTTCACCTCCAAAAAATTAAATATAAACTGATTAAAAAGTCACACACACCCCAAAATGGCATTAATAAAATCTACAGATTGTCCTGCAAAAAAATTAACCTTTAGACAGCTGCGTAGACTTAACTATAAAAAAGTTATGTGGGGTCAGAATATGGCAATGAAAAGAAAAAATAATTTTTTTCCAAAGTTATAATTTTTTTCAGTATTAAAACACAAGAAAAACTATACACATGTGGTATCGCTATAATCATACTGACCTGGAGAATGAAGAGCTCAAGTAAGTTTTACCGCATACCGAATACCGCTAAAACTAAACCAATAAAACTATGATGGAATGGCATTTTTTTCCAATTACATCACAATTTGAATTTTTTACCAAGCTCCCACTGCATCCTATGCAATATTAAATGGTACCATTAGAAAGAACAATTTGTCCATCAAAACAAAAAGTCCTAATAAGGCTATTTGAATGGAAAAATAAAAAAAGCTATGACTCCAAGAAGGTAGGGAGTAAAAAACGAAAACGAAAAAATAGAAAATCACTCCGTCAGCAAAGGGTTAAAAGTCTAAATACTGACAGGCAATTTTAAGATCAGCAGGGAGAGACAACTCTGGAAATTCAAACTGATAGAAAGCTAATATCTTGATTTATGACCCACTACATGAACACCCTTCCTCCCCCTCCCCAGTAGACTGTCTCCTTGATTTCTAAGTTTTAACCTTTGTTGCCTCTCCACCTGTAACGATAAGTTTAGATTTATTGCTCTGTCTTATATTGATGATGTGTTACCCCGTGTACAAATGTCTGTAGCATCTTTTAAGTGTTGTGCCTTTCTCACAGTTACAGTATTTAATTTTATAATGCCTGAGGAAGGAGCTTCTGTGTTCTGAAAGCTTGCAAACAGAATGTTTTTTGGTTAGACAATAAAGGAATCACTGCTATAATATTTATTTATTTTAAATAGACTTTATTTTTATTTTTTTTCAAGGTCTCAGAAAGCAGGGGAAAAACAAACCACCTCAATAAGGTTCCAAACAAGAGACACAGTACTTTTAAATGCCTTAACTGACAGTCAGGAAAAAGAAGTTGCGTAACATTGTGATATTATTTGGATCAGTACATTTCACCGTCCTCTCGTGACCGAAGCATTCCCGCATATACTTAGTATTTATCATTGTCTGTCCAACAGTCACACACACATTTATTCGGGCAGTGACCTGCAGACATCAGAGTCATTCCTATGGACTATACTGACACTGAACTGGCACTAAACCTAATCTTTTCAAACCTATGCGGTGTTCCCCTGGCTTCAAAGGTCAATTTGTACATAGGTAGTGTTGCATTAATAAGCTGAATCCAGTGGGATAAGAAGGGATTCTTTGAAGGCTTCCAATTTAGTAGGATAGACTTCCTAGCGTAGAACAATAATAACTCATAAAGGATTTTAGTGTACTTAGTAGGAATAATGTAATTGACAAGGCCCAGTAGACTAACCTCTGGGGATATGACTGCCGGGAGACCCAATTGAGAATTGAGATATTTGTGCACTTCTTCCCAGAACTTTGCAATAATCGGACATTCCCAGATCATGTGCATCAACATTCCTCTGCCACTACCACATCTGGTACAAATATCCGATGAAAGTTTATGCATACGTGCCAGACGTACAGGAGTAAAATATACTCTATGTATCCATTTAGCCTGAATCAGCTGATCCCGTGCACAAATCACTGTTGACCTTCATGTGGAGGCCCCAATTCTTTCTCGTGCTGCAAGTCTTGCGCTGTGATATCCGCTTTCCATTTAGTAAAGGCCATCGCTATAGGATATGAGTGTCCCATAAAAGGAGGAAAGCATTTTACTGAGGTCTCTGTCTCTGGCAATGTTCTCCAGCTCCCCATATTCTAGCCGCAGAAGGCCCACCCCAAATTGAGACACACATGCATGCCTCAATTGGAAAAACCTAAAGAGGGATGATCGTGGTAAATTGAATTCAGCCGGCAGAGCAAAGAAGGTTTTAAAAAACCCCTTGTCATACAATTGGGTGAGATATTTAATGCCCCTCTGTGGCAAGAATTCAAAGTCTGGCAGAGAAACTAGCTCTGGTAGCTTAGGTTTTCTCCATTGAGGTAGAACTGGTGAACATAAAGCACTCTACACCTTTTCTCCCATCGCCACAAGAAATGTATTCCATGCGTTGATCACCCCCACCATAAGACAAGTAAGGTGTTCCACCGGGTATTTGCCTGCCCTGTAAATCAAATTCGTCATGGCCTCATAGGATCCTATCAAAGCCTCCTCCAGTACCACCACAGGGTTGTTTGAATCTGCCTTAATCCACCAGGGCGCATAGTTCAGTTGCGTGGCTATATAGTATAGATAGATACATGCCTGGCGGAACCAAACCACCACTCCCATATAGGGCTCGAAGAGTTTCCCTGGCAATGCGGGGTACCGACTGCCTCCACAGAAAGGGGGTCAATAGGCGGTCAAGTGATTGAAAATGAGACTTTGGCAGTATCACGGGGGCCACCCATAGAGATAAAGGAGCTTAGGTAGGATAAAGATTTTGAAAATATTCCTATATTCATATATCCTAGGAAGGACAGGGGTAAATTTTCCTAGGCTTTAAGCTTTTGCGAGAAATGGCTAACCACTGGACCCATATTGTAAGCAAGAAACTGGGCGACATCCCTATGAATAACCACCCCCAAGTTTGTGAATTTATCTACTATCTGCAGGGACGAATAGGAGGATATAGATCGTGTATTTACATAATCTACCAGGTATAATACCGATTTAGCCCAATTAACCCTTAGTCCCGAGTATGAACCATACTCGTTGACCACCTCAAGTAGAACCTCGAGCGAAGGACCTGCATCTCCCAAGTAAATTAACATATCATCCGCATATAGCAAAACTTTCTCTGAGAGGCCCATAATGTCCCAGCCTTGTATTCTTGCACTACCCGCTATACGTTCCGATAATGGTTCCATTACCATAGCAAACAGGAGCGGTGACAATGGGCACCCCTGTCCAGTACCCCTTCCCAATGAGAATGATTTGGACAGATACCCATTTGCTCTCACCTGGGTTGTCGGCTGCAAATAGAGCAAGTGTAGCCAGTTGAGGTAGTTCTGGGGGACCCCCATTTTCTTTAGAACTTCCCACATGAAGCTCCACTCGACCGAGTCAAAAGCCTTCTCATTATCTAGTGAATTGATCACTCTGTTGCCTGCATTATCGTGGGTGACCTGTAAATTAGTGAATAGACGGCTCAGGTTTATATCGGTGGTTTTCCCTGGCATGAAGCCTGACTGATCAGTACCAACAATAAATAAAATGACCGATGATAGCCGTATTGCCAAGACTTTAGCTAGGAGTTTAGAGTCCTTATTTATCAGCGAAATCGGTCGATAAAAACTACATTGGTCTGGTGGCCTTTCAGCTTTGTGGATCACTACTATTGTAGCTTCATGAAAAGACGCGGGTAGTGAGGCATGTTCCAAAGTGTATGCAAATAGCTTACTCAGCCTTTGACTCACTTCCTCAATCGGAAATATATACCACTCAACCGGGAAGCCATCCAGACTAGGGGTTTCCCCCTTGCCATAGATAGAATGGCAGTTTGGATTTCTAATGAGGTAATGGGAGAATCCAATACCTGTCCCTCTGATTGAGTTAAAGAGGGAAGGGGGGTATTTTCAAGGAAGTGTCTCAGCTCTTCTAATGGCCTCATCCTTTTAGAGGCCTAAAGGGTAGAGAAGTAATTGACAAATTGCTCACATATAGCTTCTGGGGTAGTAACTAGTGATGAGCGGGAGGTGCCATATTCGATTTCACGATATTTCGCGAATATTCAATTGAATATTCGTCAAAATCAAATATTCGTCATTATTCTATATATTGCGAATGTTACGCAAATTTATTTTCGCGTATTGCGATTTGAACTTTGAACAGTGTATACAGGCAAATTTCCTATTGGGTTAGCTTAGTAGAATCAATGAAGATATCGAAAATAGCACTATATTCTCAATCTTTGTCATAGAGAGCAACATTAACCTAAAAAAACAAACGAATATTCGAAATAGCGAATATATAGCGCTATATAATCGAAATATTCACGAATTAGTAAAGTGCCGATATTCGCTAAAAAATTTGCTATTCGAATATTCGCGCTCAACCCTAGTAGTAACCATCTCACCCAGGTCAGTCCTGATTGCTGCCACCACTGTCTGCGGGGTCGCTGTCTTTGCCAAATACACCAAGGCTCTACCACTCCTGTCACCCTCTGAAAAAATGGACTGTTTCTGTGCTAGCATACGTTTCTGTGTGCATTCCATCAAGTGTAAGTTATATAATCTTTGTGCTAAGAGCCATACTGCTTAATGTTCCGGTGTGGGATCTGCCGTGTAAGCTTCTTCTGCAATTACCAACTTCTTCTCCAGCTTCCCACATCTGGAAAGTAATTCAGCCCTATGAGTCGCTATCAAAGCTATCAGTACTCCTCTCATATCTGCCTTGCATGTGTCCCATTCTATCAACGGATTGGAGGAACCTGTGTTAATTTCCCAGAATTCTGATATTCCCTCCCTGCATTTCTGCTCCACTGGAAGTACCTCGGACCACGTAGGGTTTAGGCGCCAGTTAGTACGTGGCCTGCTTAGCGGTAGTGTAAGGATAATCTGAAGTGGGGCGTGGTCAGATATACCCTGCAGCAGATACTCAGCTGCCTTCACCCATGCAAGTCCCGTCTGATTGGCAAATGCCAGGTCTATATGTGATAGTGAGTGGACAGAGGATGAGTGGCATGAGTATTGCCGATTATCAGGATACAGCCTCCTCCATATCTCCTGTTTGCCTGTGGTTTGCCTGTGCCCAATGAAGTAGTTCTAGGTTGTACCTAAGTGATGGATTTAATCTGTCAAGTTGTTTATCCAATATAGCATTAAAGTCTCCCAGCAGAAACAGTGGGGCCGGCAAGTGAATAACTACCCGGGCCATAATCTGGTCTAGAACCTCCCTCTCAAAAGGTGGAGGGATGTATATCCCTGTAATCAATACATCACAGCCTCTAATAGTGGCCTGTAGCAGTACATATTTCCCTGATGGATCAAAGTGCACAGAAATCCGTTGAAATGTCAATGCTTTACTAACAAGTATGGACACACCTCTGGCATACTGTAGTTAGAATAAGTTGCATGGTACACATATCCTACCCATGGTCTTTTAAGCGCCAACACTTTTTGACCATTGAGGTGGGTTTCCTGGAAGATTAGAACATCTGGGTTATATTTCTTTATGTAATTGAACACTAAGGATCTCTTTACTCATTTAATCCTCGGACATTCCAGGAGATCAGCTTACATGTCGCCATGGGTATTTGGAAGGGGAGTGCAACTATACCCTGCGTCCATGAGAGTTGCTGCCCCATTCACACACACAAGCATTCCAAAGTATGACAAGCCTGAAACTTACGACCCCATTCCCATCCTGCCCAAACATATCCATCCTGCCCAAACATCCCCAACTCGTCTTTTAACTCGTTTTTTAACAGTACCCTCTAGGACAATTAAAGTAAGAACTGTCTAAAAGATAGAGCTTGCCCCTGTCTGTAGTTAGACTACAAATTATTCAGAAGTTATCCCACTTCTAGTGGAGGGTGCCACAACCACACAATAAAACAAGAAACACCTAAGGCTAATAGCATTTCCTTAAACCCCAGAATAGTGATGATCGGCAGGGGCTATATTCGATTTTGTGATATTTTGCAAATATATGGGTGAATATTTGCCATATATTCGCCAATTCGCGGTTATTTTCTTGATTGCGAAAAATTGGCAATGCAATATTCGCGTAATGCGCATGCAATACAGGCGTGGGTCACTTTGGGTACATTTTTCAAGCTGCTAGAAGTTTACTGAGACTCGAGATAATGGTTGGCACGGCAGAACATTACAAAAGCTTTATATATGCAGGTAGAGTGCTCCAATATATATTTGCGATTGTGAAAATCGCCAATTAATGATGCACATAATTTTGCGCAAAACATGCAACTGGGTGACATCACAGCACTATGTATATATGAACAACAGAAACCTACCTGCACTTGAACCTATCAGCTACACTATAAATCAATGTAACCTACACTGACTATCTCCTCCTATCTGAATGATATATCTAAGTTAACTGTCTAATATATATACAGTAAAGCACAGAGCACAGCAATGACACTGCTGCCTCTCTCAGAACTCCATTACACTACAGAAAATGGCTGCTGGGGAGGTTCCTTATGTAATAAAGGGTAGGCAACTTTCCTATTGGTTGCTAGGGATGTTGCTAAGCTCAGACAAAGACATTGCAGCCTTCTCATTGGCCCCACAAACAAGAGGGAGGTTACTGATGAAAAAAAAGTTGAATATTCAAAATTACGAATATATAGCACTATATTCTAAATATTCGCGAATTCTCAAAGTTGCGATATTCGCAATAAATATTAGTGATTCGAATATTCGCACCCAACACTACCCCAGAAAGGAAAGTAGTTCACTTGATGAAATTATGTGTAGAGCTATAGTTCACTCTTCATCTCGGTTGCTGTCGATCAATAGAGTCCAACGCTTTTTCAGGAGTCTGGAAGAATCTGGTTCTATCGCCCTCTTGGATTCTCATCTTTGACGTGTACAGCATCGCATATTTGATCCCCAGCTCACAGAGGCGAGCTCGGACATTGGTATATTGCCTCTGTTGTTTCTGCACTTCAGTTGTGAAGTCTGGAAAAAAAGGAGATCTTTACATTTTCATAATGGATGTCTTTCTTTTTCCTTGCTGCTGCTAGAATGGCATCCGATCTCTATAATTTAGATTTTTTATAATGAAAGGTCTGGGAGCGGATCCCGGAGAAAGAGTTCTTGTAGGAATCCTGTAGGCTATCTCCACAACAAAGCTTGGCGATAGCACTATGGGCTTCAGGAGGGTTCGAATCAACTGCTCCGCATAGATCTCTGGGGTGGATCCCTGTACCCTTTCCGGTTTTCACAGAATTCTGACGTTATTTCTTCTATTGCGGTTTTCTGCGTCTTCTGGCCTGCAGGGTTTTCACCTGTTGTTGCAAATTTCTGGTGGTTTCAGTAGTAGCAGACGCTGAGTCTTCCACCTCACTCAGACGTCGTTCAACCTCCTTTGTACGATCTCTCATTTTGTCTATGTCACGGCGTAGACAATTAATGTTGATATGTAAATGATAAATTTTCGCGGTTAGCGCTGCCTGGCACCCTGCTATAGCGGACATTATCTTGTCGGTTTGTGGCTCAGTGTCCATGGGGGCACCTTTTTCTGGGTCTCGGTCAGTCTGGCTCATATTATCCACCAGTCATTTTGGTGATGCAGGCGCAGTAGAAAATGCGGTTTTGCAGCCCATACTGTATGTATGCTTCAGGTATGGTATATGCTGCAGATTCTCCTTACAGGGAGTATACTTAATAGTAAAGATATCCTTTAGGGGTGAAGTGCATGAAATTCTGAACAGGGCAGATTGTGATATATTAAATTATCCTCCGTGTGGGTTTGACCTTTGATGATCCCATTCAGTAATTATAATCAGAGTGTTGCGAATGGTGTGGCCTCAGAGGTGAAGAGCATAGGCCTCCAGTGATCAACAATAGTGAGTGGGTAGGGTTTCCAAAATGGCAGCACAAATCCCAGTGGAAGAGGAGGGTGAAAACAGAATCCCAGCAGAGAATTTTATCAGGGTTGCTCAACTTGGCTCTGGCTCTCTGGCGGCTCACCGGAGCTGTCAGTGAGGGAGAGGAGACACTGGCAGTTCATCACGGGTCTGAGGCAACGGCAGAAGCTTTCTCCTTAGTAGTGTGAGTCTCCACTGGGGTCTGTCTTGCCCCTGTATTGCTGGGCTTTTTGGGTGTAAGACTCAGACCAGAATTAGTTTTTAAGCTTTGTGATTGTATTTTCTTCTTAAGTCCTATGACACCACACCCTTTTTGAGACGGCCATCATTAAAGGGGTTGTCTCACTTCAGCAAATGGTATTTATCATGTAGATACAGTTAATAGAAGGCACTTAGTAATGTATTGCTATTATCCATATTGTTTCCTTTGCTGGTTTGATTTATTTTTCCATCACATTATACACTGCTCGTATCCATGGTTATGGCTACTCTGAAATCCATCAGTGATGGTCGTACTTGCACACTATAGGAAAAAGTGCCAGCCTCTCAGGTGGCCAGGACCATGCAAGCTCACATGAGCTGGTGCTTTTACCTATGGTGTGCAAGCACGGCCTCCACTGATGGATTGCAGGGTGGTCGTAACCATAGAAATGGGCAGTGTATAATGTTATGGAAAAATGAATGAAGCCAGAAAATGAGGCAATATGGACAATCACAATACATTAGTAAATGCCTTGTATTAACTTTCTTTACATGATGAATGCAGTTTGCTGAAGTGACACAACCCCTTTAGGCTACCCCCATACTCTTCAGTCACAGATTTTAAATTCCCTTATTTTTTTATGTAGCAGTGACCCTTAAATCTAAGATGACTGTCCCTCTGTGAAACCATTTTCATTGCATATGTGGTTTATCTTACATCATGTCAAACCACATATCTCTCTTTATAAAAGTAAAACATTAACTTATGCTTCAGTATAGCTACCCAAAGTCATTTGAAATGGAAGGTATTTGTAACGGAACCCCTGGCACCCCGACTGGGCACCTTCCGCTGACGCTTGCTCCTAGTGCTTCCTGAGGGCTCCAAGCACTCCACCGAACACCATAACTACCACAGACCCCACGAACCGCCTTCAGCTTGGTTGGGGTCTCGTCGCCCTCCACCCACTCTGGACCCAAGACCGGGCTTCAGCTTCTAGTGGGTGGACCTCTCCTAACTGCAGAAAGCAGGAACCAGGAACAAGCTCTTACAAGAGCTTATATTTAGGGGAGTATTGTGATATAGCAATCCCCAAGAGTGTATTTATCCCATGCCCCAACCATAAGCCAAGACTTCATGAAGGGGTAAAGCAGAACTTCTCTTCTATTGATGGCCACAGCTTGGCCTTTTATCTAATTCCTCCAGCAAGGGCTACTCCCCCGGGGACCTGATAAAGGACAGACATACAAAATACAGTGACCAATCATCATACAGCCAGATATATTACAACCCAACAAGCATTGTCCATTGTGCTTGCTGATTGCATCACAGACAATGTGCATTGTACTTGCTAATTGCGTCCCAGGCAATGTCCATTGTGCTTGTTAATTAGGTCACAGGCAAGGTCCATTGTCATTGTTAATTGCATCACAGGCAATGTTCATTTGGCTTACTACCTGTCACCGGGGCCATAGTCACAGGGCAAGAGGCTGGCCTCTCCATCTTCCAGTGACAAAGGTGCTTTCATCACAGTATTACTGGATGCATTTATCAAACTGGTGTAAAGTAGAACTGGCTTAGTTGTCCATAACAACCAATAAGATTTCACCTTTCATTTTTGACAGCTTCTTTGGAAAATGAAAGGAATCTGAGTAGTTGCTGTGGTCAACTAAGCCAGTTTTACTTTACACTAGTTTGATAAATGACCCCCTATGCTCCTCTTTTTTTTGTAACTGTAACTACTAAGTAATTGTCTCTGCAAAAATGAAATTTAGTAGTTTTCTTGTAATTAAACATTGTACAAAATGAAAGGCCCTTCTGAATATTGCTTTGTACATAAACACTTGGGAAATAATTACATACTAATTATAATAACTGCGTTCTTGAATAATGAGTACTTCCCGTATGTTGCTCTGTGGTAAAAAAAACAGAAAAGTATTTTAGCAGTAATAGATAAAAAAAAAGCAATGCATGTTTACAAGAAAAGGACAGTAGAAACAGTATAAGACACATAAACAGTACTCAGATGTAATTGCCAAATTCTAAACATTTCAGTTCATGATGACGTTATAATTCACCTAGAGACACTCTTTATAAGAGTGTCAGAAAAACAAGAACAACAAAGGAAAGCTATCGGAAAGCAGGTGAGACAGCACAGAGAATATTAGCTCAAATTAAAAATATGTAGTAATATAATTTCTAATCGTTAATTTTACATAAAGTATTACAGCAAGCCCCCGTGGAAGCTGGTGTAGAGGATGGAGTGGTAGTGGCCCTGATGTAGTGTTGTAGTGTCACAGTGTCCTACCTCAGACCTCCCTGGGGTTCGGTCCAGTGAAAAAGGTAATGATAAAAGGAACCAGACAGAGATGTTTGAACAAATGTGTTCCTTTACTGAGTGGAAAAACAGGAAGCAGCACATTCATCAGCACTTCATACAAAGTTCACTTTCTCTCCTCCCAGATGATGGGCTATAGTGGCTGGCAATGCGAGATAGAAAACACTCGAAAACTTGATAGCTTATGCCAGTGGCATACATAGAGAAGTAAGGGCCCCAGAGCAAGGATCAAATCAGACCTCCCACACAGGACAGAAGCGTTTCTGCCTAAATCCTTTTCAGTGACCCTTGGGCAATTTTTCCACTGCTTCATGTGCTAAAAGTTGTTCCTTTAGAGCAGGGATGGCCAACCTGTGCTCCTCCAGCTGTTGTAAAACTACAATTGCCACCGGATGTTCCATCCCCTCCTGCAGAGGACTCTAATTTGGAGCCCGAGTCCACCCAGAAACAGGTCACCGAGCAGCTCCTTCATGCCATACCTGCTTGCCGCACCTCTCTATCTGGCAAGATGGAAGAGGTGAAGGAACATCTTGGCCTTTTGCAACAAGACATGGAAAAAACTCCCATCCCAGTGAAACTCTCTGCTTTAGAGAAAAAGGTGGACTTCTGGCAACAAAAATGTGATGACTATGAAAATCGGCAATGCTGAAATAACCTGCGCATTGTTGGTTTATTGGAGCGAGCGGGAGAAAATAACTTGTGTGATTTTGTAGCCACCTGGCTGAAAACTACTTTCCCGGACGCCATCTTTTCCTCTGCCTTCACAATCGTATGGGCTCACCTGGTTCCTGCTAGGCCATTGCCACCGTGGGCACCGCCAAGGCCTATGTTAGCCCGCCTGCTAAACTCCACTGACAGAAATCATATTCTGCAATTATCCCATCGTTATTTCCCGATTTCTCTGCAGAGCTCCAGAAATGTAGGGCAACATTCACTGTTGTAAGAGATTTGAATCTACTTTACTTTACGGCATATCCTGCCATGCTGAGGGCTGTGGATGGGGAAACCTCCAAGTTCCTCACTACACTGATGGAAGCTACCACCGGCGAGAGCCCCAACATGATCGTCTACCTGAGGATCCACGTTTTTGCTAGCAGAGGACGACACAGAATCCAGGTTCTTCCACCATTCTTCTCATCTTGAGTTGGTGAGCCCAGATACTGGATGCCTTTCAGTATGTTCCTATCTAATGTTTGTGTTCCTTATGATATACACTGTTACTCCATTCCTAGGCTAGCTCAATGCTTGCATGTTCTACTGCTCACAATATGTCACGGGATGCAGAGAGTATACTGGGCTGGGCGGATGCATCTTTATTTCTTTGATTACACAATATGGTGGATATTCGTGTGATGTCCTGGAATACTAGGGATCTAGGGAATGCTAGGAAGCGCTCTATGATGTTCTCAGCAATCAGACAGTTTAACGCCCATATTTTGTGTTTACAAGAGACACAATTGACACCAGATTCCACTAAAAGGATCCATAAAACCAGGGTCCAATGGGCACAACATTCTTTTTACACTATCCTATCTAGGGGTGTGTTCCTTTTAGTGCACAAATTCCTGCTGTGGGAGGTTGAGAAACTGCTAATTGACCCTAAGGGGAGTTTTGTTATTCTTGCATCCTATATTTACTGTACAAATATACACGGGTATCCAGCTCACCTGTCTTGTGCAATCAGTGTCGGACTGGGGTACCTAGGGCCCATTAGGAAAATTTATTTTGGGGGCCCACCGTATGGATACATTCAAATATAATAAATAATCTAACAAGTTTTTTATATGAACATAAGCTAGTTGAGATGCAGTACATTGAATATATGTATATAGTGCAGTAAGTCTAATGTGTTATGTGCCACATGTGCAGGGGGTGGGAGACTAGGGGCCCACCTTGCTCAGGGGCCCACCGGGGGACTCCCCTGTACCCCTGTGGGCCAGTCCGAGCCTGTGTGCAATTAACCCTCGGTGCAACGGAACACGAGTAAGACTTCTTGGCAATAGGAAAAAACAAAAAGGGTTCCAGCACTTCACTTACGTTGCAAGCCAGTAGTTTATTGTGGTGGTAAAATAGTTTTACAACAAGTCAATCCCCATAATTGTCGTGCTCCTGTTCAGTTGATGCGTTTCGGACATCAGTCCTTACTCATAACTGTGAGTAAGGCCTGATGTCCGAAACGCGTCAACTGTACAGGAGCACGACAATTATGGGGATCGACTTGTTGTAAAACTATTTTACCACCACAATAAACTACTGGCTTGCAACGTAAGTGAAGTGCTGGAACCCCCTTTTTTTATATATATTAACTGTTCCCTGTATGTTATTATGATCATCTATGTACCCCCTCTCTCCTCTTTACATGTATTGCACCAGGCAATGGCATTTGTATTTTCATACCCATCTGCTAAAGTGCTTTGTATGGGAGACTGTAATATGACATTAAGCTCCGCCTTAGATAGATTCCACTCAGATGGTGCATCTGGGGGTTCAGGTGATTCCCTATCGCCACTGGTCAGACTTCTAGAGGAGGTGGGGTGGATGGACATGTGGTGCTTTAAACACCCCAGGGCTACTGTCTACTCATGACAATCTGCCAGCCATGATACGATGTCCCGTATAGACTATACCTTTGGCAATCTGGCTTTATGCTCTGTTAGCTGGAAATGGCGGTATGCTAATAGACTCTAGCAATATACCTCAGAGGTTTCAGGAGTTCTATTAAGACCCGTATAGGGCACAGGTAGAATACACCTCGGCAGAGGTTCTAGACTGCCTCCGGGAACTGGAGTTCCCAAAACTGTCTCAGGAGGCTGTAGACTGGCTGGATGCCCCAATTGCTTTATTAGCAAATGGCAAGTCTCCCGGCCCAGATGGCCTGCCATTAGAAGTGTATGCTAGATATGCAGACACTTTGACACCTTCCCTTCTCAAAATGTATGATGATGCTTTTGTTAAAGGGGCTTTGCCGCCATCCCTGTATGATGCCACCATTGTAATACTCCTTAAGCCAGGCAAGGACCCATCTGACTGTGAATCATGCAGGCCAATATCGCTATTAAACCTAGACTACAAAATATTGGCTAAGATAATGGCAGTTCATCTGGCCAGATATGTTCTTACAATAATACATCCTGAACCAGTCTGGATTTATGCCAGGGAAATCCACCACCTCTGGGATGGGAAACTAGGCAGTGGTGCCCTCTATCTCCTCTACTATTGGCCCTAGCAATAGAGCTATTTGCCATGAGCATTTGAAGGGATTCTCAGTTCCGGGATGTTCGAGTAGGAGACAGGGAGGACAAACTGGGACTCTGTGCTGACGATATTGTGCTCTTTGGTGGAGGACACTCTCCCTCAAGCTATCTCTCTAATTAATACTTTTGGCCATTATTCTGGGCTACAGATTAACTGGTCTAAATCTGCTCTATTTCCGTTGTATGATACTGATTGGGCCCGCCTTAGTAGAGAATTACCTGTGCTTTCCTACTTTAAATATTTAGGACTAGTTATTACTAAAGATTCCGCCTCCTTCCACACTTTTAACATACAACCTCTCCTGAATTATTGCAGAGACATGTTTCGGGTATGAAGTGGCTTGCCACTGTCAGTCTCTGGCCGTATTAACCTGATCAAGATGATCCTATTACCCAAATGCCTTTATATTTTGGAGCATGCCCCATACATAGTACCTAAGGCATTCTTTCAGCAACTTAACGCCTTGATATCACCATTCATCTGGGTATCTACTAGACCTAAACTTTCTATACCCAATTTATGCTGTCCTAAGGCGAGAGGGGGAGTGTCCTTACCTGATTTCTATCTTTATTATTTGGCAGGTCAGCTGCACTTTTTGAAGTACTGGCTGTCTCAGTAGACCAAATTCCCAACATCTAGATATGTATTTGAATCTCACGTCCTTGTGGCCAGTGCTGGAGAGACCTCAGTTATTCCCTCGTATGCTTCTGACAATCCATAGACTGGCTATATAGGTTTGGGTGGCATGTAAAGGGATTCATGCATTTCAAGGAAACATGGCTAAGACACCTCGTTGGTCTCCCTTTCCGAATGGCAATTCTGCAAAACCCACAGTATTTGCACGCCACATGCTGTATACTATAACAATGTATTTACCAAATTTGATGCACTGCGAACTCGCTGTGATCTGCCTAGAACGACATTCTACAGATATCTTCAACTTAGCCCTGAAATCACACTTAAGTGGCACTCTGATGGCTATATCTACCTACCCGCTAATTGGGGTGCTTCATTTCCATGGCCTCTGAGGGTTCATCTCTGCTATTTATACTCACCTGTTGGGTACCAAATTGCAAACTGTCCAGCTACCAGTTATTGATAAGTTGAGGACCATGATCACAGACCTCAGGGATGATGATATAAGTGATGTTTTAGAGTCACCCACACTGGTGTCACGTGCTATCAATAATAAGTTCATACAATTATGTATTATAGACTAAAGTTACCTATCCCCCTCACGACTATATAAAATGGGCAGGCTTTCGCACTCTATAGATACCATAGATGCACAGTGGAGGGAGAGAATTTTTGGCATCTTATATGGGCATTATCATATATCCAAAAGTTTTGGAAAGACATCACGGATTTTCTATCTAACCTATTGAACCTTCCTGTTCCTATGGAACCTACTGTACGCTTATTTGGCATTCTTGATGAAGCTACCAATCCACACTACGCTTGAACCTTCTTACGGAAGTCTTGTTTCGGGCACAGAAAGCCATAGCAATCACGTGGATGGGAGACAGAAGTCCCACTATGAACCAGTGGAAGATATTGGTAAATACTATAATCCCATATGAATATATAGTCTTCAAAAATAGGGGGTGCTCTTCTATGTTCTTGGGGGTCTGGGGGCCATAATGCTCCTCTACACAGACTTTGTATTCATCCCAAATGATGACTAATGCTATCACCTCAGTATCTAGATAGGCCTCTCTACGAGTGACTCTCTATACAATTCTCGCATATGATCTGTGCTATTTACGATTTGATATGTATGGATATGGTTATGTTATCAGGGCCTCGGTCCTGACTGGCTTTTTGTCTTGCTTTGTTTATTACAAATGTTTAATAAAGCGAATTTTTTAAAAAAATGTCTCCACTGGATGCATGGGTCAGCTTCAGAACTGACAAGCTGGTAGTATATACATGGAAGATAGCAAGAATCCAGCATCCAAAATAAGGTAAAGTTAAAAACATATCCTTTATGTTCTGATATAAAAAAAAATCAGCAGAAAACTGCTAAAGTGTTTTGTGTAGATGCTGTCATATTAGTTAGGAAACAGTACATCCCCTAGTCTCTGCCCACACAACTCTCTCTACCTACTTGGACGATTCAGTGCAGCTGGGAGAGCTGCGGGAGTGCTGGCAGATAAGTACATGACAGATGCTACCCTTATTCATAGCTATCAGTAAGGTTCCCTTCTACTCCAAAATGCATCAGAACTTTTCTGCCAATTTTTAATTTTAAGTAATAAAGGATGAGCTTAACTTTTTAACTTAACCGACTTTGTGATACTGCATTTTCCCAGCCTTCCATGTGCAAAACGTAAAGCGGTTGTCTCACTTCAGAAAATGGCAAAGTTAATACAAGGTACTTACTAATGTATTGTGAATGTCCATATTACCGCCTTTTCTGGCTGGATTCATTTTTCCATCACATTATATATTGCTTATTTCCAGGGGTTACGACCACTCTGCAGTCCAGCAGTGGTGGTCGTGCTTGCGCACTATAGGAAAAAGAGCTGGCCTCTCTGGTGGCCAGGACTATGGGAATGCACATATGCATGCATGTGAAGCAGCTAAAAATCTTGATCACCTCATATCTGAGCTGCAGTGGTGGCCGTAACCCCTGAGTAAGTGATGGGAAAATAAATCAAGCTAGCAGAGGAGGCAATATGGACAACCACAGTGCAATAGTAAATGCCTTGTATTAACTTTCTCTTTGTGATAAATGTTCTTTGCTGAAGTGAGACAACCCCTTTAAGGAACGTTGCTAACTGTTTTGTTTGAAAATGTCCTAGCTATGCAGGCCTTTGTGTTACCATGGTAACATACTACAAACAAATCCTGTTTAGGCTCCATTCACACATCCATAACTGTTTTGCTGATCTGCAAAACACGGACACCGGCCATGTGCACACGGCCTACACTATAATAGAAAATGCCTATTCTTGTCCGCTATTGCAGACAAGAATAGGACATGTTCTATTTTTTTGCGGAAACGGAAGTGCGATGCGGAAGTGCAGATCCGGAAATGCGAATGCGGACAGCACATAGTGTGCTGTCCGCATCCATTCCGGCCCCATTGAAAATGAATGAGTCTGCACCAGTTCAACCCTTAGTCTGATCCTGTGGTCATACTTGTTTCTATCAGTCTCTTGCTTCTTGTTAGCTTGGCAAATACATGTTAGGTAAAGAACTAATGGAAGGAAGTACGACAGCAGGATCAGACCACATGGATATTGTCTCTCAGTACAGAGATATATACACTTGCATAGAAGCTGTAGACACAAAACTGTGGGAAATATTTGATAATAAGACCAAACAATTGATAGGGAAAATGACTGTATGTTGATCACTCACTTGACATATCATAAACAAAAAGTGATCCGGAAATGACCAGTATAAAAACGTAGCTTTTATTAAATTACACTTAAAAAGATGTCCCTTAGTTACTAAAAGATACATGCAAACCAATTCAACTGAGCTCCCCATCATGAATGTTTCCCAGATTGATGGGGAGCTCAGTTGAATTGGTTTGCATGTATCTTTTAGTAACTAAGGGACATCTTTTTAAGTGTCATTGAATAAAAGCTACTTTTATACTGGTCATTTCCGGATCACTTTTTGTTTATGAAATATTTGATAAGGTCAAGATACAACCTGGTGAGTGCCGCTCATTTTCATTACTGCTTCATCTAGAATTATTTGATAAGGACTATTTGCAAGTATATCGTTTTCATTTTAGATGCACTGAACATATATAATAAAGGGTTTGGGCAGGTGAGCATAGACCTTAACACTGGGTTCAGACCTGGGCGTTCGTGCAGCGCGTTTAATTCGCGCGTTTTTAACGCGCGAAGTAAATCGCGCTGCACAAAATAAGAATCGCGCGTTTAACGCGCGTCCCTATTAAACTCTGTTTATGGGGACGCACGTTAAACGGGCCAAAAAACGCAAACATACTTGCTTTTGCGTCGGCCGTTTTTACGCGCGTTCGAACGCGCATAAAAACGCGCAAGTGTGAACCAGGCCCATAGGAATGCATGGGTACTGTACAGTTGTGCATTTTTATGCGCGTTCGAACGCGCGTAAAAACGCTAAAGTGTGAACTGAGGGTCAAACAGATAAGTGGCTACTTTCTGGGATGCTTTTTAATTTACAGTATTTTGAATAATTGACAAAACTATTGTACTTAGCGCGGATCCTTTATAACTATAAGACTTAACGCTCATGGTTAGTTTTATAAAATCCACTTGTTTTTTCTGTTGGGTTCAAGATCAACGTTTTTAATATTTTTTATGGTTTACTAAGAACTGTTATAAAATCATTTGAGATGTTAGTTTCACATTTATAAAAAAAAAAAATAGGACAGTTAATTGGTTTTCAGTTTGTTTCAAATGATTGAATTGGTATCTATAAAACTGTACTTAATTTCAGTTTTAAAAACCACACTACAGACCTGACATATTACTTTATATTTCCTTACCTCCTCAAGAGACCATTGAACAAGGTCATTCACTTTTATTAAACTAGTTTCACATTTGGAATCTAATTCCTACCTCTTAAAATTATATGCGTATTAGAAAAATAATGGCTGGCCAAAGTACTTTTACAAATCCATGAATATCAATAAGGAAGATGAATGTGTTATCATATGCTAAAATATGAACAGTGACCACAATTTTCATCTCTGGCTATAGCTCTGAAAAATGATTTCATTAAGTAAATAGTCCATTTATGTTCAATACTAATGAGACATTTCACAAGCAAATGTGCTTGAAAGATTAATTCACATCTCCAAAATACCTGCCATTTCTATAAAGAAGGTGATGGTAGCACTAAGGAAAACTAAATATACATATAATATACTATATAATCTTCAACTTTTATGGATATTGAAAGACTGAAATAATCTATCGCAAGCATTACACTCTATTGTAACTTTATTTCAAATATCCTACAAAATAATTCTGAGGAATCTGTTGTATTCTGCCATATCTGAGAGATAAAGACACTGACAGATATAAACAATTGGGGAGAATTATCAAACTGGTGTAAAGTAAAATTTGCTTAGTTGCCCAATAACAACGAATCAGATTCTACCTTTCATTTTCCAAAGGAGCTATGGGCAACTAAGCCAGTTCTATTTTACACCAGTTTGATAAATCTCCCCCAATGACTTCATCTCCTGACTCACACTGGAGATGCTCAGTGCTTATTTTCGGAAAATATGTAGGTCAGTACAAGTAAAGTTAGTCATTGATTTAAAAAAAGTTCATATCACCAGTTTAGGCTGTCCTGACTTAGGGACAGATTTCCTTTAAAGCTCTTGTCCATATTCCTGTTCAGAGTTTATGAATATCATAGGGGAGGTCTCCCACCTGTACGGTGTTCATTTTAGGACATGGTCAGATATCGTAGTCAACTATCAAAATAATGCCAGTGTGACACCTGACTCTGACACCTGACTCTGACACCTGACTCTGACATCTGACTCTGACACCTGACCCTGACAACTGAGTTTTAATTATGCTCTTCATAGGTCAGGGTCAAAGTGAGAATGAGTTATAGATATACTATGTATTTGTATGCAAAATCACATAGATGAATAAAATCCCACCCTGTCACTAAGCAAACTTGTAGCTCAGTGGTAGAGTACTTGCCTTGTGTCCAGTGACCCTAGGTTCAAGACCCCTTTCAGCCTTTAAAATTTTTTACATTTTATTAAGCCCTAGATATGAGGCAAATTGAAGTCCTGTGTGACGCTGATATCTGACTACTGACCTAAGTCAGGCGTCAGCCTCGCTCCTAATTTAAGGTTCTTTCTACTTTTCATATACTGTCTGGCATAGATGAATAAAATGCCATGTTAACACTAACCAAGCTTATAGCTCAGTGATAGTGCTCTTGTCCTGAGTCCAGTGGGCCTGGGCTCAAGACCCCTTTCAGCCTTTAAAAATATTAACATTTTATTAAGCCCTAGATATGAGGCAAATTCAAATCATGTGTGACTCTGATGTCTGACTACTGACTCAAGTCAGGTGTCAGCCTCGCTCCTAATTTTAGTTTCATTCTACTTTTCATATGCTGAATGGCATAGATGAATAAAATGTCATGTTAGCAGTAACCAAGCTTATAGCTCAGTGATAGTGCAATGTGATTTTGCATACAAATACATAGAATATCTATAACTCATTCTCACGTTGACCCTGACCTATGAAGAGCATAATTCAAACTCAGTTGTCAGGGTCAGGTGTCAGAGTCAGGTGTCAGAGTCAGGTGTCAGAGTCAGGTGTCAGAGTCAGGTGTCAGAGTCAGGTGTCAGAGTCAGGTGTCAGAGTCAGGTGTCAGAGTCAGGTGTCAGAGTCAGGTGTCAGGTGTCAGGGTCAGGTGTCAGAGTCAGGGTCAGGTGTCAGTGTCAGGGTCAGGTGTCAGGGTCAGGTGTCAGGGTCAGGTGTCACACTGGCATTATTTTGATAGTTGACTATGATATCTGACCATGTCCTAAAATGAACACCGTACACCTGAGACCCTCCTCCATGAGCCAGAATGGAGAGCTGCTCTGAAAGATTTACTATAAAATGCTTTATTTTCTCTGCAGATGTATTGATTTTAGTTAAAACTGAATAATGCTTCATTTGTGAGAACTGTATAATCCTTAAATTATTACTGTTTCTCCTCCTGTAGGTTACTGGAATCCCAGTGGCACTGAATTTTGTGATTAGCTTGTTTTTGGGAAACTCTACTTATAAAAAGAGATTGTCAAAAGTGGACAACCCCATTAAGGTTTATCTTTATTGTTATAGGCAAACTAAAAGCTTCCAAAGTGAGAAATCTAACCAAACCTGTCTAAAGTTAAATATTCACTGTGCTTTTAACCAACACTGCATAAACCAGCTGTACTGGCAAATATGCACTTATTGACAAAAAATATATATAGTTGCAAGAAAACGTATGTGGACCCTTTGGAATGAAATGGATTTCTGCCCAAATTGGTCATAAATAGTGTTGAGCGAACAGTTCGAGCATCGTTCGGGTTTGTACCGAATTTTGGGGTGTCCGGGACACGGACCCGAACCCGGACATTTTAAAAAAAGTTCGGGTTCGGGTTCGTTGTTCGTCGATTACTTCCCGCTTTCTGAAGGGCTGCACAGCAGCCAATCAGATAGCGTTTTACTTCTTGCCCTAAGAGCCCATCACAGCCATGCCTACTAATGGCATGGCTGTGATTGGCCAAGTGCAACATGTGACCCAGCCTCTATTTAAGCTGGAGTCACGTAGCGCCGCACGTCACACTGCTCTGATTAGTGTAGGGAGAGGACGCAGCTTCTGTTAGGGCAAGATTAGTCAGGGTAAAGTCAGCAACAGCACCTAATGAACGGATCGATCTACAGCTGTGAATGATTGAACTTCTGCTAGTTACTTGCTCACTGGTTTTTAGGCTGCACAGAGCGTTTTTCTGTCACTTATTTTCTGGGTTGATCGGCGGCCATTTTGTGACTTGTGGTGCACCAGAACAAGCTGCCACCAAGTCCATCAATCCATCAATACTAGTTTTTTTTTTGCTATATCCTACATAAGGGGCTTGGCTGTGCTAATTGTCACCCCTGGTGTTCCAGCTTTGGCTAGACAAGTATAATACTGTCTGCTGTCTGGCAAAGGATAGATTATTTTCTGTTGTGAAATTCAATTGCCAAAATAGCAATACCCTGAATCTGGTGTCCCAGCTGTTGCAGGCAAAGTTTCATAGTGTCCACCAAAACATATATTTTGTTCTGGGGTGTAATTCACTTGCCAAAATAGCAATACCCTGAATCTGGTGTCCCAGCTGTTGCAGGCAAAGTTTCATAGTGTCCGCCAAAACATATATTTTGTTCTGGGGTGTAATTCACTTGCCAAAATAGCAATACCCTGAATCTGGTGTCCCAGCTGTTGCAGGCCAGGTTTCATAGTGTCCGCCAAACCATATATTTTGTTCTGGGGTGAAATTAATCTGCCAAAATAGCAATACCCTGAATCTGGTGTCCCAGCTGTTGCAGGCCAGGTTTCATAGTGTCCGCCAAAACATATATTTTGTTCTGGGGTGAAATTAATCTGCCAAAATAGCAATACCTGAATCTGGTGTCCCAGCTGTTGCAGGCCAGGTTTCATAGTGTCCGCCAAAACATATATTTTGTTCTGGGGTGAAATTCATCTTGCCAAAATAGCAATACCCTGAATCTGGTGTCCCAGCTGTTGCAGGCCAGGTTTCATAGTGTCCGCCAAAACATATATTTTGTTCTGGGGTGAAATTAATCTGCCAAAATAGCAATACCCTGAATCTGGTGTCCCAGCTGTTGCAGGCCAGGTTTCATAGTGTCCGCCAAAACATATATTTTGTTCTGGGGTGAAATTAATCTGCCAAAATAGCAATACCCTGAATCTTGTGTCCCAGCTGTTGCAGGCCAGGTTTCATAGTGTCCGCCAAAACATATATTTTGTTCTGGGGTGAAATTAATTTGCCAAAATAGCAATACCCTGAATCTGGTGTCCCAACTGTTGCAGGCCAGGTTTCATAGTGTCCGCCAAAACATATATTTTGTTCTGGGGTGTAATTCACTTGCCAAAATAGCAATACCCTGAATCTGGTGTCCCAGCTGTTACAGGCCAGGTTTCATAGTGTCCGCCAAAACATATATTTTGTTCTGGGGTGAAATTAATCTGCCAAAATAGCAATACCCTGAATCTGGTGTCCCAGCTGTTGCAGGCCAAGTGTAAATCTGTCCATAAAAGGATACCTTTCATCCAGGGCCTAAATACTAGCCCTAAAAGAGTTATTCCCCTAAATCAGTGGTTACTGCTGTGCTTGGATTAGTGTAATACGCTACATAAACAAATAGGCAGATAGTGTTTGGTGCCTGTAAAAAAAGGCCTGAATTTTAAATCAATACATTGGGCCAAATATTTTTTTCCTTATTGTGGTGCTTGGTGAACGGTAACAATGAGGAAAACATCTAGTAAGGGACACGGACGCGGTTGTGTTAGTGTACCCTCTGGTGCTGGGAGAGGACGTGGCCATTCTGCCACAGCCACACGTCCTAGAGAAACAACTACCTCAGGTTCCAGTACCCGCCAGAATTTACAGCGATATTTGGTGGGGCCCAATGCCGTTCTAAGGATGGTAAGGCCTGAACAGGTACAGGCGCTAGTCAATTGGGTGGCCGACAGTGGATCCAGCATGTTCACAACATTATCTCCCACCTAGTCTTCAGCTGAAATAGCACAGGTGGCACCTGAAAACCAAACCATCAGTCTGTCACATCACCGCCATGCATATCAGGGAAACTGTCAGAGCCTCAAGTTATGCAGCAGTCTCTTATGCTGTTTGAAGACTCTGCTGGCAGGGTTTCCACCTAGCCCTTCCCCAGTGGTGGAAGACATAGAATGCACTGATGCACAACCACTCATGTTTGCTGATGATGAGGACATGGGAATACCACCTCATCGGAGTCCGCACGTCTCTGATGATGACGAAAATCAGGTGCCAACTGCTGCATCTTTCTGCAGTGTGCAGACCGAACAGGAGGTCAGGGAGGAAGGGGACGATGAGGTCCTAGACCCCACATGACTTTCATAGTTCAGAGGAAGAGGCAGTGGTGAGACCGAGCCAACAGCGTAGCAAAAGAGGGAGCAGGGGGCAAAAGCAGACCAGCCGCCGCCAAGAGAGTTCGCCTGCTACTGACCGAGCACCCCAAAGGCAGATTCAAGGAGTTCCCTGGCATGGCACTTCTTTAAACAATGTGCTGACGACAAGACCCGAGTGGTTTGCACGCTGTGCCATCAGATCCTGAAGCGAGGCATTAACGTTCTGAACCTTAGCACAACCTGCATGACCAGGCATCTACATGCAAAGCATGAACTGCAGTGGAGTAAACACCTTAAAAGCAAGGAACTCACTCTGGCTCGCCCTGCTCCGTCTACCGCTGCTGCCTCGGCCTCTTCCTCCGCCTCGGGAGGAACGTTGGCACATGCCGCCCACCAAACAGAGGATGTGCCACCGACACCACCACCTCGTCACCAAGCATCTCCACCATGTCACACGGCAGCGTTCAGCTCTCCATCTCACAAACCTTGGAGAGAAAGTGTAAATTCCCACCTAGCCACCCTCGAGCCCTGGGCCTGAATGCCAGCATTTCTAAACTACTGGCCTTTGAAATGCTGTCATTCAGGCTGGTGGACACAGACAGCTTCAAACAGCTGATGTCCATGGCTGTCCCACAGTATGTTGTTCCCAGCCGCCACTACTTCTCCAAGACAGCTGTGCCTTCCCTGCACAACCAAGTATCCGATAAAATCAAGTGTGAACTGCGCAACGCCATCTGTGGCAAGGTCCACCTAACCACAGATACGTGGACCAGTAAGCACGGCCAGGGACGCTATATCTCCCTAACTGCACACTGGGTAAATGTAGTGGCGGCTGGGCCGCAGGCGGAGAGTTCCTTGGCGCACGTCCTTCTGCCGCCAAGGATCGCAGGGCATCATTCTTTGCCTCTTGTAGCCTCCTCCTCCTACTCGGCTTCCTCCTCCTCTTCTTCCACCAGCTCATCCAGTCAGCCACACACCTTCACCACCAACTTCAGCACAGCCCGGGGTAAACGTCAGCAGACCATTCTGAAACTCATATGTTTGGGGGACAGGCCCCACACCGCGCAGGAGTTGTGGCGGGGTATTGAACAACAGACCGATGCGTGGTTTCTGCCGGTTGGCCTCAAGCCCGGCCTGGTGGTGTGCGATAATGGGCGAAATCTCGTCGCAGCTCTGGGACTAGCCGGTTTGACGCACATCCCTTGCCTGGCGCATGTGCTGAATTTGGTGGTGCAGAAGTTCATTTACAACTACCCCGACATGTCAGAGCTGCTGCATAAAGTGAGGGCCATCTGTGCGCGCTTCCGGCGTTCACATCCTGCCGCTGCTCGCCTGTCTGCGCTACAATAGAACTTCGGCCTTCCTGCTCACCGCCTCATATGCGACATGCCCACCAGGTGGAACTCCACCTTGCACATGCTGGAGAGACTGTGAGAGCCGCAGCAGGCCATAGTGGAGTTTCAGCTGCAGTACGCACGCTTCAGTCGCACTGCGGAACAGCACCACTTCACCACCAATAATTGGGCCTCCATGCGAGACCTGTGTGCCCTGTTGCGCTTTTTTGAGTACTCCACCAACAGGGCCAGTGGCGATGACACCGTTATCAGCGTTACTATACCACTTCTATGTCTCCTTGAGAAAACGCTTAGGGCGATGATGGAAGAGGAGGTGGCCCAGGAGGAGGAGGAGGAGGATGAGGGGTCATTTTTAGCACTTTCAGGCCAGTCTGTTAGAAGTTGCTCAGAGGGAGGTTTTTGCAACAGCAGAGGCCAGGTACAAATGTGACCAGCCAGGGCCCACTACTGGAGGACGAGGAGGATGAGGAGGAGGTGGAGGAGGATGAGGATGAAGCAGGTTCACAGCGGGGTGGCACCCAACACAGCTCAGGCCCATCACTGGTGCGTGGCTGGGGGGATACGGAGGACGATGACGATATGCCTCCCACATAGGACAGCTTGTCCTTACCTCTGGGGAGCCTGGCACACATGAGCGACTACATGCTGCAGTGCCTGCGCAACGACAGCAGAGTTGCCCACATTTTAACGTGTGCGGACTACTGGGTTTCCACCCTGCTGGATCCCCAGTCCAAAGACAATGTGCCCACCTTACTTCCTGCACTGGAGCGTGATAGGAAGATGCGCGAGTACAAGCGCACGCTGGTAGAGGCGCTCCTGAGAGCATTCCCAAATGTCACAGGGGAACAGGTGGAAGCCCAAGGCGAAGGCAGAGGAGGAGCAAGAGGTCGCCAACGCAGCTGTGTCACGGCCAGCTCCTCTGAGGGCAGGGTTAGCATGGCAGAAATGTGGAAAAGTTTTGTCTCCACGCCACAGCTAACTGCACCACCACCTGATACGGAACGTGTTAGCAGGAGGCAGCATTTCACTAACATGGTTGAACAGTACGTCTGCACACCCCTCCACGTACTGACTGATGGTTCGGCCCCATTCAACTTCTGGGTCTCCAAATTGCCCACATGGCCAGAGTTAGCATTTTATGCCTTGGAGGTGCTGGCCTGCCCGGCGGCCAGCGTTTTGTCTGAACGTGTATTCAGCACGGCAGGGGGCGTCATTACTGACAAACGCAGCCGCCTGTCCACAGCCAACGTGGACAAGCTGACGTTCATAAAAATGAACCAGGCATGGATCCCACAGGAACTGTGCCTCCCTTGTGCAGAATAGACATTTATAACTGCCTCTCCCTCAACCATGTATTCTTGTACTCCAGGGCACTTCTTTATTGAATCCTCATTTTTTTAACTTTACCATGATCTTGCGGTGCAACCCAAAGTTGAATGAACCTCTCCTCTGTCTGGGTGGTGGGGCCGAAATAACTGAGAGTGGCCTTCTCCAGTGGTGTGTGATATGACGCCTTATTCCTTGCTGTGGGACCTCTCTCCTCTGTCTGGGTGCTGGGCCGAAATAACTGAGAGTGGCCTTCTCCAGTGGTGGGTGATATGACGCCTTATTCCTTGCTGTGGGACCTCTCTCCTCGGTCTGGGTGCTGGGTCCAAATAACTGAAAGTGGCCTTCTCCAGTGGTGGGTCATATGACGCCTTATTCCTTGCTATGGGACCTCTCTCCTCTGTCTGGGTGCTGGGGCCGAAATAACTGAAAATGGCCTTCTCCAGTGGTGGGTGATATGACGCATGATTCCTTGCTGTGGGACCTCTCTCCTCTGTCTGGGTGCTGGGCCGAAATAACTGAGAGTGGCCTTCTCCGGTGGTGGTTGATATGACGCATGATTACATGCTGTGGGACCTCTCTCCTCTGTTTGGGTGCTGGGCCAAAATAACTGAAAGTGGCCTTCTCCAGTGTTGGGTGATATGACGCATGATTCCTTGCAGTGGGACCTCTCTCCAATTGATATTAGTTAAATTTTATTTATTTTATTTTATTTTAATTAATTTCCATATCCACAATTGTTTGCAGGGGATGTACCTACATTTTGCTGCCTTTGGCAGCCCTCTAGCCCGTTCCTGGACTATTTTACAGCCTTTTTAGTGCCTAAAAGTTCGGGTCCCCATTGACTTCAATGGGGTTCGGGTTCGGGATAAAGTTCGGGTCGAGTTCGGATTCCGAACCCGAACATTTTCTGGAAGTTCGGCCGAACTTCTCGAACCCGAACATCCAGGTGTTCGCTCATCTCTAGTCATAAAATGTGATATGATCTTCATCTAAGTCACAAGAATAGACAATCGCAGTCTGCTTAAACTAATAACACACAAATAATTAAATGTTATCATGCTTTATTGAACACACCATGTAAACATTCACAGTGCAGGTGGAAAACGTAGGTGAACCCTTGGATTTAATAACTGGTTGAACCTCATTTGGCAGCAATAACTTCAACCAAACGTTTCCTGTAGTTGCAGATCAGACGTGCACAACGGTCAGGAGTAATTCTTGACCATTCCTCTTTACAGAACTGTTTCAGTTCAGCAATATTCTTGGGATGTCTTGTGGAATTGCTTTCTTGAGGTCATGCCACAGCATCTCAATCGGGCTGAGGTCAGGACTCTGACTGGGCCACTCCAGATCGCGTATTTTCTTCAGTTTAAGCCATTCTGTTGTTGATTTACTTCTATGCTTTGGGTCATTGTCCTGTTGCAACACCCATCTTCCTTTGAGCTTCAGCTGGTGGACAGATGGCATTAAGTTCTCTTGCAAAATGTCTTGATAAAATTGGGAATTAATTTTTCCTTCGATGATAGCAATCTGTCTAGGCCCTGACGCAGCAAAGCAGCCCCAAACCATAATGCGCCCACCACCATACTTCAAAGTTGGGATGAGGATTTGATGTTGGTGTGCTGTGCCTCTTTTCTCCACCCATAGTGTTCTGTGTTTCTTCCAAACAACTCAACTTTGGTTTCCTCTGTCCACAGAATATTTTGCCAGTACTGCTGTGGAGCATCCAGGTGCTCTTGTGCAAACTGTAAACGTGCAGCAATGTTTTTTTTGGACAGCAGTGGCTTTCTCGGTGATATCCTCCCATGAAATCCATTCTTGCTTAGTGTTTTACGTATCGTAGATTCGCTAACAGGGATGTTAGCATATGCCAGAGACTTTTGTAAGTCTTTATCTGACACTCTAGGTCTCTTCTTCACCTCATTGAGAAGTCTGCGCTGTGCTCTTGCAGTCATCTTTACAGGACGGCCACTCCTAGGGAGAGTAGCAACAGTGCTGAACTTTCTCCATTTATAGACAATTTGTCTTACCGTGGACTGATAAACAGCAAGGCTTTTGGAGATACTTTTATAACCCTTTCCAGCTTTATGCAAGTCAACAATTCTTAATCATAGGTCTTCTGTGAGCTCTTTTGTGTGAGGCATCATTCACCTCAGGCAATGCCTTTTGGGAAAAGCAAACCAAGAACTGGTGTGTGTTTTTTATAGGGCAGGGTAGCTGTAACCAACACCTCCAATTTCATCTCATTGATTTGACTCCAGTTGGCTGACACCTCACTTCAATTAACTCTTGGAGATGTCATTGGTCTAGGGGTTCACATATTTTTTCCACCTGCACTGTCAATGTTTACATGGTGTGTTCAATAAAAACATGGTAACATTTAATTCTTTGTGTGTTATTAGTTTAAGCAGACTGTGATTGTCTATTGTTGTGAATTAGATGAAGATCAAATCACTTTTTATGACCGATTTGTGCAGAAATCCATATCATTCCAAAGGGTTCACATACTTTTTCTTGCAACTGTATAATGCACCAAGAAGGACTTGTTTATAGGTATGAATGTAATGAAGATATTTGTAACTGATTACAATATTAGAGTGAAAGAATAGGTTTATTGGGGAAAACCTGGGCACAAGATGACATATGGTTGAGAATGGAGGCATACAGGTTCCATATGGTATCCTATGGGTCACTTGCCCACATATATTTCAGCCAAGCCTGTAGATCCTTCACACACATAGATTGCAGGTCCCATAAATGCTGGTTTGGCAATAAATCTGGCAACAGAACAGGCCAAGGAAAAGTTCCAATTTTGCAGAGGCATTGTTGGTAAATCTTTTCTTTGTGTGGCAAGCATTATCCTGCCGAAAAATTGCCAGTTGGAAGCTATGTCATTGGAGGCAACACATGTGACCACAGGATGTCCTGCACAAATTACTGAGCTGTTATTGACCCTCGTATTACTACTAGGGATGACCAACTGTTGTATGTGATGGCTTCTAAGATCATTACACCCACAATTTGGGCAGTATGTTGCTGCACAGCAAAGGCAGGATTGAAGCAATCACATACTCCAACAGACCATCATCAGATCACAAGCAAATTCATTGATAAAGACAAGTTTCAATCTGTAGCATTCCAGTTTTCTAATTCATGGGACCACTGCAAACTGGTGATGGTGTCTAGCTGTCAAAGGAAGGACATGTAATGAACCCAGTAACACCAAATTTCCTACTGGTAATCTCCTGAAAGTGGTCCAGGTAGAGACATGGTTGTGGAAGCTGTTCATGCTGGTTGGTAGAACAAATGACCCTCTCTACTGGTGGTCTGTTTGGGCCATTCAGAGCCTGTTTGCCATGTGTGTGCCCTCATATAACCACTGCTCCCAACAGTTCCTAATAGGTAGGTCAAACTGGCCTACAGTAGATGGTGGGCAGTTAGTTGGAATGACCATCCTGCTTCTCTCAGTCCAATGAAGTGTCCCCTCTCAAAATCTGTCAGCTGAGCAAAATGTCTTTTAATGTGTCATAGAGGCATGTCTAGCAGTCAACTAATTATTCCCCCTCAATTTATAACTAAAACCCATCTTGAAAGATGAGATGGACTATCAGCTTTATGAGGGATCAGGTTAAATGGTGCCCTTAGATGTCCATGGAGAGGGCAGAGGGAGGATGAGTGGACTACTAAAAGGAGACAGATGCAGACATCTCACCCCAGTGCATGTTTTATATCTCCACCCCTCAGTTCTGCTGTATAAAATCATCCTTGTTGCTGCTGCTTATGAGGGAAAGATAGGGGAGCAGGATCTCCTCTTCTACCACTGGCACATGGAAATATGAAATTAGAAATGGAGCCTGGAACAAGTCTGTCTTATTGCCAGAGGTTTAGGAGAGGAAACTGTGCCATACACGGGCTAAAGCTTTAACGCTAGGTAAATATAAGGAGGAATTCATAGGATCAGCACACATATGTGTCAACAGGGACAGTGTGGACGCATGGAATAGCCCTCCTGCAGAAGTGGTAGCTGCAAATACAGTGAAGGAGTTTAAGCATGCATTGGATAGGCATAAGGACATCCTTCATATAAGATAGGGCCTGGGGCTATTCATAGTATTCAGCATATTGGGCAGACTAGATGGGCCAAATGGTTCTTATCTGCCGACACATTCTATGTTTCTATGTTTCTATGTAAGTGACGAGCCATAACTGGCAGATTCTATTAATGACCATCTATCAAAGGGTCCATCTACCAGGCGTCAAGGTGGCTTCCGCAGATGGGTCCCTAACACTAATATATTGCATCTCTTGGACTTACCTAAGCCTACAATTTTCAGGGCAGTGTAGGAACCAGCTACATTTGTACTCTGCTCAGAAGCCCCAGGTAGATGGGCGTTGTTCAGTCTAAAAGAATAGATGGGCCCGGCACGTTAAAATGTGCGCTATAAGCTTCCATTAACTTATTTATAGTAGGTATAATACCACTTTGATTGAGAATGATTCCCAATTCTTAGCTCTATTGTTTGCATGTATAATGGTGTGCAGCCATTTTTTTTTTATCAACCATGTTTGCTTGATCGATATGCACCTGTCATTCTGAGTGTTCTAGTCTAGATTTTCTTGTAGCATCTATTAAAGGGATTGGGGAATGACTAATGCCTAACAGAGTCTAAGATGGTGGCATATAAATAAGTAATATCAGGCACTCTAATTCACTCAGCTCAATTGGTTGTTGAAATATGGAAAACTTGATTCTGGACTGAGTGTTTGAAGTTTGAAGAGAAATGCTTTAGGGAGTGGAATAGCAATAGTCCTATGGAGGTATAAAATTTGTGGTAAGACCATCATTTTGATAGTAGCTATGCAACGATACATGAAATAAAGGTTTTCTTTAAAGCTAGAAAGCAATTGCAGAATAGAGGTTAGAAAGTAGGAGAACTTTTTGATTAAAGTCTTGGATCTCGAACTAACCAAGGTTATGCCCAAATAGGGAATTCCCTGCTCACTCCATTAATATGTAATCATATGATACTTTCTTTAGTATGTTGACTTATGTGAATGCCAAGAAATTGGAATTTTGAGCTATTGACTTTGTAATGGGAGATTTGACTGAAGTCCGCAAAGATTGTTTGCATAGACTCCAAAGATGTTTGGGAACTTTATAACTCTAGGGTTGTCTCATCAGCATAAATCAGATCCTATGATCCTATCCTCCAACTTGTATACCCCTAATCTATGGAGATGATATAATCTCAGCCAGAGGCTCCATCACAAGAGGAAAGATGAAAAGGCACAAGAGGCACCCCTGACAAGTCTCATTGGTAATCTCGAATGGTTGTGAGATACTAACAGATGTGAGCATCCTGGTCGAAGGGGAGGAATAAAGGGACAAGATAGCTTACTGGAGTAAGCCTCTAAACCCATTGTTATCTAGAACCATCTGCATAAAACCCCAGAGGACCTGGTTGAACTTCTTCTCCAGGTAAAGAGAAAGCAGCAGAGAAGTCGTCTGACTGACCTCAGCCATCGTAATTATAACCAAAAATCTCCTAGTGCTGTGAGATGCTGCCTCTGTGGGATAAAGCCCCCCTGGTCCAGAAAGATTAGATTTGGCAAGACCTGAAGTATACAGTTAGATAATACCTTGGCGCAGATTTTGACGTCTGTGTTTAGGAGTGATCTGTAGCACAAAATTCGCCTGCAAAGTTGCCTCCTTGCCAGGCTTCGGCAACCTCTCTATAAGTGCATCCAACATTTCTTCCAATCTCCATCTCTTTATTGAACACGGATGCCAAATGGGGATCAAGGATAAAACCATACTTTCTTTAATACACATTTGAAAACCCATCAGGACCAGGGTACTTAAAATCCTTTAGGGTTGTTGTTGCCCAATAGACCTCATCAACAAAGATGAGAAGAGAAAATGTCTCTAGTTGATCTTAAGATAAGTTCAGTAAGTGCATCTCACCAAGAAATGCAGAAATCTCTGTGTCAGTGGGCTATGGAATAGTACCTTCAGCTTAAAGATTATAAAAGGTAGAGTAATGAAAGACAAATTGCTCAGCTATTTTTTGAGAATGGTGAATTTTATCTCTAGACAGATCTGATGTCACACTATCTGAGTGGTGTTCTTTATTTTTAATCTCTAACAAGCAAATGTGGACTAATAAAGAATTGAGCTCTTGCTTCTTTTTAGCTTGAGAGCACTCTTTTATACAAATACCCCTCATAAAGGTTGTGAGCAGCCCATACAAAGAACACACTAGAAACAAGTGTTAAGATTGAAATTCAAAATACATTTGTAATTCAGATTCAAGAATGTTCTTGTGCTTGAGATGAGAATTCTCCATTGAGATAAAGAAGTGTTGGCCAAGCTATCAGCTATAGTGATTAAGATTGGGAATGATCTGACCACTTTATAGCCCTAATCTTCACTTGAAAGACATTGGTTAACCCATCACATTCCACTAGAAAAAAAAAATATTTTGGAATATGTCATTTGGGAATGCGAAAAAAAAAGGTGTAGTCCCTTTCAGAATTAGATAGGCGTAGTATGAGAATCTCAAAGCTGAAAAAGAGCCCCACAATCGTTCTAGTGCAGAATTAAAATCTCTGCCTTGCAGTTTGTCAAGGAGTCTTAACAGTTTAAAAATAATCAATGTGAAAAATAAATGTTAACTGAAGTATACTGTTAGTTATTAATATACCATTACAAAATGATAAAACAACCAAAAGGGTCAGTATTACCCTCAGTTCACACCTGAGCGTTTTACAGCGCATTTGAACGAGCTGTAAAACGCCCTACGCTCAAAAAAGTTCTTGAGCTTCTTTGGGGCATTTTGTCGCGCGTTTGCACCCATAGACTTAAATGGGAACGCGTTTTACGCGCGTTAAGTGTAGATATGCCTTTTTTAAATTGTTCTCCAGAGTCACGAACGTGCGTATGTCGCGCGTTTCCTATTTCCAAAACGCACTGTAATACGCGTGGTCTGAACACATGGCGATATTCAGTCAATGGAAGACAACCAGGCACCCCCTGCTCGGATAAGGGGAGAGTACCTGGATCATAGGAAAAGGTCTAAAAGTGATGGAAACACTGAAATCGATCAGGAACAGCAGGGGGACCATGTCTGGATGCATCTTGGACTCAAATGTTGCTGCTGGGAACCCCGACCCCCTCTTCCCCAGCACACGCTGGCGTCTTCAGTCTGTCCATACCTCTGAAAATGCCAGCGTGTGCTGGCGAAACATGTTGGAGGACGGATCTCAATGCTTTTAATTCTGTCTAATTAGTACCAAGAGCAATAATCCTAGTACTGTCTGTAATGAATGGCGGAGAAATAACAGTTGTACTGCAACCTTCTATTACACTTTAATACAGGGAATAGATAATAGCTTCTCAAGTGGCATGTGGTGGGCCAATCGAGTGGGGAGTGCACACCTACAGTGGCTCAGTGCGCTGTTTGCTACAAGCTCTTGTTGGCAATTTAGGCAGTAATTTTAACCCTAATACTCACTTGTTACTTTTTGAATCCAATAATAATAAAAGTTAATTTTTAATATTGTGGATAAAAGTGGTGTACATTTGCTCTTTTGAGCACAAGCAATTTGTCAGATAAGGAACCCTTCCCTGATAAGGTCCAAATAGTTTATTAGTCTCACTTGGTGGATGATGCGGATGAGACACAGTTGTCAATAAGTGAGGGTCTTGTTAGGTCAACACAAGTGAGGAGGATGACCAGAGTGAGTAAGTGGAAGAGGAGATGGGGGACGATGATATCACTGACCCAACCTGGGAAGGTGGAAAGCAGAGCAAGGACAGCAGGACAGAGGGGGAGGGCTCCACAGCACCGCAACAGGCTGGAAGAAGCTGTGTGGTGGCAAAAGGGAGAAGGCGGGCCATAATAAACAGGCCTGCAACTGTCCCCCCTTGTGCAAATCTCCCTTGACAAGGGGTAGGTGTTCCGCAGTCTGGGGCTTTTTTGAGGAAAGTGGGGGATGATAAAAGAATTGTAATTTGCTAACTGTAACTGTGCTATACCTAAATAAGAACTCCACATTTCATAAATAACAATAACCATAACATATTTTACATCCTATTAATAAACTAACTCAAACCATACCAATAAAAACTCAAACCCGGGAACTTAATGCGGGAAGACTGTACACTGGAGGCTAAATGAGTAGGATTGGGAACACTAGCAACCTCAACACCAACAGCATGATCTGCCACATGGCATCACAGCACTCTAATTGGTGGGCCGAACCCCTGGGTCCACAATCAGTGTCTATGGGTCAAACCACTGCCTCCTCTTCCTCCCCTGTATTACGTGCTGGCCAATCCTCTGTCCTAGACGCAGGCCTGGATGACTCCTGCCCTGCAGCTGGGCTTTCGCAAGCATCATCTGCTAGTACACCCCTTTCCATGCCCAAGCACAGCATTAAGATGGCCTTACCTCAGGCCTCTGATCGTAGGCGCAAATAGCCAGCCACCCACAGGCTATAGCACTAAATGTGCCTCTTTCAAAATGTATGGCCATGGAAATGTTACCATTTAGGCCTGTGGATACTGAGGCTTTCCTCAGCCTCATGCGGTGGCTGTCCTTCGTTACTCAGTCACCAGCCGCCACTATTGTTCACGGTGACCCGTCCCCTCATTACACCAGCAATTGTGTGTGTCCAGTAACATCACCCGTGCCCTGACCTACGTAGTTATTGGGAAGGTCCACTTAACAAAGGACAAGTGCTATTGGCCAGGAACGCTACATTTCCGTGATGGCACACTGAACCTTGTGTAGGCCGTTAGCGAGTCAGACCCTGATATGGCACAGGTGCCACCGATGCCAAAGATTGCAGGCTTCTATGAGGATTTCTGCCACCACCTACATTTGTGGCTGCAACCCCACCTCCTCCTCAACTGCAAACTCTGAATTCTCATGGGAAAGCGGCAACAGGCCTTGCTGAAATTCATTTGCTTGGGTGACAAAAAGCACACCGCTGCAGAGATGTGGCAGGGTATAAGGGAACAGGTTGGCTGTGTCTGATAATGGCCATAACTTGTTGGCATCTTTGTAGCTCGGCAAGCCCACACACATGGCAATCATACAGCATATATGTACCATGCACAACAAACATCCCAAACCTATACATTAATATAACTAAAAATCTAACAAAGAAGAGTGAAGTTAAACCAATGGCATGAACTTTTTAAGAACTCATACATAACCAAATAACCATAACATATTTTACAACCATAAACCATAATAACAATAATAATACCTACTATAATACAAACAAAAAAATATTATAATAACAGAACAGAATGTCATTGTAGAAATAATTACAGCTGACAACGCTGGCGGCAGAGTACGTAGTTCATTTGGCAACCCAGGAGGGGGAGAGGGAGGGCGAAATGAGGAGGACACACCGCAGTTCCAACAGAGGCAGGACAACACTCTACAAGGCCTGCGACAGTTTCATGACACCCCGCCAGCACCCTCACCCTGATGCACGGCCTAGTGTCACAAGGAGGGAACATTTTGGAAGATGGTGAAGGAGTACATAGCAGACCGTGTCAGCGTCCTCAGTGATCCCTCTGTGCCTTACAACTATTGGGTGTCCAAGCTAGAAATGTGGCACAAACTTGCACTCTATGCCTTTGAGGGGCTGGCCTGTACACTGTATTCACTAAATTCTCATCCAAAACTTACACATTACTATAAAATAAATACTATAAAATAAAACTGTAACTCAGACCATAACCAACAAAAAGTCAAACACAGTACACAGGGTGATAGCAAGACCACCCTCAGTTTTTATTCTTTACGCCTCAGAGGTGCTGGGCTGCCCTGCCACCAGCGTTTTGGCACAGCGGGTATTTAGTGCTGCTGGGGCCATAATAACAGATAAGCGCATGCGCCTGTCAACTGAAAATGCTGACAGGTTGACTATTATAAAAATGAACTGGGCCTGGATTGCCTCTGACTTCTCTACTCCACCAGATGAAAGCGGCTGAACATAAAGTCATTTTAAATGTGTTGTTTGTAATGTACTGATTACACTGTATTCACATGCACCCCTGCCACCACTAAAAAGGTTATATGGTTCAATCTTCTTTTTCTCGTCCTTCTCCTCCTCCTCCATCATATGAACATGCTTTTTAGGCTGCCCATGCAAAATAATGTTTTATAGGGTCAGCGAAACTCTTGCATAGGTGACAGAGGTGACACTCAGAGACCTCTCAGTGGGTACCCTTACCCTTAAAAAAAAATCTGTGGTGCACCAATATGCCTTACACTTTTCCTGCCAATCATCAGCGTCAGGTACGCCATGAATGGCACAGGCAGCAAATTGACTGTAGGCAGGCTACTATAGCTAAATAATAAGGAACATGGAAGATATACTACAAAGTATATTGGACTGTAGTATTGTGTGGGCACTGTGCAAGAAATAAGTGTGTTTGTCGTTGCAGTTTGGGCAATCAGTCTCTAAAAGGGTCGCCATCGCCTTCACTGTTTTAGAGGGTTAGCGCACCTGGATGCCCTCTGCTACATTATTTTAACTCTGTTTCATTGAGCCCAGAGCCAAAGACTCTGCGTGAACCATCAGCATCACGCCCACTTTCCCCTCACTTTGTGCGCGCCTTCTTCATATGAATGGTTTTGTCTGTATATGTGGCGCAGATTGTTTAACTGTTCGCTAAAGACACAGTTTTCTGATGCAGGACAGTATTGGATACAAAAACCCACAGGTTGCGGACACTTTACAAGGCCCAGATGAACGGAAGTTGTAATAGACACAGTATTTTCAGATACAGTTCAGTATGGGATACAAAAACCCACAGGTTGTGGACACTTTACTAGGCCCAAGATGATGGAATTTGTAATATACTCACTGTATTCAGATGTAGTTCAGTATTGGAAGCAAAATACAACAGATGTCGGACAGTATACTACAGATAATGGAATTTGTAATATACACACTGTATTCACATATAGTTCAGTATTGGAAGCAAAATAAGACAGATTTCGGCCAATAAACTAGGCCCAAGAAAATGGAATTTGTAATATACACACTATATTCAGATATAATTCTATATTGGATACAAATTTGTCCCAAATAAAATGTATTCTCTGCTGGAATACTGTATATACGGTTGCGGCCGAAACGCACACACAGATGTGCCCAAAACTAGTTAACTATGCCCAAAATTTAAATCACTCTCTGCTGGAGTAATAAATAGAACAGTTGCGGCTTGAACGCACACACAGATGTGGCGCAACTTAGGTTAATTTACCCAGAAAAAATAATTTCTCTGATGCTGCAGTGTATATCTTACTAGCAGACACACTGTAGTGAATAAGCCCCTTTTTATAATGTCTGCCCAACACACTGATTTCTGAAGGTGCAGTGTATATCTCACTAGCAGACACACTGTAGTGAATACACCCCTTTTTATAATGTCTGCCCAACACACTGCTTTCTGATGGTGCAGTGTATATCTCACTAGCAGGCACATTGCATTAAATAAGACCATTTTTATAATGTCTACCCAACATACTGCTTTCTGACGGTGCAGTGTATATCTCACTATTAGGCACACTGCAGTGAATACGCTCCTTTTTTAATGTCTGCTCCACACACTGCTTTCTGATGGCATACTGTGGATGTCACTAATCTGAAATCTTTCTGTCTTTTAGAAGTTTGGGTATTTTCAAGCCCTGTCCCTTCCTGAAGATGCCTGTCCTTGATAGTGCTGAATTAAACCCCTTCTTAAAAAAATAAAGCTGCTGCACTGCTGTCAAACACACATTATAGTCCTTAACCACCTCCTGACCGCCTAACGCAGGGAATGCGTCCTGCGGACGGCCGGATTATTCCTCCTGGACGCATATACGCGTCATCTCGCGAGACGCGAGATGACATGCATATGCGGCCCGCACATGCACAGTGTGGGTCGGCAAAAGGCGCACAAGGAGTTGGTCACCTGCCTGCCAGCCAATGATCAGCGCTGGCAGGTTGGTGACTTTTAAAAAATCGAACCACCAGCCTTATAACACATTATATTTATAAATATAATGTGTTAAATGGCTTCTGGGCTCTCTGCTGGGTCCTTTTCGTCGGTTGGTCCCAGCAGAGAGCACAGATCCCACCAAGCACGACACATTTAGCCCCAGATCACCCCCCCCCCATCACCTCAATTAACCCCTTGATCACCCCTGTCAATCAATAGTGAAAGGGAAAAAAGTGATCAGTGTAAACTGGTGGGTATGGATGTGGGCGGAGCTCCTATGTCCTGGCAGACGCCTTTCCCCTCTTTTTTTTTTTTGCACATTGGCAGAGATTTTTTCATCCACATTGATCGATGCGAATGAAGAAATCTGTGCCGTTCATTTTTTCTTTCAGCCCAGAGGCTGAACGGAAAAAAAAATCTCATTACCCATATGCTCAATATAAGGAGAATAGCAGAAACTCCTAATGCTGGCCATACATGTAATGATTGCGGAGACCCTCAAATGCCAGGGCAGTACAAACACCTCACATGTGACTCCATTTTAGAAAGAAGACACCCCAAGGTATTCGCTTAGGGGCATATTGAGTCCATTAAAGATTGAACTTTTTGTCACAAGTTAGCAGAAAGGGAGACTTTGTGCGAAAAAAAAAAAGTCAAATTCCGCTAACTTCTGCCAAAAAAAAAAAATCTCAAGGTACTCATTGGAATTAGGGCCCCTTTGCGAATTTTGGCTGCAAAAAAGTGTCACTCGTGTGGTATCGCCGTACTCAGGAGAAGTAGGGCAATGTGTTTTGGGGTCTATTTTTACATATACCCATACTGTGTGTGAAAAATATCTCTGTAAATGACAACTTTTTCAATTTTTTTATACAAAGTTGTCAATTTACAGAGATATTTCAAACTGCTGTATGGCCACATGACAGGGCGCAGAAAGAAAGGAATGCCATATGGTTTTTGGAAGGCAGATTTCACTGGGATAAGTTAAGTTGCCATGTCACATTTGAAGATCCCCTGATGCACCTCTAGAGTAGAAACTCCAAAAAAAGACAAAATTTTGTAAACTACAGGGTAAGGTGGCAGTTTTATTGGTACTATTTTAGGGTACATATGATTTTTGGTTGCTCTATATTACACTTTTTGTGAGGCAAGGTAACAAAAAATAGCACCGTTTTTATTTTTTGGTATTTGCAATATTTATCTGACAGGTTAGATCATGTGGTATTTTTATAGAGCAGGTTGTAATGGACGCAACAATACCAAGTATGACTATTTTTTGGGTTTGTTTGTTTCAGTTTTACATAATAAAGCATTTTTGAAAAAAATGATTTTTTTTTAGTGTCTCCATATTCTGAAAGGCATAGATTTTTTTTTTTTTAGTGACTGTCTTATGTATGATTGTTTTAGCACGGTTTTTATTTATATGAGGTGGATGATTTATCTGACAGGTTAAAGTTCAAGGAGGTAAAGTTCATTTGGGTGGTAAGTTGTATGACCGAGCAATAAACCATGAAAGTAGTGTAGTGCAGAATTGTAAAAAGTGGTCTGGTCATTAAGGGGGTTTAAGCTACGGGGGCTGAGGTGGTTAAAAGGACTGTTTGGTCTTTCGATAATGTTGTTAGAGTAAAATCAGTAAGTTTACAGCAAAACGCTCTCTGTCCCTGCCTACTGTCTGCTCTCCCTGATGCTGAATGATCCAAGCTCCGGACCTCAGCTCCTATATCAACTTCTAACATGTGTTTCGGCCAGCCAATAAGTGTAAGGCTTACAGCTAACATGGCTATGGCCTTACACTGAGGGCAATTACTTACCTGGACCTTGATTGGCTGCTTAGGAGGCACCAAACATGCGGGGAGGAGACTCAAGCAATGCAACGAACACACGCGGTGTTCGGCTGAGCGAAGCCGAGCGTCGAGCATAGCGATGCTTGAGCCGAACCAATTCTCGGCAGAGCATGCTCGCTCATCACTAGTCAGTATATTGGTAGTCTAAGGAGAAGGCAATACTATATATGATAGCAAGTACTCCTTTCCTTTTTCTCAGTGGATCAGAAGTGTTAAAAACATGAGGAAATTTGGAATGGTAACTAGAGATAAGAAAATCGAAGCTGACAAAGTAGAATTCATTTAGAATTTCAGAAAAATTTGATTTGCAATGAAAGCGAATTTCCTTGCACTTCGTGGTAACAAAGCGCAATTTTCCTAAAATGGCGGCTACAAGTGTGAGGACTGAGGACATGGGGCAAGGATCTTTGGGAATGCGGGATCACCCAGATTGACATGCCTGCATGCAGCCAATCAACAGCCAGCATGCCCTGTGATGTCACAGCCCTTTAAATACGGCGGCCATCTTACAGTCAGACAATTTTCAGCGTTTAGAGTGCAGGGACAGACGTTTGAAGGCGCTAGGGACAGCAAGTGGAAAAACTATTGTGGAAAAAAAAAGAGAAAAAATGATTTATAAGTGCAGGGAAAGTATAGGGAGGAATCATTTCACAGCATCTTAGTGCAGGGAGAGACATCAGAAGGCACTAGGGACATTGATAGGAAAGTGATTTACAAGGGCAGTGAAAGACTATTTGGGGATCCAAATAGTCATTAGACACCTCTGTCATTCCAGCTTTTTGTTATTGGGCTGACAAGTGTTATGTTGAAAAGCCTTTAGTGGCTTATATCTTAGTATCTTATTCAGTAGTACAAGAAAAATATATTCTCAGTTCACTTCTGCAGCTATTTCTGTTGAAATCATATAGGGGCGTATTTCAGTACAACAAGAAAAATATATATGCACTGCAATGTTGCAGTTATTTCTGGTGAATGCATATAGAGGCATATTTCAGTGCAACTAGAAAAATATATATGCACTGCACTGTTGCAGTTATTTCTGATGAAAGCGTATAGGGGCGTATTTCACTGCAACAAGAAAAATATATAATAACTGCATTGTTACAGTTATTTCTGGGGAAAGTGTATAGGGGTTTATTTCAGTGCAACAAGAAAAATATATACGCAATGCACTGTTGCAGTTATTTCTGTGAACACTTATAGGGGTGTACTTCAGTCCAACAATAAAAATATATTCTCAGTTCACTTCTGCAGTTATTTCAGTTGAAAGCGTATAGGGGCGTATTTCAGTACAACAAGAAAAATATATACGCACTGCAATGTTGCAGTTATTTCTGGTGAATGCGTATAGAGGCATATTTCAGTGCAACTAGAAAAATATATATGCACTGCACTGTTGCAGTTATTTCTGATGAAAGCGTATAGGGGCGTATTTCACTGCAACAAGAAAAATATATAATAACTGCACTGTTACAGTTATTTCTGGTGAAAGTGTATAGGGGTTTATTTCAGTGTAACAAGAAAAATATATACGCAATGCACTGTTGCAGTTATTTCTGGTGAAAACTTATTAGAGGCGTATTTCAGTCCGACAATAAAAATATATTCTCAGTTCACTTCTGCAGTTATTTCAGTTGAAAGCGTATAGGGACGTATTTCAGTACTACAAGAAAAATATATTCTCAGTTCACTTCTGCAGTTATTTCTGTTAAATGCATATAGTGGACTATTTCAGTCCAACACGAAAAATATATTCTCAGTTCACTTCTGCAGTTATTTCTGTTAAAAAGCGTATAGGGGCGTATTTTAGTACAAGAAAAATATATACGCACTGCACTGTTGCAGTTATTTCTGGTGAAAGCGTATAGGGGCGGATTTCAGTACTACAAGAAAAATATATTCTCAGTTCACTTCTGTAGTTCTTTACGTTGAAAGCGTATAGTGGCCTATTTCAGTCCAACAAGTAAAATATATTCTCAGGTCACTTCTGCAGTTATATCTGGTAAAGCCTTTACTGGCGTATAGCAGTAGAAAAAGAAATATACATTCGCCATTCGCTGGTGCTATTATATGTGGAAAAACCTTTATTGACGTATATCAGTAGAAAAAGAAATATGCATTCACCATTCGCTGCTGCACTTATATCTTGAAAAACCTTTATTGACATATATCAGTAGAAATTTTAGAAAAACAAAAATATATTAAGCGTTCACTGTTGCAGTTCTTTGTGGTAAAGCCTTTAGTGGCGTATTTCAGTAGAAAAAAAAAAAGATATGTTCAGCGTTCAGCGCTGCAGTTATATGTGGGAAAGTCCTTTTTGCAGTATGGACAGAATTACGTTGTGGTGATATTTTTTTTTTCTGTTTCACACACTGCTGGCTTACGTGACGACATCAATAAGAGTGGTGAATTAATACAGGTGAATACATTATGCACTAACCCTGCACAAAAATGCAAACTGATTCACACCAGACTGCATCTACCTGTGATATTGCTTACTGGACACTACGGAGACATCTCTGCATCACAGAAACGATACGAGGAAGGCGTCTCGTTCTTCCAGCTCGGACCTACTTCCTCTGCTACGTCCCATTCACTTCAGATCACTCCGCCTCAGCCTTGTTGTTTTTTTTTAAACTGACAGCCTATAACCCTCTGTGGAGAAGACTTTAGTGGCGTATATACGTGGACAAAGAAAAATAGACTCGGCGTTCACTGTTCCAGTTATATGTGATAAAGCCTTTAGTGGCGTATATCAGTAAAAAAAGAAAAAGATATTCGGTGTTCAGCGCTGCAGTTATATGCGGTAAAATCTTTTGTGACTTATTTTAGTGGAAAAAAATTGTATTCAGCGCTGCAGTTATATGTGGTAATATCTTTTTTAATTATTTTGGTGGGAGAACTCTTGTATAGTGCATTACGCGCTACACTTATATTAGATAGAAAAAAAACTAAATTATTTTGATGAAAAAAAATCTTGCATTCTGCATTAAGTGCTGCACTTATATGCGGTAAAATCTTTTTTGAATTATTTAGGTGGTAAAAAATCTTGTATTGCGCATTATGCACTGCACTTATATGCAGTAAAATCTTTTTTTGAATTATTTCAGAGGAAAAAAGTCTTGTATTCTGCGTTATGCGCTGCACTTATATGCTGTAAAATCTTTTTTGAATTATTTTGGTGGAAAAAAAATCTTGTATTCTTCATTAAGCACTGCACTTATATGCGGTAAAATCTTTTGTGAATTATTTCGGTGGAAATACAAATTTCCACCTCTTTCATTAACTTTCTCATCTATTCTCTTCATTCTCATCGGACACACTAACTTTACCCCCCAAGCTATATATATACAGCATGATACCACAATATATTTAATATGGCATTTAGCACGCTTTTAAAGTGCCCACATATAGCACATAGTGGGACACTGCATCAAGATGAATCAGGCATGGATCAGTCAGATTTTCCACACACCAATGCCAGATGCATCAGACTAGATCATCCATGGTGCCACACCAACAATTTGACAAAAGAGACCGGTTTCTTCTGGCTACCTGCCTCAGCTACTATTCTAAAGCTGTTACCCACCTGATGCTAGACATCTGATGCCAAGTGCTCCTTCTTTTACCCACCATCTTCAGCGGGTACTGGTATTGCCAACCACCTCCACAGTATGTCACCTTGCCACTTTGTGGCCTCCTGATGCTGCCGCCACCTCCAGACTCTGTCATTGTGGCACTCTGTGGTCTCCTTATGCTGCTGCCACCTCCAGACTCTGTCATTGTGCCACTCTGTGGCCTCTGTATTTACAACGGTCCCTATGACCCACTTTGCGCTTTTATCAATGTGCCAATGAAAATGTAACATTTATTTATCTACATAAAGATTGCCCACACAGAAAAGTTAAAAAAGAAAAATAAAGTGTTTTAAAACTATCAGATGTGTTCCATGGTTGTCGATCAATCTCCTTTTAATAACCCCTAGAGCTATTTCCTATCACTCAGGATTAGGCAGCTATACACAAGCTGACCTTTCTAACGCTGTCTTTTGCTGCACTATACTAGTATGCTATCCTCTTGTAGATCTCCATGTGAACACTCTGCCTAAAATTGACTTAAACTATGCCCCCCATAATCTTTGCAATGACACTGCTGTCTCTCTCAGAACTGCAAAAAACTGCAGAAAATGGCTACTGGGGAGTTTCCTATATAGTAAAGGGGTAGGCAACTTTCCTATTGGTTGCTAGGGATGTTGCTAAGCTCTGACAAAGATATTGCAGCCTTGTCATTGGCCCACAAGCAAGAAGCAGTAGTACTGATGAAAAAAAAAAAAACTAGAATATGCGCGATTACAAATATATAGCACTATATTCTTTTTTTTTGCAAATTCTCGAAGTGCCGATATTCGCGATAAAAATTCGAGATTAGAATATTCGCAGTCAACACTAGAATTCACCTCTTTCACATTAAGAGGTACAATATGGACTGGCATAATGACTAGTGAGGGGTAGACGCTGGGCGGTACAGAGGTTAGCATGATATTTCCTCAGAAATATCTTTATGCAAAGACCTTAGCATGTCTTTCAATAGGATCAGTGTAACTGGGCCATCAGGTTTTTGAAAGGTATGAAGACCTGTAGGAGATACCAAGCAGAGAAATGAGATCAGTTCCAGGACTGAGCCCTTTTTGCTGGACGGGTCTTCACATGAGGGGCCCAAAGGAAGAGTAGAGGAGAGCCCTCAGCAAGCTGGGTTATTTACTGTGAGAAAATGAAGGAGAGATCTTCTTCTGCATTCATAGAGCTGCCACGTGCATCAGTGCCATCATGGGAAGGGCCATTGCCAGGGCTGAAGAAGGTCATGAGTCTCCGAGGAATAATAGTCTTAGTTTTCCTCTGTGTCATTGTTTTGGTAGCAACAAAGAGCTATTGGAAGTGGGGTGATGATGTCTTTGACTTTGCCAGAAGCACTGTGAGCTGCAATGGAGCACAATAGGCAGCAGAGCTTCAGAGAAGAGCAGCCATCAAGCATAGTGGCTAATCTCTGCCCTATGCATTAGTTATATTTTATCACCTGCTAAGTTAAAAAAAAAGGATTAACCCCTTAAGGACCTGTGCCGTTCATGTACGGCGCTGGTGGACGTGACTTAAGGAAGGACCAGCGCTGTTAATCTACAGCGGGCTGATCAGGCGGGTGCAGGAGCCGATCAGCAGCATGGGCCTGGCAGTCACTGACAGCTGGGCCCCTGCTGCATACGCCGGCATCAGTGAAAACACTGATGCCGGCATGTTAACCCATTGTATGCCGCGGTCAAAGCTTTCCCAACGAGTTACCGCGCTGCAGTGGCGGGGACCCGATGGCAGAGAAGGCAAGCCCGAGCTTGCCTTCTATGAAAGCCTGTGAGATCTTTTATGCTGACAGCCAGCCTGTGAGTCTCACAGGCAGGCTGTCAGCATAAAAGTTGACAGCCAATGTATTACAATACAAGTTGCATTGTAATGCATTGCAGAGGGGATCAGACCCCAGAAGTTGAAGTCCCAGAGTGAGACAAAAATAAAATTTTAAAAAAGTAAAAAAAAAGTGTTTTTCATAAAAATAAATAAAGTTTCAGATAAAAAAATTAAAAAATTCCCAAAATAAAACACATAAAATCATACATAAGACAGTCACTAAAAAAAAAAAATCTATGCCTTTCAGAATATGGAGACACTAAAAAAATCATTTTTTTCAAAAATGCTTTATTATGTAAAACTGAAACAAACAAACCCAAAAATAGTCATACTTGGAATTGTTGCGTCCATTACAACCTGCTCTATAAAAATACCACATGATCTAACCTGTCAGATAAATATTGCAAATACCAAAAAATAAAAACAGTGCTATTTTTTGTTACCTTGCCTCACAAAAAGTGTAATATAGCAACCAAAAATCATATGTACCTAAAATAGTACCAATAAAACTGCCACCTTACCCTGTAGTTTACAAAATCTTGTCTTTTTTTGGAGTTTCTACTCTAGAGGTGCATCAGGGGATCTTCAAATGTGACATGGCAACTTAACTTATCCCAGTGAAATCTGCCTTCCAAAAACCATAAGGCATTCCTTTCCTTCTGCTCCCTGTCATATGGCCATACAGCAGTTTACAACCACATATGGGGTGTTTCTGTAAACTACAGAATTAGGGTAATAAATAATGAGTTTTTTTGGCTGTTAACCCTTGCTTTGCTAGCGGAAAAAATTGATAAAAATTAAAAATCTGCCCAAAAAGTGAAAGGAATGAGGAGCAGACAAGCAGAAGGCAATGTGTTTACATTATCTAGTCGGCTGAAGTGTTTTCTAATTGTGCTCCTCCCCCACATCAGCGTGTCTGCTTCTCATTCCTTCCCGTTCAGTCTCCGACTTGCCTTGTCAACCTTCTCAAGCACATGGACACAGCGGATCTCTTATCTCACCTTTTTCTTTACAAAAAAATGCAGTCTCACAGCGCTGAGAAATCAGATGTCACATAGAGCTCTGTTCTGTATCTGGTCTAAATGGTCACGTGCAGGACAGATTTGTAAGAGCATACATTATAGCTTCCTCACTGATTGTCCCCTAGCCTAAATGAGGCATTATAAATAATTAATGGCATTTAAAAGTTTTTTGTAATAACATTTATTTTCAATATTTTCTTTGTTACATTTCCCGGAGAACCCCTTTAACCACTACAGGACCGCCTAATGCACGGATGCGTCTGGCGGGCGGTCCTGTAGTTATGAGTGGACGCATCGGCGCGTCATCTCGCGAGACGTGAGAATTCCTGCGAACGCGCGCGTTCACAGTGCCGTGCGTCTCACAACTTGTGCTGCAGCCTGCCAGCGATGATCAATCGCTGGCAGGCTGTAGATGCGAAATAATTTGCATCAAACAAGTATATCAGACGCTGTTTTGTTAACAGCGTCTGATATACCTGCTACCTGGTCCTCTGGTGGTTCCATTTGCTGGGATCGACCACCAGAGGACCAGGTAGCTATGTAAAGTTGCACCAAACACTACACTAACACCCCCCCTCACTTATTAACCCCTTGTTAACCCCTTGATCACCCCATCTAGATTCCCTGATCACCCCCCTGTCATTGATCACACCCCTTGTAAGGCTCAGACGTCCATATGTGTTTTGCGGATCCGTGGATCCACGGATCCGCGGATCTGATCCACGGATCCGCAGATCCGCAGATCCGCAGATCCTCAAAACACGGACACCGACAATGTGCTTTCCGCATTTTGCAGATCCGCACATTGCCAGAACTATATAGAAAATGCTTTTTCTTGTCCGCAATTGCGGACAAGAATAGGACATGTTCTATATTTTTGCGGAACGGAAGTGCAGACCTGGAAGGGCGGATCCAAAATTCCGGATCTGAGCGGGACAAAGTCTGTCCCCATAAAAATGAATGGGTCCGCAATTCTGTTCCGCAAACCGAATTGCGGACGTGTGAATGGGGCATAAGGGTCCCTTATCGCCGCCAGTTAGTTAGCTACTTGTTAGGTAGCTAGCGCCCAGCCCACCGCACCGCAGTCACTGATTTTGGCAGAGATTTTTTCATCCACATTGATCGATGCGAATGAAAAAATCTGTGCCGTTCATTTTTTTTTTTTTCAGCCCAGAGGCTGAACGGAAAAAAAAAATCTCATTACCCGTATGCTCAATATAAGGAGAATAGCAGAAACTCCTAATGCTGGCCCTACGTGTAATGATTGCGGAGACCCTCAAATGCCAGGGCAGTACAAACACCTCACATGTGACCCCATTTTAGAAAGAAGACACCCCAAGGTATTCAGTGAGGGGTATGGTGAGTTCATGTAAAATTTTATTTTTTGTCACAAGTTAGTGGAATATGAGACTTTGTAAAAAAAAAAATATATATATCAATTTCCGCTAACTTGTGCCAAAAATATTTTTCTGTGAACTCGCCATGCCCCTCACGGAATACCTTGGGGTGTCTTCTTTCTAAAATGGGGTCACATGTGGGGTATTTATACTGTCCTGGCATTTTAGAGGCCCCTAAAGCGTGAGAAGAAGTCTGGAATCCAAATGCGTAAAAAGCCCTGTGAAATCCTAAAGGTACTCATTGGAATTAGGGCCCCTTTGTGCCCCCAGGCTGCAAAAAAGTGTCACTCATGTGGTATCGCCGTACTCAGGAGAAGTAGGGCAATGTGTTTTGGGGTGTATGTTTATATATACCCATACTTTGTGTGAGAAATGTCTCTGTAAACGACAACTTTTTAAATTGTTTTATACAAAGTTGACAATTTACAGAGATATTTCTCTCACCCAACATGGGTATATGTAAAAATACACCCCAAAACACATTGCCCTACTTCTCCTGAGTACGGCGATACCACATGAGTAACACTATTTTGCAGCCCAGTGTGCGCAAAGGGGCCCAAATTCCAATGAGTACCTTTAGGTTTTACATGGCTGCTCACAATTTAGCCCCACCCAAAATGCCAGAACAGTAAACACACCCCACAAATGACCCCATTTCGGAAAGTAGACACCCCAAGGTATTCACTGAGGGGCATAGTGAGTCCGTCTGAGATTTTTTTCTTTTTTGCCAGAAGTTAGCAGAAATGGAAACTTTATTATTATTATTTTTCCGCTAACTTGTGAAAAAAAAAAATGATACATGAAATCACTATGCCCCTCCGCGAATACTTTGGGGTGTCTTCTTTCTAAAATAGTGTAATTTGGGGGGCATTTATACTATCCTGGCATACTAGCACCTGAAGAAACATGACAGGTGCTCAGAAAGTCAGAGCTGCTTTAAAATGCTGAAATTCACTTTTTTGCACTTTTTTTAGTTTGTAAACGCTATAACTTTTACCCAAACCAATAAATATACACTTATTGGATTTTTTTTTATCAAAGACATGTAGAACAATACATTTTGCGGAAAATTTATATAGAAATGTAGTTTGTTTTGAAAAATTTTACAACAGAAAGTGAAAAATGTCATTTTTTTGCAAAAATGTCATAAAATTTTTATTAATAGCAAAAGAAGTAAAAATGTCAGCAAGAATTAAATACCACCAAATGAAAGCTCTATTAGTGAGAAGAAAAGGAAGGTAAAATTAATTTGGGTGGTAAGTTGCATGACGGAGCAATAAACGGTGAAAGTAGTGTAGTGCAGAATTGTAAAAAGTGGCCTGGTCATTAAGGGTCTTTAAGCTAGGGGGGCTGAGGTGGTAAAGGAAAAAAATGGCAGGGTCCTGAAGGGGTTAACACAGAAAATCTGCCCCCAAAAAATACATATTTAAAATTTCAGCTCCGTTTTGCATAAATTCCTGTGAAACACCTAAGCTAACAAACTTCCCAAATGCCATTTTGAATACTTTGGAGTGTGCACTTTTTAAGATAGGGTGGTTTATAGGGGATTTCTAATATATAGGCCTCTCAAAGCCACTTCAAAATGGTCCATAAAAATGAGGATTTTCTTGAAAAGTTGTAAAAATGCTACTAAACTTATAAGCACTTTAACATCTCCATAAGGGCCATGATAGATTGCACTTTTTGATGTTGACCTTTCCCAAAATATTCTGAATACTCTAAAATTTGGTTCGATCTGAATATATTTGCGGCGAATTACGTAAAAAAATGGCTATTTCCTGGCTGCTGAGAGCCTTTAGGCCCCTTTCACACGGGCGTGAATCCGGACCCATTCATTTCTATGGGGCTATGCACATGAGCGGTGATCTTCACGCATCACTTTTGCGTTGCGTGAAACTCGCAGCATGCTCTATATTGTGCATTTTTCATGCAACGCAGACCCCATAGAAGTGAATGGGGTTGTGGGAAAATCGCAAGCATCCGCAAGCAAGTGCGGATGCAGTGTGACTTTCCCGCAAGGTTGCTAAGAGACGGGACCCGATCTTTATTATTTTCCCTTATAACATGGTTATAAGGGAAAATAATAGCATTCTCAATACAGAATGCTTAGTAAAATTTGGATTAAGGGGTTAAAAATAAAAAAATTAACGCACCTTATCTATCCACTTGATCACGTAGTTGCCGATCTCTTCTGTCTTCTTCAAGCATTAGCTGCCAGTTAAAGGATCTGTGATGACGTCACCGAGCTCATCACATAGTCCAATCACATGATCCATCACCATGGTGATGGACCATGTGATTGTACCATGTGATGTGACGTCACCACAGGTCCTTTAGATGGCAGCTAATGCTTGAAGAAGACAGAAGAGATTGGCAACTACGCAATCAAGCATTAGCTGCCATCTAAAGGACCTGTGGTGACGTCACATCACATGGTACAATCACATGGTCCATCACCATGGTGATGGATCATGTGATTGGACTATGTGATGAGCTCGGTGACGTCATCACAGATCCTTTAACTGGCAGCTAATGCTTGAAGAAGACAGAAGAGATCGGCAACTACGTGATCAAGTGGATAGATAAGGTGCGTTAATTTTTTTATTTTTAACCCCTTAATCCCCTTTTTCCTAAGCATTCTGTATTGAGAATGCTATTATTTTCCCTTATAACCATGTTATAAGGGAAAATAATAAAATCTACAGAATACTCAACCCAAACCCGAACTTCAGTGATCAAGTCTGGGTTCGGGTATGGGTACCAAACACGCAGATTTTTCACGCGCGCGCAAAACGCATTAGAGCGATTTGCACTCGTGCAGAAAAATTGCTTAAATTCCCGCAACGCACCGCCTCTTATCCGGGCGTCAAACGTGACGCCCGGGTTAAAGAGGCCTTATAGAGGTGTAGAACACTGTGCCTTGCAATAACACGCATGTGTTGTCTGATTGGGTAGTGAAATAATACTGTGAGTCCATATGACATGCAGATGACAGGCGTCAATCTTAGAATCACTGCACACTTCACTTATTTTAGCAATCACGGGCCAAAACTGACCAAATAACTCACATATGAACTCAGCCTTACAGGTTGATGTTAGCGCCAAGAAGAAGCGCACTCCTTCTACACCATAATCAGATGATTCCACATAGATGTTTACAGAACCTGTTCTATTAAATGCGTATACAAGTGGAGAGGCTGTCAGCAGTAAGTTTGTGTTGATGTTACTAATTAATTTGCCCTTCCTCGGATCCATCAGAACAATAACCCACAAAAAACGGATCCTGTCTGTGGAGCATCCGCTTTCACTCGGTCAGCATTTGCTCAATAATCAATCAGTATTGCTAATGCCAAAAAAAAACTGGAGAGGATATAATACAGAGATGACATGTGAATGGAATTTGCATTTTTTCTGTGTTTTGTACCCACTACTGCTTTTGGCTACCAAATCATAAGCTAATTCTGATGGGACCATACCAGGCCTTACAGTTGCTACACAGACAGGATCCATTGTGCATCTAATTTTTCCTTCCTTCTGATAGATCAGAAAAAAGGTCAAATAAATGATGATGACAGCCAGGCCAAAATCCAAAAAAGTGGACCAGTCATGAAGTGGGGAGGGTGGGAACAGCATGAGAAGTCCACAGAGTGGCCCAATGACTTGGTCTGGAGGTGGAAGCAGTATGAAGAGGCCACCAAGTTGCACAATGACAAAGTCTGGAGGTGGCAGCAGTATGAGGAAGCCACCAAGTGGCACAATGACTTGGTCTGGAGGTGGAAGCAGTATGAAGAGGCCACCAAGTTGCACAATGACAAAGTCTAGAGTTGGCAGCAGTAAGAGGAGGCCACTGAGATTGGCATAATGACATAATGACAGAGTCTAGAGGTTGCAGCATCAGAAGAAGGCCACCGAGTGGCACAATGACAGAGTCAGGAGTTGGCAGCATCAGGAGAAAGCCACAGAGTGGCACAATGACAGAGTCTGGAGTTGGCAGCATAAGGAGAAAGCCACCGAGTGGCACAAGGACAGAGTCTGGAGTTGGCAGCATCTGGAGAACGCCACCGAGTAGCACAATGACAGAGTCTAGAGGTGGCAGCAGCAGCATCAGGAGGACACCGGGTGCCACAATGACAGAGTCTGGAGGTGGTGGCAGCAGCAGCATCAGGAGAAGGCCACCGAGTGGCACATGACAGAGTCTGGAGTTGGCAGCAGTATGAGGAGGCCATCAAGTGGCACAATGATAGAGGCCGGTGGTGGCGGCGGCGGCAGCAGCATCAGGACAAGGCCACCAAGTGGCACAATGACAGAGTCTCGAGTTGGCAGCATCAGGAGAAGGCCACTGAGTGGCACAATGACAGAGTCTGGAGGTGGCGGCAGCACGAGGAGACCACAGAGTTGCCCCCTGACAGAGTGTGGAGGAGGTGGTGGAAGCAGCAGCATCAGGAGGAGGCCCCAGAGTGGCACAATGACCAAGTCTGGAGGTGGCAACAGCAGCAGCATCAGGATACCACAGAGTGGCAGGGTGACATAGTGTGGAGATTGCAGCAGCAGCAGGATACCACAGAATGGCAAGGTGACATAGTGTGGATATGACAGCAGCAGCATCAGGATACCACAGAGTGTGAAGGTGACATAGTGTGGAGATGACAGCAGCAGCATCAGGAGACCACAAAGTGAACTGGTGACAGAGTGGGGCAGTGGGTGGCAATACCAGTACCCGCTGACGAAGGTGGGTGAAAGAACGAGCACTTGGCATCAGATGTGTGACTTCAGGTGGGTGGCAGCATCAGAGTAGTAGCTTAGGCAGGTATCCAGAAGAAACTGGTCTCTTTTTTCAAGGATTGGGTGAGGTGTCATGGATGATCTAAACAGATGCATCAGGAATTGGTGGGTGGAAATTGTGGCCAATCCACTGCTGATTTATCTTGACAAAGGTCAGTCTTTCCACATTTTGGGTGGATAGGCGAGTTCTCTTTGGGGTAACTATGGCCCCGCACTAAACACCCACTCTGATGCCACACTACTGGCTGGGCAGGACAGCTTTTCCAGGGCAAACTCTGCCAGTTGCGGACACAAATTTAGTTTGGCTGCCCAGTAGTCCAGCGGATCTTCAATGTGGGATGGCAGGGTGCTGTCCAAGTATGCCACCACCTGCTAGTTCAGGTCCTGTTCCTGGTCTACCTGCTGCTTCTGGTGAGTAGTTTCTTCACTATGCGGGTGAAGAAAGCTGCTCATAAGTGACTGTAGACTCAGGCTGCTGCTGATGGAGCTGGTACTGCTCTTTCCACCTCACCCCTCCCCAGCAGCCATGGCAGTGGGATGTGAGCGCATATGGCCCCCCCGGTCAGACCTGCGAGAGGATGGATGATTGCGCAGATAGGCAACGGCCAACTGACTACATAGGATGTCTCTGCAGTAATTTAGTTTGTCCTCCCTCTCAGTGGGTGTAAAAATGTCCCCCATTTTGGACCGGTAGCGAGGGTCCAACAAGGTGGAGAGCCAGAAGTCATCCCTCTGCCGAATGGTGACAATTCGGCTGTCACTACGAAAGCAAGTGAGCATGCAGCAGGCAACTCTCTGCCTCCGTCTCCACTGCATACTGCCACGGTGTGTCTGAGTCCTCTGTCTCGTCTTCCTCATCACTCTGTAGCTCCTCTGTCTGCTCCTCCTCTCCTGTCAGCTGAGTAGAAACACCACACATTTTGCTACACATGGCCTGTGCTCCAATGTCCTCCTCCCTCTCCTCCTTCTCTTCCAGTTCAGCCCCCACAGGGCTCAGGTGGCCGTGAGATCTAGGCGTCAAGTCTTTTGTCCCCCGACAAGCCATTGTTACCACCATCTGTTCAAGGACATGAAGCAGTGAAATGAAGTTGTTCATACCGTACTCCTGGTGACTGACAAATAATGCAGCGTCCTCAAAGGGCCTGAGCAAATGGCAGGTATTAGGCATGAGCTGCCACTGGCTGTCATCGAAGCTGCACAGGGGAGTACTCCTGTCCGCTTGGATCATCAAGAAATCTTTGATGGCCTTTCTCTGTTCGTATATTCGGTCCAACATATGGAGGGTGGAATTCCAATGGGTGGAAACGTTGCATATCAGCATATGTTGGGGGATGCCGTTCTGCCAGTGCAGCTCAAGGAGGGTTTGCTTTGCGATGTATGAGTGGCTGAAGTGCATGCAAAGTTTCCTGGCCATTTTTAGGATGTCTTGCAGATGGGTGGAAGACATCTATAACCGTTTGACAACCAGATTGAACATGTGTGCCATGAAGGGCGCATGGTCCAGCTCTCCTTGACGCAGCGCCGACACCATTTTCTTCCCGTTGTCGGTCACCATGGTTGCGATTTTCAGTAGTCGTGGAGAAAGCCAGGATTCGATTTCTTGATGAATTACACGGAGCAGTTCCTCCTCTGTGTAACTCCGTTCTCCAAGGCAAATCAGGTACAGAACAGTGTGACACCGGCGTGTCCTGCATATGTGGTATGCTGGAGGGGCCCTGTGACTTGTTCCTGCAGTGGAGGCTGAGGATATGGTGAAGGATGAGGAGGCAGAGGCGGACATTGTCGCAGGACCAATGGGCCGTAAAGGACATGTATTGTCCCTGTCCGTAGTTAAAGCTCCACACGTCCGCGCTGCCGTGCAATTTGGCAGACACCTACAGGCTCAAGGATTGCCCCACCTTCTGTTCTACATATTTGTGCAGGGCTGGTACTGCCTTTTTCGCAAAGAAATGAGGGCTTGCGACTCTCGACCTCTGCTCGGCACAAGCAATCAGTTCTCTGAAAGATGCAGAATTAACCACTTGGAAAGGGAGGGACTGCAGCACCAGCAACTTGGCCAGGAGCACATTCAGCTTCTGCACCATTGGATGTGTGCATACGTATTGTTGTCTCTTGGCAATCGCTTTGGTGAATTATTGTTGACAGAATGACTGACAAGGAGTAGTAGGAGGAGGAGCAGAAGCATCGGGACCTGCAGATGATGGGAATTAGAGATAAGTGAATTTTTCAAAAATTCGATTCTGCTGGTTTGCCGAATTTTACGAAAAAATTCACTTTGATCCGAATTTATTCGAGGCGAATCGTGTTAAAAAACAGCTATTTCCGGGCTGCAGAGAGCCTTCATAGGGGTGTAAAACACTGTGCCTTGCAGTAACACGCATACGGAGTGTGCTTTGGTAGTGAAATAATACTGTGAGTCACTATTGGAATCACTGCTCATTTCACTTATTTGGGCAGTCACAGGGCCAAAACTGTCCAAATAACTCAAGTATGAACTCAGCATTACATGTCGATGTTAGCGTCAAGAAGAAGTGAACTCCTTTTACACCGTCATCAGCTGATTCCACATAGATGTCTACAGAACCTGTTCTATTAAACACTCATACAAGTAGAGAACCCCCGCCCCCATTAACAATGTTGTCTTTATTAGTTTAACTAGAACCCTCTATGACCCAGACAGCCATGTGGTAACTGAACACAGCATGGCCACGTCACAAGCACCACACAAGCATGTTGTTTTGATATGCCCTGCAGTAACAGGGAGCCCACAGGACACAAGGAGCTCACACAGGGTCCTAAGGGGCACAGGGAATACACAGAGCCGACAGTGGGAACTCACAGGTCAGTGACCATCAGTACGTGAGGGCAGTGCAGGGCTGCTACAATGAGAGTGTCACCTCAGCAGCCCTGCACCCCCTCCTCCACAGACGCTGCTGCATGCTTCCTACTAGATGGACTTACCAGCTGCTTTAATAGGAAGATCCTGGGAGCTCTAGCAGTCCAGCATCTGAGGTCAGAGCCTGTGGGTCAGATGCAGCAGAAGGCCCAGTCACCCAGTCTGATATTTGGGCAATGCAGGCAAAGGCTGGGGGCCAGGCGTATGTTTCCTCCGCCCACACATAACATCCTGATATCTAACAGATATTTAACAGCAGGGGGACCCTGCATGGTATGCATGGCGTTATGGGTGATCCCGACATCGCAGAGTTCCTTTCTTCATGTCCTCACACGTGCAGCAGCCATTTTAGGAAAAAAAAAACATTCGTTACCACGAATCGTGAGGTAATTCTGATTTGGTGCAAATCGAATAATTCCTGAAATTCGGATCGAATTCCACTTCATCAGCTTCGATTCGCTCATCTCTAATGGGAATGACAGACAGGTCCCTTCGGCTGAGGTGGTGGAGCCTTGACTGCCTAAACTGGGTGGGTGCCACTGGGTGATGCAGAGTTTTCTGCGGCAGGCTGGGCCACCAGATCGGAGCCACGATTCTTCCAGGTCACTGTATGGCAATGCTGCATATGTGTTAACACAGGGCCATGCTTCACCTTCTGCCCACAGATTCTACATATAGCCACGTTCACCTCCTCCGGCTGCTTAATAAAAAACTGCCACACCGCCGAATAAATGATTTTCCCCCAATACTACGTAATGACTGACTGCTACCGCTGCTGCTTCCGTGAACCCCGGCACCACTACTTCCCAGGTAGGTAGGTAGCTGGGAAGAAGGTGGTCTACCGCGGGCATGTTTGGCTCCCGACCTCCCACTGCTGCTACCCTGCTGACTCCCAGCCATGCTATCACCTTGCTAGATCAGCTGCTGCCTGACAGGCAAGCTGCCACCCTCTTCTACTGATGATTATGAATCCCCTTCTGCACCCGGCTCCCAAGTGCGATCGAGTAGTGTCTGCATGTCACTGATGTCCTCCTCAACGGTCTCTGGGTCAGGAGCCTCAAGCTCGCAAAACCACCTCCGACACCCCTCCATTCATCACTACTTGCCCACCAAGTGGAGGAAGCGGCGGATGTCTCCTCCACATCTTGGCTGGGCAGTAGCTGCTGACTGTCCTCTAGTACCTCGTCCATGCTGTATAGTGGAGCTGAGCCCAGAGCATACAATACTTCAGTGGCTGAGCTAACAGCAAAGGACAGAGGCAGGTTGAGGACAGGCAAGGGCACAGGGCCAACAAAGGGTTGTGTCTGACGTTCCCATCGACTATTGGCTGTGGGTGTTTGATGTAACTTGGGATGAAGTGGATGACCAAGTTAACTAATTAAGAACCGCTGAGTTGCTGGTGAAGACACAACCGCTATATGACACCGGGAGCTCAGGCCACTCGCTGAAACTCCTGTTGCCACGCCCCCTTGCTCTGCTGCGATCTCTTCCTGCGCCAGAAACATTTAGGCCTCTGCCACTCCTCTGTGCAACGCCTGGCACTTCTCTGTCTGACATACTCTTTGCTGAACTAAATAAATTAAAAATAAATTAAAACACCCCTAAAAGCGATGAAAATAGGCCACTAAACGCTTTAGCCACAAATAACTGCAACAGTGAAGTGCATAGATATTTTTCTTTCTGTACTTAAATAGGCCACTAATCGCTTTCGCCACAAATAACTGCAACAGTGAAGTGCGTATATATTTTCATTTTGGACTAAAATTGGCCAATAAACGCTTTCACCACAAATAACTGCAACAGTGATGTCTGTATATAATTTGTCTTTCTGTACTGAAATAGGCCACTAAACCCCTTCGCCACATATAAATACAGAAGTGAAATGCGTATATATATTTCTTTTTGTACTGAAATAGGCCACTAAATGCTTTCGCCACAAATAACTGCAACAATGAAGTCTGTATATATTTTCCTTTCTTTCCTGAAATAGGTCACTAAACAACACCACATATAACTGCAGAAGTGCATATATATATATTTTTCAGTTTTGAAATAGGCCACTAAACACTTTCACCACATATAACTGCAGATGTGAAATGTGTATATATATATATATATATATATAGGCTTTTGCCACAAATAACTGCAACAGTGAAGTACGTATATATTTTTCTTTTTGCACTGAAATAGGCCACTAAATACTTTCACCACAAATAAATGCAACAATCTAGTGTGTAGATATTTTTCTTTCTGAACTAAAATAGGCGACTAAACGCTTTTGCAATAAATAACTGCAACAGGGAAGTGCGTATATATTTTTCTTTTTGCACTGTAATAGGCCACTAAATACTTTTGCCACAAATAACTTCAACAGTGTAGTGCTTAGATATTTTTCATTCTGTACTGAAAAAGGCCACTAAACGCTTTAACCACATATAACTACCGAAGAGAAATGCTGATATTTTTTTCTTTCTGTACTGAAATAGGACACTAAACGCTTTTACCACAAATAACTGCAACAGTAAAATGCATATATATTTTTCTTTTTGTACTGAAATAGGCCACTAAATGATTTAGCCACAAATAACTGCAACAGTGAAGGTCATATCTATTTTTCTTTTTGTACTGAAATAGTCCACGAAACGCTTTCACCACATATAACTGCAGAGGTGAACAGAGAATATATTTTTCTTTTTGTATTGAAATAGGCCACTAAGCGCTTTTACCACATATAACTGCAGAAGTGAACTGAGAATATATTTTTTGTTTTCTACTGAAATACGCCACTAAACGCTTTCACCACATATAACTACAGAAGTGAACTGCGTATATATTTTTCTTTTTGTACTGAAATAGGCCACAAAACTAGTGATGATCGAGCACCCCGATGCTCGGGTGCTCTGCCGGAGCACATCGGTATGCTTGGGTGCTCTACCTGAGCACCCGAGCCCTATAGAAGTCAATGGGAGAACCCGAGCATTAAACCAGGCACCCCCTGCTCTGAAGAGGGGAGGGTGCCTGGTTCATAGGAAAAGGTCGGAAATTGATGGAAACACCACCAAAATGGGTCGGGGACAGCATGGGGAGGATGTCTGGATGAATCTTGGACTACAATGTCACTGCTGGGAACGATGTTGCCCGAGTTGTATGTCACTTTTATAGACTGACCATAAAACTCACAAAACCGAAGATAAAAGCGATCTTAGATGAAAAATTGTTAGGAAACATTCTTTCCTGTATATTTACTTTTATATAAATAGCAAGTTCAGACAAAAATTTTCATGCTTTTTGGAACTGGGGCCATGACTAAAAGGGACGGCCAGTGGCTTTGATTGTGTTGACCGGACTATCATCTGATGATAATGAACTTGTAAGAGGAACGGAGTGCACGTTGAGCTGACCAGTGACTGTGTATATAAAATTGTAGATGAGGGTGTGCTGCCGCTTTGTTAACTCTAGATAACTTCTAAGCTGATTGCAAGTCCCCATGACGTGATGATCTATCGGTGTCTACTCTTTCAACTTTCGATGTTCTTTTATGCGCCTACCATGGTGATAGCAAGTTCAGGCAAAAATTTTCACGATTTTCGGAAATGGGGCCATGACTAAGAGGGACGGCCGGTGGTTTCGATTGTGTTGATCGGACTCTTGGACGATGAAACTGAACTTATTGGAAGAGGAACGGCCAGCGGCATCCTTATTACACAGTCTAGATATAAGTATAGATTTGCGTCTCACTGCTCACAGCAAGCAGAGTTTGTGGAATACAGAAAATGTCACTAACGTTCACCCTGACAAAAAAATTTAAAAATTCCCCCAAAACAATTTTGGCTGCCTGCTACCTCTAACAATAGTCCTTAAAAGGACTGTTAGTTCTTTGAAACGTCTTCTCAATGATAATTTTTAGATGAAATTCGCCCTACACTGACTGTCCCTTCCTAACAGCAGCTCTCCCTGACTCGCAATGAGCCGAACCCACGTGACCGGGTGCTTTATAATGTCTAATGGCATTACAATGATGACAATACTTACCTGCACGTTTATTGGCTGCTTAACAAGCGCCAAACGTGCGGAGAGAAGACTTGAGCATGGCGCTCGAGTACGGCGCTCTAGCACATGTGGTACTCGACCGAGTGCTTGGATCTGCTCAGCATAGCGATGCTCGAGCCGAATCGGTACTCAGCCGAGCATGCTCACTCAACATTACACAAAACGCTTTCACCACAAATAATTGCAAAAGAGAACTGAGAATATATTTTTCTTTTTGTACTGAAATAGGACACTAAACGCGTTTACCACATATATCTGCAGAAGTTATATTAACCAAACTACCGAAATGCAGACTATCAACCCAAAAATTAAAAAACAGGTTTTTCAGCGTTATATGCAAACGTGCTCTGTGGTACGACAGTACGGGTTTATTACATCAACTACAGAAATGCACTATGTCACCGCAAAATTATAAAACAGTTTTTTCAGTGTTGTATGCAAACGTGCTCTGGGGTACGACAGTACGGGTTTATTACAGCAACTTTATAAATGCACTATGTCCCCGCAAAATTTTAAAATGGGCTTTTCAGCGGTGTATGCAAACGTACTCTGTGGCACAACAGCACGGGTTTATTGCCCCACCTACAGAAATGCACTGTCACCCCAAAATTATAAAATATGTAATGTAAGGGTCTTCACCAGCCAGAAAAAAAGGAATTTTTCCTCCACTGAGCTACCAAAAATAATTAGACTGATGTCCCTGGCAGGCTGGCACACATGCAGGTCAGATGCAGTTCCAAGGACATTGCAGCTGCTAAAATGGCCGCCGACCCCCACCTCCGTAACAGATGGATTAAAAATTATTTTGCAGTATCACTGGGCTCAGGGCTGGGTACAAATATGTAGCATGGCACCCTCAATAAATGCTGTAGTTTGAAGATTTAACACCACCAAGTTCGACAGATTTCTTCCCTAATGTCTCCCTGAAAGCACCAGCAGCAACCTGTCCCTACACTAAGAGCAGCAGAGTGACATGCAGCGCTACGCGACTCCAGCTTAAATAGAGGCTGGGTCAGATGCTGCATTTAGCCAATTACAGCCATGCCAATAGTAGGCATGGCTGTGATGACTTCTTAGGGCAAAGTAGTGAAACGAATGTTGATTGGCTGCCCTACAGCCTTTCAAAAAGCAGAAAGAAATTGCCAAACAACGAACACGAACCCGAACTTTTATGGAAATGTTCGGGTTTGGGTCCAGGTGTGGAAAACGGTAAAGTTCGGTACTATACAGTTCGGGTTCGCTCATCTCTACTTATAATAGGTTGAAGACATTGACAATGAGGTCCACAAAAGCCTAAAATGAGTAGTCATTGTAACACTGTCTTTTTGTCCCTATGTTTGATTTAAGGTTACATTCTGCTTTCTTAAAATAACTCTAAAACATGAAAAATGAAAAATTGTTATAAATGATTACAAGGAAGCCAAAGATACTGGCTTTAAATAGAAACGGATATGGCTCACTCCTACTCCTTATGGATCTTTCACACAAACGTATTTTCTTTCCGTGTCCATTCCATTGTTTTTGTGGACCAAATACGGAATCATTCATGTCAATGGGTCCACAAATAAAACGGAAGCTACTCTGTGTGCATTCCATTTCCGTATGTCCTTATTCCGTTCCGCAAAAAAATAGAACATGTCCTATTATTGTCCGCATTACGGACAAGGATAGGACTGTTCTATCAGGGGCCAGCTGTTCCGTTTTTAAAATACGGAATGCACACGGACGACATCCGTATTTTTTGTGGACCACAATATACATACGGTCGTATGTATGAGCCCTTAGTGTTGGCCTTTAACTGGACCTAGTTCAGAGCTATCTTAGATAAAGACTAATCTACGATATTTTTCAGATATTCCATTACAGAGAATTTCCAAAGTGTTTTTTTTTCCAGTTAAGCCTCTACCTTACTTTATTTTTAGATTATTTCTATAGCCACTACTGCCAAGATATGCATAGTATGGCATGAGCATCGGGAGATTTCATTATTGGGGCTGTTTCAATAATCCCTATTCCTAGGTAATGCTAGTCACCTGCTAATTTTCATTTTGTTCAACTCAAAGTAACATCACTACTTTAGTAGAAAACCAAATCACTATAATTCATTAAACAAAAAAGTAGATACCAGAAGCTTTTTTCACTTTAACCCCTTGATGAACTCTACTGTACACAAACGACAGAAGTCGTCTCTTTAAAGATAGTGCCTGCTCCTGAGCGCAGTGGGCACCATAGGCATCAGTTGTTGTTATTTCAAACAGCAAAGGCCCGAGGCTAATGTCTGTGATTGGCAATAAGGCTGATCTGAGACATTTAATGTCTGAGATGCCATGGTCAAATATGACCATGGCATCTGAGTGATGAAAATGTACTATGGTCAAAGACTTCCCCAACTGAGATCGGGAAGATGTTACATTGCAGTGATAGGCTGGAGCCTGCTTGAGGTTCCAATGCATATCACTGGTATATTCCAATACAGGCCTGAAGGTGGCAGCACTGCATTGGAATATAATTGACAGATCCCATCTCTATCATAGGTTCCATCTGGTGTCGTGTGTTAATACCAGCATTTTACCGGGCAAAATACCAGTGTGATATCATCTTTTTATTTTATTTATTTGTTTGCTGGACTGAGACTCCTGCCAGAACCTTTACCATAAATTTTAGCCTAACATATATCTTTCATTGGACATATTTCACTGCAGGCAAACCATTTTTCAAGAGGGCTTGCTATTGTTAAATACAATAATTCGTATTACAAAGATCACAATGCTGAATACATTTACTCTAGATGCTTTCAGGTTGAAATTGTAGTTTAGATGTTTCTTAAGGACAGGCCTAGGGTTCAAGTCCTACAAGCAGCTTTGAGGAAAACTACTTGTAATAGCATTGCAACTTGGCTAATCACGCTTTCTCACATGTTTTTCCACAAATAAGGAACATGATATCACCATATTTTTTATGGAAAAATTCATTTGGCCCTTCTTATAAATTGTCAAATTTATTTCCATAAATGTTATGATAAAAAAAATATGATATGTCATATTAACAACGATAGATTAAACAAATATCTTTTGTACTTGGAAAAAGTAGAACTGTATGGCATTTGGTTCAAAGTAAAAGACAGGCATATCCTGTTACAAAAGAAAATAAGGTAACATTCTGAGAAACCCATGGGACTTAACTCAAAATGTAAAGATCTGTTATCTGGAAGACGGACAAGGTGAACATGGAACACATAGTTGAACAAGAAGTGGAACAAAAATGGTAGCCACTAAGCTTGTAATAATAAAGGTAAAATGCGTATTTCTCATGCCAGTTATCTTCCAATGGAAAAATCACATTCCTGTAGTAAATGGGAAAATAAAGGAAATTCTTGAAGCAATATTGCTATGTGTGCTAAGAGGTGCATTCTACTTATACACAGTTGCTGATGATCACTTGTATCCTTAGCTCTGTGTACTGTGCCTGATGGTTTTATTCATTTGTACCAGAATATGTGGCTAATGTCTTTTAATACAGATTTGTAAACATTACTAAGTTTCTCATCCCTACTTCAGGGAATCTGTAGTTATCTTAGTGAACTAACCCCAACTTCTATTAGTGTATTATTTTAGGCACTTTCTGCTATGAGAAGGTGCCTGAGCAGAAGGTTTTAGTTAGCTAGTCTTCCTGTGAAGGTGCGTTATATTTGTTCTGATCTCCAGTATGCCAATGTCTGCCTATTTACCAGATTTTAACTGTTTGCTGCCTGACTTGACCTCTGTCTGACTCTCATATTGACCCCACATTTAGATTGAAGGTATTCTGCCTGTCCTGCCTTTTTTTACGACTACATTTTTGCCTTATCAGTCAGTGTTCTGTACTGGTGTCTGTTGACAGCAGCCACTGGAATGAGAATACCCCAGGAGGTAGCGGCCTGTTTGTTCCCCTGCAGCAGAGTTCAGATTCCTGTATAGGAGTTAAAGAGTGAAGGCCAGGGGGCTGCTATGATAATGCCCTTAGGAGTATCAGAAATCTGGACAGTGGCATAGCAGATGTACATCTGCTTCCATAAAAATGCTATTTAATAAAATACCACAAATCCAAAAACATCAAAATGGAACAAAAAGCATTGACTGTAATATGTTTTATATTTCCCTATAGACTAGACACTAATAAACATAAAAAAGCAGAAAATGCCATACAAATGCCACAAAATGTGCCATTCCTCATAAAAAGCACTTTTAGATGCTAATATAGGTAGGCAGACACCCATGGTCTTCTCCGGTCTCCTTCCTGTCTCAGATCAGTCTTAATGCAAATGTGAACTAAGCAGGGTTGGACTTTGGTTCCTTTTGACCACTAGAGGAAATTATTCTCAGCGCCCAACCCTTATATCATCAATAAAGTCTCATAGGAGATTCAAAGAAATAAACCATAGTATTCAGTTATTGGCTCCAAAGGCAGCTCCAAATGATTTTTTTCTCTCCTGGCCATTTAGGGCCCACTATAGTATCAGAGCCTGAGCCCACCTGTGGATCCTCTGGTTCTCTGGTGGACCAGTCTGACGTTGAAACAAAGCCTAAAATTGGTATGTTCTTTTCTGTCTCAGTATTTAAAATTACTTCAGAACTGTACTGAGTGAGTAGTCATGTGGTGAGTAAAAAAAGAAAAAGAAGCTAAAGCAAATCTAAACAAGGTTATAAATAAATGTTCAATGTGTCAAGAAACTAGTGTCAGAAGTTTAAACAGTAACTCAAATATTTCTTACGGACTGGAACATCGGTATTATAAGCCAACGTTATTCAGCCTGTCTGGATAAAAGCCTAAACATATAAAGATTCATAATGACTTCAGGTTTATAAATATCCTGTAATAAATAGCAAATACAGATTTATTAAAAATAGAACAAAGTTTCCAGCATTAGACTTAGATCACATTTAGAAGGATTGTTTAATATCTGAGTATGTTCAAATTGTACTGAATTTTTTTCTAGCACTTACTTTTTATATTTTGCTTCTCCAGAAATAGGATACCTGGAAATCCAAGGTACCTCCTCATACTCATATTTGGGATAGCAAGTGCAACTGGGTAAACTGTGCAACCATATACTTTTAAATAGGAATCCAGTTTTATTGTATTCACAACACATATACACATTTAAATTCACAATTGCAAAGTGTAGTTAGTATGGTTAAAAAATAAACAAAGACATCAAGATTAACCAAGAGATTGGTGGGGATTAATGTTGGGCGAGCATGCTCGGCCAAAAACCAGTTCGGCTCGAGCATCGCCGTACATAACCGAACACCTCATGTGCTCGAGCGCGATGCTCTAGTCTCCTCCCCGGACATTTGTTGGCTGCTATGCAGCCAATAAATGTGTGGGTAAGTATAGTGCCGTAGCCATGTTGGTTACTGGCATTACAGTGATTGGCTGGCCGGAACGCGTCATCAGGTGCTATATAGCACCCGATGACATGTTTTTGGCTCAGTCTTAGTCAGGGAAAGCTGTGCTAAAGAAGGGACAGATAGTGTAGGGCGCGAAATAGTAATATTTTATGGAAAAAATATATTTATTAGCGCAACCTGCTCTAAATTGCGTGGAATTGTTGGAGACCCAAAAGTCATTTCAAAGACTATAACTGTATCTGGCTGCAATATATATAATTAGCACAACCTGTGCTAAATTGTGTGCAATTGTTAGTGCAGCTTCTGATGACACAACCTCTGCTACATCTTTTATCTTACATTTGCGCAGCCTAAATATCTGTGACATTCAGCGCAATACTTTGGTCACTGGTGACAGCAACATTACAAGCAAAATGAAGATAAAAGGGCAGCACTACCTTGATTCCAGAATCGGCTTTTTTGTATGGCGGTGCCAGCGGTGCTGGATCCTGGTCCAATCCCCGTAATAGCACAAAAAGATGAAAGGAACCGCGGCACTCTCGTAGTATTCAATCTCTTTATTGCTCCAAAAGTTGCGACGTTTCGACTTACAAAAAGTCTTTATCAAGCTTGATAAAGACTTTTTGTAAGTCGAAAAGTCGCAACTTTTGGAGCAATAAAGAGATTGAATACTACGAGAGTGCCGCGGTTCCTTTCATCTTTTTGAGCAACATTACAAGCGCCACATCTCCTGTATAACGTTTGTGCATCCTAAATATCAGTGACATTCATTCAGTGTAATTTTTTATTAGCCGGTGGTTAGTGACATTACTTGCTCTATACCTCCTGTATAACGTTTGTGCAATCTAAATCTGTGACATTGACTGTCATTTTTTCTTAGCTGCTGTTGACAGCAGCGCCATTACCTGTGCTACATCTCCTGTATAACGTTTCCTCATCCCAAATATCTCTGACATTGGCTGTAATTTTTTCTGCAATACCAGAAGGTCCTGGTGGAAAAATTGCTCCAAAAATTTCCAGCTGACAACGCTGGCTGCGGAGTAAGTAGTTCCTTGGCCAACTAAGGAGGAGAGACAAGGGGAACACACAGCAGTTCCATCAGAGACAGGGCAACACTCTCCAAGGCCTGGGACAGTTTATTCACACCCCAACAGCACCCTCAACCTGATTTGCTGCCTAGTGTCACAAGGAGGGAAACATTTTGGAAGATGGTGAAGGAGTACAAAGCAGACCATGTCAGCATCCTCATTGATCCCTCTGTGCCTTACAACTATTGGGTGTCCAAGCTGGACACGTGGCAAAAACGTGGAAGTGCTAGCCTGCCCCGCCGCCAGCGTTTTGTCAGAGCGTGTAATTAGTGCTGCTGGGGGCATAATAACTGATAAACGTATCCTCCTGTCAACTGAAAATGCTGACTGGTTTACTCTTGTAAAAATGAACAAGGCCTGGATTGCCCCTGACTTCTCTACTCCACCAGAGGAAAGCGGCTGAACATAAAAGCACTCTAAATGTGGCTTTTATGGTGTGTTGAATACACTGTATTCCCATGCACCCCTTCCACCACTAAAATTAATATGTGGTTCAATCTTTCTTTTCTCGTCCTGCTCCTCCTCCTCCATCATATCAACATGGTTATCAGGTTGCCCTCGTTCCTAATGTTTTAGAGGGTCAGCTCAGCAGCGGGCCCTCACCCATAATGTTTCAGAGGGTCACCAGCAGGTCCTTGTTCATAATGTTTTAGAGGGTCACCAGCAGGCCCTCGCCTCTAATGTTTTAGATTGTCAGCTTAGCAGCAGACCATTACCCCTAATTGTTTAGATGATCAGCTCTGCATCAGGCCCTCGCACATAATGTTTTAGCTGGTCAGCTCAGGAGCAAGCTCTCACTCCTTTTTTTTTATATGGTCAGCTCAGCAGCAGACCCTCACCCCTAATGTTTTAGAGGTTCAGTTCATCAGTGGACCCTCACCCCTAATTGTTTACATAGTCAGCTCTGCAGCAGGCCATCGCCCATAATGTTTTAGATGGTCAGTTCAGCAGCAGACCATCACCCCTAATTGTTTAGATGGTCAGCTCTGCAGCAGACCCTAATCCATAATGTTTTAGATGGTCAGCTCGGCAGCAGGCCCTCGTCTATAATGTTTTAGATGGTCAGCTCAGCAGCAAGCCCTCACCCGTAATGTTGTAGATGGTCAGCTCAGCATCAGACCCTCACCCCTAATGTTTTAGATGGTCAGATCAGCAGCAGGCCCTCGTCCCTAATGTTTTACAGGGTCACCAGCAGGCCCTTGCTCCTAATGTTTTTAAGGGTCACCAGCAGGCCACCAATCATAATTTGGCGGTGAATGGGTAGATGTGGCGGTGTAGGCTCACGTGGCGGTATAGGTGTTAAGGTGGGCACGGTGTCTTTGTACCGGGAATCCAGCAGGGTGGCCACCTAGTAGTCAGCACACGTTAAAATGTGGGCAACTCTGCTGTCGTTGCATGCACTGCAGCATGTAGTCACTCATGTGTGCCAGGCTGCCCAGAGGTAAGGACAAGCTGTCCTCTGTTGGAGGCGTATCGTCATGGTCCTCCGTTTCCCCCCAGCAACGCACCAGTGATGGGCCCAAGCTGCGTTGGATGCCACCCCACTGTGAACATGCTTCATTCTCATCCTCCACATCATCATCCTCGTCCTCCAGTAGTTGGCCCTGGCTGGCCACATTTGTACCTGGCCTCTGCTTTTGCAAAAAACCTCCCTCTGAGCCACTTCTAAGAGACTGGCCTGAAAGTGCTAAAAATGACCCCTCTTCCTCCTCCTCCTCCTCCTAGGCCATCTCCTCTTCCATCATCGCCCTAAGTGTTTTCTCACGGAGACATAGAAGTGGTATTGTAACGCTGATAACGGCTTCATCGCCACTGGCCATGTTGGTGGAGTACTCGAAACAGCGCAACAGGGCACACAGGTCTCGCATGGAGGCCCAGTCATTGGTGGTGAATTGGTGCTGTTCTGCAGTGCGACTTACCCGTGCGTGCTGCAGTTGAAACTCCACTATGGCCTGTTGCTGCTCGCACAGTCTCTCCAGCATGTGCAATGTGGAGTTTCACCTGGTGGGCACGTCGCATATGAGGCGGTGAGCGGGAGGGCCGAAGTTACGCTATAGCGCAGACAGGCAAGCAGCGGCAGGATGAGAATGCCGGAAGCGCGCACAGACGGCCCGCACTTTATGCAGGAGCTGTGACATGTCGGGGTAGTTGTGAAGGAACTTCTTCCCCACCAAATTGAGCACATGCGCCAGGCAAGGGATGTGAGTCAAACCGGCTAGTCCCAGAGCTGCAACGAGATTTCGCCCATTATTGCACACCACCAGGCCGGACTTGAGGCTCACCGGCAGCAACCACTCGTTGGTCTGTTGTTCTATACCCCGCCACAAATCCTGCGCGGTGTGGGGCCTGCTCCCCAAACACATGAGTTTCAGAACGGCCTGCTGACGTTTACCCCTGGCTGTGCTGAAATTGGTGGTGAAGGTCTGTGGCTGACTGGATGAGTAGGTGGAAGAAGAGGAGGAGGAAGCTGAGTAGGAAGAGGAGGCAAGTAATGATGCCCTGCGTTCCTTGGCGGCGGAAGGACGTGCGCCAAACAGCTCTCCACCTGGGAACCAGCCACCACTACATTTACCCAGTGTGCCGTTACGGAGATATAGCGTCCCTGGCCGTGCTACTGCTTACTAGTCCATGTATCTGTGGTTAGGTGGACCTTGCCACAGATGGTGATGCGCAGTGTACACTTGATTTTATTGGATACTTGGTTGTGCAGGGAAGGCACAGAGAAGTAGTGGCGGCTGGGAACGACGTACTGTGGAACAGCCACCGCCATCAGCTGTTTGAAGCTGTCCGTGTCCACCAGCCTGAATGACAGCATTTCAAAGGCCAGTAGTTTAGAAATGCAGGCATTCAGGGCCAGAGATCGAGTGTGGCTAGGTGGGAATTTATGCTTACTCTCCAAGGTTTGTGAGATGGAGAGCTGAAATCTGCCATGGTGGAGATGCTTGGTGACGGAGGTGGTGGTGTTGGTGGCACATCCTCTGTTTGCTGGACGGCAGGTGCTAACGTTCCTCCAAAGGCGGAGGAAGAGGCCGAGGCAGCAGCAGAAGAGGGAGCAGGAGGGCCTGAGCCCTTTCTTGGTTTTGAAAGTGCTTACTCCACTGCAGCCCATGTAGATGCCTGGTCATGCAAGTTGTGCCAAAGTTCAGAACGTTAATGCCTCGCTTCAGGCTCTAATGGCACAGCATGCAGACCATTCTGGTCTTGTCGTCAGCACATTGTGTAAATAAGTGCCATGCCAGAGAACTCCTTGAAGCTGCCTTTAGTGTGCTTGGTCCTTTGTGGTGGTGGCAAGTAGCAGGCGAACTCTCTTGGCGACGGCTGTTGTGCTTTTGCACCCTGCTCCCTCTTTTGCTACGCTGTTGGCTCGGTCTCACCACTGCCTCTTCCTCTGAACTCTGAAAGTCAGTGGCACGACCTTCATTCCATGTGGGGTCTAGGACCTCATCGTCCTCTGCATCGTCTTCCACACAGTCTTCCTACCTTACTTCCTGTTCGGTCTGCACACTGCAGAAAGACGCAGCAGTTGGCACCTGTGTTTCGTCATCAACAGAGACGTGCTGACTCTGCTAAGGTGGTATTCCCATGTCCTCATCAGGAAACATAATTGGTTGTGCATCAGTGCATTCTATGTCTTCCACCGCTGTGGAAGGGCTATTTGGATGCCCTAGGGAAGCCCTGCCAGCAGAGTCTTCAAACAGCATAAGAGACTGCTGCATAACTTGAGGCTCAGATAGGTTCCCTGATATGCATGGGGGTGATGTGACAGACTGATAGGCTTTGTTTTCAGGCGCCACCTGTGCGCTTTCTGCAGAAGACTGGGTGGGAGATAATGTGAATCTGCTGGATCCACCGTCAGCCACCCAATCGACTAGCGCATGTACTTTCTCAGGCCTTACCATCCTTAGAATGGCATTAGGCCCGACCAAATATCGCTGTAGATTCTGGCAGCTACTGGGACCTGAGGTAGTTTGTTCACTAGGACGGGTAGCTGTGGCAGAATGGCCACGTCCTCTCCCAGCACCAGAGGGTCCACTAACACCACCACGATCATGTCCGCGTGCCTTATTAGATGTTTTCCTCATTGTTACCGTTCACCACAATAAGAAAAAACAAATTTGTCCCAATGTAAAAAGTTCAAATTAAGGCCTTTTTTTTTTTACAGGCAGTTAACACTATCTAGCTATCTATTTATGTACCATATTACACTAATACAGGCACAGCAGAAACCACTGATTTAGTGGAATATCAATTTTAGGCCTAGTATTTAGGCCCTGGCTGAAAGGTATTCTTTTACGGACAGAAATACACTTGGAGTTTCAAAATAGCGTGTGCAAATATAGAGGATTATGCTTTCAGCACTTGTATTTAGACCTTAAGTGTAATATACCCTTTTATGGACAGAAATACACTTGGAGATGCACAGTAGCTTGTGCAAATATAGAGGATTATGCTTTCAGCCCTTGTATTTAGACCTTGAGTGTAATATACCCTTTTACGGACAGAAATACACTTGGAGATGCACAGTAGCGTGTGCAAATATAGAGGATTTAGCTTTCAGCCCTTGTATTTAGACACTTAGTGTAATATACCCTTTTTACGCACAGAAAAACACTTAGAGATGCACAGCAGCGTGCGCAAATATAGAGGATTTATTTTTCAGGCCTTGTATTTAGACGCTGACATGCTGAGTGTAATATACCCTATTACGGTAAGAATTACACTTGGAGAGGAACAGCGGAATACACAGATGTTTAGGATTTCTATTTCAGGGATTTTATTTAACCACAGAAAAAAATCTATCCTTTGACGGACAGTATTACACTTGGCCAGCAACAGCTGAAACCACTGATTTAGGGGATTGGTATTTTGGCAATTGAATTTAACCCCAAAAAAAATTCTATCCTTTGGACAGACATTATTAAGCTTAGCCAGCCACAGCTGGAACACCAGATTTAGGGGACTGGTATTTTGGCAATTGAATTTTACCCAGAAAAAAATCTATCCTTTGATGGACAGTATTACACTTGGCCAGCCACAGCTGGAACACCAGATTTAGGGGATTGGTATTTTGGCAATTAAATTTCACTCCAGAAAAAAATATATCCTTTGACGGACAGTATTAAACTTAGTCAGTCACAGCTGGAACACCAGATTTAGTGAATTGATATTTTGGCAATTGAATTTTACCCCAGAAAAAAATCTATCCTTTGACCGACAGTATTAAACTTAGCCAGCCACAGCTGGAACCCCAGATTTGAGGGATTCGTATTTTGGCAATTGAATTTCACCCCAGAAAAAAAAAAAATCTATCCTTTTATGGACAGTATTACACTTGACCAGCAACAGCTGAAACCACTGATTTAGAGGATTGGTATTTTGGTAACTGAATTTTACCCCAGAAAAAAAAATCTATCCTTTGACGGACAGTATTACACATGGCTAGCCACAGCTGGAACACCAGATTTAAGGGATTGGTATTTAGACAATTAAATTTCACCCCCCAAAAAATCTATCCTTTCACGGACAGTATTACTTATGGCCAGCCACAGCTGGAAAACCAGATTTAGGCTATTGGTATTTTGGCAATTAAATTTCACCCCAGATAAAAAATCTATCCTGTGACGGACAGTATTTCACTTGGCCAGCCACACCTGGAACACCAGATTTAGGGGATTGGTATTTTGGCAATTCTGTTTCACCCCAGAAAAAAATCTATCCTTTGACGAACAGTATTACACTTGGACAGCCACAGCTGGAACACCAGATTTAGGGGATTGGTATTTTGGCAATTGAATTTCACCCCAGAAAAACCATATTAGTCTTGCCGGTAATTCCGTTTCCTTGAATCCACCATGACAGCCACCAAGAGATTGACCCTTGACCTCTGTAGGGGCAGGAACACATGGAGAGTTTAAATTCCCCACCCCCCTCTCCACCCTCAGTGTTTTACAAATTACCCCAAACGTGAGATAAAGAACAATGGAAGGATATTAAGATCATATCCTAAACAAAATATTGTCTTATTTCAGAAAAAAATTATTTTTTTTTTTTTTTGTGTGTTGACTTCACACACATATATATCTCTAAATATTTTTATATAATTTTTTATAATTTTTTTTTTTTGGGAGGGGATTATAATGGGCCATCATGGTGGATTCAAGGAAATGGAATTACCGGTAAGACTAATACGGTTTTTCCATTTCATCCACCATGACGGCCACCAAGAGATCTAACAGATAACTAGGAGGGTAGGGAACCCGCCTGAAGGACTCTTCTACCAAAAAGAGTCTCCTCTGAGTCTGGAAGGCTCAGGCGGTAATGTTTAACAAAGGTATTGATGCTTGACCAAGTAGCGGCCCTGCATATATGATCTAGGGAGACCCCTCCATTTTCGGCCCAGGAGGAGGCCATAGCCCTAGTAGAGTGAGCTTTGACAAATTTTGGTCTAGAGAGACTTTGAACCTGATAACAACAGTCGATGGTGGATTTAATCCATCTGGCTATGGAGGCTTTAGAGAGTTTTCTACCCTTGTTTCTCCCTGAAAATTGAATAAAAAGGTTGTTATATATCCTAAATTCTTTAGAAGCTTCCAGGTATCTAATGACTGTGTCCCTAACATCTAAATGAGAAAGCCCGACATTATTCCGAGATATAGGAATAGAGGGAAGAAAGATCTCCTGATTCCGATGGAAATTAGAAACAGCCTTAGGAAGGAAACCCGGATCAAGTTTTAGTCTGATGTGGTCTTCCCTTATCTGCAGGTAGGGTTCCCTGCAGGAGAGGGCCTGGAGTTCTCCTATACGCCTAGCAGATGTTATGGCTATAAGGAAAGCTGCTTTTAGAGACAGATGTTTCAAGGAGATATTCTCCATGGGCGTAAATGGGGGTCTTGCAAGGCCCTCGAGGACTATATTTAAATCCCAAGATGGGATATTAGATCTTAGAGAGGGTCTCAGTCTTGTTGCTGCTCTAATAAACCGTTTGACCCATCTATGGTCTGCCAGGGAGCAATCATAAAAGGCGCTTAGAGCGGATATCTGAACTTTTAGGGTGCTTGGTCTTAATCCTAATTCTAGGCCGTTCTGAAGGAAATCTAGAATTTTGTCTACAGGAGGGGAAGATGTATCTGGGGACTGGATGCCCAACCAGGAGCAGTACCGCTTCCATATTTTGAGATATATCGCTGAGGTGACTTTTTTCCTGCTAGCCTTGAGAGTAAGGATGACTCTGTCTGAAAGACCCTTTCTCCTCAGTGTCTCCCCCTCAGGATCCAGACCGCCAATCGGAATATCTTTGGGTTGGGGTGGAGAAGTGGACCCTGGAGTAACATGTCCTGCTGATAGGGGATCTCCCAAGGACTCTCCAGGGAGAGTTGATGTAGAGCTGAGAACCAACCCCTCTTTGGCCATAGAGGGGCTACCAGAATCAGGGTTACAGGCTCCGCTTGAATCTTCTGGATGACCTTTGGTAACAGTGGAATTGGAGGGAACGCATAGGCCAGCTTCCAATCCCACCTTACTGAGAATGCGTCCGTTGCCCAAGGCCTGTCCCTTGGATTTAGGGAGCAGAATGCTTCCACCTGAGCGTTTTTCCTGGAAGCGAAGAGATCTATCTCTGGCAGTCCCCATATTGATGTTATTTTTAGAAATATTTCCTTGTTCAGAGACCATTCTGAATTGTCTATTTGTTCTCTGCTTAGGAAGTCTGCTGTCAGATTCTCGCTTCCTTTGAGATGCACCGCTGTAAGTGACATAACATTTTCTTCCGCCCATGAGAAGATTCTTTTTGCGATATTTCCTAACTCTTCTGACCTTGTGCCCCCTTGGTGCTTTAAGTATGCCACAGTTGTGGTGTTGTCTGACATTATCTTCAAGTGCTGGCCTTTTAGTAATGCCTCTCCTTTGAAGATGGCTTTCAGAACCGCATAAAGTTCGCGGAAGTTGGATGACTTCTGTGATATGTGTTCTGGCCAGGTCCCCTGGAAGTATCTTTTCCCGATCTTTGCTCCCCATCCGGTCATACTTGTGTCCGTTATCAACTGGATCTCCGGTTGTTTCTGCCAGTCTAGGCCTGTAATAAGGTTCTATTTTTTCCGCCACCAATTTAGGTCTGTTTTTATGCTTGGTGGTATGTGTATCACTCTGTCCAGGTCCGATTGCTTCTTGTTCCATTGACCCAGGATCCAGTTCTGGATTTTTCTCGTATGGCTTTGGCACCACGGAACCGCTGGAATGCAGGCTGTCAGGCTTCCCAGCACACTCATGGCCTCTCTGATAGAGCATCTTCTGTTTTTCTGAAAAGAACCTACTCTGTCTATTAGGCTGTTTACCTTGTCGCTTGGTAGAAAGGTCTTTTGTGATGTAGAGTCTAGTTCCATACCTAGAAACTTTTTTCTTGTGGATGGTTCTAGGGATGATTTTTTCTGGTTTATTAACCAACCTAGAGATATTAATGTTTCTGAGAATTTCAGGGTTGCCCTGCAATTCTCTACTTCTGTCTCTCCCAGAATAAGGAAATCGTCTAGATACAGAATAATGTTTATTCCTTGCAGACGTAGAGAAGCAATCATCTCTACTACCAGCTTCGTGAAAATACGAGGCGCGGAAGAGATGCCAAAAGGGAGCGCGACGTATTGGAAATGATGGATGACCCTTTTTTGGTCTCTTAGGGCGAACCGTAGAAATTTTTGGGAGCAGGGATGTATCGGGACGTGGTAATAGGCGTCCTTAAGGTTGATGGACGACATAAATGTTCCCTCTTTGATCAATGGGATCGTTGAAGCGATGGTCTCCATTTTGAACCGTTTGTAAAGGATAAACCTGTTTAACGGTTTTAGGTTTATTATGGTGCGAAAAGATTGATCTGTTTTTTGACTAAAAAGAGGTTGGAGTAAAACCCTCTCCTTTTTTCTAGTTCTGGGACTGTTTTGACCACTCCTAGTGATAACAGATCTTGTAGACCATATTCTTTTTAAGTCTTCCCCTTTTTGTGTTGAAATGTGAAACCTTCTGGGGGGGCCGACGTAAATTCTATTTTGTAACCCTGGGAGATTATATTTAGGGCCCAAGGGTTTGATGTTACACCCTTCCAGGCAAGAGAATGATATTTTAGTCTGCCCCCTACCCTGGCGTCATTGTTTTGTTTGCTTATTATGGGGGTTGAGGATGAAGCCTCTTCCTTTTCCTCCTTTTGGGTAGCTCCATCTACCTGTTTTGCCTTTTCCCCTGTAGCTTTTCTGCTGGGGCTGGAATTGACGAAAGGGTTTCTTTTTTTGTCTCTCTTTCTTCAGGAAAACCTTTTTTCTTATCTGCTGCTTTTTCAAGGATTTTGTCCAGAGTGGCAGAGTTTAGATTTAGATGCTTTATCGCCTGACCAGGCCTTCATCCATAATGCTCTTCTGGCGGAGTTGGAAAAGGCTGCCTCCTTAGCGGAAAATCTGATAGATTCGGCAGAGGCATCTGCTAAAAATGCAGTAGCTGAGCGGAGGAGTGGGATGGAATCTCTAATCTCCTCTCTAGGGGTTTTCTTTTTAAGATGGTCATCTAGTTTCCCTAGCCAGATGTACATGGCCCGAGCTACGGAAGTGGCGGAGATGTTAGATCTTTTGAGCATACCGTCTGCCTTCCTGTCCATGGGGTCACCGAGCTGGGAAGAATCCTCAAAAGGTAGAGATGTTTTTTTAACTACCTTCGCCACCTGAATATCTATTTTTGGAATCTCATTAAAGACTTTAGCCTTGGATTGGTCGAAGCACAACCTATTACGGAAATCTTTCGGCACTCCTAGCCTTTTTTCCGGGTCGAGCCATTCATTCATAATCATTTCACGGATGTTTTCGTTGATTGGGAAAACTAAAGATCTTTTCGATCTTAGTCCCCCAAACATTTCGTCTTGGACCGTACGAGGCTTGGGAGTATCTTCTATTCCCATTGTGGACCTGACGGCCCTCAGTAAGTCCTCCATCTCGTCAGAGGAGAAGAAAAACTTTCTGTCCTCATCCATTATTTCTCCTTCTGATACCGGATCCTCGTCTAATTGTCTGGAGGATACTGAAGCAACGTCTGCGTCTTCCGCATCAGAGGAAGAAATTGCTAACAACTTCCATTTTTTTGACGGAATGGGGGGATTACTAGGTGTGGAAAGAGACGCCAATGAGGATTTGATCTCGTCCTGGATTAGTGTCTTCATTTCAGAGAGAATATTTGGTTGCTCCTCCTTCCAGATTTCAGATATACAAGCTTTACATAGCTTCTTTTTATAGTCTTCTGGAAGTTTTTTTGAACAGGCATTACATTTTGGGGGTCTTGGCCGAGGCTTAGAATCCTTAGCCTGGAAGGAACAACCAAAAGATAACCCCTGGAAAATTAATTTTTTTTTACCCAAACATTAAGCATAAATAAATCATTTACAGAAGCTTGGCCCCAGAGGGGGACTCACTGTACAGGGAGATGAGGACTCTGTAGGTTCTGGACGAGGAGTAGGGGCCTCCATGGTGGAACCGCAGCAGGCAGCAGGCTGGGAACCACATGAATTTGAATTTTCCCGGCGTCTGATGTCATCCCAGAGCGCTCTGAAGTCATCGACTGGCGTCTCCTCCTATGAACCGGCCCGCGCCTGCGCTGTTTGATAAAAGAGAGCCCGACAGCGCGGGCCGCCCCTTAGTATGCCGAAGCACTTCCCCCTGTCAGCCGCGTCCTCGTTGGTGGTATAGTGGGGGAGAGCGCCGCCGCTGCGAGCGCCTCCCGTGACATGCGGCCGCCCAGACTGCTTCCAGTAGGAGGGGAGGAGGTCTGGGGAAACAGGACCCAGCATGAGCCGAGCCGAGGGGCCCCGTTGCTCCAGGCTGCCCAGCTTCAGCCCCTGCGTCCGGAGGGCAGCCGGAGTTCTTCAGGACCTGCAGGGAAAAATAAAGGTAACCTCCATAGGTCCCCATGTTGGCTATCCCAGAGGGATTCTCCATGTGTTGGCCCCCGTAGGGGCAGGAAAACACTGAGGGTGGAGAGGGGGGTGGGGAATTTAAACTCTCCATGTGTTCCTGCCCCTACAGAGGTCAAGGGTCAATCTCTCTTGGTGGCCGTCATGGTGGATGAAATGGAAAAAAATCTATCCTTTGACGGACAGTATTAAACTTGGCCAGCCACAGCTGGAACACAAGATTTAGGGGATTGGTATTTTGGCAATTGAATTTCACCCCAGAAAAAATCTATCCTTTGACGGACAGTATTACACTTGCCAAGCAACAGCTGAAACCACTGATTTAGGGGATTGGTATTTTGGCAATTGAATTTCACCCCAAGAAAAAAATATATCCTTTGACTGACAGTATTAAACTTAGCCAGTCACAGCTGGAACACCAGATTTAGTGAATTGATATTTTGGCAATTGAATTTCACCCCAGAAAAAAATCTATCCTTTGACCGACAGTATTAAACTTAGCCAGCCACAGCTGGAACCCCAGATTTGAGGGATTCGTTTTTTGGCAATTGAATTTCACCCCAGAAAAAAAAATCTATCCTTTTATGGACAGTATTACACTTGACCAGCAACAGCTGAAACCACTGATTTAGAGGATTGGTATTTTGGTAATTGAATTTCACCCCAGAAAAAAAATCTATCCTTTGATGGACAGTATAAAACTTAGCCAGCCACAGCTGGAACACCAGATTTAAGGGATTGGTATTTTGGCAATTAAATTTCACTCCCCAAAAAATCTATCCTTTGACGGACAGTATTACATATGGCCAGCTACAGCTGGAACACCAGATTTAGGCTATTGGTATTTTGGCAATTAAATTTCATCCCAGATAAAAAATCTATCCTGTGACGGACAGTATTTCACTTGGCCAGCCACACCTGGAACACCAGATTTAGGGGATTGGTATTTTGGCAATTCTATTTCACCCCAGAAAAAAATCTATCCTTTGACGAACAGTATTACACTTGGACAGCCACAGCTGGAACACCAGATTTAGGGGATTGGTATTTTGGCAATTGAATTTCACCCCAGAAAAAATCTATCCTTTGACGGACAGTATTACACTTGGCCAGCCACAGCTGGAACACAAGATTTAGGGGATTGGTATTTTGGCAATTGAATTTCACCCCAGAAAAAAATCTATCCTTTGATGGACAGTATTAAACTTGGCCAGCCACAGCTGGAACTCCAGATTTAGGGGATTGGTATTTTGGCAATTGAATTTCACCCCAGAAAAAATCTATCCTTTGAAGGACAGTATTACACTTGCCGAGCAACAGCTGAAACCACTGATTTAGGGGATTGGTATTTTGGCAATTGAATTTCACCCCAGAAAAAAATCTATCCTTTGACGGACAGTATTAGACTTGGACAGCCACAGCTGGAACCCCAGATTTAGGGGATTGGTATTTTGTTAATTGAATTTCACCCTAGAAAAAAATCTATCCTTTTACGGACAGTATTACACTTGGACAGCCACAGCTGGAACCACAGATTTAGGGGATTGGTATTTTGGCAATTTAATTTCACCCCAGAAAAAAAAATCTATCCTTTTACGTACAGTATTACACTTGGACAGACACAGCTGGAACCTCAGATTTAGGGGATTGGTATTTTGGCAATTGAATTTCACCCTAGAATAAAAATCTATCCTTTTACGGACAGTATTACACTTGGCCAGCAACAGCTGAAATCACTGATTTAGGGGGTTGGTATTTTGGCAATTGAATTTTACCCCTCAATAAAATAGCAATTTCGGGCGGTGCTATGTGACTCCAGCTTAAATAGAGGCTGGGTCACATGCTGCACTTGGCCAATAACAGCCATGCCAATAGAAGGCAAGGCTGTGATGGCCTCTTGGGGCAAGTAGTATGACGCTTGTTGATTGGCTGCTTTGCAGACTTTCAAAAAGCGCCAATGCGCCATAGAAATCGCTGAAAACCGAACTTTTACGTAAAGGTTCCGGTCCATGTCCCCCAACACCCCAAAATTCAGTACGAACCCGAACTATACAGTTCGTGTTAGCTCAACTATACTAGTGGGGATGTGATTTTTTTGGAAAGGAGAGTGAGAACCAGACTTCTACACATTTTCATGAGAATTAGAGAGGTTGCCCCACGACAATTATTCAACAGATTTCAAACCAGCACCTGAATACTTTTGTAATTGCATGTAATTAAATATTTATCATTCATAGCTACTGAGTTAATCAATAAAATTTGAAATAAATCTAGCAGACCAATTGAAACAATGACTGGCAACATTAGGGATGAGCAAATTTCATATGCATAACTGAATGCCTTCAAATTCATTCCATCATGATAGAAGTCTATTTGCATATCAAATTCGTCCTGTTTCCTTTATACAGGGGAGTCCTCTCCTGCATAACAGAAACAGGACAAATCCGTTTTGCAGCCCATATACTTCTATGATGGAATAAATAACAAAATGCCTCTAAAGGCATTCAGTTATGCATTCCATCATAGAATTGCATTATGGTCCGTGGTAATGAAATCCATAACGCAATTCACCTTTTACCAGTAAACAAAGCGTTAATGAATTTCATAAGCGGAAATTCACTCATCTCTAGGCAAGATCTCTGAATCCATATGAGGTACAGGGCTGGTTCTAGATTTGTTATAAACAGATTGTCATGTCCTATATGGTCTGATTCATTTTTTACATTAATCATGGGATAAGCCCTTTAATGTTATTGCATTTTAGGAATTCATATTAGCCTTTTTTAAACTGTCCATGACAGGTTTAAAGTTCTTACAGTAAAGAAGCCTTGACACTTCTGGAGACTGAACTTTTTCTTCTCCAGTCGGAGGCAGTGCCCCTTTGCCTTTTGAGGCGATTTTAATGGAACAGCTTTTCACCATATTATTTTGTATGGCACATTTATATATTTGCAAAGGTTAATTATGTCCCTCCTTAGACACATCTTTTCAAGACTAAATAAATGTAATTCTTTCCTCATAACTAAAATGTGTATTACACCTGACGATTTTTTGGCAAATTTCGCTAATGGGTGTTCATTCATAGTAACACTCGTTAGCGATCATCTGGCACTCCAATACTGCTGCCAATTGCCCAAGCAAATGCTCATTCATCAGGCAATCCAAATCTTCTGACAGGTTAAAAGATTATATTTTGCAGGCAGCAGATTGTGGTGTCTAATATAGATCCGCTGCCGGCAAACCACTATACAGCATGGGGACAAGCGATGGCATAGAGATCACTCGTCTCCATGCTGCATAGGAGATGGCAACATGTAGTAGCAGCAGTCTCCTCCACTAGCAAGCAGGTAATTTCCGGGAAGAAACACTTCCTTCCCAACAATCGGGCTGTCTAATACACCCTTTAGACTCTTGATGCCCCTTATCAGTTTAGTCTCTCTTCATTGTAATTTTCCAGATCCAGGACATTCTTTCTATGGACTGGTGCCCATAAATAAACTGCATATCCAAGATGAGGCCGCACCAAAGATTTGTAAAGTGGTAATATCATATTCCTGTCCTGTAACATCATGCCTCTTTTAATTCATGACATTCCATCTCTACAAGTGACTCTCCCAGTGTTACTTCCACTAGGACATATGATGCAATTACATCATTAGTATACAGATACTCAACTTTACCTTGATGTTTTTGCCCAAACTCTCAGAGTTTCCAAGTCAGCTTTTAGTTTATGGACATCTTCTATATACTGCACCATACTACATAGCTTGATGTCAACAATAGAATTAAGGCTATTAAAAGCTATTGAAGGGGTTGTCCCATGAAAAATATTCTACAGTTTTCAAACCATCACCTGCATCTGAATACTTTTGTAATTGCACGTAATTAAATATTTAGTATAGCCACTTAGTTATTCAATAAAATGTATCTGTATAGCGCCACCTACGGTTTGTTATTTTCTTATTTCTTTGACTTGCTCACTGAGATGGCCACACATGCTCAGTTTCTTCCTTCAACTGCGTTCTGAGTTGTGATAGGGAGAGCTGAGACACACACCCTGAGCTGCAGCAGAAAAGACACTCCCCTTAAGCTACCAGCTTGATATAAATAGTTCTAGCTTTGTTAGAAAGAGGTTGTCATGTACTGTATGATGTCTGATTTTCATTTTTTACATTAATTATGGGATAACCCCTGTAGGGATCTTCTCTTATTCGGGGGTCATTCTCGCAGAGTTTGCCACAGACACCAGATTGAAGTCCAAACGATGCTTTATTTTCCAGCACAAAACAGCAATCAGAACATAAATCCTTGGCCGTCTGGCCACTGACTAAACAGTATTTCCCTCTCTATCAGGATCTGGGTCTACCACCCAGCTCCCCAAAACACATCACCAGTGCTTACCCTACACACAGGGTTAGAGGGTCCCGGCTCCCACAGGTCTTGCCACAACCTGCTCCTTTCACAGACTGAGAGCCACACCCAAGTCCAGCAACAGGATTAAATAGCATCCCTGGACATGAGCATTGTCCAAAATCCCGGACTGGAGCATGGGGAACAGGCACCCACCCAGCACATTGCCTGCTCCCAGTAAAAGCCCGCCCTGGACTAGCTGGAGCCAGCTAAGCTAATTATCTTGGTGTCCACCAACTAACTTAGTGGCCACCTATATCTAGGGCCTTTACTTCACCAAGGCTTGGCCCCTTGGTGACACGCTCCTGGTGCAAACCCCTTTTTATGCTTCCCGGGACTTTACTACACCCCTCCTATTCACATTGCCACATATCCCCCCTCTGTTCAAACCTGTGGGGGTGAACACATGTACCAACCGGATGCTCGTGATAGGGCATCCGCATTATCCTGCCATCTTTCAGCTCAACGGTCCCCTGGAAGATGTGGCCAGCATCACAGGCTTCCCTTTATTCTGCCAGACCCAGGCCAGAAGAGCTCGGTTTGTCATAAACACTGCCTTTCTACCTAGTAGAAACTGTCCAAAGGCCTTCTGTCCCCAACTAAAGGCCAGATACTCTTTTCTTACTGTTTTCTGAGTGACAATAACATGCTCTCGCACTCTTTGATTCTTGCTCTCATGCACAGGCCTTTTCTTGTACTGCTGCAGCTCTTGACTGGACTGTTTGCATAGTTGTTCCCAGCCATGGTCGTGTTCAGACCCTTTCTCCTTGGTTTCTGGAACATCCGAGGATTTCTCCCACTTCAAGACCTCGGCCTTAGCTTCTTCGGCCTCTGTTTCTTTGGAGTCTCCATTCACTTTATTAGCCGTCTTATCCTTCACGGACATGGCATCATATCCTTTCCTTCTTAACTCCTCCTCCTCTTTCTCATCAAGGTTGGAGGCACTGGGGACATCAGGATCTTCACCAGACTCGTCGTCTTCTGGCAATCCCTGCAGAGGTTCACCCAGGATATGGTTCTCCTTTTGGGCAGGATTCAGGAGAGCCAGCCCATCAGAGTAAACAGGACCCTCATACTGGTCATCGGTCCCCCGTATTTCTTCCCCAGCAGACTGCTGGCTTTCTGGAAGGCATTGACAGCAGAGGGAATGTCTTTCATGACCAGGTCCTGGCCACACACTGCCATGAGTCTCTGGGCTTCTGCATCCACCTCAGCACCATCATCTGGTTCAGCAGATACATCTTCCATCTTCTTCTCTGCCTCGGCCGGCACCACAGCGCCACCACCTCCAGACCCATTCTTAACGGGCTCTGACTTCTTGGCATCTTTTAGAGGATTTTCCTCTTCAGGTATCTCATTTTCTTCCACCTGCTGCGCTGGAGCATGCAGAGACTTCTCCAACTCATTGACTTCATCTTTTGAGCTCCTGAGATCTTCCATCTCTGCTCTGAGTTGCTTGTTCAGCCTCTCCAATTCATCTCGCTCCTTAAGCACTTTTTAAGGGCTCTAGTCAAGGAGAGGGCCTTGGTCTTCTTTTTAGTTTTTCGCACCAGCTTGTTAGCAGCGCCCACTCTTGGGCCTTCTGGTCCAGCTGCTCTTCACTCTGTTCTGGTGTAACAGCAGTTGTAGGAGTACCACCATTCTTCCTTAGACACTCTGTGGGATTTCCACCCAGGGACTCTTCAAGCCCATTGTTGAGGTCTACTATAGACTTTTGTGTCTTTCTGGAGTCTTTTCCCTTCCCCAGGACACCAGGCGGTAGACCCTTCAGTTCACTCATCTTTTCCGAGGTCTTTTCTTTTGATCCTTCTGCAGCCTTCTTCGGTGACTCTGTGTCGACAGCTAGTCTCTTCTCTATTATATCTAGGGACCGTGTGGCAAGAGTGAGGTCAGGCTCCTGTTTGCAGCTGTACTGTCCTGTCAGGTCATCTAAAACTGTCTGGATATGAGCTTCAGACACTAGGCTGACGTCACCTGACTGAACTCTCGTCTCGTCAGATATAACCGTCATCTGGTCGTTACAAGTAACCACTTTAGTTTAGCAAAACCTCGACATGGAAGCCTCTCTCTCTGAGTTGCTATCGGTCACAGAACATGCGTTATATATACCGCTCGTGTCATTCTCAATCCTGTCCTCTAGGGGCACTGACGAGCTAATCCCCACCTGGGACATTTTATTAATCATAGAAACCTGTGGAGACTGCATATCCACTTCTAGTACGTGAGGTACACCCTCTAGGACTGCCTCATGTACTTGCACATTTTTCACTACAGTGGGTTCCCCCAACTCGGTGCTCTCAACATTTATCTGCATTTTTTCAAATTTTACATTTTTACCACCATGGGGTGCTTCTCCCCTGTCTATAACCTGCAATGTAAAAGGCATGTCATTATCACATCCTTCACAAAAATCCGCATTAACATTATGTATTTTGGCCAACATGGTACCATCACTTTGCACCTTATCAGCTCCACTGTTTTTAATGGTCACTTCACTTAGAAAGCAATGGTTTATCTGCATTTCCCTTATACTTTCATTTAAAGGGACAGGTATAGGTTCTGCAGGGGCTTCATCACTTTCTATAGAAGTGTCTCCAGTGCCCCCAATATCACAGAACATCATTCTCTCATGTACAAGCACATTTATGGCATCAAGATCACAAGTCCCAGTTGTCACGGGAGTCTCACCCTCAGTGAGAACCACTGGATAGTCAGTATTATCCTTATAATTGTCCCGCACATTTAATAATCTACCAGTCTCAGGGGCGGCTATTATGCCATCTCTTACCTGGGCTAGCATGGGATCTCTGACTTTCGCCATCCCAAATCTAGCCTTGGTCACAGGTACTTTAGGCAACACCATAACCTTTTCCTGTGCAGATCCTTGCAAGGCAGCAACCGCAACAGGCTTACCCGTCTGTTCAGACACAGCATTTTTCACATAGTCATTCATTTTTGAGACAGTTTCTCGCCTCAGTGCTTCATCACTCACCGGCCCGGCAGGTAGCAACTGCCGCCGGCTCACTGTCACAACATTATCAACAGGAACAGTCTTACCCAGCAATGTCACGGGATTGGCAGTCTCAGGAGATGAAGATCTTCCCCTGACACCTCTACCGAGATCACCAGCCTTCTCTTGGTTTTTGGTATCCCGAACACCAGCAGACTCCTTACTGTAACCGTTGCCACTAGAAACGACATGGCCTGGAGTCACGATTTTCCCTGGATGGTCCCTCCAACTGCATCCTTGAGGACTCTGTGTACAGTCGCAAGGAAAATAGGCACTCCTAAGAAATGCACCACTCTCCACCTTCCTGTCTTCCTGACGGTTGCCCTCGGCAGCGGCACATATCTGGTGTTTATCAGGTTCTCCGCTCCACAGCTGCCAGAATAATGGAAAGTCTTTGCCGAGCACAAACTCCACTTCCAGAGTCTCACATTTTAAGAGCTTGCATTGTACAAAACCATAGTCTGTTACAAAGGTCAGTGACACGGTGATATCTGTCTCTGGCCCCCTCTCTAGAAAGTCCAGTACTTCGGGCATGACCCGAGACACCTTCTGGCGGGAGTCTAGTGTAACCCCCAGCAGTATTCCACCGATCTCCAATTTGCAGGACTTTTCCCACGGGCTCCACCACTTTGCAGCCATTTTGACAGGTCTGTTTCTTTGCTTCTGGCCCTTTAAATACGCACACAGCCCAAAAAAAAACTGTCCACAAACGCATGAGCAGCACTTGCTCCACTGCATAAAACAGGCTTCCGGCCCTTTAAATCACTGCACAGCAATTCCTTGGCAACATTTACAGCACCTGCTCTTCTCAGTCAGGTCGTTGCCCCTAGCAACATGCTGTTATTGCCCGCATCCTCCACCATATGTAGGGATCTTCTCTTATTCGGGGGTCATTCTCGCAGAGTTTGCCACAGACACCAGATTGAAGTCCAAACGATGCTTTATTTTCCAGCTCAAAACAGCAATCAGAACATAAATCCTTGGCCGTCTGGCCACTGACTAAACAGTATTTCCCTCTCTATCAGGATCTGGGTCTACCACCCAGCTCCCCAAAACACATCACCAGTGCTTACCCTACACACAGGGTTAGAGGGTCCCGGCTCCCACAGGTCTTGCCACAACCTGCTCCTTTCACAGACTGAGAGCCACACCCAAGTCCAGCAACAGGATTAAATAGCATCCCTGGACATGAGCATTGTCCAAAATCCCGGACTGGAGCATGGGGAACAGGCACCCACCCAGCACATTGCCTGCTCCCAGTAAAAGCCCGCCCTGGACTAGCTGGAGCCAGCTAAGCTAATTATCTTGGTGTCCACCAACTAACTTAGTGGCCACCTATATCTAGGGCCTTTACTTCACCAAGGCTTGGCCCCTTGGTGACACGCTCCTGGTGCAAACCCCTTTTTTATGCTTCCCCGGGACTTTACTACACCCCTCCTATTCACATTGCCACACCCCTTTAATCAAATCCTCTATAACATTAAATACAAATATTTTACATCAGACCCCAATCAGACCTTAGATCAGACCCTATCCAATCCAACCCTCTCTCAGACTCTCAATATTAATAAAACCCCCAAACAGACCTCAGATCAAACCCCCAATGTTAATAAGACTCTCAATTGGATCTCAGATCAGTCCTCCACGTTAATAAGACCCACAATCAGACCTTAGATCAGACACCCATGTCAATGAGCCCTCAGATTACACACACAAAAAAATCAACTCACCTCTCTGTTTCTGGACACAGCCGCCGCTCCTGATATCCAGCGCTCTCACACTGTGATCAAGTTACAGCCCAGTGTGTGGTGCTGATAGATGGAGACCAGGAAGCTGTGACTACAGAGTCAATACAGGGATCGCTGCATTGACCGCTCCCCAGTCCTACTGTACTAATGACCGCTTCAATTAAAGCTTCCGTGAACGCTTCATTAGTATTTGCTTGCAAGAGTCACTGAACCCCCTCCACTTTGGAGAAAGAAAAAGTGCATCTTATAGGATGAAAAATACAGTAAGTTAAATAAATGGGGACCCAGCACTGAACCTTCGAGTACACCACTTATAACCAGGTACCATTTAGAATAGGGATCATTAACCACAACTCTCTGGACATGTCCGGTCCTTCAGACAGTTTTCAATCCAATCGCAAATTTTATTTTATAAGTTTGTGGACCTTATTTTACTTATTAATCATCTATGAGGGACAGTATCAAAAGCCTTTGCAAAATCCAGAAACACTACATCACAGCCACCAACTCTGTCTAGGCATCTACTCACATCCTCATAAAAACAAATCAGGTTAGTCTGATAACTTCTGTCCTTGGTAAACCAATGCTGGTTATCACTTATGATAATATTTACAGTCACATACTCCTGTATAGAGTCCCTTAAGAGTCTATATACAGGAGTTTATCAAGCATTAAAACATGCAGCTTCACCCCCATGGAATATGCACCCGAAGAAGTGAGATGTGGCAAAAAGTCACTCTGGAACTTGGTGTGCCACGTTTTTATTCCTGATGAGCTTGTTGTGGGTGCCCAAGGCTCATTAAATGCACTTCTAGATCATAGGCTAACATGGGATAGAAAGTTGTCAGAATACACAGTGCATTGCAGCTTGCATCATATAGGGCTGCATAATTACAGCCCGGCCAGCATCCCCACAGTGCCACCTACAGTGCCTACAATGGGCATGTGAGCATTAGAACTGGACCATGGAACAATGGAAGAAGGTGGGCTGCTGAATCACATTTTGTTTTTCATCATGTGGACAGTGTCTCTTACCCAGGAACAGAGGCCACCAAGATGCACTATGTGAAGAAGGCAAGCTACTGGAGGCAATGTGATGCTCTGACTAGTGATGAGCGAGCATGCTCGGCCGAGTACTGGCTCGGCTCGAGCATCGCTATGCTCAGCACTCAGCTTTACTCGGCCAAGCACCACGTGTATTCGTCGCATTGCTTGAGTTTCCTCTCCGCCTTCTAAGCAGCCAATACATGTCCAGGTAAGTAATTCCCCTCAGTGTAAAGCTTTAGCCATGTTAGCTGTAACCCTTACACTGATTGGCTGGCCGGAACACGTGATACCATTTCATATAAGAGCTGAGGTCCGGCTCTCGGCTAATTCAGCATTAGGGAGAGCAGACAGTAGTCAGGGACAGATAGCATTTTGCTCTAAACTTACTGATTTCACTCCAAAACCCTTATTAAAAGACTTAATAGTCCTTTTAAGGACTAGAGTGTGTGTTTGACAGCAGTGCAGCACCTTTTCTTTATTTTTTTAAGAAGGGGTTTGCTTCAGCACTATCAGGGGCAGACGTCACCAGGAAGGGACAGATAGTGCAGGGCTTGAAAATAGCTTTTTTAACTTCTAAAAGACAGAAAGATTTCCGATTAGTGACATCTACAATATGCCATCATTAAGCACTGTGTTGGGAAGATATTATAAAAGGGGCTTATTCACTACAGCGTGACTGGTACTGAGTTATACACTGCACCATCATAAAGCAGTGTGTTAGGCAGACATAATAAAAAGGGGATTATTCACTACAGAGTGTCTGCTACTGAGATATACACTGCACCATCAGAGAATTCTAAACGTTCACGTTTACTACAGAAGCTGGACCTTCTTTTCTTTACTTTGTGGATTGCTGGCGCCTGTGGTTCCTCGGCGTGGTCCTGTGCCTCCAGGGATTTGGGTGCGCTCACCACACCTATACATTTGAATCAGAGAATTATTTGTTCTGGGGAAATTAACCTAACTTGTACCACATCTGTGTTTGCGTTCAATCCGCAACCGTTATATTAATTTCTCCAGCAGAGAGTGATTTATGTTTTGGCCATAGTTAAATAGTTTTGGGCACATCTGTGTGTGCGTTTAGGCCACAACCGTATATACAGTATTCCCTCAGAGATTACATTTTATTTGGGACAAATTTGTATTCAATATAGAACTACATCCGAATACAGTGTGTATTGTCAAAATTACATTATCTCTGGGATAGTGTAGTGCCGAAAATCTGTATTTTTCTGTATCCAGTACCTTACTGGAAGCCAATACAGTGTGTATTGTAAAAATTACATTATCTCTGGGCTAGTGTAGTGCCAAAAATCTTTGTTTTTCTGTATCCAGTACCTTACTGTTAGCCAATATAGTGTGTTTTGTAAAAATTACATTATCTCTGGGCTAGTGTAGTGCCGAAAATATTTGTTTTTCTGTATCCAGCACCTTACTGGAAGCCGATACGGTGTGTATTGTAAAAATTACATTATCTCTAGGTTAGTGTAGTGCCGAAAATCTTTATTTTTCTGTATCAAGTACATTACAGCAAGCAAATACAGTGTGTATTGTAAAAATTACATGATCTCTGGGCTGGTGCAATGCTAAAAATCTTTATTTTTCTGTATTCAGTACATTACAGAAAGCCAATACAGTGTGTATTGTAAAATGTAATTATCTGTGGCCTAGTGTAGTGCAGTAAATTAGCATTTTTCTGTGTCCAGTACATTAGAGCAAGCCAATACAGTGTGTATTGTAAACATTTCATTATCTGTGGCCTAGTGTAGTGCCGAAAATTTGTATTTCTTTGTATCCAGTACATTACAGCAAGCTAATACAGTGTGTATTGTAACAATTTCATTATCTGTGGCCTAGTGTAGTGCTGAAAATTTGTATTTCATTGTCTCTAGTACATTACAGCGAGCCAATACAGTGTGTAGTGTAAAAATGTCATTATCTGTGGCCTAGTGTATTGCCGGAAATATTTATTTTTCTGTCTCCAGTACATTATAGCAAGCCAATATAGTGTTTATTGTAAAAATTTCATTATCTGTGGTCTAGTGTAGTGCCGAAAATTTGTATTTCTCTGTCTCCAATATATTACAGCAAGCCAATACAGTTTGTAGTGAAAAAATTACATTATCTCTGTATGGAAAAGGCAGTGGGGTTGCAAAAGGGAGACGTCGGTCCACACCAAACAGGCCCTTAACCGTTACACTGAGCACTCCCATGTGTAAATCAACCTTGCCATGGGGTAGGTGTTCTGCAGTATGGAGCTCTTTTGAGGAAAGCGCAGACGACAAAAGAGTGGTAGTTTGCAACCTGTGTCATACCAAAATGAGCTGGAGCGTGAACACTAGTAACCTCACCACCACCAGCATGATCCACCACATGGCATACAAGCACCCTAATAAGTGGGCTAAACGCCTGCATCCACACTCTGTGTCTGCGGGTTCCCCTGTTTTACCCACTGCTGGCCAATCCACTGTCGAAGGTGCAGCCCCGGATGCCCCTTGCCCTGCACCAGGACCTTCGCATGAACCATCACCAACAACATCCACTTTCCTGTCCCAGTCCAGTGTCTAAGCTGTATAAGCTAGACATTCGAATGCAAGCGCAAATACCCACACACCCACCCACAGGCCATAGCACTAAATGTGCAACTTTCAAAATTACTAGCCCTTAAAATGTTGCCATTTAGGCTTGTGAACACTGAGGCCTTCCGCAGCCTGATGTTGGCGGCTGTCCCTCGGTACGCAGTGCCCAGCCGCCACTATTTTTCACAGTGTGCCGTGCCCGCCTTACACAAGCATGTGTTCCAGAACATCAACCGTGCCCTGACCAACGCACTTACTGGGAAGGTCCTCCTCACCATGGACACATGGACAAGTGCTGGTGACCAGGGACACTACATTTCACTGACCACACACTAGGTGAATGTTGTGGAGGCCGGGAGTGAGTCATACCCTGGGATGGCACAGGTCCTACCCACGCCCAGGATTGCGGACCCTACGTCCATCAGGGTCTCCACCAGCAGCTATGTTACTGGCTCCAAACCCCACTTCTCCTCCTCCGCCTCCTCCTCCACTTCCACCTCCAACAGCAGTTAGCCATCAGTCGCTAGCTGGAAGCAGTGTAGCACTGCTGTGGGTAAGCGTCAACAGGCCGCGCTGAAGCTTATCTGTTTAGGGGACAAACAGCACACTGGGGACGGATCCTAATTCTTTTAGCTCTGCCTAATCTGTCCTAAGCAAAAATTGCAATACTGCTAGTCAATGAATGGTGAAGTGAGACAGTCACTTTGTATAATCTATATAAATACTAACATAGGTAATAGACCATAGGTTGTTTAAAGGGGCATGTAGAGGGTCGCTATAGTGGGTTGTGTACACTCATGGTGGCCCCGTACCCCCATGATTACATGCTTGAGTTGACAGTATAGGCAGTAATTTTAATCAAATTGCTCACTTGTCACACTATTAATTTATTACTAAAAAAAGTGAAGTTTTATTATCAGGGATAAAAGAGGTCTTATTAGCTCTCCTGAGCAATAATGTTTTGACAAGCTTGACATGTGGCACGAACTTGCGCTCTACACCTTGTAGGTGCTGGCCTGCCTTGCCGCCAGCGTATTGTCTGAGCATGTATTAAATGCTGCTGGTGGCATTATAACAAATGAGTGTATCTACTTGTCCAATGACAATGCTGACAGCTTGACTCAGATAAAAATAAACAAGGACTGGATTGCCCCCTGATTTCTCCACTCCACCAGAGGAAAGCTGAGCTAATGAGGAACAAAAACGCAAATGAAATGTATGCTTTATAATGTACTCAATCCACAAGATTCAGAAGCACCCTTTTAACCGCAAAAAAAAGGGTATATGCTTTAATCTTGTTTCTCATCCGCCTCCTCTTCCATTCAGAATATATATGCCCTCACTACAATTTTTTGTAGGGTTCGCTCGGCTTCAGGCCCTCACCTCCAATGCTTTATATGGTCTGCTCACCTGTAGGCCATCACTGCAATGTTTTATGGGGTTCGTTAGGCTTCAGACCCTCACCTCCAATGCTTTACATGGTCTGCTCACCTGTAGGCCATCACTGCAATTTTTTATGGGGTTCGCTAGGCTTTATTCCCTCACTTCCAATGCTTTATACGGTCTGCTCACATGTAGGCCATTACTGCAATGTTTTATGGGGTTTGCTAGGCTTCAGTTCCTCACCTCCAATGCTTTATAAGGTCTGCTCACCTGTGGGCCATCACTGCAATGTTTTATGGGGTTTGCTAGGCTTCAGGCCCTCACCTCCAATGCTTTATATGGTCTGCTCACCTGTAGGCCATCACTGCAATGTTTTATGGAGTTCGCTAAGCTTCATGCCCTCACCTCCAATGGTTTATATGGTCTGCTCACCTGTAGGCCATCACTGCAATGTTTTTTGGAGTTCGCTAGGCTTCATGCCCTCACCTCCAATGGTTTATATGGTCTGCTCACCTGTAGGCCATCACTGCAATGTTTTATGGGGTTCGCTAGGCTTAAGGCCCCCACCTCCAATGCTTTATACCGTCTGCTCACCTGTAGGCCATCACTGCAATGTTTTATGGGGTTCGCTAGGCTTCAGGCCCCCACCTCCAATGCTTTATAAGGTCTGTTCACCTTTAGCCTATCACTGCAATATTTTATGGGGTTTTCTAGGCTTCAGACCCTCACCTCCAATGCTTTATAGGGTCTGATCACCTGTAGCCTATCACTGCAATTTTTTATGGGGTTCACTAGGCTTCAGGCCCTCAATACAATTTTTTATAGGGTCCGCTTACCTTCAGGCTCTCAACTATAATGTTTTAGAGGGGAACCAGCACGCCCTTGCTCCAAATGTTTTTAAGGGTCACCAGTAGGCCATCAATGATAATTTTTCAAGGGTGTGTATGATGCCCTCCTTTATGTGTCTTAAAGGGTGTATTTGAGTGCGGATTCTTTGTAATTTTTCCCAGCCAGCTTTATGAGTGCAGCAGTGTACCTGAACAATTGTAGCACCATGTGAATGAGGCCCTCCTTTATGTGATATACAGGCTGTATCGGAGTGCTTCTTCTTTGTAATTTTTGGCAGCATTTGCACTGTATATACAATTGAATATACAGGAAAGAATGTTTCCTAACAATTTTACCTCTAAAAATGTCCTTTATTTGTTGTTGAGGGGGTGGGATTTTGGACGTGATTTTGTCGCTATGTAAAAGTGGCGGACAACTGGGACAATATGGTTTCAAGGAGCGACATTGGAGTTGAAGATGCACCCAGTATGGTGCCCATGCTGTTCCAGATCCATTTTGGTGGTGTTTTTGTCACTTTCTGACCTTTTCCAATGGACCAGGCACCCTCCCCTCATCCGAGCAGGGAGTGCCTGGTTGTCTCCCATTGACTTCCATTATACTCGGGTGCTCGGCCGAGCGCACGATTATCGCTATGTGTTCGGACCGAACACCCGAACACTTTGGTGCTCGCTCATAACTAGCTCTGACCAATGTTCTGCTGGAGAAATACTACCCTTTCATGGAAACTGCAGGGTAATGTGTCATCCACAGTGCAAAATGGTTCAAGAATGGTTTGAAGGACATGATAAAGTGTTCAAGGTGTTAACCTGTCCTCCAAATTCTCCATATATCAATCTGTTAGAGCATTTGTGGAATTAACTAAATAAAATAGTACAAATCATGGGGACTACACCTCAGATGTTTTTAAAACTTAAAGGATCTGTTACTAATGTCTTGTGCCAGATACCACATGACACCTTTACAGGGTCAGATCTTTTTGGCTTTATAAGGCATGTGCTCTTGGTTAAGCGATTGTGAAGGGGTATTTATCACTCTTTCTTTAAATATTGCATCTTCTTCACTTTACTCATTGCTTATTAGGGTGCCTTCACACGCAGGAGATTTTGTGGCAGAAAATGCCATGACTGAAAATCAGTTCCATTCACCTTAATGGGGTTTGCAGGAATCCATGTGCTTGCTGCCTCATTCAAATAAATGGAACTGATTTTCAGCCGCTAACGTTTCTGCCACAAAATCTGCTGTGTGTGAAGGCACCCTTAAAGACAAAGCAGAGCATCTCAATTTGTCCACTTAACTGCACAATATTACATTTTATAAGCAATTGTCATCACAAATTTTTCAGACGCATGGAGCAAGCCTCAAACATTAATTGGCATAATTAGAAAAAAAAATGGCAAATTAATCAGTAACCTACATAATTCAAGCTACAATATGAATTATCTATTATGGATCTCTGTTCTCTGCTGCTAGAAGGGGGTTTAATCCCTTTCACATTGCAATATTTTGGTTAGTGTTTTACATCTAGATTTTTAAGTCAAAATCAAGATTGGTTCCAAAATGCATGCAGAAGTGGTGTAGGTGTTATTATTAGAGTTGAACGGGCACCTGGAAGTTCGGGTTTGAGGGGTTCGGCCGAACTTCACAAAAAAGTTCGGGTTCGTGATCCGAACTTTACCTGAACTTTACCCCGAACACAAACCCTATTGAAGTCAATGGGGACCCGAAATTTTGGGCACTAAAATGGCCCTAAAAATGTAATGAAAAGGGCTAGAAGGCTGCAAAAGGCAGCAAAATGTGCTTAAGAGCATGACAAGTGCTCTGCAAACAAATGTGGATACGGAAATAACTTAAAATAAAATAAATTAATTTAGATAAAAATTTTAAATTATTAACCTGCAACTTGTAGGAGGAGGTGGATGTAGAGTCGGAGGTTGAGGAGGCGGTGAGTGTGCTGCTGTAGGTGGAAGCGGTGATGGAGGAGGAGGAGATAGCTATTTTTTTTTTTTTTGGGTAGCCCCCAAAATAATGTGACAAATAAAAAAAGAAATCAAAGAATAAGTGCACTTGAGTACAAGAATGTATGGTTGAGGCGGGTATAAATGTCTATTTTGCACAAGGTACAGACAAGTCTTGTGGGATCCAAGCCTGGTTCATTTTAATGAACGTGAGCTTGTCCACGTTGGCTGTGGACAGGCAGCTGCGTTTGTCTGTAATGACGCACCCTGCCATGCTCAAGACACGTTCAGACAATACAATGGGTGCAGGGCAGGCCAGCACCTCCAAGGCATAAAGGGCAAGCTCAGGCTATGTGGACAATTTGGAGACCCAGAAGGTAAATGGGGCAGAACCATCAGTCAGTACGAGTAGGCATGTACTGTTTCACCATGTTCTTCAAATGCTGCCTCCTGCTAAGACGTTCCACATCAGCTGGTGGTGCCGGTTGCCGTGGCATGGTGACAAAGCTTTTCCACATGTCGGCCATGCTAACCCTGCCTTCTGAGGTGCTGAGCGTGACCCAGCTGCGTTGGCGACCTCTTCATCCTCCTCCTCCTCTACCTTCGACTTTTGCTTCCATGTGTCAGTTGGCCTGAGGAATGCCCTCAGGAGCGTGTCTACCAGCGTGAGCTGGTAGTCGCGCATCTTCCTATCACACTCCAGTAGGGGAATTAGCGACGGCATGTTGTCTTTGTAACAGGGATCCTGCAGGGTGGCCACCCAGTAGTCAGCACAAGTTAAAATGTGGGCCACTCTGCGGTCGTTGTGCAGGCACTGCAGCATGTAGTCGCTCATGTTTGCCAGGATGCCCAGAGGAAAGGATAAGCTGTCCTCTGTAGATCTGTGTCCTCTGTATCCCCCCAGCCACACTCCGGTGATGGCCATGAGCTGCGTTTGGTGCCACCCTGCTGTGAACTTGGTCCCTCCATCTCCTTCTTTACCTCATCCTCTTCATCATCCAGAACTGTGCCCTAGCTGGCCACATGTGTACCAGGACTCTGCTGGTGCAGGAACCCACCCTCTGAGCCAATTCTCAATGACTGGCCTGAAACCCTGTGAAATCCCCCCTCTTCCTCCTCCTCCTCCTCCTCCTGTGCCACATCCTCTTCCATCATCGCCCTAAGTGTTTTTTCAAGGAGACATAGAAGTGGTATTGTAATGCTAAGAACAGCTTCATCGACACTGGCCATGTTGGTTGAGTACTAGAAACACTGCAACAAGGCACACAGGTCTCGCATGGAGGCCCACTCATTGGTGGTAATGTCGAAGTGGTGCTGTTCAACAGAGCGACTGACCCGCGCATGCTGCAGCTGAAACTCCACTATTTCCTGCTGCTGCTCGCACAGTCTCTCCAGCATATGCAAGGGAGAGTTCCACCTGGTGGGCACGTCGCATATCAGGCGGTGAGCGGGAAGGCCAAAGTTACGCTGCAGCGCAGGCAGGCGAGCAGCAGCAGGGTGAGAATGCCGAAAGTGCGCACAGACGGACCACACTCTCTGCAGCAGCTCTGACATGTCTGGGTAGTTTTTAAGGAATTTCTGCACCACCAAATTCAGCACATGCGCCAGGCAAGGGATGTGTGTCAAACCGGCTAGTCCGAGAGCTGCTACGACATTTTGCCCATTATCGCACACCACCAAGCCGGGCTTGAGGCTCACCGGCAGCAACCACTCATCGGTCTGTTCTTCTATGCCCCTCCATAGCTCCTGTGCAGTGTGCGGTTTATCCCGCAAACAGATGAGTTTAAAAACCGCCTGCTGACGTTTACCCCTGGCTGTGCTGAAGTTGGTGGTGAAGGTCGTTTGCTGACTGGATGAGGAGGTGGTAGAAGAGTAGGAGGAGGAAGCGGAGTAGGAGGAGGAGGCAACAGGAGGCAAAGAATAATGCCCTGCGATCCTCGGTGGTGGAAGGACATGTGCCAAACCACTATCCACCTCAAGCTCAGCCACCACAACATTTACCCAGTGTGCAGTTAGGGAGATATTGCGTCCCTGCCTGTGCTTACTGGTCCATGTATCTGTGGATATGTGGACCTTGCCACAGATGGCGTTGCACAATGCACACTTAATTTTATCCTCCACTTGGTTGTGCAGGGAAGGGACGGCTGGCCTGGAAAAGTAGTGGCGGCTGTGGGACAGCCACCACCATCAGCTGTTTAAAACAGTCTGTCTCCACCAGACGGAATGACAGCATTTCAAAGGCCAGTAATTTTGAAATGCTGGCCCTTAGGGCCAGGGATCCAGGGTGGGAAGGTGGGTATTTCCTCTTTCTCTCCAGTGTTTGGGAGATAACCAGCTGAATGCTGCGTGTGACATGGTGGAGATGCTTGGTGATGATGACGGAGGTGGTGGTGTTGGTGGCACATCCTCTGTTTGCTACGTGGCAGGTGCCACTGTGACTCCAGAGGTGGAGGAAGAGGAAGAGACAGCAGCAGAAGAGGAAGCATAAAGGAGCCTGAGACCTTTCTTGGTTTTTAAGGTTTTTACTCCACTGCAGTTTGTGCTTTGCATGTAGATGCCTGGTCATGCAGGTTGTGCTCAGGTTAAGAACTTTTATGCCTCACTTCAGGCTCTGATGGCACAACATGCAAACCACTCGTGTCTTGTCGTCAGGCTCTGAAGAACTGCCACGCCAATTAACTCCTTGGAGCTGGCTTTGGTGTGCTAGGTCCCTGGTTGTGGTGGGCAGTAGCAGGCGTACTGTCTCGGAAACGGCTGCTCCACTTTTGCACCCTGCTCCCTCTTTTGCTGTGCTGTTGCTTCTGTGCGACTGCTGCCTCTTCCTCAGAACTGCACACGTCACTAGCATTAACTTGAGTCCAGTCGGGGTCTAGGACCTCATCATCTTCCACCCATTCTTGACCCCTGCCCTCCTTGTCAGTTTGCACACTGCAGAAAGCCTCAGCATTTGGGTCCTGTGTTTCATTATCATTAGAGACGTTCTGCGGTGGTATTCCCATGTCCTTATCCTGCAACATAAGTGGTTGGGCATCAGTGCATTCAATGTCTTCCACTTCTGGGGCAGGGCTATGTGGATGGCCCGGGGAAACCCTGCCAGCAGATTCATCAAAAAGCATAAGAGTCTGCTGCATGACTTGGAGCTCAGACTGCTTGGCTGATTTGCAAGGGGGTTGGGTGAAAGACTGATGGGCATGGGCTGCAGGTGCCAACTCTGAGCTTTCTGCAGAGGACTTGGTGGGAGATACTGTGAAGGAACTGGCGCCACTGTCAGCCACTCAATCTACTATCGCCTGTACTCGATCTGGCCTCACCCTCCGTAGACGGCATTTGGGCCTACCAAATAACGCTGCAGGTTTTGTCGCCTACTTGCACTTCAGCAAGGTGTTTCACTTGGACCTGTAGCTGGTCCAGAACGGCCACGTCCTATCCTAGCAACAGGAGCTCCACCACCAACCACTGCGAACATGTCCCCGTCCCTTATTTAATAATCTCCTCATTTTTTGCATTCACCAACTAATCTAACAGATGGTTTATCTCCGGTGTCAATTTAACTGCCAAAAGTCAACAATTAAGTTCACTAACAGTAAGGCAGTGCCCGTGTTATAAACAGAATAAATTTCTTTAGGTAACACAACAGTTTAATGGAGCAATTCAATACAATTACTTCACTATCAACAAAAATTAGATTTTTCAAACCAACAATGTAACAGGAGAGGTTAACGGTTTAATTTGACAGTCCGAAATGGTGCTATGCAAAAGTGCTGTATGGCACAACAGTATGGGTTTATTAACCCAACTACAAAAATGCATTTTTTCACCGCAAAATTTTAAAACTGTTTTTTCAGCGTTCTATGCAAAAGTGCTCTGTGACACAACAGTATGGGTTTATTCCCCCAAATACAGAAATGCAGTATGTCACCCCAAAAATTATAAAACAGGTTTTTCAGCGTTGTATGCAAACGTGCTCTGTGGCACAACAGTACTGGTTTATTCCCCCAAATACAGAAATGCAGTTTTTCATTGCAAAATTTAAAAGTATTTTTTTCGGTGTTCTAAGCAAACGTGCTCTCTGGCACAATAGTACGAGTTTATTCACCCAACTACAGAAATGCAGTTGATCTGCCAGAAAAAAGGAATTTTTCCTCCACTGAGCTACCAAAAAATAATTAGACTGATGTCCCTGGCAGGCTGGCACACATGCATGTCACATGCAGTTCCAAGGACACTGCAGTTGCTAAAATGGCCACCAACCCCCATCTCAGTAACAGATGGATTCAAAATTATTTTGGAGTGTCATTGGGCTCAGAGCTGAGTACAAATATGTAGCATAGCACCGTCAATAATTGCTGTAGTTTGAAGATTTAACACCACCAAGTTCAACAGATTTCTTCCATAATCTCTCCCTCACAGCAGCAGCAATCTTTCCCTACACTAAGAGCAGCAGAGTGACATGCGGCACTACGTGACTCCAGCTTATATAGAGGCTGGGTCACATGCTGCACTTAGCCAATCAAAGCCATGCCAATAGTAGGCATGGCTGTGATAGCTTCTTAGGGCAAAGTAGTGAAACGCTTGTTGATTGGCTGCCCTGCACCCTTTCAAAAATTGTGAAGAAATCGATGAACAACGAACCAGAATGCAAACTTTTACGGAAATGTTCGAGTTCGGGTCCGGGTGCGGAAAACCGTAAAGTTCGGTACAAACCTGAACTATACAGTTCGGGTTCGCTCAACTGTAGTTATTTTTACTATAAGAACACCAGTTGTGTACAAGACCGCAGAACTGAAATTATCAGTCACCTTTTCTAAGTGCTAACTGGGTCTCTTAGTACTCAGATTTAAAGAGGATTCACAAAAACCTGACAGTCACACAAACATACACTCCTCAACATGGAAATAGCATCACCAAGAAGAAAAAGTCAATTATGAAAATCACATGATTGGTAGATATGATAGACATAGTAAAGATACGCAAATGATAAAAAATGCAATTAAAATATTCGAAACATCTCAATTTATTCAGTATTATGAGTGCTACAGAAATACTATATTTCTCAGCGGTTTACAGACATTGGCACCACACTGTCCCCAATGGACCTCACAATCTAAGTTTCCTATCAGTATGTCTTTGGAGTGTGGGAGGAAATCAGAGTACCAGGAGGAAACCCATGCAAACACGGGAAGAGCATACAAACTCAGTTTTTACCTAGGACCCCAGCACTGCAAGGCACCAGTGCTAACGCTGAGCCACCGTGCTGAGCCAATATGCTACTCCACATCATAATACCAGAAATAGGACCAATGGGACTTTCCTTTGTGAAGCCCGCTTCATGACATTGCCCACATGGTCTCCAGACCAATCTCCAGGTATCTCTGTGCCCATACAAAAAAGTTGGATTCATCACTGAAGAGGATAGACCCCCATTCTATCCTCCATTGCTGTCTTGCTGTGTACCATGATAGCCTTTGAAAGCGTTGAATTGAGGTTAATAGAACACCGATAGGTAGACATCTGGTTCATAGCCCAGTGTCTTTCAAACACCTTCTGATGGTTTGTGTAGACATTATTTTCCACCCTAGACTTGGGATGTGACATCCAATATCACTTGTAGTACAGATTGGATCACTATGCTCCATTCTTCTGATCAGAAGACCCTTCAGTACAGAGGTTCAGAGCTGTGCACTTCTTGCTGTCATTCCACAAGGATATGCAACTTTGACATCTCAGTCTAGGCACATACTATACCTAGAGGTATATTAACAAACTTAACAAAAATGAGAGAGTCAAGTCTGGTTTATGTTACTAGTAATTGTTACCCTTTCTGTTGCCTATTCTTCCACACTTAAGCCAGTTATTGACCCATATCACGTTGGTCCAAAGGCCCTCCACTGTTTGCTAAAATTAAGAGGTATAATACGTCTTCTAAGTCCTAGCTTGTGCTGGTTACTGTCATCTCTCCTTGCAGATATGTGCATGGACTATTGAACTTGCAGCCCTTTGATGGTTAGAGCCTGCACCTAAATGCATCTACAATAGAGCAAAGTGCCCTTCAATACTTCAATACATTTTGGGGCAGAAACAACCAAATGCTCTTGTGCTGTATATTCAACTACCAAATGTACTGCATCCATTTATCATTAAGTTTAGTGGGGGCCAAATACTGTCAGTTATCCCTAGTAGTGGATTGATTGTTTAGCAAGATTTTAATATCTTATGTCACGATCATAGGCAGGGAAACACACTCACATGGTGAGCCCTAACTTGCACCCAACCAGATGGCCCAGCCTACTAGCAGAGCAAGCCCTAAGTGGCAAGTCCACAACTGACCATCCCTATGCTGGTAACTAAGTGCAGGGAGCCAAACCAAGCACCCACTGTAAAAACTGCAGGGACCTGTTCACACAAATGGAACCCACAACAGACAAACATACAGTGAGGGGTCATACAGAAATCGATCAAAGCCGGGAGGTCAATACACTACAAAATCACAGAGTTGAGAGTGGTCACAAATAGCCAAGCTAAGTGTCAAAACTGGATGGGAAACAGTACAAAATCACTAAGCAGAGAGAGAGATCCAAGTCAAGCCAAAAAGCAGCAATCCAAGAATGCACAAGGGAAAACCTCTAACTGGCAAGTGTGTATTGCCAGCAGGTGATTTAAATAGAGGACCAATTTCCTAGATCAGAACCTGATAGGTCCAGGGACTCGACGCCCCACTGGACCAGAAAACAAGCAGTCCTGAGATAGGTATGCTGAGCGGTCACTCAGTCTGCATTATAAACATAGAAAGGTGATACATTTAAAGGGGTTATCCAAGTTATAATTATTGATGACCTATTCTCAGGATAGGTCATCAATATCAGATCGGCGGGGGTCCGACACCCGGCACCCCCGCCGATCAGCTGTTTGAAGAGAAGATGCGCCATGCGCGTGCCTCCTCGTCTTATATGCTCGTTGCATCTGCAGCGGTGAGCATGTGTAATACACCAGCCGTTCCATTCATTTCAATGGGACGGCTCGCTTCTATACAAGTGTATACTACAGAGCCGTCCCATTGAAATGAATGGAGCGGCTTGGGTGTAATTACACCTGCTCACCGCTGCAGATGCAACGGCCAGCATGTAAACAATGACGAGGAGGCAGCACTGGCACGGCGCTCGCCTTCTCTTCAAACAGCTGATCGTGGGGGTGCCGGGTGTCGGACCCCCGCCGATCTGATATTGATGACCTATCCTGAGGATAGGTCATCAATAAATATAACTTGGATAACCCCTTTAACTACTAATCTCCCCAAGTAAGCATGTGTGCTCACATCACCAGGGTGTGTGGCTTAAGTGGCACATCATAAGGGGCGTGGCTTAGGCGGTGCATCACCAGGAGCTATGGCTTAGGTGGCGCGTCACCTGGGTGCATGACCAAAGCTGGTGACATCTTAATTTTATGGCTATGCATAAGCTTTGGAGCTCTGAAAAAAGGCTCCCAGAACTACTGATGTATGGTAGAAGTGAATATGTAGCTTTTATATATCTGAACATTCATCCAATAGACAACACTTTCAGTCTTGTTAGCCTTCAGTGGAAAACATTTTCTTGCAGATGTTGATTTGAAAGTTTTGTTGTTTTTCCTGAGTGAGATTTTACCCCTCCTTACACAGCGCTGTACGGTACAGAGAACAGTTACCTTTCACACCACAAGTCATACCGTTACAGCACTGTGAAACACAAAGGTCCTATATTTATGTGGATGCAGCAGTCCATATTAAACTCATATACTGTAATGTGAAGTCTCAAATTTAATAGCAGGCCTTCAAATCTACTTATTCTGCTTGGTTGTGACCAGAATTTTCTGTTGTTGGATATGCAGCACAGTGGGAGGAAATTTGAATTTCACAAAGCCCTAAATCTTATCAGAGAGACCCCTGTTTATAAAGAGATTGATTTAGGTAATACATGTTGGGGAATTTATTTTGATGTGATTCCACAATATATTTGTGTAGATATTCTACAATGAATCTACAATTATGCAAGTGCTTCGTGATTATGCAAGTAATGAGAGTTTTTCAGTAGCTGGTCTAAAGAAAAATAAATCATGAGGGGATCTTATGTTTAGCTCATGGAGATTCATGTTATAATATCCTCACTAATCTTCTCTTCACTGACAATATCTAGTACTCTCAGCAGAATATGCTTCAAATCATTGTGGATAAATGCTTTAGTGGAGATATCAAAATGTGTATTTGTTTGTTACCTGCAAAAATAATAATGGTGAATTTGTGACTCATTATTTAAAGGGAAGAACTTTAGCTAATACATATACTATATTCATGTTTCTAACCTTCATTATATTACACTATGAGTATTCATAAATAATAATCCTCATTCAGATTGACTCATGTTTAATTTAACACAACAGAGCCATTTTCGTACTAAGGATCTCCAGTGTAGCATAGCAATCAAAGTCAGTGGGGCAGATTTACTAAGCATTTTAGTTTCACACCTGCGGTAAAGCTAACCGGCAGGCTGTGCCAGAGTTTTACCATATCCGAGCTAGCCGGATACTATCATTCACAGACAGATACTATTGACTATAATAGAATCCAGTGGTGATCCTGCCATTTTTAAGCATGAGCACTGGGTTTCAGACAGACAAAAAACTGGTGCATACACAATTTTTTGTCTGGTTGAAACCCAACACTCATGCCATAAATCGTCTGAATCCCTGCCAGGTCCCATATACTTTTTATGTCTTGCTAGACATGAAGCATGGCTTAGCAGTATAGGAACTGGAAGTGGTTGATGATGACATGCACCAAAACTTTGCTGAAAACCTTTGGTGAAAGTAAGCCAACCAATTGGTGATATAAAGTTAGGCAAAGATGTCTAACAATGCACCAAGTTTATCATATATTTTGGACCAGATTTTTTATTGCCTAGATATTACACAGGCTTAGTAAGTTTGGTCCACTCTTGTTCCAATAAAAGCCATAGGTGTATGCACCTTTAGAAACACGTTCATCATTTGCACAAATAAAAACCAAAGACTGTAACTGTGTGAGGAATGAAAATGAATATTTATCGTTTGTAACAGTGATCATTTAATGTGTAAGATTTCTTAATGTTCTACTGACGTTTGTTTGGCATGTAGCCACAGAAAAAAGCCTAGACAAGGCAGCATAAGGATATAAGCTACCACCAGCATTGCCTGGCAGTGGTTTACTGTATCCTCTCCATTCAGAACAAATGCACGTAAGGGCTGAATGCATGAGAATATAAACTAGGAATAGCTGTCGTATAAATGAGCCTGACAGATATTTAAAGTCTATGGCCTTTACTCCAAAAAAGGCATAAGATATTGACATATGTTGATGTGAAGAACATGACATAAAAAAAAGATAAATACTAAAGATGCCAATACATATTAAACAGACATCAACCAAACCTAATGATTTCTACAGAATTGACCTACCAGGTAATGTGTATGGGATGTTTCAACTCTCTCCCAGTGGCTGATATCAGGGAGAAGAAGGATGGTTGACCTTGATATTCAACATTAGAGTTGAGTGAATTGAAACCATGCTTGCAATAGGAGGTGGGAGGTGCCTGTGAGCCCCACCCGAGACCGGCTGATATGGCCCAGAGCCTCACAGCTGCACCTGAATGTAGCCTGTAGATGAAAAGCAGGCACATTTAAATCGGAGTTTATACACCTCCAAACATATTATACAATCCATTAGAAAACGTGGTGTGGTGTTTAACAAGCAGGATATGCTCAACCCATATGCAGTTGTGCATGTATCTAGGGGAGCACATCCTGCACTTGTAGTCCGTTGCTAGGGGCAATCCACAGCAAAAAATGCATACAATGGAAGATGCCAGCAACGGACTACAAGTACCACAATAACCATCCTACATACGATAGCGATAATGTGGATGTGGGGAACAATCAAAAACATAACCATAGCAAAGGCAGGTGCACTCTGCGGCAATACTAAACCCTCACACTGATAAAATTGAGGGGTTAGTTCGACATATCCTACTAGGAGGACATGTCTTAAGCTCGGACACCACGGGAAGGTCCCTCAAGTAGCCCGAGGCCCTACCACTCAACCTACCTGAGCCGTATGGGCGATACCAGGAGCCGTTGGGCATTACGGGAGCATAAGGCCTGACTCACAGACAGCTCACCAGTGACCTCCTGCATGTAACCATGCTTGCAATGGGAGGTGGGAGGTGCCTGTGAGCCCCACCCGAGACCGGCTGATATGGCCCAGAGCCTCACAGCTGCACCTGAATGTAGCCTGTAGATGAAAAGCAGGCACATTTAAATCGGAGTTTATACACCTCCAAACATATTATACAATCCATTAGAAAATGTGGTGTGGTGTTTAACAAGCAGGATATGCTCAACCCATATGCAGTTGTGCATGTATCTAGGGGAGCACATCCTGCACTTGTAGTCCGTTGCTAGGGGCAATCAACAGCAAAAAATGCATACAATGGAAGATGCCAGCAACAGACTACAAGTACCACAATAACCATCCTACATCCTACATTTCCCGTAATGCCCAACGGCTCCTGGTATCGCCCATACGGCTCAGGTAGGTTGAGTGGTAGGGCCTCGGGCTACTTGAGGGACCTTGCCGTGGTGTCCGAGCTTAAGACATGTCCTCCTAGTAGGATATGTCGAACTAACCCCTCAATTTTATCAGCGTGAGGGTTTAGTATTGCCGCAGAGTGCACCTGCTTTTGCTATGGTTATGTTTTTGATTGTTCTCCACATCCACATTATCGCTATCGTATGTAGGATGGTTATTGTGGTACTTGTAGTCCGTTGCTGGCATCTTCCATTGTATGCATTTTTTGCTGTGGATTGCCCCTAGCAACGGACTACAAGTGCAGGATGTGCTCCCCTAGATACATGCACAACTGCATATGGGTTGAGCATATCCTGCTTGTTAAACACCACACCACGTTTTCTAATGGATTGAGTGAATTGAAGCATACAAAGTGGAATTCAATCTGAAATTTGTGAAAAATTCAATTCGACGCGAAGAAGAATCCCCTCCCGCTTCGTAGTAACAAAATGATTTTTCCTTAAATGGTAGCTGAAAATAAAAATAAAAACATTCCCCATATGCATATTTTATGTTGGCATCATTTTGTAACTGTCATTTTATTTTTTAGGATGTTAGAAGGCTTAGAATTTAAAGGGAATCTGTCACTAGCTTTTACCCTTTGTCAGCTAAACATATGCTGACATTAAGGGTCTCCATAGCAGTCCTAATGTGTGTTTATTTTAGATATTCAAGGCTTTATTTTCTCAAAAAACAGGTTATACCCACCTGTCAATCATCAGAATAAGGAGCCCAGGGGGAGGTCTGGCCATGCAAGGTGCTCGTCCGCACCCTCCTCCATCAGTGCCGCACGCCGCCTCTCCAAACTTCTGCGCCGCCTCCTAAAGCGCAGTGCCGCCTCTCCCTCTCCCTCCCTCCCCCTCCTTCCCCGTCAAGATCCCGCGCGTGCGCACAGCGCACTGGGCGATGCGCCCGTGCGGACTCCGGCAACCGGCTTCAAGGAGCGAAGTGCGCATGCGCCGGCACTTCGCTCCCTCCCTGGTATGACCGCACCCTGTGCGCACGCGCGGGATCTTGACGGGGAAGGAGGGGGAGGGAGGGAGAGGGAGGGAGAGGCGGCACTGCGCTTTAGGAGGCGGCGCAGAAGTTTGGAGAGGCGGCGTGCGACACTGATGGAGGAGGGTGCGGACGAGCACCCTGCATGGCCAGACCTCCCCCTGGGCTCCTTATTCTGATGATTGACAGGTGGGTAAAACCTGTTTTTTGAGAAAATAAAGCCTTGAATATCTAAAATAAACACACATTAGGACTGCTATGGAGACCCTTAATGTCAGCATATGTTTAGCTGACAAGGGTAAAAGCTAGTGACAGATTCCCTTTAAGAGGCCATTTTTCATATTTTCAAGAGAATTTCCGAAACCATTTTTTAAGCACCAGTTCAGTTATAAAGGGAGTTTTGATGGGCTTACTTAAAACCACCCATAAATGATCATATTTTACAAACTACACCCCTCAAATTATTCAAAACTGATGTTACAAACTTTGTGAACCCTTGAGGTGTTCCAGAAGAATTAAAGGAAAATGGAGGTGAAATACAATTTTTTTTTTTTTTGCAGATTTTTTTGTGTTGATCAATTTTTTTTTGCAACACAACAAGGGTTAAAAGGAAAATAACCTCAACTTGTATTACTTTAATTCTGCTTTTTACAGAAATACCCCATAAGTCGTAGCAAACTGCTGTAGGGGCACATGTCAGTGGTCAGAAGGAAAGAAGCCCCATATGGTTTTTGGGTACCATTTTGTATTTAAAGAGACCCTGATGTACCCCTACAGTGGAAAGCCTCAAAAAGTGATCCCATTTTGGAAACTAAACGCCTGAGATAACTTTTTAAGGGGTGTACTGAGCACTTTTACCCCATAAGCATTTTACGGAATTTAGAAACACTTGGCTGTGAAATTGAAAAGTTATATTTCTTCCAATAAAATATTGCTTTAGCCCCAATTTTTTGTTTTCACAAGGAGTAACAGGAGAAAAAGCACAGCATGATTTGATATCCATTTTCTCCTGAATATGGCAACACCCCAAAAGTGGTGGTAAATTGCTGTAGCAGCACATGTCAGGATTTGGAAGGGAAGGAACACCTTATGGCTTTTGCAGTGCAGATTTTGACAGATTGGTTTATGGGCGCTATTGGTTTTTATTTTATTGTCTTATGTGAGGGTTCATTTTTTGTGGGATGCAGTGACATTTTTATTGGTACCATTTTGGGGTATATATGACTTTTTGATCACTCAATATTATGTATTTTGAAAGGCGAGGTGACAAAAAATGACTGGCACAATTATTTATTTACTTTTACAGCATTCACCTGGCAGGATAGATCATGTGATATATTTATAGAGCTCATTGTTACAGATGCGGCAATACCTTATATGTCTATTTTTTTTATTTTTGTTACGTTTTACACAGTAAAAGCATTTTTGAAAAATATCTTTTCTATCTGTTGCCATTTTCTTAGAGACATTTTTTTTATTTTTTGAGCAATTGCCTTATGTAGGGTCTCATTTTTTTTTCAGGATAAGATGACAGATTGATTGGAACCATTTTGGGGTATATGCGACTATTTTTATCGCTTTGTCGAGGTGGCCAGAAATGGCTGTTTTAAGAAAAGAAAAAGTAACGCCATATACACATCTTATTATTAAAGATCCATAGTTTATTTATAGACACAAAGCCCAAAAAGTTAAAACCATTGTATACAATTACAACATTGGGTTTGGACCAACAATATGTCCAACACACATTCCCACATGTCATCATTATTTTAAGTGTAGGTTTCTATATGCTTTCAGGTATTGATTGTTGTCAACATTATTCATATGAGCCTTTTCATTTTTTATATATTATTTAATATGAGCGTAATAGATTGTGCCTTCACATCCTGTAACTAGAATGCACCATGGAACGCAGTATTGAGGGTCAGCGCATGCGCGCACTAACTTGTAAGGTGATCGAGATTCACTTCCGGCCTATGGAACGCATTGCAGGTCCACTTCCAGTCAGACGCCATTTTGCGCCTGCGCGATCCGGTTTCCAAAACGTTGGCACATGTGGGACGGCGCCATTGCACAGGGATGTGGGTTTTGCAACGGGGAAAAACAATGGATCTTCACCACACCTCCCTGCGTCACCAAATTTATCCTCTAACAGGTGATGCTTATGTCTTTTAAATTACCTATGTTTATATATATTATGGGCACAGTTGCCTTGACCTCTAGACCCCTGAGGAAGCTGGTTTGATCCGGTGATACATGTGGGACGTATTACCTGCACACCATGATCACCTACTTTTTTATTTGATAAGTATTTTGCACGGTTTTTGATGCCATACTTATGAATTGTATACTCCTTTGGCGGTTTGCAAATGTTCTTTAGTAGAACCTGGTGTTTGTGGGCATGTGTATTGGACATATTGTTGGTCCAAACACAATGTTGTAATTGTATACAATGGTTTTAACTTTTTGGGCTTTGTGTCTATAAATAAACTATGGATTTTTAATTATAAGATGTGCAGCCTTCGTATGCGGCGTTACTTTTTATTAAATCATCTGCAGGGCATAAAGCATGAGTAGGGTGGTAAGTAGAGATTAGTGAGGAGATGTAGGAGGTATAACACTGTGGAGAGCTTTGTGTGTGAGAACTAGTGTTGATCACGAATATTCAAATTGCGAATTTTAATCGCGAATATCGGTACTTCGAGAATTCGCGAATATTTAGAATATCTTAAAATATATTCGTAATCGCGAATATTCATTTTTTTTAAATGCCAGCCTATGTGAATTTTTATGCTAATTTTATGCTAATTTTTAATGCAAATTTTCGCAATCAAGAAAATAATGTCTGAAGATCAGGAATTCGCGAATACATGGCGAATATTCGCGCAAATATTCGCAAAATATCGCAAATTCGAATATCGCCTCTGCCGCTCATCACTAGTGAGAACGAGCAGTTTAAATTAAATTCTGTACTGTATGGCAACCAGTGCAATGACTGGCACAAGGTGGAGGCATTAGAATAGCATAAGAAATTTTCCAATGTATCTTATAAAAAAATAATGCATTTTTCTCCACTTATAAACCATGCCTTCTCCCTTCTAAAATCCAGTCTTGAGAAACAAGATGCATGATCAAATCACTGATGGATCAGATGAGTTATTATATATGCGGTACATAAGAGTCTAGTAAGAGAGGAGGGGGAGAAGGAAGTAGCTGCAGAGTGAGACAGTCTGACACACATAGATATGCTGCAGAAGGCTTTAGTAAGTCTAATACCTCAGTGTTTTAGGAAACTAGGTAGGAACTTAAAATTAAAATGTTTTTGTTGGATATATCCTCTTCTGAAGAACTTTGATTTGAGATTATAGTGCCACTGGAAGAGGCTTGTTCCCTCCTCATTTCCTAAATAAATATTGGCACCCTGGCTGGGTTTCTGATCTATAGACACCTGGCTTAACAGTCCTTCACACTCTAGTCCTACTTAGAGAAATTTTTGAGACAAAGCAGTTCTTAGTATACTAAAGAAGAATACCCTACATACATGGTCCTTCTGTTTATACACAGTACCAAACATGTTACACAAGCACTGGCCTCAATTTTTAAATTAGATTTGCAACTCTGTGTAGTTGATAAGGATAATCCAGGAGGCACAAACAGGCACAGGTACTGTAATTTAAGGCCCTTTATTATGGGCCAAAGAATCGGGCAATTACTGGGATGAACAATAATTGCCCAGTGTGAATCGTTGTTTGCTAGCAGCAGATCGTCCTATGTAAACAGGGATCTATTGCTTGCAAACAATGAATTCGCATTGGAATTAGCAATCACAATAAGGGTTGTTGGCCCTTGTTAGGATCAGGGACTTAGATTTAGGAGGGGAGCCTGCAGGGTCACACTGGACCTCCCTCTGTGAGTACTCCATCGTCTGAAACAAATCAATTTCTTAGCTGCCACCACTTGTCATATCGGGCTGACGAGACACCTATGCATAAAATAACACCTAAGCACTCTCTACGGTTGCTAGCATTCCCAGGGTTAAAAAATCAATCTAAGTAATGCTTCTTCTACGGTCATGGAATCGTTAGAACACAAGAAGGTTCTTATTAAAGTGAAGTTTTGATATAAAAAAAAAAAAGGACAGTGCGACAAACAATCGGGTTGTCAGAGAATGGACAAAATAAAATATACAGACATATACATACAGTGCAAAATAACAGTTTGTAAAATAAGAGGGATAAAAACAGAATTTAATACGTTACGCGGCGGTTAAGTCCGGAAGTAGAAATATTGGTCAGTCCATCAAGCTAGTGATACCTAAAGAAATGACTAGAGTTGAGCGAACACCTGGATGTTCGGGTTCGAGAAGTTTGGCCGAACTTCCCGAAAATGTTCGGGTCCGGGATCCGAACTCGACCCGAACTTCACCCCGAACCCGAACCCTATTGAAGTCAATGAGGACTAGAACTTTTGGGCACTAAAAAGGCTGTAAAATAGCCCAGGAAAGGGCTAGAGGGCTGAAAAAGGCAGCAAAATGTAGGTAAATCCCAGGCAAACAAATTTGGATAGGGAAATGACTTGAAATAAAATAAATAAAAATTTACCAATATCAATTGGCAACTTGGAGGAGGAGGAGGTGGAATAGGAGGTTGTGGTGGCATCAGGTGGGAATGCTATGGGAGTTGATGTTCTCATTACAGCCAGAAAGGATTCATGTCTGCCTGCAGTGCCACAGGCCTCATTCACAGACTCAGGGCCATAGCACCCGCAAAGAGGTGAGCAGTCCCGTAACAGCAACACTGGCCTCAGGTCAACCTGCAATGGAACAGACCATTATCATTTATGTAGGCCCCTGACACCCAGACGGTCATTTGACAATAAAAGGAGTTTAATGTCTCTCACCCAGACAGCAAGCAATTAAACGAAATATAGGACACTGACACCCAGAAAATGGGGGGGTCATTAGACAGTAAAAAGAGTTTTATATCTCCCACCAAGACAACATATGATTAAACGACATATAGGCCCCTGACATCCAGACAATGGGGCGGTCATTAGACAGTAAAAAGAGTTAAATGTCTGCTATCAAGACAGCAAGCAAGTACGTGAGAGTTAGGCCCCTGACACCCAGACAGAGGAGAGAGGTCCCATAACAGCAAAAAAAGGCATCATGTCACCCACCAACGGAGAAGGCCACTTTTAGTTATTTAGGCCCCAGCACCCAGACAGAGGAGAGAGGTCCCAAAGCAGAGAATCAGGCTTCATGTCACCCACCAATTGAGAAGGCCACTTTAAGATATTTAGGCCACTGGCACCCAGATGTTGGAGAGGTTCATTCAAATTTGGGTTGCCCCGCAAAATAATGGTAAAATTAAAAAAAGAGGATTCAATAAAGAAGTGCCCTGGAGTACAATAATATATGGTTAAGGGGAGGTAGTTATAAATGTCTATTCTGCACAAGGGATGGACAGGTCCTGTGGGATCCATGTCTGGTTCAATTTTATGAACGTCAACTTGTCCACGTCAATGACACCACCTGCCATGCTGAATACACTTTTAGACAAAACGCTGGCCGCCGGGCAGGCCAGCACCTCCAAGGCATAAAAGGCTAGCTCTGGCCACGTGGACAATTTGGAGACCCAGAAGTTGAATGGGGCCGAACCATCAGTCAGTACGTGGAGGGGTGTGCACACATACTGTTCAACCATGTTAGTGAAATGCTGCCTCCTGCTAACACGTTGCGTATCAGGTGGTGGTGCAGTTAGCTGTGGCGTGGTGACAAAACTTTTCCACATTTCTGCCATACTAATCCTGCCCTCAGAGGAGCTGGCCGTGACACAGCTGCGTTGGCGACCTCTTGCTCCTCCTCTGCCTTCGCCTTGGGCTTCTACTTGTTCCCCTGTGACATTTGGGAATGCTCTCAGTAGCGCGTCTACCAACGTTTGCTTGTACTCGCGCATCTTCCTATCACGCTCCAGTGCAGGAAGTAAGGTGGGCACATTGTCTTTGTATCGGGGATCCAGCAGGGTGGCAACCCAGTAGTCTGCACGCGTTAAAATATGGGCAACTATGCTGCCATTGCGCAGGCACTGCAGCATGTAGTCGCTCATGTGTGCCATGCTGCCCACAGGTAAGGACAAGCTGTCCTCTGTGGGCGGCGTATCGTCAGAAGCTCTCACAGACGGCCAGCATTTTATGCAGCAGCTCTGACATGTTGGGGTAGTTGTGAATGAACTTCTGCACCACCAATTCAGCACATGCGCCAGGAAAAGGATGTGCCTCAAACCGGCTAGTCCCAGAGCTGCGACGAGATTTCGCCCATTATCGTACACCACCAGGCCGGGCTTGAGGCCCACCGGCAGAAACCACTCGTCGGTCTGTTGTTCAATACCCCGCCACAACTCCTGCGCGGTGTGGGGCCTGTACCCCAAACATATGAGTTTCAGAACGGCCTGCTGATGTTTACCCCGGGCTGTGCTGAAGTTGGTGGTGAAGGTGTGTGGCTCACTGAATGAGCAGGTGCAAGAAAAGGAGGAGGAAGCCGAGTAGGAGAAGGAGGCTACAGGAGGCAAAGAATGATGCCCTGCGATCCTTGGTGGCGGAAGGACGTGCGCCAAAGAAGTTTCCGCCTGGGGCCCAGCCCCCACTACATTTACCCAGTATGCAGTTCGGGAGATATAGCGTCCCTGGCAGTGCTTACTGGTCCACGTATCTGTGGTTAGGTGGACCTTGCCACAGATGGTGTTGCGCAGTGCGCACTTGATTTTAACGGATACTTGGTTGTGCAGGGAAGGCACGGCTCTCTTGGAGAAGTAGTGGTGGCTGGGAACAACATACTGTGGGACAGCCATCGCCATCAGCTGTTTGAAGCTGTCTGTGTCCACCAGCCTGAATGGCAGTATTTCAAAGGCCAGTAGTTTAGAAATGCTGGCATTCGGGCCCAGGGCTCGAGGGTGGGAATTTATGCTTTCCCTCCAATGTTTGTGAGATGGAGAGCTGAATGCTGCTGTGTGACATGGTGGAGATGCTTGGTGACGGAGGTGGTGGTGTTGGTGGCACATCCTCTGTTTGGTGGGCGGCAGGTGCCAACATTCCTCCCGAGGCGGAGGAAGAGGCCAAGGCAGCAGCAGAAGAGGGAGCAGGGGGAGCCTGAGTGAGTTCCTTGTTTTTAAGGTGTTTACTCCACTGCAGTTCATGCATGCATGTAGATGCCTGGTCATGCAGGTTGTGCTAAGGTTCAGAATGTTAATGCCTCCCTTCAGGCTCTGATGGCACAGCGTGCAAACCACTCGGGTCTTGTCGTCAGCACATTGTTTGAAAAAGTGCCATGCCAGGGAACTCCTTGAAGCTGCCTTTGGGGTGCTTGGTCCCTGGTGGCGGTGGCCAGTAGCAGGTGAATTCTCTTGGCGGCGGCTGTTCTGCTTTTGCCCCTGCTCCCTCTTTTGCTACGCTGTTGGCTCGGTTCGCACCACTGCCTTTTCCTCTGAACTATGAAATTCAGTGGCACGACCTTCATTCCATGTGGGGTCTAGGACCTCATCGTCCCCTGCATCGTCTTCCACACAGTCTTCCTCCCTGACCTCCTGTTCGGTCTGCACACTGCAAAAAAATGCAGCAGTTGGCACCTGAGTTTCGTCATCATCAGAGATGTGCGGACTCTGATGAGGTGGTATTCACATGTCCTCATCATCAGGAAACATAAGTGGTTGTGCGTCAGTGCATTCTATGTCTTCCAACACTGGGGAAGGGCTAGGTGGATTCCCTTGGGAAACCCTGCCAGCAGAGTCTTCAAACAACATGAGAGACTGCTGCAAAACTTGAGGCTCAGACACTTTCCCTGATATGCATGGGGGTGATGTGACAGACTGATGGGCTTGGTTTTCAGGCGCCACCTGTGCGCTTTCTGCAGAAGACTGGGTGGGAGATAATGTTGTGAACGTGCTGGATCCACTGTCGGCCACCCAATTGACTAGCACCTGTACTTGCTCAGGCCTTACCATCCTTTGAACGGCATTGGGCCCCACCAAATATCGCTGTCAATTCTGGCGGGTACTGGAACCTGAGGTAGTTGGTTCACTAGGACGTGTGGCTGTGGCAGAACAGCCACTTCATCTCCCAGCACCAGAGGGTCCACTAACAACACCACGACCATTTCCACATCCGCGTCCCTTATTAGATGTTTTCCTCATTGTTACCGTTCACCACAATAAGAAAAAAATTATTTGGCCCAATGTATTGAATTCAAATTCAGGCCTTTTTTTACAGGCACCTAACACTATCTGGCTATCTATTTATGTACCGTATTACACTAATCCAGGCACAGCAGTAACCACAGATTTAAGGGAATATCAATTGTAGGCCTAGTATTTAGGCCCTGGATGAAAGGTATCCTTTTATGGACAGATTTACACTTGGAGATGCACAGTAGCATGTGAAAAAATATATAGGTTTATGCTTTCAGTACTTGTATTTTAACACTTTGTGTAATATACCCTTTAATGGAAAGAAATACACTTAGAGATGCAAAACAGTGTGTGCAAATGTAGAGGATTATGCTGTATTTTAACACTTACTGTAATATACCCTTTAACAGAAAGAAATACACTTAGAGATGCACGCTAAGTGTAATATACCCTTTTACGGACAGATTTACACTTGGCCTGTAACAGCTGGAACACCAGATTTTGGGTATTGCTATTTTGGCAATTGCATTTCACCCCAGAAAATAATATATCTTTTGACGGACACTATGAAACTTGTCCAGTCACAGCTGGAACATCAGATTTACAGTATTGCTATTTTTGCAACTGAATTTCACCCCAGAAAATAATATTTCCTTTGATGGACACTATGAAACTTGTCCAGTCACAGCTGTAACACCAGATTTACGATATTGCTATTTTGGTAATTGAATTTCAACCCAGAACAAAAGCTATACTTTTACGGACACTATGAAACTTGTCCAGTCACAGCTGGAACACCAGATTTACGGTATTTCTATTTTTGCAAGTGAATTTCACCCCAGAAAATAATATATCCTTTGACGGACACTATGAAACTTGTCCAGTCACAGCTGGAACACCAGATTTACGGTATTTCCATTTTTGCAACTGAATTTCACCCCAGAAAATAATATATCCTTTAACGGACACTATAAAAATTGTCCAGTCACAGCTGGAACACCAAATTTACGGTATTGCTATTTTGGTAATTTAATTTCAACCCAGAACAAAAGCTATACTTTTACGGACACTATGAAACTTGTCCAGCCACAGCTGAAACCACTGATTTAGGGTATTGTTATTTTGGAAATTGAATTTCACCCCAGAACAAAAGCTACCCTTTGACAGACACTATAAAACTTGTCCTGCCACAGCAGAAACCACTGATTTAGGGTATTGCTATTTTTTGAAGTGAATTTCACCTCTCAATAAAATATAGAAAATTCTATCCTGAGTTTCTAGGGGTGACAATAAGCACAGTCAAGCCCCTGATGTAGGATATGGCAAAAAAATAAAAATAAAACTACTATTGATCGATTAATGGACTTGGTGGCAGCTTGTGTTGGTGCTCCACAAGACACAAAATGGCCGCCGATCACACCAGAAAAAAGTGACAGAAAAACGCTCTGGGCAGCCTGAAAACAGTAAGCAATTAACTAGCAGAAGTTGAATGATTCACAGCTGTAGATTGATCACTTTATTAAGTGTTTTTGCTGAGTTAATCCCTGCCTAATCTCGCCCTAACAGCAGCTGCATCCTATCCCTACACTAATCAGAGCAGAGTGACGTGCGGCACGACGTGACTCCAGCTTAAATAGAAGCTGGGTCACATGCTGCACTTGGCCAATTACAGCCATGCCAATAGTAGGCATGGCTGTGATGGCCTCTTGGGGCAAGTAATATTGCGCTTGTTAATTGACTGCTTTGCAGGCTTTCAAAATGCGCCATAGAAATTGCCGAACAACAAACCCGAACTTTTACGTAAATGTTCGGGTCCGTGTCACGAACACCCCAAAATTCGGTTTGGGTTCGCTCATCCCTAGAAATGACAGTTTGATTTTCTCCCTACATGTCTAAAAAAGGGTTAGTATCATCCCCCCATCACCCCCCACCTGTGATGTCAGAGGTGGCCAGGGAGTATGGTAAAGACCTTTTATGACCGTGTTTACAACCACTTGCTGAAAACCAAGTCTGCCTTAAAATCTTAGCGTTGGAATATCTTTTTGGGTATTCACCTTATCAATTTCATATTACCTCCATCAACTCAGTCCGAATGTCCCGCACATGTGCAAACCAAACATGGCAGAGATAATGGCAGGATAGATGGAGTTATCTAATTGCTCCCTGTTACTGAGCTGAGATCATTTTGACTTTGATAAAGTAGTTGCACATAAATGGCCTGAGTTCTCAGGAGGAAGCACGTGGCCCAAATATGGATCTGTCCACTTACAATTGAGGCATCGCTAGCGCTCCCACTGGAATCGCGGGAGTGCAGAGCGATATCCTGTTTCAATACAGCTACGAAGCACGTAACAAGAATAGTAAAAAAAGCCATGGTGCAATTTGCATTTGTCACCAGCAGGTGGCGCATGGAACTGCCGTTTCACATGTTAAAATTTGAACAGAATAAAAATAAAGTAATGAATAGCCCCCTGTGACTTTCCCATCTGAAGCAATCTGTAGTTGCTCATCATAAAAATGGTAAATAGAAATATATAAAAGGAGCCATAAAAAAATTCTAATTAAAATGAAAAAATATGAAATAGTAAAAACATGGTTTTATTCCGCGGCGATAAATAAACTAAGAGCTACAGAACAATTTAGATCTACATCCTGGGCCATATATAATGCCTAAATATATATAATGCCCTGTTTCAGGATGGCCAAGCAGAGCCATTGATACTGTATTTTGACCAACTGGGTATGACCTCAAAGATCATTGTGTGGAATATAAGAGCATTGTACAGACTGTGTTACAACCTATAGATTCAACATTTTTGCCCTGCGCTATAGTGATCACATACAGTAATGCAGTCTCTCCCAGTTTATCATTGACACATTGAAGCCTACTAACACTCAGCAGCATATCTTGAAACATTGTTGCTACCTATATACCTTCCATTCTGCCTTGCACCAACATGGTGGGTTTCGCACACCTCTTGGCCATCCTGAAATAGGCATTTCATATATATATATATATATATATATATATATATATATATATATACATATATCTATATTTAACAAGGATCTTATCCCCACAGTCACAGACTATGGGGATCAGAACCTTTCAGGCAGCATTAGAAAAGCCAGTTGGGGATTGGCGATCTGTTTAGTATACATCTGTTTAGTATACATGTTGTACTGTAGCTTTTAGATACTTATTTTTTCTTTGTTTTACTTTTTACCAAAAAGGCAAGCAGAGTAGTAGTGGGCAAGATGTACAGTATAAGAATGTGTGTAGAAGGCTGCGGAGGAGGATCGGGCATAGTATAGTGTAGTGTTATTATGTACTTTAGGTTGACACTTGTTGGGTATTGCAGTTACAGTTCGGAGAGAAGTAGGAGAACTCGCTCTTGGTAAGTAACGATATGTGAAAAATTATGTATATTGTAAGATAGAGGTTTCATGTGTGACCTCGGTGGAAAGGACACTAGCCTTTTCCTGACCCCTCTAACGGTTTTGGTCTGTATAACGCTAGTACATTTTCACATTTAATGATAGGGGTCTGGTTTCTGTGAAGCTGTTCCATCTTACTGATTTTTATTGCTACAATCTCTGGCCTGGATGGACATGGAAGAGGTGATGACCCACTACAGGAATGTAAAGGGAGGGATTGCCTACTCCTAAAAATAATTTTAATATCTGGATCCCTCTATCACCACAGCCCCCATACAGAGTAGATGATTGCTGCATGTTTAATGATCAGGTAGTGATCAGGAACAATTTGTTCCTGGTCATTTTCTAGACTTGGCAGGTGTAAGGGGGGAGGGGGGGGTCTTTAGTTTTGGAGTGAATGAATTAAACACATTATCAGTTTTTTCTTGAAGCTAGTCTTTAACACTAATATAACACAGTTTTTCAATATCATATTCTGACTACTGGCTATTATTATCTCAAATGGATACAATGAGTGGAATCATCAAAGCAATACATAAATGAAATGAAAAGGCTAGAATACAAAAGCAAACAAAGAATACTCCCACACAGTCAATATATAAAAAGAAAGCTTCATAATTATTTGTAATAGCATTGCTGATTTATATGTGATTTAATGAATCAGACTTTCTTTTTTCTTCATGCTTTCTGACTTTTATAGTGAAGATTCTGTGTACAGAAAAATATATACTGTAGCACTTTGAATTGGTCTGTATTTATAATTTTCTATGTTTCTTCATAATCAGCAAAAAAAATATACTTCAAGTTTTGTTCATTATAGAAAACCACACAAAAACCTAAAAATACAAATGGAACTCCAACAATTAAAACTCACATTATATGTGAATAAATTAATGAATTGTTTGCACATGTTTGAGAATCAACTCACATGTTCTCAATAATATGATGTTCCATCAGCTGTCAATTATTTTTTGCATCGGTGAATAATGTACACGTATTAGCAGTAGTCAATAGTAAGGGACGAGTTTAGACTAACTATGGCCCTGGTCAAAAAATAAAAGTGGGAATTTAAATGCTGAAATATTATACCAACAGCATAGGTATTTAGCCAGTTTGAAAGGCAATGGGCAGGAATTTTCAGTGAGGACCATTAGTGTTTCCAGGGGTGTTTCTAAGGTCCTAAAGGAACAGGGACACAAGTCCCAAGATATATGCATCCTCCACTACATATGCGCAAAAAAAAAAAAAAAAATTATATACTTACATAGTTATCAAATATTACTAGTACATTAGGAACAGATATTACCCCAATACAGTGATTAAATATGACCTCTATACTGTTACTGAACAAAATATGTATGCTATACAAAGACCAATACTATCAATGATACCACTATAAAAGTTCCAAAGATCCATCACATGATTATCAATACATATCTGAATCATATTATCACACTGTTACTGAAAATAAAGCACCCTACAAAGACTGACATTACCAATAATACCACTATCCCAGTCCCAAATAACACTGTCAGAGCTTGACCACTATCCATTACCACTACATAGTGACTGAGTAGTTTTGCCATACTGTAACTGAATAAAAAAATACATTATGTAAAAAACAATTCTCAATATCAATATTGGTTCTATAGAGGAGTTTTGTAGATTGCAATTAATGATTTACAGTTGATATCTCTGACTGTACTTGTTCACTTTCCCCATATTTTTAAAAGACTTTCATCAAGACTGCCATCAAGACTTCTTCCAGTCATCTTTTTCTGCAGAGTTTGCCTCCCATAAATCTTTGGCATCTTTTTCAGCACCCTCCCTACCCTTTTCAGCACCCTCCCTACCTTTTACCAACCTGTACAAGTGTCCTATCCTGTGAATACCATCAATTTGGTGGCTTTTGGTGTCCAATTTTTCTCTATTACTGTACATACAGTTTAGCACATTACAAGAGATAAAATGTTGAAATAACTATAGATACCCCCAAAGTTCTATCTTTTGTGTCCTGTGCAGTAAGAGTAACCCATCTTGTGGCCCTAAAGGAAATGATGTCAGCTTTTGCACCCCACACAGTAATAGGGCTCATAAACCGTTCTAGTGTTAAAATTAATTTTGCACGCTGGCCTAATGCTGTCTCTCTTGGACTGCACCCATGTCCCCCTCTGCTATACAGACTGAACCTTATCTCTGCTCCTCATGACCCTATTCCCACCTTAAGGTCTCATTCAGGCAAGAGATGTTCATATCCGGGTGCTATCTGTGTGTAGACCTGACAACATCTGGACTGTACACTGACTTATTAAAGTCAGTGGATCAATTATATGAATGACTGTTCACGTAAGCCATCTGTGCTGAGATAATATGCGGCATTCAGCTCTGATTTTTACACATGACTCATTAATTCAAGTAAACAGGTCTGAAAAAATGGACAGTACACGGGTGCCATTTTTGTTTCTCTGCTGAGTTTAAAATAGCTCATATGAAAGAGACTTTATTCTCCACCTAGGCAATACACAGAGGCAAACCCAACAGACTGGCTTATAAAACTTATAATATTGAAATAATGCACAGCCAGCAGTTTACCACAATTTAACCTCTGCCCAACATGTGCTATATACTATGCAACCCTTCAACTTGAAGAAAAAGCATGTTAACTTGAAAAAAATACTGGTATACCCACATGGAGGCCATGGTGAAAGACAGCCTGGCACTAAACTCCAGCTTGCCAACATAGATATACAAAGAACTCTATAGTGGGGAAAAAAGCACAGAAGTCACAGAAATGGCTAGTAGTAAAGACAATTGGCTGCTCACCTTGTAATATTGTGAAAAGCCACAACAACTGTAGTCAGCATTAAATGAATGAAGATGGTAATTGGACTTGCTGCTTTGGTCTTCCGAACGTTAAGACTAACAGGTCACTTAGGTGCTGTGGTGAAAAAAACAAATCAAAAAAGGATCCTGGCCAGTGATTTCCTATTCAAACTTCTTTTATTGATGAAAAATGTCCAAATGACGAGTTTAGGGGACCTTCCCCTTTCCTAAATACTGGACAGAAGTATCAGGGGTACCACTGTTACTTCCTGCCCTTTTGGATCAACAAACTTTAACCCCTTCTACCCCGGGCCAGTTTTTACCTTCCTGCCCAGGCCATTTTTTGCAAATCTGACATGTGTCACTTTATGTGGCAATAGCTTTGAAACACTTTTACTTATCCAAGCAATTATGAGATTGTTTTCTCGAGACACATTGTACTTTATGATGGTCATAAATTTGAGTCAATATATTTCACTTTAATTTGTGAAAAAATCCCAAATTTACCAAAAAGTTAGAAAAATTCCCAAATTTTCAAATTTCTATTTCTCTACTTTTACAATAGATGTGATACCTCATATAATAGTTATTGCTTTACATTTCCCATATGTCTACTTCATGTTTGGATCATTTTGAAAATATTATTTTATTTTTTGGGGATGTTAGAAGGCTTAGAAGTTTAGAAGCAAATTTTTTAATTTTTCAGAAAATTTCCAATACCCACTTTTTAAGGATCAGTTCAGGTCTGAAGTCACTTTGTGGGGCTTACATTATAAAAAATCACCCATAAATGGCCACATTTTAGAAATTAAATCCCTCAAGATATTCAAAACTGATTTTACAAACTCTGTTAACCCTTTAGGTGTTCCACAAGAATTAATGGAAAAGGGAGATGACATTTCAGAATTTCACTTTTTTGGCAGATGTTACATTTTAATCAACTTTTTCCAGTAACAAAGCAAGGGTTAACAGCCAAACAAAACTCAATATTAATTACCCTGATTCTGCTGTTTACAGAGAGACACCACATGTGGTCGTAAACTGCTATATGGCCACATGGCAGGGAGCAGAATGAAAGGAATGCTATATGGTTTTTGGAAGGCAGATTTAGCTGAACTGGTTTTTAGATGCCATGTCCCATTTGAAATCCCCCTGATGCACCCCTACAGTAGAAACTCAAAAAAGTGACCACATTTTGGAAACTACAGGATAAGGTACCAGTTTAATTGGTACTATTTTGGGGTACATATGATTTTTAATTTCTCTATATTACTTTTTTGTGAGGCAAGGTGACCAAAAATTTATGTTTTGGCACCATTTTTATTTTTAATTTTTTACATTCATCTGAAAGGGTAGATCTTGTACTACTTTTATAGAACAGGTTCTTATGGATGCAATGATATCAAATATGTCTACTTTCTATGTTTGTTTTAGTTTCACATAATAAATATTTTTGTAAAAAAAATGTTGTTTTTGTGTCTCCATTTTCTGAACGCCCTATTTTTTTAAACATTTTTCTGCCGATCATCTAGTGCAGGGGCTTGTTTTTTGCAGGAAGAGTTAACATTTTTATTGGTACCATTTTTGGGTATATGTGATTTTTTTTAAACATTCATTATTACACTTTATGGGGCAAGGTGACCAAAATATTGGTCAGGGCAGCAGTGATCAGAGCAGCAGGGCAGGGGAGGCAATGCAAGCAGCATGGGATTGCAGGGGTTAATGGAGGAGGCAGGGCACTCGATACTTAGCCATCCAGGGTTACCGCTGGCTGCACATGGGGCTGCTAGGTCTCTGCCTCTCTCCTCCTCCCTGTACTCTTCTCAGCTGCTTGGTCTTCCATTCCTGCTCACCTCACTGGCTCAGGTAAAGGGTCTTGCAGGGGTAGCCTCTGAGCGCCTGTTTGAGCTCTCCTCAGGCCAGGGTTCTTGCTGGGAGGTGATGCCTGAGCACTGGCTGAGCTTTCCTAGCTTTCAGGCAGTCTGGGTGACGGGTAGGGGGACCTTTGGAGCGCCGGTTGCGCTCTCCTTCAGGGAAGCGGGTAGGGGGGAAGTCTCCTGAGAGCGGCAAGGCCGGGGTATTTAAACCCAGCCACACTCACTCCCGCTTTCCCGCTCTGCAGTCGTGCGTGTGCACCGCTGCAGGCAATGACACGTGGGCTGACGCGGCAAAATGATGTCGCCACTCCGCGCATCCCTGCACGTGCCTACAGAAACACGTAGGCTGGTGCACATCGCGCCAGCCTGCACGTGCTTCCTGTGAGAATGCATCTCCTGGAGATATATGGAAATACCTCCGAAGATGCTAACAAAGGGCAGGGGATCATTATTGACCCCTGTTCTTTGAAGTGGCCGCATATAGCCAGCCATCTAGGCAGCATCTCTCCTCTGCAGAAACATTAATATGCTTCTGCAGGGAGGAGGGGGCACCCGTGACTGAGGGGGAGATATTGGCCACAATTTAGAGGACTGGGGAACATCATATATATATAAATATATATATAAAAGGGGCCTATGGAAAGAGGGGGCATATATGGGATATATATATATATATATATATATATATATATATATATATATATATTTGTGGTCGAGGCTCCGGTGGTGAGCTTGGTGTATCCTAACCCTAAGCGGCTTGAGGTGTGCCTTGTAGCCGCGCCCGTGATATACCAAAAAGGGGGCATACCATGGAATGAATGATGAGAATGGAAGAGAGTATTTATGGGAGGGAACACAGGGTGGGACGTAGCTGAAGGACGCCGGACCTTGGATGAGGAGAGGCGGCGTATAAATACCCTGAGCCCCTCCCACAAATGCAGGCTGTGACCAGCCTGCCCCACTTGTGGTCGAGGCTCTGGTGGTGAGCTTGGTGTATCCTAACCCTAAGCGGCTTGAGGTGTGCCTTGTAGCCGCGCCCGTGATATACCAAAAAGGGGGCAAAAGTTACTTTTAGGTAGAAGTTTATTGTATCAAATTACAAGACCAAGGTGTTGAATGCCCTGGCGATTTCAACTTCGGGGTGCGGAATGTATCGCGCAAAGCACGAGGACTGCCAACGTCCCATTTTGCGAATGACGTGGGCTGGGACTCCATGTTTGGAGGCCGCTGATGCCGCCCCGATTCGAAACGAGTGACCCGATATGCGTCTGGCGTCGAAACCTGCCCCGGTAGCTAAGATACGTATATGCTCGACAAACCTGGCCGTAGTGAGAGGCCTAACCGGGAATGGAAGTTGATTGAGGACGGCCACTGGGCACCAGGGGTTATTGGAAGGAACATAATTGATGCGGACTGGTGGTCCAACCTGGGAGGTCTTTGATACTTCGAGAATGAATACGAAGTGGTCCTGAACACGCTGCAAATGCCTGACCCGAGGTCGGGGTTTGCTCGTGTTTACGCTGGTGAATTCCCCGGGTCTCAAGAACCCGTAGAAACTGAGATATAGTGCTGCCTTGATGATGGTACTCTTTAAGGGGCCAAAAGGGTTCCCGTCTAGAGCCGAAGATAAAATCCTGAACATGTTTCCCGTGACCGCCTGTCTAGAGGGCTCCTGCCTACCGGAATTCTTTTTAATGCCTCGTAGGGTGGCCTTAACCGCGTGGGAACTGAAAAGGGAGCTGCAGTCTGGGTGCTAGATCATGGAAAAAAGGCTGAACCCCTGCTAGATACATCCTAACTGTGTTGTAGGACAGACCTAGCTCCTGGTGACAGTAAGCCAGGAAGGAAATGATGAATGTAACTCTGTCTGTCGGACCTCTGGGGTATTTAAGGAGAATTCCTGGAAAGTTTTCCATCCAGTCCTGTAGTTCCTAAGTGTATTGTTGGCCAGAGACCTGTGCATAAGCGCTCGGGCAGCTTTCGCATATGTACTTAGTCCATTAGCAGCGCCTGCAGAGGTGGCGGAGGTATGCCTGTTCTTTCTGCGTCTGGCATGACCTGAAAGAAGATGTCAAATTTTAGACGTGATAATGCGTCTGCCGCGACATTTTTGGAGCCTTGGATATGTTCACATGTAAAATGAAAATTGAACTGTAAGGCCAGCCATGTCAGCCTACGGAGGAAACTCATGATCTTAGGTGCCCGTGCTCGACCCTTGGCCAGAATGTCTACCACCGCCATGTTGTCTGAGATGAAGCGAACTGGATGATTAGCCCACCGATGGGCCCAAACATAAGCTGCTGCCACAATTGGATAGATCTCCAGCAGGGGCGAGGACCTAACCGCCTGTGAGTCCAGGGCAATCTGCGGAGGCCATGGACCAGCCAACCACTGCCTGCCACATATTGGCCCGAAACCCAGAGAGGCAGCCGCGTCAGTGAAGATGATCGGGCACGATTCTTCCCACTGCGGAACAAAGAGTGAGATACCATTCCACCCTGAAAGAAACCTATCCCACATGGACAGATCGGCCAGGGCATCCCTATCCAGAATGATTCGGGAATCTTGGTCTGGGGCTTCGGGAAGTAACTGAAGGAGCCTAGAGATGGCATGACTCTGGAGGCGAAACCGAGCGAACCCAACAGGGATTGGAGTTCTACTCTGGAAATGGAGCTGCAGCCGATCGTACTGGTAATGTTTCCCTTGAGCTCGCTCAATTTCTCCTCCGGCAGCCTCGCCTCCATCCTGACTGTGTCCAGAGTAATCCCCAGGAAAGTGAGTACCGTGGCAGGGCCTTCCACTTTGGATGGGGCGACAGGGACGTTGAGGGCTGTAAATATGTTGAGCAATTGATTCTAACAGCAAAAAGTCATCTAGGTAGTGAAGAACTCTAGGGCATTTCCCGATGTTTACCAGTATCCAGTGGAGGGCCTGGGCAAATTGGTCGAACAGCCAAGGGCTGCTTTTGGACCCGAAGGTCAAGCGTGTGGAGAAATAATACGAGTCCCTCCACTTGATGCCGTAAAGTCCCCATAGGTGTGGATGTATGGGTAGTAACTTAAAGGCGTCTGCAATGTCGGCCTTGGATAGCCATGTTCCTGTACCTAACTGAAGTATGAGTGAAATGGCCTCGTCCAGGGATGCGTATGTCATGGAGAATTCTTCGGAAGGGATTAACGAATTTAGACTGGGTATGATGGATGCATGGGGAGACGACAAGTCGTAGATTAAACGTTTTTTATTGGAAGTTTTCTTGGTGGCTAATCCCAGAGGACTGACCCTGTATTTGGCAAAAGGTGGTTCTATGAAGGGACCGATGATGAAACCCTTGTCCAGTTCTGCCTGTAATAGGGAATCGACTGTCGCGGGGTCGTTCAGTGCTGACCGGAGGTTCGGCGTTTCCCAGGATTGGTGGGGGATGGTGACTAAGCCTGTATGAAATCCTCCCCTGAACCCGGAGAGAAGAAAGTCAACAAAGGCTGGATCGTAGTGATCCTGCAGGAACGTCGCCAGCATCGTGACGTCAATGTCGGCTAGTCAGCTTTTGGCCGACCGTTGGGGGCAAGTGTACTGCGGGTGCGCTCAGAAGCATGTTGCGCAAATATGCAGGGCTTTGCACTTGCTGGAATTGCAAAATGAAAAATTGTAGTTATTGCATAGCTGGCTTCTCCCTAGGAACGTGATGGGCCGCCCTAGTTTGTCTGTGGAAGGGACTGCCTTCTGAATGCCAGATGGGACGGGCTCAGTTTTGGGCAGAGCCGGATTGGCTGAGTTGGGGCACCAGTCGGAGGAATGCAGGTTTGAAAGGCAGCTAGTGCAATTTGGTGTTTGGAGACCGGAGAAGTGGCGGCAGAATAATTCCGTATCCAACCCGGCCCAGTTGGTGGGGTGCTGGTATTGTGCCAAGGTGGCCGCCGCCTTGGCCGCAAAGGACCGGTGGTAATCGTAGAAAGCAAAACCTCCGTACTTATACCCCAACTCAGTAACCCTGTGCAGATATGTGTCCAGCTCCTCCCTTCTATCGGGCTGTGTGGAACATATGATATATCACTATATAGGCCAAATGCTAGCACGAACTCCGGTATGGTGAGCTTCCTGTTAAGCCGAGAATCCCTTGCCTTGAGTACTACTGATATGTCCCCGCATGCAATAGTCTTGCTGTCGACCATGTCATGAGTGGATATCAGTATTGCCGCCAGGTTGACATCTTTCCCAGCCAAGATGTCCTTCCTGAGGTTTTCCGGGACAAAATAGGAAGGGGAGATATGCAGACTCTCAGGAGCTCTACCTGCCGGCGGGGTGGGGTCATTGCATGTGCTCGCTTCCGCGGTGCTTGAACCGCTAGGGGAAGCCACCCTAGTTTCCACGGTCTGCAGCCGTGAGTCGAAATCCGACATGGAGTTGGGCAAGTTATTGATGGTAGCGTGAAGTTGCGTGAGAGAAAGCTGGATTGTCGATAAGGACACTTGTTCGGCCTGAGCACTCGGGATCAGGGAACAGCAGGCGACATAATTCCGCCTTGCGTGCAGAGGCCGAGTGCCGGATGCCTTGCTTGTTTAATTCCAAAATCAGCCTTGGAATCGTCCAAGCCCGATATGAAGAACTGCTGGCTCTCCCTGACACAGCGGATTCCACAATCGAAGCGGTGTCCTCGATGTCGGATCCGTGCGACATGGTGCCTAGGAGCAAGGAGACAATGTACCGACATATGTTGGAGAAATGACCTTGTGGACATGTTTGCGAATAGTCCCCACGGTGGAAGCATGTGGGGACCGCCGTTCCTGTAAGTGACGTGATAACTAAATAGCCCTTACCTGCGGGAGACGAGCTGGATTACCCCGGAATCAAAATAAATGCGTATTTGGGCGTGCGCCGGGTTTGGGGACCGATCCTACACCTGATAAAACAAATTGTAAGACCTGTTTATGTGATAAGCCGAGCGACGGCTTAAAACTAGGTGGCACTAGTCCCACCTAACGAGGTGAGCGCCCGAGAACGAGACAAGTGTGCCGCCGGGGAACGTGCGGGTCGGTGAAACTATTGTGGGGATGGGAGGCGGACAAGTCCTGCGTGAGGCCTAAAGCACGAGTACCCTGATGAAAAAGGAGGGCGCGTGGGACAGGGAGGATAGAATCGTAGCATCCTACGGGAAGGAACCTGAGCGTATCAGGCCGTGAGTCTGGGCGTACCAGAAATTTGGAACCTGAGCGTTTCAGGTGACAGGCTCGAGCTTGCAGCTGAAACTCGGCGGAGATTGTGCAGAGAAACCATGAGGATAGTATTGTAGCCGAGTGCCTGCGGGGGTCCCCTGCTGGTCTAGTCCGGTTGTGGTTTCTCTGCACCCTCTCTGGCCTGAATCAGGGCGATCCTGGAATTTTTTTTTTTTTTTTTTTTGGCGCGGGAGGCAGGACGTTGCCTTGGGTGATAGATGAACCATGATCCTGACAGTCCCTAGGAGCGTGACAAGAAGGGAAGGTGGGTGATGAAAGGTGACCCCGAGAACGTGAAGGTGACGTGCCGTCTGCGCCAGAAGTGTGATGGCAGGAAGACGAATGCGTGATGCTACCCTATCGTGATGGACCACCCTCCCCTGCTCCCAGGTGGCGCTTTCAGAGACAATTAAGCGTGGACTAATTAACGTACAATTGTGCCGGTGCTGCAAGTTTTCACAATAAGGTGGCAATACGGCGCCACAATCATGTTTGTCTGTATACCATCATATTCAGAAAATAGCGTGGAATAGGTATTTGTCACGACATGAAGTGTACAAAGCGAAGTGCATTGAAAGCATACGTTGGGATACATGGTGCCGTACTTAAAATCTGAGAGGACTTGGGGGACAGCATTCTCGGTGAATGGATGAATTCCCAGATGAAGGAGGCTGACGTTATCACAAACCACATCCACCATAACCTATAATGTGTGAACCTCCAGATAGTGATGTCTGTGGATTGTGACAGGGTGGCACTCAGATGCGCTTGGAACATGTGCCCCTATCGCAGCCAGCCAACCCCTGCCGGAGCGGCTGAGAGCTGGTTGCTGGGCAACCAAGGACGCCACAGCTGGGGATTCAATGTTTTTACTAGCTATATATTTATATTTATTTATTTAAAGGGGTATTCCCATCTTGCTATTTCATCCTCATCTGCTGCCAGCTCTGCGTTCACTTCCTGGTTTCCTGCAGCTAAGGCTGGGCGGGCTTAGGCAGTTTGAGTGAAAGCCGGCCACGCCTCCTTATGACATCACACTAAACTCTATCCGTGCGTGCTCGTTCATGTGGATAGTATCCCATTGTCCACTAAATAAAAGTGTCCCCCTTTGTTGGCTACAATTAAAAAAATTTGTCCCCCTTTGATGGCTATAACAAATAAAATCGTTGCTGGTTTAGTGGATGAATGAATTATGGATGCTTACATAAACTGCTGTTCCTCCAGTTGTACAGTATGTTGCAGAGCACAGTCCTCTCTCCTCCGATCGCTCTAATGTACAAGTCCTCTCTGCGCCGCCCGATACAGTGTCCGCACTGCATACAGAGCATGCGCGGCTCTGTATCAGACACGGCAGTGAGGAAAGACGATATGCGCATTCGTGGCAGCGCCGGCCGCCTTGGTGAAATGATAACTGCGGTCTGCGCAAGCGCGACCCATAGATACGGCCGTGGAGCGGTGGCCGTATCTATGGGATACCAAAGGTAAACAATGGGGTAGGAGGGAACAAAATTTATCTAAATACGTCCATTATAATTAATAGAATATATTTAGAAAAAGGAAGCATGGCACCAGTTTAACCTTTTTAAGTCTGATCATCAAGATGGGAATACCCCTTTAATATTTTAAATATTTTTTGATATATATGTAGTATTTTAATCAGCTGTTAAAATTCATTTAAATAGCCAAAATATATGTGATGATCGCCGGTTGTGTCGGAAGTAACAACTGACACGGAAGTAGTTCCCTGAATGTTTAAATGGATCCCGGTATCAGGTTACGTAGAGCCCCTGACGAAGCCACCAGGCGAAACCCGGGTCGGGCAGCAACATTTTGGATGATTTCTATATGCTGAAAACAAGTTGTGTCATTGTGAGTACAATAAAGTTGACATTCTTGTATCAATATCACGGGTATTGCCCTATGTTGCAGCTCTTTTAAAAGGTATCCAATGTCCTGTGGGGTTTCGGTTAGCAGTGAGGCGCGATACTGTGGGGATGTTTCAGCGTGGGAAATGAAGGACTGTTTTTTCCCATAAGGCTATCTTCGACTTTTTCTCTTTAATAAGTACATATAATAAGTACAGTATATATACATATTTTTCAACCCTTCCTCAACATAAAGGGGAAAGGGGCATTTTTTTTCTTTTTTTTACTTAAAAACTTTATTAATTTTACTAAAAACACTTTTTTAACTTTTTTTCCTTATTTTATTTCTGAATTTTACTTCTGGGGGTCTATTCCCTTCTGCAATGCATTACAATACATCTGTGCCCAGGCCGTTCTGCCTAATTATATGCATCCCACTTGGTGGCCCAATCTCAGTGTGAAGGCTTGGAACTTAAACTGCAAGGACAGTTCAGAGAGAGCGCAGGGAGAGAATTGCGCTGGGTGCATTACGTTCTAGTGCACCCACATTCATAGTTAATCCGTGCTGTAGGTGCTGTGCCATCAGTATTACAGGCAGTAGTAATTTATTGCTGTCTACATCACTTGTTAGGGCACCAAGATTCATAGCTAATCCCTTCTGTTAGCTGTAGAATTACTGTGTGTCAGTATTACAGGTCAATGTTATCATCAGGTCTAATTTATCACTGTGGACTTAACAATGCAGTGCCTCAAGATTCAAGTAGTCGCCCTATGACAGAGTAGTGATGGTGGCAGCAGCAGTACTAGTGGCCCCATGACATAGTGGTGATGGTGAAGGCAGAAGTGGACGTAACCGTGATAAAAGTGGCCCCATGACACAGTGGGGAGGGGGGGCATCAGCAGTGGAATTAAGACTGTGTTATATGACTCTGTTCTTCTGATCCGTCAAAAGAACATAAAACAAACAAAAAGCAATTCTGTATTTTGGGCATCCATAAAGCCTCTTTCAGATTGGTCAGTATTTTGTCAGTGTTTTGCATTAGTATTTGATCAGTAATTGTAAGCCGAAAACAGGAATGGGTCCAAAAGAGAGATAAAATGTTATGAAATTATTTGCATCTCATCAGTATTTTAGATGCACTCCTGATTTTGGTTTATTAATTCTGATCAAATATGCAAAACATTGACGAAACACTGACTAAAAGAATGTATTAGCTACGATGAATTTAGGTCAAGTTGGTGGAGTAATTTGTGTGGTTCATTCCAATAACCAACGACACTCCTCTAATATGGTAATAATCCAACTTCTATGTTTGATCGATTCAACAAGTTGAGCATATCTGGTTTTAACCCAAATACATGTTGAAAGTAAAATGCCATTATGTTGATAGTGTGGAGGGATCCACATGGGCTAAAATTTCGTTGCACTGCACAGTGAAGTACAATTTGTTTAAAATTTGTTGTGGCTGTCAGAGTGAAGCAGAATAAAACTTTCTACTAGCAGAACATGGTAGCTAGGAATAATGAATTTGGGTCAAGTTGGTGCTATGATTTGTCTAGTAATACCATCATAGTTCCAACCGTAAACTATTGCTATAACGATGCATACTATTTTTTTTGCTAAAAGAATGTTATTAGCTACAATGAATTTGGGTCCAGTTGGTCGAGTGATTTGTGTAGTTCATTACGACAACCAATGACATTCCTGCTGCCACAGTGAAATAGGGGCAACCACGCAGGATGAGGCTTTGATAGGGCTGTGACATCACAGCAGCTAACTGCTAATTGGATGGCTGCACTGCATTATGGGTCATATCGCATTTCAGGGCTTCTTACTTTCACTTTGTAACAAGTGTAGCTGCCATTTTACAAAAAAAAAGATTTGCTACCATGAAGCGTGAGGAAATTCAGATTTGTGGTGAATTTGATTTCTCTTGAAATTCGGATCAAAGTCAATTTGCTTCACTTCAATTCGCTCAACACTAGTCATGTTTTTTTTTATTGAATTATTACTATGCATAGTTTTGCTTTTAAGAACCTTGTTTAAAAAAATATATGTACTGTACATTTTTTTAGGACAAATATATTTATTGTAGTTGTGTATTTGTATATTATATATAAGCAATGTTAGTTCTCATTACTAAACAAAGGAGTAACCTCATGTTTCTTGGTTGTACTGTAAAGAAAAGAAAAAGCTAGCTGGTTGTTCATGTCTCTGCCTGATAGGACGGTTAAAAAAAAAACTGATAAATGAAAAAAAAACTGAAAAAAAAACTGAAAAAATAATGAATCTTTATTAAAGTTTGTATATAAAAGTTTGTATATAAAATCACTTAGCGCATAGCTAGGATCAAATCAATAAGCGGCCAGGCATATAGGTACTAGTGTTGGTCTGAAGAGACTATCTTCATATGGAGCATATGGAATGGCGCAATACCTGGCTAAAGGATTAGAAGCCAATGTTCCACTAAGTGCAAGTTACTATGAAAAATATGGCACTATTTACAACCTCAGGGTGATGGAATTTTGTCCTGTGGTAAGGGCCATATGGTGCCCTTATAATGACATACCCTATGTGTATATACTGGATACTAACTCCCAGTGTATTTTACAATAAAGGCGTATGTCAGTTTGCAACAGCTGGCAAGAGAAGGGTTTTGAAGTACATACACCCTATAAGTCTCTGGATCAGAGGTCACACTGGAGGAAGCAGGAAAGTCGTTGTGGGTAGAGTATTCTTATTTGGCATTTGAACGCTATACAGCTGTCCCTCACATAGACTAACCCTGCCTTCCTATTACCATCAGCACTATAGTCAGAATTATGGGGCCTTATACACTGCTCAGCGCGTTTCCATGTCCAATTTAGACGGATACTTCATCAGGAGCATGAACGCGCAATATTAGAAATCCCTGACTAGAGCAAAGGGAGACCGGCTGTGGACGATGTACGTGTCAATGCAGCATCAGCGGCGCTGTGATGGCCTGCATGATTTGAGTCTAGCTAAACACTAAGTGTTTTTAGATACAAACTTTAAAAAATATTCATTATTTTGTTGTTGTTTTAACCGTCCTATCAGGCAGTGATACATACTTATTTGGGCACTGTGTAATTTGTTTCTGTCAGTCCAATGATACTAGCTAGTTGTTCATACAAAATATAAGTTTCTTGCAGGATTCTGTGATGAAGAAATTGCCAGTAATAATATTACAGGCTACAGCTACTTGAGAGGGGTCGTTGATCCAGGGAGTTATTCTGATTGCCTGATTGGAGTCGGGTAGGAATTTTTTTCCCCTTAAATGGGGAAAATTGGCTTCTGCCTCACAGGGGTTTTTTGCCTTCCTCTGGATCAACTTGTAGGAAATAGGCCGAACTTATATACTATGTTACTATGTTACTATGTTAAACTGGGACAGGGATCAGTCTTTCACTCTCTATATTAACCTTTCCCTGATAAAACTCTAAAACTCTAAAATCTATCCAATTATATGTATGGGCAGATGGCAGGGCTCAGAAAGAAAGGAGAGTCATATGGTTTTTGGAGAGCAGATTTTGCTGGAATGGTTTTGAGGTGCCATGTCACATTTGAAGAGATCATTTGGTACCCCTAGAAAGGAAACTCCAAAAAATGACTTTTGGAAACCACACCACTTAAGGAATAGATCAAGTGAATTCTTTGACCCAGCAAGTGTTTTATAGAATTTAGAAACACTTGCCTGTGAAAATGAAAAATTATATTTTATTTACAATAAAATGTTGCATTAGCCCCAATTTTTTTTTCATTTGAAACTGCTGTTTGGGGGCATGGAAGGGTTCAGAAGAGAAGGAGCGACCATTTTATAGCATGGAATTTGCTGAAATAGTTTTTAGAAGCCATAACATTTTTATTTTTTGTTGACAGAGCCGTTTGAGGGCTTGTTTTTTGCAGGACGGGCTGCAGTTTTTTTGTATAATTTTATACCATTTTTTGGGAGGTGAGGTGGGCAAAAATTCAGTTTTTTTATTTTTGATGGGATTACTCATGTAAAAATTAATTATATTTTGGATCGCCATATGCTAACATCCATAACATTTAAAAAAATTTTTACCAATGTAACTGTTCTAGGACTTATGTAGTTTTTATTTGTATCATTTTGGGGTACATATGACTTTTTATCACATTTTATTTAATTTAATTAAGTTGTGAGGTGAAAAAAACATAATTTTTGTCATTATTTTTTTGTTTTAATTTTTTACAGCGTTCACCACACAAGATTAGTAACATCAAGTAATATTGGAAAAGACTATTTTTTCCATTTTATTTATTTAAATTGTATTAATTTTTATATTTTTTAATTTTTACACTTTTTGTTATCAAGTCCCATTTGGATCTTCAAGATCCAGTGGCTCTGATTGATGTATAGTGCAATGCAATAGTCATCTATTGCAATGCACTGTACTTTCAGTATTACACTGACAGTAAGCATGATCAGACCCTGCCTCTAGCAGGGTCTGTCAGGCTTAGATACATGGAAAGCCTGGATGCCTTTATAAGGCATCTGACTGTCATGGTAACCATTGGGACGCTGCCATCTCAGCGTGGTAGCCTGTTGGGGGAGAGAGGGAGCCCTCTACCTCTGTTACTCCCATAGATGCTGTGGGTGGCTACTGACTGCTTCATCTATATGGTTAAATGGCTGGGATCAGTGCCTGCACAGATCTTGGCAGCTGCAGCAGAGTGTCAGCTGTGGGTTATAGCTGACACTCGCTGCTGATGGCGGGGGCTCTGTTCCTGAGCTGCTGCCATCAAATACCGGGTGACCGCACTGGGGGCATCAGACGAACTGGAGCATCAAGAGCATGGGGACATCAGAGGCACAGAAGAACCAGGGAATCGGGGGCACTGAGGAGGTCGTGGCCAATTTTAGGATCTGCATTTTTACACTGCTGGCCCTAATAAGTTAAAAAAAGACTAATCAGAGCAATTGCCAGTAATGGATCAATCTGATTGGTCTCTTTTTGCCTTCTACCGTGTCTCTGCTCTCAGTAGGAGCAAATACTCCAGGGGTGTAACAGTTTGTAGTGCCACAGCCCAGTTCAAAAGTATGGGCATAACTGTATGCACAATTGCGTGAGATTACATGCAATCTGGACGTACAGTTATGTCCAATTGCGTGAAGGGATTAAAGGACAAGACACAGGGGTTGTGGTACCTATCAGTAAATACTAAAAAAACTTCTAAAATCAATCAAAGGACAAATAAGCAGGATCTAAGATTCAAATAGAAGTAATTTATTGATCACAAAATATAAAGTGTTGAGCGAATCGAACTCCACGAAGTGGAATTCAATCCGAATTTCAAGGGAAATTTGATTTGCTGTGAAGCCAAATTTCCTCATGCTTAATGAAATAAAAATCATACTTTCCTCATCCGTTTGCGTGCAAAGAGCTGGACGCCGCCATCTTGGTTGAAGATCCTGTGCTAACATGCACGGTGACGTATGAGACTTCATGCTGGATCTACAATCAAGATGATGGCAGCCGATCAAATGGATGAGGATAAGTATGATTTTATTAATTTTTATTTTACTCTAATATTGTAAAAGTGGAATTCGATCCGAATTTCAGAATAAATTTGATTTGCCTAGAAGCCGAATTTCCTGGTGCTTCGTGTCAGCAAATCGATTTAACCTGAAATGGTATAAAAAACTAAAAAAAATCAAACTTACCTCCTCCATTTGCTCATGATGGGCCGCCAGCCTCCATCTTTTTGAAGATCTCGGCTGAAATTCCGTGCGACGCAAGTTTACATCATAACGCCAACCAGCATGATGACTTCATACATCACCACGCCAGCCGGTGTGATGACGTAATCTCGCACCGCACAGGATTTCGGCCGAGATCTTCAAGCAAGGCGGTGGCGGCCGGCCCGTCGCGAGCAAATGGAGTCGGTAAGTTTGATTTAACTTTTTTTTTATTGTTAATTTTACACTCAGATGTCGCGAACATGTATGAACGCGGCATCTGAGGGGTACAATGAACGGGCGGTGCTATAGCAGTAATTCATCACGAAGCAATTTTTTTTTTTGTTAAATTCGGCGAATAAGCCGGATCGAACCTTTAAGAAATTCGCTCATCTCTAGTCATCACATTCAGTGCGAGTACTTTGGCAGGCATTTTTTAGTCAATAGAGGAGCTGACTGCCCCTAAGTGATCAAGTGGATGAGGTGAGTGATTTTTTTTTTAAACCCAAATGCCCATATTTCACTAGTGTATTACCGTTACATTACATTAAGATTTATTATATATTTTCTTGTTTGTTCAAGTGTTTGCTTCATTTCCAATTGTATGAATTTAAGAAACTGAAATGATTTCAAAAATCCACAGAAGCATTTTACTTTGCCTCTACCTAGGGTAGAAAGCCACCTGCAGCTTACAGCTCAATTGCCAAATTTTATAAATTGAATCGGTACAAAGAACAAATATTGTAAAATGTCTTTCTCGGTAATCTGCTGTGCCAGAATGAATGCATTTTTCACAACAGCTTTTAATTGTTTCAAGTTTTACATTGATTTTCTCCTTGGTTGGTATTTTGATGTAATTGCTTCCTTGTAGCTTTTGCTTCAGTTTGCTGCAGAAATATGATATTTGAAAGGTTAAACATACAATATTTCAAAATGAATGTAGAACTTAAAGAAAATTAATAGCTAACCATTTTTAACTTAATGCTCATTAAAGAGCAATGTATTTTTAGAAGGACAACAAAAATGCTAAACTAATTTTTATAAATATATAAAAACTAATGAAAAAATGAATTTAGAAAAATTCAACATCATTCATTTGCTATCAATGCTCTAAAATAATTTGTTGGAAGACCATGCTGATGAGTTTGAGTCTGTTATGAAATACTCTTAAGAAATGCTGTAATAGAACACAACATTCTCTATTAGGAAGTGGTAACTAAATTTCAGATTTTAACATTAAATTGTGGATAAAAAATCTTTTGGGACACAAAAATGAATCTTCTTTATTTTTCTTTGCTAAAATAATGTAGACACTTGCTACCTATGTAATGGTTCACAACAAAAAATATACTGTTTAAGGGTATGTTAGATCGGTCACCAAGGACATTTATAATTAAAACACTAAGTAATCAGAAACATATTTTCCATCTTTCTGTAATTATAAAAGCACTTTAAGCTGAACTTCATTAATTTTCAGTTTACTCTAGCGCCTAAACACGCAAAACAAAAATAGAATAGACAATCCAGCAAACTTTAAAAGAGGCAGCCATTTTAATAAAATTACAGACGTTGAAGAATATCCCATGTTTATTTTAATTAGACAGCACAAGAAAGTGTAGCGTATAGTATATCGATTAGTTTACTAGCAATTTCCTATTCTAGTAGATTCACTAGTAAGATAATTGTAAGAGTATATTCTGATTGTATGCATTCCCTGCACTGTTTTACGTGAAAACACAGGAATGTACAGAGAGAAAATATAAAACATAACAAACATAAAACAATACACATAATCACACATAAAAAATTATTAATAATCTAAATAATCTAATTATTATGTAAGGTAAACTTTTCTGTTTTTCTGTATTTTTACAGACTTTTTGATGATTTTATTATTACTTTTCCACATCACTGTCTATGTTTACAAAATCCTAAAATCTTGCAATTTTCACACTGGCCACTAAGCCTACTAATAGATGCTATTTCTTGGCCTATACAGATCATTTTTTACTAGTCATCTCATTATCAGCAGAGGCACGATTACAAATATATATATATATATATATATATATATATATATATATCTCAGGAACAACCATTCTTTGTACAATTTCCTCTGCAGTGGTCACACAGCATACTTAGAAAAAACCCATGTTGGCTGCTATAAAACATATCTCTATATGCTGTCAACAACAACTTAGGCAAGATGGCATGTTCAGGAAATAAAATAAAAAAAATCTATGATCGGAAAATAAAAACTGATTGAAAAAAAGGATGTGTTTCATCTAGTTTGAATTGGCAAAAAAGACCTAGGTGACACATTCCCTTTAAATGACACAAATAAAGATTTTTCTAGAGCTCCAAAGCTGCAGCACATATAATAAATTGTCAGTTCTACTTCTCCAGTGTTGGGCAATCTCCTCCACTAGTGTTCCCCTGTAGTGTTGACCTGGCTGTCTAAGCACACCAGTCTTGTTACTATCTTGAAGAAGCACTGTCATATTTTTTTTTCTTATTAAAAGCTAAAGATATGTCTACAAGTATCATAACAGTTCTTACTGTTGCTTCATCCCTACTAAAAGTCTCCTTTCTGATTTCTGGTTTTCCTGTGTGGTCTGCCATCTTTATCTGTCTTTTCTCTCTATTGTATTCATTAAAAATGGCTGCTGCTCTTTTAAAATTCCTACCCATGTTGCCACAGGCTTGCCTACAAGTCCTAAAATACTGCTGTCTGTAGGGGGAGAGTGCGAATTAGTGTGGATGTTACCTCCATGTTGTTTCCACCAACTGATCCTCCTCCTAGCTGGTGGTATTCTCATCAAAGCACTTATCTGATTCAATTACCATATTTTTTGTATTTTTATAAGACACACCTTTTTCCCCCAAAACTGATTTTACAAACGTTGTTAACCCTTTAGGTGTTCCATAAGAATTCAAACAAAATGCAGGGGAAATTTTAAAATTTCATTATTTTTTTTTTGCAGATTTTCAATTTTAATCAATTTTTCCTATAACACAGCAAGGGTTAACAGACAAACAAACCTCAATATTTATTACCCTGATTCTGCAGTTTACAGAAACACCCCATATGTGGTCATAACCTGCTGTATGGGCAAATGGCAGGGCTCAATAGGAAAGGAGTGCCATATTGTTAAAGGGGTTGTCCGGGTTCAGAGCTGAACCCGGACATACCTCCATTTTCACCCCGACAGCACCACTGACTTGAGCATCAGAGCAGTTCATGCTCCGATGCTTTCCTTTGCTCTGCGCTAGAACGGAGGGCAGATTTTGCTGGAATGGTTTTAAGTTGTCATGTCTCATTTGAAGAGCCCCAGAGGTACTCCTAGAAAGAAAACCCCAAAAAGGGACCCCATTTTGGAAACTACACCCCTCAAGGAATAAATCTAGGGGTGAAGTAAATGCTTTGACCCAACAAGCGTTTTATAGAATTTAGAAACACATGGCTGTGAAAATGAAAAATTACCTTTTATTTCCAATAAAATGTTGCCTTAGCCCCAATTTTTTTTATTTTCACAAGGGGTAATAGGAGAAAATGAATCAGAAGGGAAGTAGCGGCATTGGGATTTTCGGACACATATTTTGCTGATATTGTTTTTACGGGCTATGACATTTTTTTTTCACCAATGTAGCTTTGTGAAGGCTTTTTCTGCGGGGAAGGCTGTAGTTTTTATTAGTATCATTTTGGGGCACATATGTTTTTTTGATCACTTTTTATAACTTTTTTGTGGAGGTGATTCGGGTAAAAATGGCAACTGTGTCAGTGTTTTTTTTATTTTTTATGAGGTTCTTCTTGCAGTCAAATATGATATGATACTTTTATTCTGTGGCTTAATACAGTTATGGTGATACCAAATTTATATAGTTTTTTATGTTTTACTACTTTTTCAGAATAAAATCACTTTTCTGTTACAGTGGATATAAAAAGTCTACATCTTTGAGACAAAGATAAATAATTTCAGAACTTTTTCCACCTTTAATGTGACCTATAAACTGTACAACTCAATTGAAAAACAAATTTAAATCTTTTAGGTAGAGGGAAGAAAAAATATTAAAATAAAATATTATGGCTGCATAAGTCTGCACACCCTTAAACGAATACTTTGTTGAAGCACCTTTTGAATTTATTACAGCACTCAGTTTTTTTGGGTATGAGTCTATCAGCATGGCACATTTTGACTTGGCAAGATTTGCCCACTCTTCTTTGCAAAAACACTCCAAATCTGTCAGATTGTGAGGGCATGTCCTGTGCACAGCCCTCTTCAGATCACCCCACAGATTTTCAATCGGATTCAGGTCTGGGCCCCTGGCTAGGCCATTCCAAAACTTTAATCTTCTTCTGGTGAAGCCATTCATTTGTTGATTTGGATCTAAGCTTTGGGTTGCTGTCATGCTGATAGATGAAGTTCCTCTTCATGTTCAGCTTTCTAGCAGAAGCCTTAAGGTTTTGTGCCAATATTGACTGGTATTTGGAACTTTTCATAATTCCCTGTATCTTAACTAAGGCCCCAGTTCACTGTTGGTATGGTCTTCTTTTGATGATGTGCAGTGTTGTTTTTGCACCAAACATATCTTTTGGAATTAGGGCCAAAAAGTTTAACCTTGGTTTCATCAGACCATAACACCTTTTCCCACATGCTTTTGGGAGACTTCAGATGTGTTTTTGCAAAATGTAGCCTGGCTTGGATGTTTTTCTTCGTAAGAAAAGGCTTTCGTCTTGCCACTCTACCCTATAGCCCAGACATATGAAGAATACGAGAGATTGTTGTCACATGTACCACATAGCCAGTACTTGCCACTATTCCTTCAGCTTCTTTAATGTTGCTGTAGGCTTCTTGGTAGCCTCCCAGAGCATTTTTTCTCGTATTATTTTGGGGTACATGCATATTTTTGATAAATTTTTATAAAAAATTTTTGTGGAGCTGATTTGGGTAAAAATGCCAATTGTGTCAGTATTATTTATTTTTAATTTTTATGTGGTTCCTCTTGCGGTAAATATGATATGATAATTTTATTTTGTGGGTTGATATGGTTATTGCAATACCAAATTTATATATTTTTTTATGTTTTACTACTTTTTCAGCAAAAAATCACTTTTGCGTAAAAAATAAATTATATTTTGCATCGCCATATACTAAGATCCATATTTTTTTATTTTTTCATCAATGTAGCTGTGTGGGGGCTTGTTTTTTGTGAGATGGGTTATAGTTTTTATTGGTATGATTTTTGTACATATGACTTTTTAATTAGTTGTTTTTTGTGGAGGTGAGGTGACAAACAAAACCAGCAATATTTTTTTTTACAGCTTTCACTGCACAGGATTAGTAACATTATACTTTTATAGATCAGGTAATTCAAAATGCGGCGATACCAATTATGTGTAGTTTTTTTTTTCATTTTTTAATGACATAAATGTACGGATATTAGAAAAGACAATTTTTATTTTACTTTTATTAAAATTTTTATTTATTTATTTTCTTACTTTTTCTACACTTTTTCTTTCATTGACCCATTTGGATCTTTGAAATACAGTGGGCCTGATGGCTATACAGTGCATTGCAATAGTCTATTACAATGCACTGTATAGTCAGTGCTACAATTACACTAAGGCTGATCAGACCCTCAGGGTCTGATCAGCCTTAGGTATTTGGCAGCCTGGATGCATTTGTAAGGCGTCTGATTGCCATGGCAACCATCAGGCCGCTGCCATCGCAGCAGCGGTGGCCCGATGGAAGAGAGAGGAAGCTCCCTCCTTCTCAAGCCCATAGATGCCACGGATGGCTACTGATCACGACATCTATAGGGTTAAATGGCTGAGATCGGTGCCAGCACCGATTTCGGCTGTAGCAGCAGAGTGTCAGCTGTAAGTTGAGCCGCCATTCCTGAGCCACTGCCATCAGAGCCATAAGCAGACCGAGGAGCAGAGGGGGCATCTGAGGGACATTGGCAATATTTGGGGGCATATGGGGGGCAATATAATAATGAACACTGGGGGCACAGTGGGGGTCTTAAAGCATGGAGATTACAGTCTGAAATCGGCATTTTCACAGTAAAGCTCTCCGATTGGTTAGTCTGCAGAGACTAACCAATCGGAGCACTTGCCGGCAATGAACCACTCTGATTGGTCCCTTGCCAGCTACCACCGGTGTCTCTGCTCTCCGGGAGAGCAGAGACTCTGGGACTGTGACACTTTATAGTGTCACAGCCCCAGTAAGCAGTTTGGATGTGACTATGTCCAAATGCACTAAATTACTGGTGATTTGGAAGTACAGTTACATCCAAATGCGTGAAGGGGTCAAGATACTATCTCTATAGAAGTTGGGTCAAAAGATCATCAGTGATTTACCCGGAGTTTCCATTTTCTTGTTTATGTGCCTTGAGTTCACCACTTGGAATCACATCCTGCATAAGGATCAGAAATTGAATCACACCATCGGGCAAATCCTTATGGATTGCTTTAGGGACATTATTGTTATACTCACATAATTAAAACTTGGATATAAACATAAATGATGTAAGCATAAAAATGGTATTGTAGCAGGAATCCCAAGGTACACCTGACTGGTTTTGCCATTCTGGATTCCTCAACTAAATTGACCCCAATTTCTAATACAACATTACTGTTTTACACACTACATATTTAAATATCCAAACAAGATGTTAGAACTTTTTATTAAAATTACTTCACATTATGAGTTAATAAAGAAAAAATGATAGTAATGATCCACAGCTCTGCAGGAAAAAGATCATGTATAACGTCCTCAGGATAGTTCATCAATATCAGATTGGCGGAGGTCCGACACCCGACACCCACACCGATCAGCTGTATGAAGGGAAGGTGTGTGCAGTGCACATGTGGCATTTCCCTTCTCTTTTTCTACTCGCCATAGACATAGCAGCAGTAAGCAGGAAGAGAGAAGGGAGAAGGCATGCGTGCACTGCGCTTACTTTCCCTTCATACAGCTGATCAGTGGGGTGCTGGGTGTTGGACCCCCACTGATCCAATATTAAAAGCCTGGAGAATCCCTTTAAATATCTGCTTACTATGCTTAGGAGTCCAATGGGTGGTTCTACTCAGTTATTAGCAACCTCTCCTGTTTGAATGTGCAGAGATAACTGTCAGACACAAAGTAAAACCATCCACTGAGCTTCTAATTAGTGTTGAGTGAAACTTTGATCCGAATTTCAGGATAATTTTGATTTGCTGCAAAGCGGAATTTCCCCGTACTTTGTGGTAGCGAATTGATTTTACCTGAAATAGTGTAAAAAAAATATATATATAAAAAAAATATATAAAAATATATAAAAAATATATATATATTTACCTCATCAATTTGCTCGCCAGAGGCCACTCGCCGCCATCTTGCTTAAAGATCTTGCACGAAATCCTATACACAATGACATATGATGACACCATGCAGGCCAGCATAATTACGTTATCAGCCGCATGAGATTTCGCTCCAGATCTTCAAACAAGATGGTGGTAGCTGGCCCATCATAAGCAAAAAGATGAGGTAATTTAGATTTTTTTTTTTTTAGATTCTACACTCAGCTATGAACGCAGCATCTGAGGGGTACAATGATGGGGAGTGGTGCAATCGCTGCTCCCTGTGATTGCACCCACTACTTACAAAGAAATGCTCTTCGTAATTAGTAACTAAGCAATTTTTTTTGTAAAACTCGGCAAAGCTGAATAGCTGAATCGAATTTTTGAATACTTCGCTCATCTCTACTTCTAATCATATGAAGAGCAGGGAAGCTATTTTGAATCTTTTCCCATAAAACTATATATCAATCTGCTCAGCTCCAACCATCTCACCGCGTCACACACACTCTATGATATTCTGCCTTCAGATTGGACTACACGTTTAACATTAAAGGTTCCTTTTAGCAACCCTTATACTTAGATAATGTATATTATTAATTAGACACTAAGTATGACTGAATAACACTAAAACATTTTTTTTTTAAGTTTCTAAAATAAATTGTTGAAGGGTTTGGCCACCTTTTGGTTACTTGTGACCAATGTGCACCCTCTGTTGATATTCTGAGCCATTTGCTACATTTTATAAGCCATGCCCCATTGTCATTGGTCAACAGTACTCAGAAAGTGGCCAACCCCTTTAATATTTGGGAAGGAGTCCTAACTTCTATTAAAATTATTAAGTGCATAGTATATTTTTTCCCAGGGTTTACTGTGTTTTACTAGAATGAGTAAAGGAAAAATGCATCTTTAGATATTAAAAATAATATTATTTCTATATAGTAAAATAGTAGCTACTGTATGTACAGTAGGACATTGGGGTTTTCCAAAATGCATTGATGGTCTTAGTGGTGATACATAATATTAATTCACTATATTTTTTGTGTTTTGTAGACTGCGCAAACAGTCCTCGTTGTTGTGGTGGTATTCGGAATATCATGGCTCCCCCATCATGTGATCCATCTCTGGGTGGAATTTGGAAGTTTTCCTCTCACTCAAGCCTCCTTCGTCTTCAGAATAACTGCCCATTGCCTTGCATATAGTAACTCTTCTGTGAATCCTATCATCTATGCTTTTCTGTCTGAAAATTTCCGAAAAGCTTATAAGCAAGTATTTAAATGTCAGATGGGCTGCAATTCCATGCAAAGCGATGCCAAGGAAATTAAAAGTAAGATGGAGACCCCACCCTCCACAAATTGCACTCATGTTTGACAGAGATAAAAATCATGCTCCTGCTCAGATCCATTCATGCAAGTTGCGAGATTTCAAAGCACAAGGATACTTGGATAAAATTGCAACTACATTGTCTAGTTTTAATGTAGCTGGCATCTGTTTCAGTTAGCTTACGTCTTATAAGTTACTGCTAAGCTGCTGCTGCTCAAATAAGATCTAGTACTGTTCTGTTTGTCAAAAGAGCAGTGAGATGGAAATCTTGATGCGTTTTAAACTGTAAATGATATTTTTATTTTTAAAGTAAAAACATGCAATGTTCTCTGTGAACCAATTATCTTACACCAATGTGCTATAAAATTACTATTATGTTGCCAATTTGATGTTAGTATCGCTATAATTTAAATCTGCATTTAAGTAAAGCTGCTTTAAAATTAATGGTGGAAAAAGATTAAAAATATGGACTGCAAATAGTACAGCAGTGGGCATGAATGACATATTGGGAATCGTGATATCACTAGTTTGATTCTAAAAATCACCCTTCGGACTATAATTCACTAAAGGCTTTACTTCTAAAAATCATCATTTGAATGTAAAGGATTTATGTATTAATTGCTTTTGTTTCACTTGCAATCAAAAAAGCATTAAATGAAAATGGAGCAGTGGAATCATGAAATCCAGGTCTAGCCTTATCTTCTGGTCAAGGATTTGGATTTCTAAACTGAACCATTGCTTTGCATATCTATTATAGCTATATTTTGCATAATCAAAATGTTTGAATGCATTTTTCTAAGAAAATCACTTTATTGCACTTAACATCACGTTCCAGTATTGTAGAAATTTCATCAAATATTTTCCATGTAAGAAGACATTTTGCTAAATAAAACCATGCACAAGATGGTAATCCATATACTTACAACCAGAAAGATAGTAAATTGATAAAATTGATAATTAGTAAATACAGTGTGTCATTTGTAGATGTACACATGCTGTTGTTTTTAGCTGATGCTGTTATGTATAATGGATTATAGTACAAGGAAAGGTAACCTGCAGTAACTTTAATAAATCTAATTGAATCACACGTGAAGCTTATGTATTTCACAGTGTTTTTTATTTTATTTTATTTTTGCTCACATGTTAATACAAAGTACATTTATTAGGACTATGTTATGCTGTGGACACATTAAATGCATTATATTCATGCACATATTTCATTTCGATCATTAATTTCCTGGTAAAAACTAATTTGGCATTGCAATTAATGATGAGCGAATCGAAGTTAACAAAGTGGAATTCAATCCAAATTTCCAGAAAAATTTAATTCGCCGCAAAGCCAAATTTCTTTTTCATTTTTCCTGAAATGGTAAAAAAGACATCCATTAGAGCATAAAGAGGTCGTTGCGTCCATCTTGATTGAAGAAAACGCATCAATGTGTGACGTCACGATATCATCGCGCTGGGTGGGCAAGGTGATATCATCAGTGCCCGTCCAGCGTGATGACGTGGTAATGTTAGTGCACACCCCAATTGATGCATGTTCTTCAATCAAGATGTCCACGATGGCCTCTCCACAATCGAATGGATGAGGTGGGTATATATATTTTTTTGTTTTTACCCCTGATTAGCCACCTGATATGTTGAATGTGCACGGTTCAATGCTGATTGCGTCATCTGAGGGGTTAAATAACAAAGGCTGCACGATAGCTGTTCCCCATCATTGCGCCCACTCTATACAATGAAATGCGATTTATTACGAATCTAATTTCTTGATTAAATTCAGCAAGCAGCCAAATGGAGTTTTTTAAAACTTCGCTCATCTCTAATTGTAATGTCTTATGTCGACTTGTATATTTACTAATATTTGCTTTTTAGGTTCTTTTTTTAAGAATATATATAATTACAAAGCAAAAATCCTGATCACCTCTAAGGCAATTGTAGAGGTAAACTAAGATCCACTCTGGATCTCTTTGTCCTTTCTCTTTCCCGATTCATTTCTGTAAATGTTTATTTCTAAAGACTGGATAGGCCAAGGAAGTTATGCTATCTGGCAGATACATTTTTGATTGCATGTGGGCAAGCATTAACCTGCTGAAAAATGGCAGTTGGAAGCCCTTTCATGAGAGGCAACACATATGGCCACAGGATGTCCTGCACATATCTATGGGCTCTTAGTTTCTCCCGCATCACTCCTAGGTTACAAACTGTCAAATGTGATGGCTTCCCAGGTCATCACACCAGCAATTGGGGCAGTGTGTTGTTCCCCGCAATAGCAGGATTGAAGCACTCAGCATGAGGCCTCTATACTCAAACCTGACCATTTTGGGATCCCAAACAGAAACTGGATTTAACATTAAAGACAATATGGTTCCAGTACATAGTATTCCAGGTTTCTTGTTCATGATATCACTGCAAATATAAGTGGTTCTGGCTGGCTGACAATGGCAGGACACATAAAGGGCGCTGTGACATCAAATTTCCTTCAGCTAAGCACCTGGAAATTACCTGGGTGTGTAATAAAGGTGCCAACTGCATCTAGACAGTGAATAATGAAACTGCCGGAGCTGCTCATGATTTTTGACAGATCCTCTCTACTGGTGGTCTGTTTGGACCTTTTGCAGTCTGTTCACCATGTGTGTGTGCCCTCATATACCTACTGCTTCCAACAGCTTCTTCTAACAGCTAGGTCAAAAGGACCTAGATGGTGGGCAATTCATTGAAACAATTATCCTGCTTCTCTCAGGCCAATAATGCATCATAGAGGCATATCTATCAGTCAACAATTTCTCACCATGAGGTATACAACCCAAAAGTTTCTCAAAAAGAACCATTTTGTAGGGTAGCAGAGGAAGCACTTTTACGCCCTCTTGTGGCAATACCCACTGTCCAATTAGACCACACCTGTCATTTACATATCTGACTGAGACATGCATGCCGAGTTTTCAGCAATCTGACATTTCTATCTTTGGTATGTTACTTTTATTTGTCAATGAGTGTAGATTCACTTGATAGCATCCCATAAGAGCATAATTTACATGCATGTTTTGGTGTCACATTGTATAAACACTTTGTAATTAGTGTTGAGCACGAATATTCTAATCACCAATTTTTATTGCATATATCTAGAATATAGTGCTATATCTTCATAAACCTGAATATGGGAAAGACATGCAAATAGTGTTTCAGCTGAAAAACAAGGCAAATTCAGCTAATTTGCATGTCTTTCCCATATTCAAGTTTATGCAAATGAGTTTATATGACCAAACAGTGTAGAAAGGTTACTGAATATAATATTAAAAAAAAACTTTGCTCAATTGAGCTCAATTCACCACTTTTACCCTTAATATTTAAATCAGTAAAACTTCACTTTTATTAGTAGTTCTCTAAAAATGTTTGTGAGTTTTGACACACTTGTTAAAACTACTGCTCGAATTTGCACACTGCTATCGCACAGGTTGCTAGTGGTAACGGAGGGTGTGCACTACCCTCCTAACCTTCCCACAAGTTTGCAATCAGTGTATAACTACCTGCCTGACTAATCCTGCAGGGTACTCGGTGCTGTGAACATACACCCTAAAGTAAATAACTGTTTCCTACTGTTTCCTACTCAGTGTTTAGCAACTCGAGCAGAGCTAAAACCAACAGATTCTGTCCCCCAACATGTTTCACCAGGTAAACTGGCGTCTTCAGGGGAAAGGACAGTTTTTTTGTTGCTATGGAACCCTCCCTTAATAGGGTCTCTAGTTTTTTTGAATATAATATTAGGACAATTAGAAAACTGAAAATTTTAATGCTGCCCTCCTAAGCAGTGAGAGAACAGTTAGCTGGCATCCCAAATTATTTTTTACAATTTTTGTCACCCTAATAATAATGATCTAGGTGTGCAGTTCCCCCCCAAGCCATCCAACTTAAATCAAGCAACTTTGAGGCTTACTGGCTGTCAGTCAGATGAGAGCTGGTCTTGAACGTCTCATAGTGCACAAGGCTGCCTAAGGTATCTTGACTGTATATGTCTCTTGGATAGGTTGTTGGCTTGTACATATCTGGCTTTTGGCATACAACCTTTGTGTCTGTTTATTACATGTTAAAGGTAATTAAATTGTGTGTGCAATATGTGCATATTACATTATTGATTTTCACAAATCCTCAAATTTGTGAATTTATTGTGAATAATTGGCCAATAATTTGCGAAATATCATGAATTTGAATTTTGTCTATGCCGCTCATTACTAAGTGTGATATATTAAAAACAATCTAAGCATTAACACATACAGTCAAATTCAGTGAAGGTAAATACAAGATTTTATATTTGTATGCCAGACGTGTAAATAGAATGCACTCAAAGTGTTGCTGCCGACATCATTGTAATTTAAAGCTTGTCAAATGTCCAGTTACCTTTAGCTAATGCTTTGTACATTTGACCTGAAGAATTTTTAATTGCTCTAGGGAGCCAAAATCATATCTATAGTTTAATCTAGAAATCTCTACCATACATCTTTTGCCACGCTGGTTTCCTATCAGTCAATTTGAAAAGGTCAGATTTTCATAAATTCAACATAATGTTTTTTATTTACCCTAATAAACCTTGAAAATTCTTTTACAACTGTACACATGTTAAAATTCATTTTTATAATAACCAGACTGCAAGCTCAGGCCTTTTGTGAATTTTTTGAACAAAAGAGATTACACAGTCTTTAGATAACATATACTGTTAGTAATTTAAGATTATATGATTCCTTGTATGATTCTATTATATGATACAGTAATAGTGACTTTATTTTATTCTGTTCACAAAGACTACAGTATACAGCTATTAGAGATCTCCATATTTAAAGGATAGTTCCTGAATTTAAAGGATGGTGCCTGAACTAATGTATCTGTAAACGTGAAGAAGAAAGTATAGCTTTTACATATAACTGGGCATATCAGTTATAAAACAATTTACTAACTGGTAATGTTTTACTAGATATTAATTTTTTGACTAACTTGCTATATACAGTATTTAAGGCTGTGTTCACATCAAATTTTTGTCCCAATATTCATTGGGAAAAAAGGCAAAAGCGCAGTATATTACATTATGCGTTTAGCCATTAATGTATACATTTTTTTTTACAGTGGCCATTGTACAGCATCCGTCAGAGCCATGATAATTTTTTTTTATATACAGTAAACATAAGATAAAAATGTGATGTGAATACAGCGAAAGAGGTATGACAATAAAAGAAAATATATATTGACTTAAATAGGGACAAGTTGCAATACCAAACCCTGTCTATGGTCAAGAGTGGTGTTACTTCTGAAAAAAAGAAATAAAAGATTATGTTAGACAACCTTTTTAACCCCTTCCCCCCAGTACCATACATGGAAAGCACAGGGTGGGTCTTTAAAGATGGCACCCGCTCACAAGCGCAGTGGGCGCCATAGCCTCTGGGTACCTGCTGTTTTAAACACCCAGGGCTAATATATGCGATTGTCAATATGTTGATCACAGACATTTAACCCTTTACATTTGATGATGGCATCTGACAGAGCAAAAATATTGTAAACATACATACACTGGTTCCCTCTAGCGAGGATCAGGGGAATCGAATAGTACATGCGGCAGCCTCGCTCCTCCTGAATTATCTGAGGCTGCTGCACCTAGTTTCCTATAGAGACCCTGCCAGTGGCAGGGCTCCATAGGAACATAGAGTATGTCTCATAGACACCAATGCTAATGCATTGGTGTCTATGAAGAACTAATCTGATGATTGCTTGTTCCATTTCCTTAGGGCAACAATAAAAAAGTTTGTAAAAATAAAAAAAAAATACTAATTCAAATCAAGCTTTTCTCCACAATCAAATTAGGTAAGCAATAAAAAATAAACATCATAGTCATCGCCGTGTGCAAAAACACCTGTACTATTAAAATATAACAATATTTTTCCCATACTACAAAACGGGAAAAAAAAGTCAAAATGGAAGACTCAAAGTTTTTTGGTCGCTTCACCTCCCATAACAAAACTGAATAAGAAGTTATCAAAAAAGTAATACACACCCCAAAAAGGCACCACACAGCTCCATACACATAACTACAAAAAAGTTTTGAGGTCAGAATATGGCGATGAAAATAAAAAATTATTTTTTTCAAGGTTTTTATTTTTTTTAGTATTAAAACACAAAGAATTTATACAAATGTGGATTTTCATAATTGTGATGACCCAGAGAATGAAAATAACAGGTCAGTTTTATGACATAGGGAACAGCGTAAAAACAAAGCCCATAAAACCGTGGTGGGATTTTTTTTCCCAATTCTACCCCATTTGGATTTTTTCCAGCTCCCCACTACATCATATGCAATAGTTAGAAACAACTAGTATAACATGTCCTGCAAACAACAAGCCTTTATGCGTCTATGTAAACGGAAAAAAATAAAAAAAGTTACGGCCCCGGAAATGCAGCAAGTGAAGAACTAAAGCAAAAAAAACTCCAGGGGTGAAGGATTTAAAGTAGTTTTCTGGGTGTTTAATACTGATAACTTATTATAAGGATAGTTCATCAATATCAGATTGTCTGTGGTCCAAAACTCAGCACCACTGCTGATCAGTTGTTTGAGAAAGCTGTGGTGTTCAAGTTAGTGTTGTGGTCTCCTCACAGCTTACCAAGCACAGCACCATCCAATCTATAGAAGCTGTGCTTAGTATTGCAGATCAGCCTTATTCACTGGAATGAAACAGAGCTGACCTAGTAAGAGTGCTGTGGTTTCATCAAACAGCTGATCAGCAGGGGTATAAGTAGTCGGACCCCAACTGATCTGATAATGATCTATCTTAAGGATAGGTTATCAATATAATAACCTTGGACAATTGATTTACCAATATATTTTCATTAGTGATACGGCTAGTAAAAAAAACAATTCGTGTTTTTTTTTTTCAGACTATATCATTTTATTTCATTTTTTTTAAATCTGAAAATGACTTTCAGACAGCAGACTACCATAAATACCTGTGGCATAAAGGGAGAAATCATAGGCAGTGAAGAAAACTAAAGCAATGGCAAATAAATTTAAAAGCGATGACTTAATGGTTTACAACTCTGTCTATACATGGTTATTATCATACATAGTGTATATGTATATCAAGTACAGTCTGTAATCTTACTGTTGATCCAGAGGAAGGTAAAAATCAATGTAAGGCCAGTTCTAATTGTTTCATATTATGGAAAAAATGTCCTTTCTACAAAGACAAAAATCGAAATAAATACCTTGATCTTCGTCTCATCTTCAGAAATCTAGTACCTAAAACCTGTAATATATTTTTTAAGAAAAGCATTCAGGCCCCTCTTAAATTTATACAATTAATCAACCACCAAAATATTGTCTAGCAAAGAGGTTTACACTTTCGCAGCTCTTTTAGTAAAGAATCCCTGTCTTTTCCCTCTGCATGCAAGGGATGTCCCTCTTGCCCTGGTTAGAAGCCTAGGTATATATAAAAAATAGAGTAAGATACAATAGCTCACCTATTGGTGCACACGGTAGTGGTGCTCTCTCCCTGGGTGACACCCTCACCCAAAAAAGTTCATCAGAGAGAAAAAAGGAGTAGTGGAGGGCACTCACTTATCTAGGCGTTATGAATATTAATTAAAAGTATGGTTTATTAAATTTCAGACAATCATAAAAGTATATAATAGAATATAGAATACCCGGTACCGGTATCAACATAAAATATTACACATAAAAAATAAGTTATATAAAATCTGATGTGTGGAGGGGGGTCGGTGCACGTGGATATATGTCCCAGTATTCACACAGCAGGGTTATTGTCATGTAAAATGGTGCATAAATTAGTCAAGAAATAGCTACATTCCGGAAGAATATTGAATCTGATATAAGGAAATTGAATAACAAGAAAATAATCAGAAAAAATCTGACCAACCGAGAAATAGAAGCAATCAAACAACTTTAGGCCCAACATGACATAATCATAAGACCCGCCGATAAGGGCGGAGCAATAGTGATACAGGATATGGAACATTATGACAAAGAATGTATGAGACAATTATCCATGACTGACACTTATAAGAAACTTAAAAGAGACCCCACTCAAGATTTCCATAAAGAACTGGTTGAATACTGTAATATATGGTTAGAACAGAAGATCCTCCTAGAACAAAAATACAACTATATCATTAACACCCCAAAACGTTTACCCATATTTTACTGCCTTCCAAAAATACATAAAGACTACAATAACCCACCAGGCCACCCAATAATATCAGGAATTGGATCCATCACTTCCAACCTCTCGCAGTATATTGACAGATTGTTACAACCAGATGTTAAACAAATTCCATCATACATCAAAGATACCACCGACATTATATCAACCCTTGAACAAATTCATTTCAGTAAGGATTGGCTACCGGTCACTATGGATATCACCTCACTTTATACCATCATAGATCATGAACAGGGAGTGAAAGCTCTAGAGTCACAATTACTGAAACATAGCCAATTAAAGAAAGAACAAATTAATTTCCTAAAAGAAGGTGTCAAACATATTTTGACTCACAACTTTTTTTCCTACGAATCAACTTTTTACTTACAGGAGAGGGGCACCGCTACGGGTACCAGGTTCGCCCCCAGTTACGGTAATTTCTTCTTGGCAGAGTGGGAAGAAGAAACCATCAACCCGCTCCTGGAGATGGACCTGGTACTCTGGCGTCGTTACATCGATGATGTAATTTTTATATGGAAAAATACAGAGGAAAGCCTAAAAAAATTTCTGTGTCATATAAACAATAATGACAGGAATCTTAGCTTCTCCACCAATCCAAGTAAAACCTACGTTGAATTCTTAGACTTCAAAATCTCAACCTCTGAAGATAAATTGATCTGTAAGACATACCGAAAACCAGTGATGAAAAATAGTTACATCTTATATTCGAGCTGCCATCTCCCTAGATGGCTAATCAATATTCCCACTAGCCAGTTTAGGAGATTGAAAAGGAATTGTACATTAAACAAAGATTTCGAAGAAGAAGCCATTGAACTCAAACAACAATTTGAAACCAAAAAATACCCAACAAGAGTGATATAATCATCCTTAAATAAAGTAAGAAATATGAACAGAGAAGATTTTTTCACAGATAAGACAACTACAACCAAACAAGAAACTGATGTACGCCTGATTCTTCCCTAAAATAGCCAATATAAAACGATAAATAAGATCATCAATCAACATTGGCACTATCTACTAAAAGACAAAGTGATAGGCCCTACATTAACAACTAGCCATTGATCACATATACCAGATAACCAAATTTGAGTCTCTTAATTGCACAATCGGTCATAAAAACGAAATATTCAGATACAAAACATAATTGGTTACTATTTCTATCAAAAGGCTTTCACAGATGTGGATTTTGCAATAATTGCAGAATAACCAAATTTCCTAAAAAAAACTGTAGAAATACACAGCACTCACAATTCCTTGTCTTACAAAATCAGGGAGACATTATCATGTAACTCAACTGACGTCATCTTTATCCTACAATGCCCGTGCAACAAACAATATATTGGTCGCACTAAAAGAACACTTAAAATCCGCATAGCTGTACATATAAATAACATTATGAAAGCCTTAGAGACCTATTGTCTTTCATGTCACTACAAACAGTTCCACAACAAAGAGCCCTGTAGGTTGCAGTTCGCTGCCTTAGAGAAGATTAAGAAACCATGGCGAGGCGGTGACCACATAGCAAATATGTCAAGAGTTGAATCTAAATTCATATTTGAATTTGATACTATCATACCGAGAGGCCCAAATGCCGAAATGGAATTATTTGGATTCTTATGATTTAATGGGGCGCTGGTCGCTGGGGGACGGGGAGTCGACTGCCTGGCTGTCTATCAGCGCGCCGACCCCTCCTTCCCTGCCGACCAACCCCTCTCCCCTTCCTTCTAGCAACTGTCCCATACTTTGAACATAATACCCAGTTTCATACTTTGAATACAATACCCCATCTCTACCAAAATAATAGAGTATAATATAATACAAGATATAATATATATATATATATATATTATAATATAAGATCCCCATAATAAATGATAAATATTATCTAAGACACACGTATTTATATATTCAAATATGACAACATCGTTCACTCTGAGATATTGTAATACAAATAGGATATATATCTCATTTCTATATACTTCCCAAGCCCTCCCACATTCACTAAAATGTCCATATATCCCATATTCTCCTCATTTTATCTTTATCCATACCCTTATTTCTATTATTCTTATTTTTAATATTCTTAACATGTTTAATAAATATTTTTTTGATATTTATACTTCATGTATATTGGATATATGTGCCTCTACTTAGAATATTCAAACTTTTGTCCGCCCTAGTGATGACATCACTAACCCTATAATCCCTATTAAAGACTGCTTTAGTGCGGCTACTGGTACCCACTGAAGAAGGGACTGCTGTGTCCCGAAACGCGTTTGGGCTGTACCAGTACCGCACTGTTTGATGCACTACAAGTGACATCCAGACCTTAGGAGCGCTCCAACAATATGTGCACAGCTTAACTACTATACACAAGAATCGGCCGCATCAACCTTCACCTCCACTTGGGACGCCATCCTGCACCACAGCGGGCCGGAAAGATCATGACTCCCGTCACCCGCAAGCTGTCAGGAAGCATCGCGCGCAGCACTACAGATCAACAGCACAGATCTGGAAGATTGGTAATGTAGCCAGTGAGGCACCCAGTATAATTTTAACACTGGTATTCACTTATCAAGTTTTTGAAATAATCCACATCGATACCTTTGCTACTATCTGAATTGACTTTGTTACTATCACTGGACAATATTGTCAGAGCTGGTCAAGCACTTGTATTGATCAAAACGGCTCCATCAATAAGGAAAATATATCTTGTCAAAAGGTGATACATTTCTCCTTATATAGGAACTAACCAGAGCTACTACGATCTGGGATCCATCTAAAAGAGACTATATATGGACAATTGTGACGATCCCTTTTTATACAAACAGGATTTTTTCTCCCAATAGAGACTGTTACTGCTGGACATTTATACACCATTTTACATGACAATAACCCTGCTGTGTGGATACAGGGACATATATCCACGTGCACCAATCCCCCTCCACACATCAGATTTTATATAACTTATTTTTTATGTGTAATATTTTATGTTGATATCGGTACCGGGTATTCTATATTCTATTTTATACTTTTATGATTGTCTGAAATTTAATAAACCGTACTTTTAACTAATATTCCTAACGCCTAGATAAGTGAGTGCCCTCCACTACTCCTTTTTTCTCTCATATATAAAAAATAGTTTATTAGGGTACTAATCCGGCAGGCAATTCAGCCTGCTGGATCCGTCCTGCAGCAAGTACCCGTGCACTGCTGTGCTGCTGCTCCGTCCCCATTGACTATAATGGGGTGGGGGGCGGAGCTACGGCGCAGCACGGCAGTGCACGGCAAGGAACGCCGGACTGAAAAGTCGGACATGCAGGACTTTTAGTCCGGCGATCTCCGGCCGCGCACTGCCGGGTACTTGCGGCAGGACGGATCCGTCCTGCCGCAAGTGTGAAAGTACCCTTAGACAATATCTGTACCACCCATTCATATACATTTATATTTACATTAAAAATTGACTGCCCTTTAGCCGTCTTTTTTCAAAATGAGGCTCTAGATGTCCAGATATTTGCCAACACAGTAGAGTTGAGTTCATAATTTCTTGCAACTCGTCATTCTACCATTTAGACTGTGGTTTTTCATAAGAGTACAGGTATTCTGCATGTGTTCTGAATTTCAGTCAATAAGTTGCTGAAAAAAATCGGTTTACTGCGAATGTAGAAGGGGTCAATCCTGTTTTTGATTTTATGGGGCACATTTATTAAGACCTGCGTTTTCGAAGTCAATCTTATTAACCCCATTAGCTGGCGGGGGATCTGCCAAAGTTATGTAGAGGCGCAGGCCTCTGAATAACTTTGACGCATCCAGCACCGATATTAAAGCTTCTTTGTTGTCTTACATTTAGACCATTTTCTACGCTTAAACCAGGCATAGAAAGTGATGAATGAGACGGGTCTGCCAGTTTGTCCCCTTTCACGCCGATGCCATGCCTAATTTTTTAGATTGGGCATAAGCGGGGAAGAAGTTGCAGATTCTGCCACACCATGGCATGCGACAGAATCTGCACTACATATATCTGGTCATAAATGACCCCCTATGTTTTTTTTTCCCAGTAATGTGTTACTATAAATGTGCTAAAAAAAGGCCAAATATAGAATGTGTTCAATCATACGCAATACTCAATACTCATAGGTGAAATAACAAAAGTGTTCTACAATGCTTCTACATTTTTATTGTGCAGAACTCTAATTGCACATGGAATTTGTATTGTATTGCACATTAAAGTTGTGTTCCTACAAAAACAAAACTCCAGTGTATTGACTGCAGTTTGCTCATTCCGTTGTAATCATGCATTTAAGAAAATGTACATTATGTATAAAGAATATTGTTCCCATTGTACTTTGAATGGCTTAGCTACTTAGATTAATTCCATTTCTTTTTCCAGCCTATAAGAATGTTTTCTGCTTCACTAGACGATATTGTATTGTTGTGTCTAATTCTACTCTGCCTTAAATCCCTCCTGTTTCACTTATAATTAAACACATTCCTTGTTGCAGTCTTCTGTAAATGCTTTACAATATTCAGCAATTAAAAAGAAACTATGATTCATATATTTCAGAGAAACTTCATTATTCATAGTTCTAGTAAAGCGATAACTCTATAAGCTGCCTAAACAAATATTCTTGCTGTAATCAAATGAGCTGGTTTCCTTTTTATGTTCTTGTATTAGATTATTTCTATATATGTCTCTTCCACTTTAGATACTGTAGAAACAGATTGCCAAGAAATAATGTCATTAAGCTGAGTATCACAGCTGTATTGAACACACCAATAGAGATGAGTGAACTGATTATAAAAAAATCCAATTCAACTTGAACTTTCGAAAATTTGGGTCAAATCCAAATTTTTGATGATTTGATTAGGAAAATGTCTCAAAATGGTGGTAGGCATTAATAAATATGAAACAAGAGAATCACATGACTCCAGTGTGTGTATGCAAGAGGCCTATAAGGCATGTATTGGACTGCATTTCTTCCATAGTGGGACAAAAATACAAAATAAAAAAACAGCAAAATAAGGTTTATTTCCTTTAAAAAAGCACCCTTTCCAATAATCAAGCTATGTACAATAATATATATATATATATATATATATATATAGACATTAGGTATTGCCACATCTGTAATGAATGGATCTATTAAAATATTACATGATCTATCCTGTCAGATGAACGCTGTAAAAAATAAATAAGTAAAAACAGTGCCAAAATAGAAATTTTTTGGTTACAAAAAGTGCAATAGCGACTGATCAAAAAGTACTATGTACCCCAAAGTGGTACCAGTGAAAATGTCAACTCATCCAGAAAAAAAACAAGCCCACACATAATACAATCAACAGTAAAATAAAAAAAATATGGTCATCAAAAAATGACAAAAAAAAACACAAAAAGAGGATATTTATTTTCAAAAATGCTTTTATTGTGTAATGTTTAAAAAAAAAGACATATTGGGTATTGATGCATCCATAACAACTTACTCTGCCAAAATTGCATAGGATCGATGGTGTCAAAACAGCCATTTTTGTCACCTTGCCTTACAAAAAGCCTAATAGCAAGCAATCAAAAAGTACTATGTACTCTAAAATGGTACCAATAAAAACATTAACTTAGCATGCAAAAAAACAGCCCCCACACAAAACAATGACTAAACAGGACTAAAAATAAACATTATATGGCTCTCAGAAAATGGCAGCGCAAAAACAGAATTTTTTTTCAAAAATGGTTAGTGTAAAAGTGATAAAATGTAAAAAAAACTATATAAAATTGGTATTATCTGTAATCATACTGACCAGCAAAATAAAGAGGTGTCATTTTTTCCTGAACAGTGTACATTGCAATAATAAAACCCCAAAAGCAGTGACAGACTTGTGGCCTTTTGTTTATCTAGCTTTCCAAAAAGCGAAATAAAAGTGATCAAAACAGAAGAAATGATAATGGCAACTCTTACCCTATAAAAGTAAGCTCTCACATAGTTCCATTGAGAGAATAAAAAAAAAAAAGATGATCCCCAGAAAATGGCTCTACTGGTACCCTAGAGGCTGTTCAATAGCAACATTGTGCCCGTAAACAAATCCATCAAAATCTGCACTGCAAAAGCCAAAAGGTGGTCTTTCCCTTCTGAACATTGCGGCAATTCTAAACAGCAGGTTACATCCACATTTATGGCATTTCAATAACCCGTAGAACCTCTCTAACATTTTAAAGGGCACGGTGTGTCTCAGATGGTACCCACAGTTTTTTCTTTTTGCATCAGTCACTTGTGCATTAATTTCTGCAAAATATTTGTTGTGTCAAAATTCTCACTTCACTCCTCAATAAATACCTTGAGGGGTGTAGTTTCCAAAGTAGGTTCACTTCTAAGGGGTTGCATTTATTATTTCATCCCAGAGCCTGTATAATTGTCAGAACAAGATACATAAATCAACGCACTTTGAATGCACATGGTGCTCTTTTACTCCTGAGCTCTGTGGTATGTCCAGGCAAAAATTTAAGTTCACATGTAGGGAGCTTAAAAAAAACCTGGAAGTACAGCATAATAACAACATTGGGCACTGAGATGGCATATCTGTGTAAAAATTGCAATTTCTACTTTGCACTATCTGCTGTGAATTAATTTTTGCAGAACATCTGTGGGGTCAAAATGTTCACCACACCTATTGGTAAATACCGTGAGAGGGGTAGTTTCGAAAAAAGAGTCACTTCTTGGGGGTTTTCTTTTTTTATTTCAGTTAAGAACCCTCTGAGATTGTTGGCCAGTGCTATATAAATAACCAAACTTGATCTCAAATGCACATGATGCTCTTTTTTTTTCTGAGTGCTGCAATGTGCTCAAACAGCAGATTATGACCACATAGAGGGTGTTGTCCTATTCATGAAGAAATATAAAATAAATAATGGGGTCTTTTTTCTCCTGCAGCACTACAAAAATAAAAAATATTTGCTTAATGCAACATTCTCTTCTGAGCCTATTAGGTCAAATCCTCACTACACTTCTTGACAAACTCTTGGGGGAGGGAGGGGTTAGTTTTAAAAATGGGGTCACTTTTTGGGTGTTTCTACTGTAAAGGTACCTCAGGTTCTTTTCAATTACAACATGGTGCCCATAAATCTATAAACCTTTCCAGCTAAATCTACCCTCCAAATTCCAATGGTGTGCCCATATAGCAGTTTATGACCACATATGATGTGTTGCTTTATTCAGTTGAAATTGTGTAATACATTGTGAGGTTCTGTTTCTCCTGTTACCCCTTGTGAAATTTTAAAATACAGGGCTAAATCCACATTTTATTGAAAAAATGATAATTGTTATTTTAACAGTCAAGTGTTTTTAAATTCTATGAAATACCTGTGGTTCAAACTAGTCAGTACGCCCTTCAATAAACTCATTGAAAGGTGTCATTTCCAAAATGGGTCACTTTTTTGGGGTTTCCCTTCTATGTGTACCTCAGGGTCTCTTTGAATATGACATGGTGCCAGAAAACCATTCCAGCAAATTCTGCCCTCCAAAAACCATATTGCGCTCCTTCCTATCTGATCCCTTCAATGTGCCCAAACAGCAGTTTACAACCACAAAGGTGGTATTCTGTAGGAGAAAATTATTAACAAAATTAGATTTTTTTTCCTGTTACTTACTCTGAAAGTGAAAAATGGGGGGCTTATCCAACATTTTATTCACAGGCACATTTTGCTAAATTATTTGAAATGCCTGTGTGGTCAAATCAATCAATGTACCATTCAATAAATTCCATGACGGGTATAGTTTCCAAAATGTGGTGACCATTTGGGGGTTTCCACTGTAGTGGTACCTTAGAGTCTTTTCAAATGTGACATGATGCCCAGAAACCATTCCAGCAATATCTGCCCTCCAAAAACCATATGGCGCTTTTTCCATTCTTCAACCTGCTGTCTGACCATATAGCAGTTTATGACCACATATGGGGTGTTTCTGTAAACCGCAGAATCAGGGTAATAAATATTTAGCTTTGTTTTGCTGTTATCCCTTGCTGCCTTACAGGAAAAAAATTGATTGAAGGGTATAGTTTCTAAAATGGGGTAATTTGTGGGTGGTTTCTTCTAAGTAAGTCCCACAATGTGACTTCATAACTGAATTATTGGGTTTTGGAGATTTTCTTAAACATTTTAAAATTTGACTCTAAAATTCTAAACCTAACTTCCAAAAAAATAAAATGACATTTACAAAATGATACTGACATAAAGTATACATATGGTGAATGTTAATTTACTATTTTATGAGGTATGACTTTCTTAAAAGCAGATAAATGAAAATTTAGAAAATAGTGAATTTTTTGAACGTTTCCATAAATGTAGTTTATTTAATAAATAAATGTGAAACATATTGACTCAAATTTACCACTATCATGAAGTAAGATGTGTCACTAGAAAACCATCTCAGAATTGATTGGATAAGTAAAAGCAGTCTAAAATTATTACAACATAAACTGACATGTCAGATTTTCTAAATTTGGCACAGTCCTTATGGTAAAAATTGGTGGTGTCATTAAGAGGTTATAGAGGCTATATGTTAGCACCAGCACTATGTGTTTACCCATATCATATATGTTGCTGCCACTTTAAGACTATTAATGTCTTCGCATTCAAGAGCTTGTGGATAAGTGAGTGTGAACTCACTCTGCCAACTAACTGGTTTGGCTTTGAGCTAAACCCTGAAGTGGTTATTGCAGTGCTTTCTTGGTATTCACCCTTTAATAGTGATGTCGCGAACATAAAATTTTCAGTTCGCGAACAGCGAACGCGAACTTCCGCAAATGTTCGCGAACGGGCGAACCGGGCGAACCGCCATAGACTTCAATTGGCAGGCGAATTTTAAAACCCACAGGGACTCTTTCTGGCCACAATAGTGATGAGAAAGTTGTTTCAAGGGGTCTAACACCTGGACTGTGGCATGCCGGAGGGGGATCTATGGCAAAACTCCCATGGAAAATTACGTAGTGGACGCAGAGTCGGGTTTTAATCCATAAAGGGCATAAATCAACTAACATTCCTAAATTGTTTGGAATAACGTGCTTTAAAACATCCAGTGTGTGTATACGATCAGGTATGATGTTGTATCGATCAGGTAGTGTAAGGGTTACGCCCGCTTCACTGACATTGACAGACCAAACTCCCCTTTTAATGCACCGCAAACAGTTCATTTGCACAACCGCAAACTCCCCATTTGCACAAGGTTGGATACCAAGCTAGCCACGTCCCGGTGATGTCATTGAAGGTTTCTTCCTCCACCCAGCCACGTACAACACCAAGGGTCCCCAAAAGATGAATTGAATTGATTTTTTGAACGGGGAGATGGTTAAAAATGCTGGCTCCCTCCACTCTGTTTTAAACCACGGTGACTGCGTCTGCGCCGTGCAATTTACTGTCACACCCGATATGAGTGGTATTTTCTGTAGTACTATTCTCATCAGTTTAATCCCTCTAACGTCCCCAATCTGGGTGCCATTTATTGAATAGATTTTTCGAACGGGGAGATGGTTAAAAACGCTGGCTCCCTCCACTCTGTTTTAAACCACGGTGACTGCGTCTGCGCCGTGCAATTTACTGTCACACCCAATATGAGTGGTATTTTCTGTAGTACTATTCTCATCAGTTTAATCCCTCTAACGTCCCCAATCTGGGGGCCATTTATTGAATAGATTTTTCGAACGGGGAGATGGTTAAAAAAAAATGCTGGCTCCCTCCACTCTGTTTTAAACCACGGTCACTGCGTCTGCGCCGTGCAATTTACTGTCACACCCGATATGAGTGGTATTTTCTGTAGTACTATTCTCATCAGTTTAATCCCTCTAACGTCCCCGACTCCCCAATCTGGGGGCCATTTATTAAATAGATTTTTTGAACGTGGAGATGGTTAAAAAAACGCTGGCTCCCTCCACCGATATGAGTGGTATTTTCTGTAGTATTATTCTCATCAGTTTAATCCCTGTTACGTCCCATATCAGGAATTGCCTTTTGTGAAAAAAAATTTAGGCCGGGTACCTTCGACTGCCTTCACAGTGACAGACCAAACTCTGATACACTAAACTGAATTGATTTCAGGAACCGGGGGATGGAAAAAGCAGCTTGGTCGGTCCTCTTACTCCCAAATTGAGGCACTGCGCGTGCACAGAGCAATGTGCTGTGACACCCTATATGAGTGGTGTCTTAACTAGTACTATTGCTATCAGTTTAATCCCTGTTACGGACCCTATCCGGTCGAATTGATTAACCATTGTCGAATCCCCATTGACATCCCCTTATAAGCTGTGTAAAGCATATTTTTAGTTTGGTTTTGAACTGCTGCATCCTTTCCGACTTTCGGTAATTTGGTAACATTTCTGCCACTTTCTGCTTATACCGGGGTCTAGTAGCGTGGCCACCCGATCGCTTTTGGTCTGACCATAATGAAGCAACGGCCTTATCATCTGGGGTGTGGCAACATTGCCAACACACTTATAGAGGTGATGATGATTGCTTCATTGTGATACGCAAGCCCCTTCACCACAACAAGGTAACGATCACGAAGGGGAATTGACACTTGTATGTGCCTTTTTTTTGGTTTGTTTTTGCAGCCACAGTGCTGCACCATAGGACAGAAAAATTAGGCATGTACACATGCCTGAAAAATAATGGCACTGTTGCAGCCGCTATTGTAGCAGCGGCCGGAAAAATTTATGTTTTCCAGGCAGAAAAGTGACTAAAACATTGCGGCTTGAACCCTAGTTGGTGGTGGAGAATTCACGAAAGTCATCCGGTATGCAGACATTAAATACAGCAGCGTGGGGACCATTTTGAGGCCAATGCATGTAATCAGGCCTTTTGTTAGTCAAACGTATCCCCACTGTCAGTCCCTTCGGGATCCATGCCTCATTCATCTTTATGAAGGTGAGGTAATCAACACTTTTTGACCGAGGCGACTTCTCTTGTCAGTGACAATGCCTCCTGCTGCACTGAAGGTCCTTTCTGACAGGACACTTGAAGCAGGGCAGGCCAGAAGTTCTATCGCAAACTGGGATAGCTCAGGCCACAGGTCAAGCCTGCACACCCAGTAGTGAAGGGGTTCATTGCTCCTCAGAGTGTCGATATCTGCTGTTAAGGCGAGGTAGTCTGCTACCTGTCGGTCGAGTCGTTCTCTAAGGCTGGATCCCGAAGGGCTGTGGCGATGTGTAGGACTGAAAAAGCTCTGCATGTCCTCCATCAACAACACATCTGTAAATCGTCCAGTCCTTGCCGCCGTGGTAGGAGGAGGATTACACTCACCTCTTCCCCTGTTAGATTCCCATTGTGCTGTGACATCCCCCTTATAAGCTGTGTAAAGCATATTTTTTAGTTTTGTTTTGAACTGCTGCATCCTTTCCGACTTTCGGTAATTTGGAAACATTTCTGCCACTTTCTGCTTATACCGGGGGTCTAGTAGCGTGGCCACCCAGTACAGATCGTTCTCCTTTATCCTTTTTATACGTGGGTCCCTCAACAGACATGACAGCATGAAAGACCCCATTTGAACAAGGTTGGATGCAGAGCTACTCATTTCCCGTTCTCGTCCTCACTGATGTCATTGACGGTCTGTTCTTCCCCCAGCCACGTACAACACCATGGGTCCCAGATAGGTGACAACAACGAGCACCCTGGGGTGCCTGCTGTGGTTGGTCTTCCTCCTCCTCAAAGCCGCCACATTCCTCCTCTGACTCCTCTTCCTCATACTCCTCTTCCAGCGTTGCTGCAGGTCCGGCAAGCGATGATGACAAGGCTGTTTCTGGTGGTGATGGTGACCACAACTCTTCCTCTTCCTCTTCACGCTCATCTACAGCCTGATCCAGAACTCTTCGCAGGGCACGCTCCAGGAAGAAAACAAATGGGATGAGGTCGCTGATGGTGCCTTCGGTGCGACTGACTAGGTTTGTCACCTCCTCAAAAGGACGCATAAGCCTACAGGCATTGCGCATGAGTGTCCAGTAACGTGGCAAAAGATTCCCAGCTCCGCAGAGGCTGTCCTAGCACCCCGGTCATACAAATACTCGTTGACGGCTTTTTCTTGTTGGAGCAGGCGGTCGAACATTAGGAGTGTTGAATTCCAACGTGTCGGGCTGTCGCATATCAAGCGCCTCACTGGCATGTTGTTTCGCCGCTGAATATCGGAAAAGTGCGCCATGGCCATGTAGGAACGCCTGAAATGGCCACACACCTTCCTGGCCTGCTTGAGGACGTCCTGTAAGCCTGGGTACTTAGACACAAAACGTTGTACGATGAGATTCAACACATGTGCCATGCACGGCACATGTGACAACTTGCCCAAATTTAATGCCGCCAACAGATTGCTTCCATTGTCACACACCACTTTGCCGATCTCCAGTTGGTGCGGGGTCAGCCACTGATCCACCTGTGCGTTCAGGGCGGACAGGAGTGCTGGTCCTGTGTGGCTCTCTGCTTTCAGGCAAGTCAACCCCAAGATAGCGTGACACTGTCGTATCCGGGATGTGGAATAGCCCCTGGGGAGCTGGGGGAATCAGTTGATGTGCAGCCAGACGCCGCAGCAGAAGAGGACTCAGCCGAGGAGGATATTGAAGAGGATGGAGTAGGAGTAGAGGAGGTGGCAGTAGGTCTGCCTGCAAGTCGTGGTGGTGTCACCAACTCCGCTGCGGAGCCACGCATTCCATGCTTGTCAGCCGTCAGCAGGTTGACCCAATGCGCAGTATACCTGATATACCTGCCCTGACCGTGCTTTGCAGACCAGGTATCAGTGGTCAGATGGACCCTGCCCCAACACTGTATGCCAGAGATGCCATGACTTCCTTTTCAATGACATGGTAGAGGTTTGGGATTGCCTTTTTGAAAAAAATTTCGTCCGGGTACCTTCCACTGTGGTGTCCCAATAGCGACAAATTTTTTGAAGGCCTCAGACTCTACCAGCTGGTATGGTAAAAGCTGGCGGGCTAAGAGTTCCGTCAAGCCAGCTGTCAGTCGCCGGGCAAGGGGTGACTTTGTGACATTGGCTTCTTATGCTCAAACATGTCCTTGACAGACACCTGACTGTGGGCAGATGAGCAGGAACTGCTGAAGGTGAGAGATGGAGTGGCGGGTAGTTGAGAGGGGGCAGGGAGGACAGCAGTGGTTGACGTGGCTGAAGATGCTGGACCAGGAGGAGCATGGTGGCTTTGAGTTTGTGTGCTGCTTGTACTCATGTGTTGATCCCATAGGCGTTTGTGATGTGAGATCATGTGCCTTCGCAAAGCAGTTGTACCAAGGTGGGTGTTGGACTTCCCACGACTCAGTTTCTTTTGGCACAGGTTGCAAATGGCATTGCTTTTATCAGAGGCAGACACACAAAAAATGCCACACTGCTGAGCTTTGCAATGACGGCATTCTAGTGGTGGCAACAGCATGCGTTGACTGGCGTGCTGTCTGGCTGACCCCAGGTGCCGATACATGCTGTCTGACTGTGCCACTAACTCCTTGCGACGACCTCCCCCTGCTTCCAACTCGTCTCCTCCTTCTCTCTGTCTCCCCTTCAGAACTTTCCCCTTCTTCTTCTCTTCGAGCAGGCACCCACGTGGCATCCGTGGACACATCGTCATCATCAACCGCTTCACTTGTATCTGACACCTCAGCAAAGGAAGCAGCAGCGGGTACAACATCATCATCATCATCATCACACTGTACGTCCATGTGTGTAATCCTGCCTGACTGAGACATATCCCCGTAATCTACATCATCTGGCAATAATGGTTGCGCATCACTAATTGCATCCAACTGATGTGTAAATAACTCCTCTGACGGATCAAGTGAAGCGGCTGTGGTGGCTGTGGTGGTAGTGGTGGTGGTGGCGACGGGCGGGTGCGTGGTAACTTGAGAGCAGGTGACCGAAGCTGAGCTGGAGGAGGATGGTGCGCCAAGGTTCTTAGCGGAAGCTGTTGAAGATTGGGTGTCCTGTCTAAGCCAGTCAACTACGCCCTCTGAATTTTTCGGGTTCAGGGTACGTGGCCTCTGAAAACTGGGCATTATTCCAGGGACAGTGGAAATCACAGCACCACGACCACGACGGCCCCTGCGGGGTGGCCTGCCTCTGCCTGTCATTTTTTTTTAGATAAGTGGTACTACGCGTGCTAGGTACTGTGCCACCCGGTATGAGTGGTTGGCACTGGCAGTGGGCACACTACAGTCTGTGGAAGTGGGCCTGACACACACTGGCAGCAGGCAAGCAACTGAATTTAGACTACTGTCTAAAAATTAAATGCCTTATTTATCGGCAAGCTACTGTGCCACCCGGTATCAGTGGTTGGCACTGGCAGTGGGCACACTACAGTCAGTGGAAGCGGGCCTGACACACACTGGCAGCAGGCAAGCAACTGAATTTAGACTACTGTCTAAAAATTAAATGCCTTATTTATCGGCAAGCTACTGTGCCACCCGGTATCAGTGGTTGGCACTGGCAGTGGGCACACTACAGTCAGTGGAAGCGGGCCTGACACACACTGGCAGCAGGCAAGCAACTGAATTTAGACTACTGTCTAAAAATTAAATGCCTTATTTATCGGCAAGCTACTGTGCCACCCGGTATCAGTGGTTGGCACTGGCAGTGGGCACACTACAGTCAGTGGAAGAGGGCCTGACACACACTGGCAGCAGGCAAGCAACTGAATTTAGACTACTGTCTAAAAATTAAATGCCTAATTTATCGGCAAGCTACTGTGCCACCCGGTATCAGTGGTTGGCACTGGCAGTGGGCACACTACAGTCAGTGGAAGAGGGCCTGACACACACTGGCAGCAGGCAAGCAACTGAATTTAGACTACTGTCTAAAAATTAAATGCCTAATTTATCGGCAAGCTACTGTGCCACCCGGTATCAGTGGTTGGCACTGGCAGTGGGCACACTACAGTCAGTGGAAGAGGGCCTGACACACACTGGCAGCAGGCAAGCAACTGAATTTAGACTACTGTCTAAAAATTAAATGCCTTATTTATCGGCAAGCTACTGTGCCACCCGGTATCAGTGGTTGGCACTGGCAGTGGGCACACTACAGTCAGTGGAAGAGGGCCTGACACACACTGGCAGCAGGCAAGCAACTGAATTTAGACTACTGTCTAAAAATTAAATGCCTTATTTATCGGCAAGCTACTGTGCCACCCGGTATCAGTGGTTGGCACTGGCAGTGGGCACACTACAGTCAGTGGAAGAGGGCCTGACACACACTGGCAGCAGGCAAGCAACTGAATTTAGACTACTGTCTAAAAATTAAATGCCTTATTTATCGGCAAGCTACTGTGCCACCCGGTATCAGTGGTTGGCACTGGCAGTGGGCACACTACAGTCAGTGGAAGTCAGCCTGACACACACTAGCAGTAGGCAAGCAACTGAAATTACACTAAAGTGTAAAAATTAAGTGCCTTTTTTTAAGCAAAGTCCTGTGCCACACGGGATGACAGGGGTGGGCACTGGCAGTGGGCACACTACAGTCAGTTGAAGTCGGCCTGACACACACTAGCAGCAGGCAAGCAGCTGAAATTACACTAAAGTGTAAAAATTAAATGCTTTTTTTATGCAAAGTCCTGTGCCAGCCGGTATGAGTGGTGGACACTGGCAGTGGGCACACTACAGTCAGTGGAAGTCAGCCTGACACACACTGGCAGGCAACTAACCTTAGATTAAAGTGTAAAAATTAAGTGCCTTTTTTTTAAGCAAAGTCCTGTGCCACACGGGATGACAGGGGTAGGCACTGGCAGTGGGCACACTACAGTCAGTTGAAGTCGGCCTGACACACACTAGCAGCAGGCAAGCAGCTGAAATTACACTAAAGTGTAAAAATTAAATGCCTTTTTTATGCAAAGTCCTGTGCCAGACGGTATGAGTGGTGGACACTGGCAGTGGGCACACTACAGTCAGTGGAAGTCAGCCTGACACACACTAGCAGCAGGCAAGCAGCTGAAATTACACTAAAGTGTAAAAATTAAATGCCTTTTTATGCAAAGTCCTGTGCCAGCCGGTATGAGTGGTGGACACTGGCAGTGGGCACACTACAGTCAGTGGAAGTCAGCCTGACACACACTGGCAGGCAACTAACCTTAGATTAAAGTGTAAAAATTAAGTGCTTTTTTAAGCAAAGTCCTGTGCCACACGGGATGACAGGGGTGGGCACTGGCAGTGGAGCACACTACAGTCAGTTGAAGTCGGCCTGACACACTAGCAGCAGGCAAGCAGCTGAAATTACACTAAAGTGTAAAATTAAATGCCTTTTTTATGCAAAGTCCTGTGCCAGCCGGTATGAGTGGTGGACACTGGCAGTGGGCACACTACAGTCAGTGGAAGTCAGCCTGACACACACTGGCAGGCAACTAACCTTAGATTAAAGTGTAAAAATTAAGTGCCTTTTTTAAGCAAAGTCCTGTGCCACACGGGATGACAGGGGTGGGCACTGGCAGTGGGCACACTACAGTCAGTTGAAGTCGGCCTGACACACACTAGCAGCAGGCAAGCAGCTGAAATTACACTAAAGTGTAAAAATTAAATGCCTTTTTATGCAAAGTCCTGTGCCAGCCGGTATGAGTGGTGGACACTGGCAGTGGGCACACTACAGTCAGTGGAAGTCAGCCTGACACACACTGGCAGGCAACTAACCTTAGATTAAAGTGTAAAAATTAAGTGCCTTTTTTTAAGCAAAGTCCTGTGCCACACGGGATGACAGGGGTGGGCACTGGCAGTGGGCACACTACAGTCAGTTGAAGTCGGCCTGACACACACTAGCAGCAGGCAAGCAGCTGAAATTACACTAAAGTGTAAAAATTAAATGCCTTTTTATGCAAAGTCCTGTGCCAGCCGGTATGAGTGGTGGACACTGGCAGTGGGCACACTACAGTCAGTGGAAGTCGGCCTGACACACACTGGCAGGCAACTAACCTTAGATTATAGTGTAAAAATTAAGTGCCTTTTTTTTAAGCAAAGTCCTGTGCCACACGGGATGACAGGGGTGGGCACTGGCAGTGGGCACACTACAGTCAGTTGAAGTCGGCCTGGCACACACTAGCAGCAGGCAAGCAGCTGAAATTACACCAAAGTGTAAAAATTAAATGCCTTTTTTATGCAAAGTCCTGTGCCAGCCGGTATGAGTGGTGGGCACTGGCAGTGGGCACACTACTATCAGTGGAAGTCAGCCTGACACACACTGGCAGGCAACTAACCTTAGATTAAAGTGTAAAAATTAAATGCCTTTTTTATGCAAAGTCCTGTGCCAGCCGGTATGAGTGGTGGGCACTGGCAGTGGGCACACTACTATCAGTGGAAGTCAGCCTGACACACACTGGCAGGCAACTAACCTTAGATTAAAGTGTAAAAATTAAATGCCTTTTTTTGATGCAAAGTCCTGTGCCACACGGAATGACAGGGGTGGGCACTGGCAGTGGGCACACTACAGTCTGTGGGCCTGCAGCTCCTCACACACAGGCAGGCCAGGCAACTGCAATATGTATATAAAGGAAAAAAAAGCAGACTAATGTTGCAGCCCTAAAAGGGCTTTTGGGGTGCTGTCAGGACGCTGTCCTTACAGCAGAGATCAGATGAGTCTTTCAGGACTGAAGTGGACACTGAATTCACTAGCCTAGCTATCGATTTCCCAATTAAATCAGCAGCAATTACACTCTCCCTCCTCTCACTAAGACTGCAGCTTCAGAATGAATCTAAAATGGATGCTGTTCAGGAGGTGGGAGGGTCTGGGAGGGAGGGTATGCTGCTGATTGGCTGGAATGTGTCTGCTGACTGTGAGGTACAGGGTCAAAGTTTGCTCAATGATGATGTATAGGGGGCGGACCGAACATCGCATATGTTCGCCCGGCAGAGGCGAACGCGAACAAGCTATGTTCGCCGGGTACTGTTCGCCAGCGGATAGTTCGGGCCATCTCTACCCTTTAACCCCTATACAGGCATCTGGATTTCATCAGGGGAGCAACCAGACCGCTACCTCTTGGGATAGTCCCTGTGTAGTTAGCAGCTGACCAACTGAGGTCAGGGACACTGGTGCAAGCAACAGAAGATCTAAGCACAGAAAATGCACCAAAAATGCAACTACAGTCTGAACAATCACATATACAGAAATTTTGGGAAAAACTTGACTGTAGGAACCTTGATCAGATGGCTGAGAAGCAGGGAAACCACACCACAATCACATGGACAGTCTGAAGAGTCACTAAAACTGGCAATGCAGCTATTTGACAACACAGAACAAGATAGACTAGGAGAGCTTGTGGGAGGGGGAGGGGTGGATTCAGGAACAAAGAAGGCAGTAACCAAGATTGCAGAATGGTAGACAGACTAGGAGAACTTAAACATAAACTCAAACTGAAACAAAACTGTGAGTTTAGGAGGAACCAAGCTGGATGGGTGCACAGCAGGGTACACAGATGGGAACACAGGCTGTATAATGAAGGTAAATCACAGGAAATAACTGGAACCCTAACTATTCCTACACGTCTGCTGGTCACATGGAACCTTTAAGCTCAGGTACCCTCTGCCTGGAGAGGGTTCCTTAAATACTCAGGGACCTTTAGTCATTGGCTGTGGAAGGTTTAGTGAGTGCATGCACTGACCCTTTAAAACACCAGACAGGAGCATGTGCGCCCTAAGGCAACATGAAAAGGATGTGCACAACAAGGATACTAGATGGAATGGTGAGTGGTGTGGTGTCTGCACCCACAAAGGACAGCAGGAGAGTGGTAGGCATGAACTGCAGATCTAATAACTTGCAAGGGGTTAGATACAGTCTAGGAGACCCCAGAATGCTATCCTCAACTCTTAAGGGCAATTGGAGCACAGCCAATACCAATTTGATTTATTCAAACCCAAATTGCATCGACTGACCACAATGGAGTAAATCCAGGGATGCCTGAGTACCCTCTAGCTGTTGCAAAACTACAACTCCTAGCATTCTTGGACAGCATACAGCTATCAGCCTACAACAGGGCATGGTGGGAGTTGTACTCTTAGAACAGCTGGAGGGCTGCAAGTTGAGCATCCCTGGATTAATCAAATACGAATTGAATTTCAATTCAACATAAATATATCCTTAACCATCTTAAATATCAGTATCCAGTGATATACATTAATACAACCTATAATTTTTCATCCAAAACACTTTCGGTCCTGGCATTGGTCAGCTGTGTGTGAGGCAGTGTGCAGTGGAGGGTTGACTTCTTTGCATTTATGCAGTGCCTGAGAACACAGCAGAGTGTTTTTAATCATATCATTCAACAAATATAGCAAGTAGTAATGAACGAGAAACCAAAGTATTCGGCCCGAACACATTGCTATATTCGTGTGCTCGGCCAAGCACCCGAGTATAATGGAAGTCAATGGGAGACAACCAGGCACCCCCTGCTCTAAAGAGGAGAGGGTGCCTGTTCCATTGGAAAAGGTCAGAAAGTGACAGAAACACCACCGAAATTGTCAGGGAACAGCATGGTGACGATGTCTGGATGCATCTTGGTGTCCCAGGTCGCTGCTGGGAACCATGTTGTCCGAGTTGTACGCCACTTTTACAGACTGACAAAAATACACACAATCCCCCCCCCCCCCCCAAAAAAAAGAAAAACAACAACATTCTTTCCTGTATATTCAATTGTATATAAAGTGCAAGTGCTGTCAAAAATTAACAAGCAAGACACTCTTCAAAACAACCTGTATATCACATAAAGGAGGGCCTCATTCACATTGTGGTACAATTGTTCAGGTAGTGGGACTCCTACACTCATGAAGCCTATGCACTATGCCTATGCATAATTGAAAGGACTGCCAAAAATTACAAGTAACTGGCAATACAATACACCCTTTATTGCACATAAAGGAGGGCATCATACACACCCTTGAAAAATTATGATTGGTAGCCTGCTGGTGACCCTCAAAAACATTTGGAGCAAGGGACTGCTGCTGACCCTCTAAAACATTAGAGGCGAGGATCGGTTGCTGAGCTGACGCTCTAAAACATTAGGGGTGAGGGCCTGTTGGTGAGCTGATGCTCTAAAACATTATATGCTAGTGCCTGCAAGCGAGCTGATGCTCTAAAACATTATATGCGAGTGCCTGCAGGTAAGCTGTAGCTCTAAAACATTATATGCAGAGTGCATGCTGTTCAGCTGATGCTCTAAAACATTATATGCAAGTGCATGCTCTTCAGCTGACGCTCTAAAACATTATATGCAAGTGCATGCTCTTCAGCTGATGCTCTAAAACATTATATGCGAGTGCATGCTGTTCAGCTGATGTTCTAAAACATTACATGCGCGTGCATGCTGTTTAAATGACGCTCTATAACATTTTATGCGAGTGCATGCTGTACAGCTGATGCTCTAAAACATTATTTGTGAGTGCATGCTGTTTAGCTGACCCTTTAAAAAAATATTTAGTTGAGGGCCTGAAGTTGAGCTGACCCTATAAAAGATTTGAGTTGAGGGAATATATACAATCTGGATGAGGAGGAAAAGGAGAAAACAAGATCTAACCATATACTCTTTTTTTGTGGTGGAAAAGGTGCATGGGAATACACTACAGTAGATTGAGTACATTATAAATGATAGATTGAAATTGTCTTTAGTTTCATCATCAGCTCAGCTCTTCTCTGGTGAAGTTGAGAATTCAGCGCCAATCCAGGCCTTGTTCATTTTTATCTGAGTCAACCTGTCAGCATTGCCAGTGGACAAGCGGATACGCTCATCTGTTATAATGCCACCAGCAGCACTAAATACCCACTCAGACAAAATTGCTTTACCATCTTTCACCATCTTCCAAAACTTTTCCCTCCTTGTAGCACTGGGCTGTGCTACAGGGATAAGTTGCTGGCAGGTTGTCATGAAAGTGTCCGATGCCTTGGAGAGTGTTGCCCTGCCTTTTTTGGGACTGCTGTGTGTTCCTCTTGTCTCCCTTTCTCGGTTGTCTAAGGAAGTACGGACTCTGCCGACAGCTTTGTCAGAGGGAAAATTTGGGAGCAATCTCTCAACAAGTACCTTCTGGTACTGCACCGTTTTACTTGTCCTCTCCACCACAGGAATGAGATATGAGAAGTTCTTATTGTAGTGGGGGTCGAGAAGGGTGAACACCCACTAATCCGTGTTATCTAAAATGCGTATAATGCGAGGGTCGTGGGAAAGGCAGCCTAACATGAAGTCAGCCATGTGTGCCAGAGTACCAACGGGCAAGATGTCAATGTCAACATCAGGATGACTCTCCTCATCCTCCTTCTTCTCCTCCTCCTCTTCTGCCCATTCACGCTGAACAGATGGAATTAAAGTTCCAGGGGTACTACCCTCTGTAGCAGAGGGAACTGTCTCTAGCTTCTCCTTCTCTTCGTGGTCCAATTTGCGCTGAGAAAACAAACTATGGGTGGTCTGGCTATCACCCTGTGTAATGTCCTGTTCCACATTCAGAGGGTCCTCCTTAATTGTGAGCAGTGATCGTTTGAGTAGACACACCAGTGGGATGTTAAGCTGATAATAGCGTTATTGATGCTAACTATCTGCGTGGATTTATCAAAGTTTTTTAAAACCTCACAGAGGTCTCACATCAATGCCCACTCCTTGCTTGTGAATAGTGGCAGTTGACTCGAAAGGCGACGACCATGTTGCAGCTGGTATTCCACAACTTCCCTCTGCTGCTCACAAAGCCTGGCCAACATGTAGAATGTAGAGTTCCAGCGCGTGCTCACGTCGCACAACAGTGAGTGAGCTGGAAGCTGCAAGCGCTGCAGCAGCGTTGACAGACCGGCTGAAACTATGGATGACTTGCGTAAATTGGCACACATGCGGTGCGCCTTTACTTGTAGCTCTTGCAAATTAGGGTAGGTTTTGATAAACCGTTGAACCACTAAGTTTAAGACATGAGTTAGGCATGGGATGTGTGTCAGGTTGACGAGCTCCAAAGCCACCACCAAGTAACGGCCATTGTCAGAAACAACCATGCCTGGTTATAGGTTGAGTGGCGAGAGCCACAGCTTGGTCTGGTCTCTTATACCCTGCTACAGTTCTGCGGCGGTGTTTGTCCCCTAAGCAGATCAGCTTCAGCAAGGCCTGTTGACGCTTACCCACAGCAGTGCTACAATGCTTCCAACTAGCGACTGATGGCTGACTGCTGCTGGAGGTCGAGGAGGCGTCAGATCTGGTTGATTCAACGCAGGACAGCCCAAGGCGCACTCTGACACTCGTGAGATCCGTGTGGGTGGAATTAAGGGTTTTTTTATTGGTTGGATAGACAACGCGTTTCGGGGCGACCGCCCCTTTATCAAGTCTAAGAGAAAATGTGCATATATAGAAATACAATCTAATACAATAAATAAATACCATAAACTGGAATAAAATATGTCATAAATTTCATAAAAATTGCATAAAATGATTAGATCTTCATTTATGTACTATTCTAGTGAAGAATCTGTTTGTGCTTAAAAGGTCTTTTCTTAAAAATGTATCTATTTTTGGCTGTAGAAAATGGTGCATAAAAATGTATATGGACAGTATATATATAGAGAAAGAAAAAGAAAAAAAAAAAAAAAAAGATTACATATATATATATATAAAATACATAAAAATATATATATATGTCAAAAAGCGGTAATGCTGACTCTGGCTGATCATGCATTAGAAGTTGATAGGTACCTGTTTCTTGTAGAAACGAAGGAGTCTTCAGGAGAGGGGGTTCTTCAAAGGAGGCTAGAGGCTTGGGATTGAGCCTGATAGCCTAATAAGTTCTGTGAACTGGAGAGAGGGGAAGCACATTTATATATATGTATATCTGTTATTTCTGAAAGGGGGAAGGGTATGCTGATCCTCAATGTCTAGTCAAATGAGGGGGTGATGGAGTGAAAATTCCCCTATGGCAACAGCGATTTATCCTCCTTATTTGTATCTTATTTTCATATTAGTTTTTCTAATGTTTTTGTCCTGATGCAAAGATATTTAGTATATAATTTTACCTTAAGTTCCCAGTCAGCGGTATGCTGACAGTGCGGTCCGCAGCACGTGTAGGACGCCGACTCTTGTCAGGAGGCGCGCGATGTGCTGGGGTTAATGAAGAGAAGGAGGGAGGCGCGATCTCCTGAGGTTTGCTGCGATGCTAAGGGGCGTGGTCCAGAGTAATGCTATGTGCTGGACCGATATAGTGCGTCTAGGAGCGCTTGTGTGAGAGAGAGGAGGGGATGAATTCAAAGGAGGGACTGTGATAAAGTTTGACAGGGGATGTGTGTTTGCCAAGGGGAGGGGTGATTGAGATGTGAGATGTAAAAGGGACTGATGGTAAAGATCGATGATAACATAGGACTAAGAAAGGGTTAATGTAAAATGAACTTGTGTGTGGGAGATAGAGGAGGGGATAAACTAAACTAAAGAGCTGTGATAAACTTTGGCAGGGGATATGTGTTTATTGAAGGGGAAGGGATAAGTGGAATGTGAGGTATAATTGGGAACTGATGACATAGATCGATGATTGAATGAGGCTAAGGGGGATTATGATAAAATGGACTTGCGGGATTGTGAAAGATCGGAGTCCGGGGGGGTGATGTGCCTAGTTTGGCTTGGGAGTAATGTTATAGACACCGGTGAGAATTTTAGTCCCAGTTTTGGGGCCTTAGATAAATGGTATGCTGCCTATGTATATTATCCAGAGAGGGCTATTTTGGGCCCTACAATCAGTGGCATGCCTCATGGGGTAATAAAACAAGGGGATCCGGGTAATATGTGGTGTGCGGGCATCGAATACTTAAATTTTCCCCCCTGTTAAAGGCGATTGGAAGTGTAAACCGATGAGTATGGTAGGCGAGGGGGGGGGGAGAGTGGGAATAGAAGAATGTGGGGTCGACAGATACGGATTGAGGATAGGCATCAAAAACATTTATTTTCTAGGCTTTCATTTAAACCGTAAGGTTCGAGCGCCTGGAGTTTATAGATCCAGAACATCTCCCTCTTTTGGAGTGCTCTGAATCTGTCCGGGATGCTGGTTGATATCTCTTCAAGGGGTGTGATGTTGAGTTCTGTTGGATCTTTGTTGTGGGCGGACAAAAAATGGCGGGAGACGCTATGTTTGAGAAACCCTCTGGTTATGTTCCACCGGTGTTTGTTTAGTCGTTCTCTGAGGGTCTGGATAGTTCGTCCCACATACTGTAAGCCGCAGCTACATTCAATGAGATAGACTACATATGATGAAGAGCAATTTAAAAAGTTTTTTATGGTAAATTCCTCGCCAGTGGTATTGCTTTTAAAATTTCGTATCTGATTGGATATGCTTGTGCAGCACTTACAAAGAGGATGTCTGCATTTATAGCTCCCCGTAAAGGTAGGGAACATTTTCCTTTCTGTTGTGGGGTGAGCGTCTCTGTTTGTTTTATTTATCCTTTTAAACGGCTCGGTGCCAATATATTTTTGATTGTTTTCGCCCTCCTAAAGATGATCTGTGGTTTCGGTGGTATCACATCTTTTAGGTATGGATCATTAGTCAGTACGTGCCAATATTTTGTGAGGATGTTACGTAGTGCTCCATGATTGGAATTGTAAGTGGTGATGAGTGTTGGTAGGTTTTTTGTTGTTTTCCAGAGGTACTGGTTTCCGTTTTGGTTTGCAGACTTTCTTCCTGAGTGAATTTGTTAGCACGGAGAAATGCGTTCTCTACCAGGTTCCTAGGGTACTTCTTCTGTATGAATCTTGCTTTAAGGATTTCGCTTTGGGTAACAAAATCACTGGTGTTAGTGCAATTTCTCCTTATTCTCTTAAATTGACTGAAGGGTACATTCTTTTTCCAGTTTTTGTAATGAGCGCTTCTATAGTCCAGGTAGCTATTGCCGTCTACCTTTTTAAAGAATGTTTTGGAGCAGATGGTGTTTTTTTCTGAGTAGAGGACCAGGTCTAGATATTCTATTTTGGATGTGGATATGTTGGCTGTAAATTTGAGGTTCCAGGAGTTTGCGTTTAGGGAGGAAATGAAAAACTGAGCGTCTTCCTGGGTTCCATTCCAAATTAGGATCAGGTCATCTATATACCTTTTATACAGGATGATCTTGTCTTTCCATTGGGGGTTGTTATAGATGAAAGCCTCTTCAAAACTGCCCATATATATGTTGGCGAAACTGGGCGCGAATCGCGTCCCCATGGCGGTCCCATTGCGTTGTCTGTAAATTTTTGCTTCAAATGAGAAGACGTTATGGGTGAGAATGAAATGGATGGCATCGAGAATAAATTTCTTGTGTTCTGTGGAGAGGTGGTCATCCTTAGATAGATGATCACTTATAGTCCTGATTCCTGCTGTGTGAGGGATATTAGAGTATAGTGCCGATACATCTAATGTTAGCCAGAGGTAATGTGGTTTCCATTCTATGTCTTTTAGTAAGGTGATTAAATGAGTAGAATCCCTTAGGTAGGAGGGGAGCTGTAAAACATGTTGCTGGAGAAAGACATCCACATAATGTGAAAGATTGCATGTCAATGAATTTATTCCTGAGATGATTGGTCTTCCTGGGGGTTCTGTGTATTCTTATGAATTTTGGGAAGATGGTAGAAAAAGGCCATATTGGGATGTTCAATTGTAATGTATTCCCTCTCTTTTTAGTTAGTATGCCTTTGTCTTCCGCTTCCCTTAAAAGTGAGTTCAGATTTTTCTCATCTTCTATCAGTGGGTTGGTTTGAAGCTGTTCATAGTAGATGGGGTCGTTTAGGATCTTGTACGCCTCATTCACATAGTCGGTACGATTTTGAAGGACTATGCCCCCTCCTTTGTCTGCGCTCCTGATGATCAATTCCTCATTATTGTAGAGTTCTGTTAGTGCGTTTTCTTCCGCTTTTGTGAGGTTCTTCTTAGACTTAATGTTTTTATTTTTATTTATGTCTCTCATGTCCTTGGAGACTAGTGAAAAGAATGTATTCAAATTGTTTCCTCTATGATGGGTGGGGTTGAATGAGGATTTCGGTTTTAGATTAGTGTGAGTTGTTGGATTGGTGGTTGGTGTGTCCATGGTTATTTGGATGTTTCCAGTTTGTTTTGGACTGATGGCGTAGTGTCTGTGTAACGTGAGGTTACGTATGAACCTATTGAGATCTACAAATAATTCGAATTCGTTGAATTTCCTATCAGGGCAAAAAGATAATCCTCTCATAAGGACGGATGTTTGGGCCGGTGTTAAAGTGAAGCCCGAGAGGTTGAAAATTTTTTTTTTTTTTTTTTTTTTACTGTTTGATTATTTTGTTTGTTCTTTAAAAAGGTAGACGGCAATAGCTACCTGGACTATAGAAGCGCTCATTACAAAAACTGGAAAAAGAATGTACCCTTCAGTCAATTTAAGAGAATAAGGAGAAATTGCACTAACACCAGTGATTTTGTTACCCAAAGCGAAATCCTTAAAGCAAGATTCATACAGAAGAAGTACCCTAGGAACCTGGTAGAGAACGCATTTCTCCGTGCTAACAAATTCACTCAGGAAGAAAGTCTGCAAACCAAAACGGAAACCAGTACCTCTGGAAAACAACAAAAAAACCTACCAACACTCATCACCACTTACAATTCCAATCATGGAGCACTACGTAACATCCTCACAAAATATTGGCACGTACTGACTAATGATCCATACCTAAAAGATGTGATACCACCGAAACCACAGATCATCTTTAGGAGGGCGAAAACAATCAAAAATATATTGGCACCGAGCCGTTTAAAAGGATAAATAAAACAAACAGAGACGCTCACCCCACAACAGAAAGGAAAATGTTCCCTACCTTTACGGGGAGCTATAAATGCAGACATCCTCTTTGTAAGTGCTGCACAAGCATATCCAATCAGATACGAAATTTTAAAAGCAATACCACTGGCGAGGAATTTACCATAAAAAACTTTTTAAATTGCTCTTCATCATATGTAGTCTATCTCATTGAATGTAGCTGCGGCTTACAGTATGTGGGACGAACTATCCAGACCCTCAGAGAACGACTAAACAAACACCGGTGGAACATAACCAGAGGGTTTCTCAAACATAGCGTCTCCCGCCATTTTTTGTCCGCCCACAACAAAGATCCAACAGAACTCAACATCACACCCCTTGAAGAGATATCAACTAGCATCCCGGACAGATTCAGAGCACTCCAAAGAGGGAGATGTTCTGGATCTATAAACTCCAGACGCTCGAACCTTACGGTTTAAATGAAAGCCTAGAAAATAAATGTTTTTGATGCCTATCCTCAATCCGTATCTGTCGACCCCACATTCTTCTATTCCCACTCTCCCCCCCCCTCCCCCTCGCCTACCATACTCATCTGTTTACACTTCCAATCGCCTTTAACAGGGGGGAAAATTTAAGTATTCGATGCCCGCACACCACATATTACCCGGATCCCCTTGTTTTATTACCCCATGAGGCATGCCATTGATTGTAGGGCCCAAAATAGCCCTCTCTGGATAATATACATAGGCAGCATACCATTTATCTAAGGCCCCAAAACTGGGACTAAAATTCTCACCGGTGTCTATAACATTACTCCCAAGCCAAACTAGGCACATCACCCCCGGACTCCGATCTTTCACAATCCCGCAAGTCCATTTTATCATAATCCCCTTAGCCTCATTCAATCATCGATCTATGTCATCAGTTCCCAATTATACCTCACATTCCACTTATCCCTTCCCCTTCAATAAACACATATCCCCTGCCAAAGTTTATCACAGCTCTTTAGTTTAGTTTATCCCCTCCTCTATCTCCCACACACAAGTTCATTTTACATTAACCCTTCCTTAGTCCTATGTTATCATCGATCTTTACCATCAGTCCCTTTTACATCTCACATCTCAATCACCCCTCCCCTTGGCAAACACACATCCCCTGTCAAACTTTATCACAGTCCCTCCTTTGAATTCATCCCTCCTCTCTCTCACACAAGCGCTCCTAGACGCACTATATCGGTCCAGCACATAGCATTACTCTGGACCACGCCCCTTAGCATCGCAGCAAACCTCAGGGAGATCGCGCCTCCCTCCTTCTCTTCATTAACCCCAGCACATCGCGCGCCTCCTGACAAGAGTCGGCGTCCTACACGTGCTGCGGACCGCACTGTCAGCATACCGCTGACTGGGAACTTAAGGTAAAATTATATACTAAATATCTTTGCATCAGGACAAAAAACATTAGAAAAACTAATATGAAAATAAGATACAAATAAGGAGGATAAATCGCTGTTGCCATAGGGAATTTTCACTCCATCACCCCCTCATTTGACTAGACATTGAGGATCAGCATACCCTTCCCCCTTTCAGAAATAACAGATATACATATATATAAATGTGCTTCCCCTCTCTCAGTTCACAGAACTTATTAGGCTATCAGGCTCAATCCCAAGCCTCTAGCCTCCTTTGAAGAACCCCCTCTCCTGAAGACTCCTTCGTTTCTACAAGAAACAGGTACCTATCAACTTCTAATGCATGATCAGCCAGAGTCAGCATTACCGCTTTTGACATATATATATATTTTTATGTATTTTATATATATATATATATGTAATCTTTTTTTTTTTTTTTTTTCTTTTTCTTTCTCTATATATATACTGTCCATATACATTTTTATGCACCATTTTCTACAGCCAAAAAATAGATACATTTTTAAGAAAAGACCTTTTAAGCACAAACAGATTCTTCACTAGAATAGTACATAAATGAAGATCTAATCATTTTATGCAATTTTTATGAAATTTATGACATATTTTATTCCAGTTTATGGTATTTATTTATTGTATTATATTGTATTTCTATATATGCACATTTTCTCTTAGACTTGATAAAGGGCGGTCGCCCCGAAACGCGTTGTCTATCCAACCAATAAAAAAACCCTTAATTCCACCCACACGGATCTCACGAGTGTCAGAGTGCGCCTTGGGCTGTCCTGCGTTGAATCAACCAGATCTGACGCCTCCTCGTCCTTGACTTACCTGACCAGCGGTTTGGCCCCGCTAAAGGTCCAGACAAGCCTCGGCTGCACCGACCACGTTCAGTGACCAGCTTCCACGCCCTTATTGTGGTTGTGCCCAATTTGGTACAACCAAAATAGGTGAGCGAGTAAGTTACAATCAAACTATATGTTATTTGTGACGTCATTACCCTATGAGCGCCTCTCTCCCCTTTTTTCTCGCCACATTTTGCTGCTGCTGGAGGTGGAAGTGGAGGAGGAGGCTGCGGAGGAGGAGTAGAAGTGGGGGTTGGAGCCAATAACATGCTGCTGGTGCAGACCCTGATGGACGTATGGCCCGCAATTATGGGCGTGGGTAGCACTTGTGCCACCCAAGGGTACGACTCACTCCCAGTCTCCACAACATTCACCCAGTGTGTGGTCAGGGAAATGTAGCATCCCTGACCACCAGTACTTGTCCATGTGTCTGTGGTGAAGTGGACCTTCCCAGTAAGTGCGTTGGTCAGGGCACGGGTGATGTTCTGTGGCACATGCTGGTGTAAGGCGGGCTTGGCACACCGCGAAAAATAGTGGCGGCTGGGAACTGCGTATCGATGGACAGCCGCCAATATCAGGCTGCGGAAGGCCTCAGTGTCCACAAGCCAAAATGGCAACATTTCAAGGGCCAGTAATTTTGAAAGTTGCGCATTTAGTACTATGGCCTGTTGGTGGGTGTGTATTTGTGCTTGCGTTCAAATGCCTGTGTTATTGACATTTGAACACTGCGCTGGGACAGGGAAGTGGATGATGTTGCTGACAGTTGCGAAGGTCCAGGTGCAGGGCGAGGGGCATCTGGGCCTGAGCCTTTGACAGGGGTTTGGCTAGCAGTGCGCAACACAGGGGAAGAGGAAGCAATGATGTGACTCGCAGACCCAAATTGTGGACCCAGGCGTTTGGCCCACTTATTAGGGTGCTTGGATGCCATGTGGTGAATGATACTGGTGGTGGTGAGGTTGCTAGTGTTCACACCCTGGCTCATTTTGGTACGGCACCGTTTGCAAACTACCACTCTTTTGTCGTCTGCACTTTCCTCAAAAAAGCGCCATACTGCGGAACACTTACCCCTTGGCAAGGTAGATTTACTTATGAGGGTGCTCAGTGTAACGGTTGCAGGCCTGTTTGGTGTAGGCCGACGTCTCCCTTTTGCAACCCCACTGCCTCTTCCAGACTGTTGTGGTGCTGCGGATCCCTCCCCCTCTGTACTGCTGTCCTCACTCGGCTTTTCACCTTCCCATGTTGGGTCAGTGACCTCATCGTCCACCAACCCCTCTTCCACTTCCTCACTCTGGTCATTCTCCTGACTTGACCTAACCACAACCTCAGTGATTGACAACTGTGTCTCATCATCATCCACTTCGTGAACAAATAATTGCCGTTCACCACCGTCATCTTCTTGAGACTGTGAAGGCTCAAGAGGTTGGGAATCAGGGCACAATATATCAGGTACCTCTTCAAGCATGCTGGGCCCGAGGGCCAAATCTAATAGTGATGTTGGAAAGAGCTCCTCAGAATATCCGAGTGTGGGATCACTCGTTTGGCAAGCCTCTCCATGGTGGGAGGAAGGATGATCAGAGTGAGGATTCGGTTGACCAGACTCTTGGCTACAGAGACTGGACTTGGTGGAAGAGAGGGTGGTGCTTAACCGACTGGAAGCATTATCTTCAGCAATCCAACCGACCAACTGTTCGCACTGGTCCAACTTGGACAGTGTTGTCCTGCGCTCCCCAGCTAAGTTGGACATGAAACTGGGTATGGTGGATGTTTTTTTTTTTTCTGGTGCACGGGCAGCAGGCACAGTTTAATTGTGCCCAGGACCATCAGTATCACGCCCACTTCCCAGTCCCTTAATGCTCGCCTTCTACATATTAATGGTTTTGTCACTAGATTAGGCCCAGATTATTTAAATTTGCGCTACAGAGACTGTTTTCGGATGTTGTACAGTATATGTCACTGAAAGCCACACACTATGAACACTATATTAGGCCCATATTATTTAAATGTGCGCTACAGACACTGTTAAGGGATGTAGTACAGTATATGTCACAGATAGCCACACACTATGGAGACTAGATTAGGCCTAGATTATTTAAATTTGCGCTAAAGAAACAGTTTTCGGATGGAGTACTGTATATGTCACGGATGTGTATTAAATGCACACACAGATGTGGCACAAATTAGTTAAATTTCACCCAAAAACATAGTTTACGGATGGAATACAGTATAAGTCACGGATGTGGATTACACGCACACAAAGATGTGGAACAAATTATTTCAATTTCCCCTAAAAACATAGTTTGCAGATGGAGTACAGTATATGTCACGGATGTGGATTAAACGCACACACAGATGTGGAACAAATTAGTTAATTTTCCCCCCAAACCATAGTTTGTGGATGGAGTACAGTATATGTCACGGATGTGGATTAAAAGCACACACAGATGTGGCACAAATTATTTCAATTTCCCTCAAAAACAGAGTTTATGGATGGAGTACAGTATATGTCATGGATGTGGATTAAACGCACACACAGATGTGGCGAAAATTAGTTAAGTTTCCCGCCAAAACATAGTTTGCGGATGGAGCCAGGGCCGGTGCAAGGATTTTTGCCGCCCTAGGCAAGATAAAAATTGACGCCCCCCCCCCTTATCACGTCACCAGAGAGAGCATTTGTGCCACAGCCACCGCCTATTGCACACAGCCTCTGAGGCCTCATGCATGTCCCTAACAAAAATCCACTGCATTTATTTATAGTGGTCATAACATTTTTTACATAGGTGATGGATGCATGTGGGCTGACAGTCTATGGCATGATGACATCACATGCTTGCTCTCGCATATTGGTTTCTGAAGCGCTGCGTTCATAAAGAGGTTTTGCATCAGGCCTCATGGACTTAGTGAGGTGTGCACAGTGCAAAAGCCTAATTGCCCATGCCCTGCCCCCATCACAGCAGCTTTGACTGTAATGGGGTAAAGTGAACACACACGGTCACCTCACTGAGTCCTCCATGAGGCCTAATGCAAAACCGGCGCTTTATGAATATATGCTTCAGAAACCAATATGCAAAGCAAGCATGTGATGTATCATCAATCATGCCATGTGGACTGTCACTTAGCAGTCCACTGTCCACACAGTCACACACATGCGGCGCCGGCGGCAGAGAGTGGATGCATGTGTGTGACTGTGTGGACAGTGGACTGCTAAGTGACAGTCCACATGGCATGATTGATGATACATCACATGCTTGCTTTGCATATGGGTTTCTGAAGCATTCAAGCATACATTCATAAAGCGCCGGTTTTGCATCAGGCCTCATGGAGGACTCAGTGAGGTGACCGTGTGCATTCACTTTACCCCATTACAAAGCTGCTGTGATGGGGACAGGGCATGGGCAATTAGGCTTTTGCACTGTGCACACCTCACTAAGTCCATGAGGCCTGATGCAAAACCTATTTATAAAGGCAGCGCTTCAGAAACCAATATGCCTATGAGCAAGGTGCTGATGATGTCAATTGTCATCATGCCATAGACTGTGTCACCCCAGGTCCCCATCATGTATGTTATTAACTGTACTCACTTGTACTGTGTGATTGTAGTCTGTACAAACATGTACTGCTGGGCTGGCTCTGGCTGGTGTTGTGTGAGTGACTGACTGTGACTGTCCAGGGCTCCAGGCAGGGAGTGACCGTGACATGACCGACGTGACCCATCCTCCTCCTCAGTCGCCTCCGCTCCTCTACGATACTAGACAGGCTGCAGACTGCAGCCAGGAGCTGAGGAGATAACAGGCAGGGGCGGGCAGGCACGCTTGACGCTGGCTGACGACGTGACGTCAGTCCAGCTTGCTTCCCCTGCGCGCCTGCTGCCCTGCTCTTCAACCTGGCGGGGGCGGATCCTTGAGCTTGACTCTGCATCTGCAGCCTGCTGGAGGCAATGTGAGTTCTTTTGTGCGGCCGGCTGTCCGCCCGCCCGCCAGTCCATGCTGCGCACATGATGGCTGCGCTAATCTGACTGCGCCCGTGCGCCGACCAAGTTCTTCTTTAGTAGTGCCACCTGCCGCCCGCCGTTTTTTTTTTTTTATAGTGCATCGCGATTCGCAGCGCCAGCCCGGCGCCCCCTGCTAAATTGCGCCCTAGGCAGTTGCCTAGGTCGCCTTACAGGTGGCGCCGGCCCTGGATGGAGCACAGTATATGTCACGGATGTGGATTAAACGCACACACTATTGACAATAAATGTGACGATGATTAGTTGAATTTGATGTAAAGTATATGTCACTAATAGGTAATAAAGAAAAATATATTTCTGCTGTCAAACACACACTAGCCCTTAAAAGGATTATTGGTTGCATGAAAAGCGTTAGGTAGTTGTTAAAACAGCGATTTTTTTTTTCCTGCACTGTGTCTCAGCCACTGCTGTGGCGCTCAATGTTAACTGGATAATGGTAACTTTCACTTCTCTAGGAGAACTGTTAACAGTCTAAGGGTACTTTCACACTTGTGGCATGGCTATCCGGCAGGCTATCCCAGCGGGCTGCCAATCCGTCCCCATTGACTAAAATGGGGGCAGGGGGCGGAGCTACAGAATGGCAGTGCACGGCAGTGATTGCCAGACTAAAAAGTCGGACATGCAGTACTTTTAGTCTGTCGATCTCTGGATGTGTACTGCCGTGCTGCGCTGTTGCTCCGCCCCCCGCCACATTAAAGTCAATGAAGACAGAGCTGCAGCACATGGGTACTGGCGGCATGGCGGATCCAGCGGGCTACGGCGCAGCACGGCAGTGCACGGCCAGAGATTGCCGGACTAAAAATGTGAAAGTACCATAAAAGTTTATGGGTGTACACTCGAGGATACACAAGTGACTCAAACGGGAAGAGCAAAGTTTTTTTGGAATAGTGCTTTAGCCAGGTTGAGGCAATGAGTATATATTACCTGTCTCTTAGAGAAGGCATAAGCTTATTTTTTACACTCACACAGCATTGTGGCACAGAACTTGGTGGTTACTGATAGAGATGAATGAATTAGTTCTAATGAACTGAATTTATTCTAAATCAGCCTTCTGGAGCACTGAGGGGCTGTCCTTCTGCTCAAGAAACTCTCTTCCTCCCCTAGATTTCCCAGTCCAGACATTTCACCTGATGCTGTCAATCTTCAGCTAGCGCAGTTAAATCCAATATCTGCATAAGCACAGAGGATCTGTTACCTGTGCAGTACAGATACTTACTGCACATACACCACCGATATCTGGGTAGACCTGGAAGTTCAGAGGGCAATCCTCCATCTGAAGACACCTCCTTAGCAGTGCATCCATAGTTGGCATCTGTGCTACTTTGGTATACTTGGAGCATGGCACACTATGGACAGGGCCAGGAGAGATACCTGGCCCTGTCATTCAAGGAACAGTCTTTTAAGTGGAAGGGACATCCCCTTGGTGCTCCGGAATTTATTATCTAGACCTTACCAACAGCAGTGGAGCACTCTTTGCATTCCTCAAGCAAATGTCACTGATGACAGACCAGTATTTGTGATCCAAGGGTGGTTTCCATAGGTAGCAGGATAGTCTGTAAACTCCACAGGCAGTTTTCATTCAACAGGATTCTCTCTGCATTCCACATGCAGGGTACTTGTACAAGATGTTTGCCCTTAGGAACCAGAAAAATTGTTTCCGCACTTGCAGTTTACTTCAAAACAGGCTGTTGCGACTAGTCATAGGGGATTTTGTTAGTCGGGATTCAGTGCATCATATACTTAAATTCCTCTTCACACACTGGGGCTCAGCGTCACAATGGCCCACCAGAGCATCAGGTACGGATCTACAGAGTTTGTAGGACAGACATTGTCCACAATTTGCTTACGGCAATCTACTAACTGGGGGAAAAGGGGGAAGGGGGGGGGGCATGCATTCATCATAGGTGCCGTTCCTTCCCTGTTCCCAAGGTCTTTAGTACTCTGCCATACACACTAGCTGACTGACTGTGAGGTGCTCTAGCTTCTTCTTTTTGTAGTATGGCCCCACAAACAAGGTAAGCTAAGCAGTCTACAGCATCTACAGCATCTACTCATGTGACCCCCTAACCAACTGTCCATTGCAACAGCCTTAATGGAATCCAACACAATTGCAATGTCTGCAAATAAATATATGTTAAGCTTCATTCCCTGCCCAGCAAACCTGCCTACATTTGCATAGCATAACAAAAGGATGGTCATCAGTAATTTCACTGGTGGATACAGTTCAGGTATAGTTTACTGCAGGGCAAGAGCGACAATTAATGACAATTAATGATGCACATATGTAGTGTCCCACTCCGTGATGGTGGGCACTACAAAAGGGTCACAAGGGTCACGTTGTTCCCCCCACCTTCGGGGAGATTGGTATGTCCTTTTATTGCACACTGAGAAACCCTGTTACTGTGAATGTATTGCTATGTACAGGCCTGCTAGGGATGTCATTCCTACTCTAGGTCAGTAGAGGGAGCGAGGGAGCCCTAGTTTATATATTTAGGCCCAGTCAGGGAAAAGTTAGTCTAGCCCAGGCCATGAGCCTGTGAAGTGGAGCCCAGGCCATGAGCCTGCGAAGTTGAGTCCAGGCCATGGCATACGGGCCTTGGATGTTTCACTAGTCAGGATTCTGTGGAGTTCAGCCTGTACTGTGAGTTCTTATTAACCCTCTGTATACCTTGCCAAGAGATACCTGCTTATGTACTGTAAAGCCTGCTGTGTACCAATTGTCTTGTGTGGAACTACAAGGAGCATGTATGCTGTTTCAATTGTTCAGTAAAGAGGAGTTCTGTTTCACCTCAAGTGTCTGCACCTCCATTATTCCCACTGTCAATCGGTGCGCCACCGTTGCCGGCAATGGTGTCATGATCCTTAAGGAACCTAGCTATAGGCACATTAAACCACAACACCAAGGGTACCTCATCCAACATCTAGCCTGTGTCCCTACAACAAGAGTGTGCCCCAGAGGACCCACGTGTCTGCCTCTCCATCACTGGCATCTCCTGCTGTCCCCTCAGTGGGGAGGCTACACATATTTTTGTGCAATATGTGCAACTTCCCATTTTAGCAGGTCTTACTACATATTAGTGATTGGTGCACTAAGTATTGTTGTGAACTTGTGACATCAAAAATGAGACGCTACCCGATACCCCTGAAGACGCCTTTAGAGGCGAAACATGTCGGGGGGTAGTGTGCAGTGATTTTAAATGAGTGACCACTACACCTGTCTTCACACAAACTAGTGAAGGGAAGATAGTGCGCGCGATTCTCCCCCTTAATTGTAGTGGAGTATTACTCCGCAAGAAATAGCGATAGTGAAAGCTAGTCAGGAGAGCGGCCAGGAATTTTAATACAAATAGAGTTAATAGTAAGGAAGTGAATAAAAGTTAAGTTTTAGATCTAGTCCAGGAGCCAAGAGTAGGCACAATTTACCAATCCATGAAAAAATATACTTGTGACATCAGAGCACTGTGCCTGTAGCATGTATGTATGCATCAGAACCTACAGCAGATCACACTACCTAAAACCCTGCACTGGATCAGCTACATATATCACAATCTAACCTACACTGACTATCTCCCACGAACTATCTGTATTATATATATAAACTAACTAACTAACTAACTAACTAACTATCTAATGTAATGTGACAGCAAAGCACAGAGCACAGCAATGACACTGCTGTCTCTCTCAGAACTGAAAAAAAATATGCAGAAAATGGCTGCTGGGTAAGGTTCTTATATGGTAAGGGGTAGGCAACTTTCCTATTGGTTGCTAAGGATGTTGCTAATCTCAGACAAAGACATTGCAGCCTTCTCATTGGCCCACAAGCATCAAGCAGGGAGGGATCATGGGTTCAGATGGAAAAAAAATCTAGAATGTTCGTGAATACGAATATATAGCACTATGTTCTAAATCTTAGCAAATTCTCGAAGTGGAAATATTCGCGATTAAAATTTGCAATTCGAATATTTGCACCCAACACTACTAACTATACCTCATTCAATTCTGGACATCAAGTAAAGAAAAAAAACGCTCTGTTAGTTTTAAGTATAAAATGTGAATCATAGCACAATAAAGGAGGTGGTTCACAGCTCTAGTTACTTAGGTGCTGCGGTCCTTTTCAGTTTGCTTTCATCAATATGTATGCATGGGACATTTAGGGGGAGATTTATCAGCTACTTGCTCCGTTTTATGACATTAAAAAATTGCAAACCACAAATGTAGGTACATGAAGACATCATACATAATTAGTCGCATCCTCAGGCGGCGCTGGAGATTTTAAAGACTGGGAGAAAAACAACTGAAATAAATACTAGAGATGAAAAAGGATAATTTACACGACTCTACACTAAAAAAATTTCATGACATGTTCTGAAACTGCCTGTGTGCAGAAATCCATGCTATATTAGCTGCAGTATTGCATTATTTCCTTTGTCATCTGATGGCCCTTTGTTAATATTTGCTTCCATATTCTCTGACATAGAAGGCCAAGTAGAAGTGTACAGGAGCATAGAACTTATACCATAGCCAATAAAAACTAGTACCATTTATGTTAGTTCTTGAAGGGGTTGCTTCTTTTTTGGGACAATTGCTTTCCATTTAGGAAATTGGTTAGGATCCTTATAATATGACTTTGAAGATATGTGCTTGCTCCGGAGGATCCCTCTGATAGACACCCATTGTTTTTAATGTATCACTCAATGATTGAATGTCTAGGTAGACAGTGGAACAGCCGTGTACAGAGAAAACTCATGACCAAGTACTGTGAGGGATCTGAGTTATTGTTGTGCCCTGTGGCCTTGACCATCACTTTACAAGATGAGAATACTGTCACCTTTAAATAAAGAAGATGAGGAAACAGTTATTATCAGCATATACACAGGTGGACAAAAATTTTGATAACCTTCTGTTATAGAAAGAAAAACCCAAAATAAAACTGGCCTGGGCAAAAATGATGGCACCCCTTGAAAAGAGAAATATTAAACTAAGGTGTGTCCTGTAATAGGCATCACAGGTGTCTGAAAAGTAGTCACTGTGCTGTTTGGTATTATGGTGTGTACCACACTGAACATGCACCAGTTCAATGGCTGCACTGCTACACAACAATCTTTGGTCATGAGTTGGGTGTAATGGGCAAGATCACCATGTAGTGGCACCCTAAGGCCTCTTTCACACGGGCGTTGTGGGTGCACTCCGTCAAACAGTGCGGGTGCGTTGCGGGAATCGCCGCGATTTTTCCCTGCGAGTGCAAAGCGCTGTCATGCGTTTTGCACGCGCGGGAGAAAAATCGGCACTTTTGGTACCCAGACCCGAACCTGCACTTCTTCACAGAAGTGCATGTTCGGGTCAGAAATTGTCCCGCTGGTATTATTTCACATTATAACATAGTTATAATGTGAAATAATACCCTTGGCCATCTTCCTAATGTTGAACCCGGTGCTGAATGGGTTAAAAATAATAAACTAATAATAACTTACCTGGTCCATTTGATCGCGAAGCCCGGCATCCTCTCCGTTAGCTTGCTGGTAGGAAAAGGACCTGTGATGATGTCACAGCATCACATGGCCCAATCACATGCTCCATCACCATAGTGATGGAGCATGTGATTGGGCCATGTGATGTGACGTCATCACAGGTCCTTTAGATCATAGATGCTGCAGGGAAAGAGAGGACAGATCGCGACTCACGCGATCAAGTGGCTAAGGTAAGTTAACTTTTATTATTTTTAACCCTTCCTCTTCATTTAACAATGCATTCTTTATTAGGAATGCTATTATTTCCCTTATAACCATGTTATAAGGGGAAATAATAGAGATTGGGTCCCGTTGCTAAGCAACAATGCGGGAAAATCGCAACGCATCCGCACTTGGTTGCGGATGCTTGCGATTTTCCCGCAGCCCCATTCACCTCTATGGGGCCTGCGTTGCGTGAAAAACGCAGAATATAGAACATGCTGCGATTTTCACGCAACGCAGAAGTGATGCGTGAAAATCACCGCTCATGTGCACAGCCCCATAGAAATGAATGGGTCCGGATTCAGTGCGGGTGCAATGCGTCCTCCTCACGCATTGCACCCGCGCGGAAAACTCGCCCGTGTGAAAGGGGCCTAAATCTATTTATTTGCTAAAAGTAGCAAGTATTAAACCTTTATCTACATTTTTTATATCTAGATTAGACAAATAAAATGTCTATTCTCTGATCTCAGGAAAGCTTTTCCATGCCCTTTAATTCTGAGTTAGAAATATATTCTGTATTGTATATTATCTGAAAAAAATCACTATTTTCACACAAAAGTTGAAGAGTGATTTAATGAGGTACCATTATGTTGTTTATCTACTGTAAATGGTTACTTCAATAAAGCTGGTTGTCTAGCGGCAGTTTCCAAACACAAGAAATTACATTACGTGCTGCAGGATACATTGATTCAACATGCTACACAGTCTTGATTTAGATCTCTGCCACTAAGGCAACTAAATACATGAAAAAGCTTCAGAAGGACATTCAAATAATATGTTAACAATTTGGCATACTAATCATGAAGTCAGTTAAAGGGGTTTTCCTGAGAGCAGAATATATCCTCTGGTTAGGTCACCAATATCTGATCGTGGAGGTAGAGTTGAGCGAACACCTGGATGTTCGGGTTCGAGAAGTTCGGCCGAACTTCCTGAAAATGTTCGGGTTCGGGATCCGAACTCGACCTGAACTTCATCCCGAACCCCATTGAAGTCAATGGGGACCCGAACTTTTGGGCACTAAAAAGGCTGTAAAATAGTCCAGGAAAGGGCTAGAGGGCTGCAAAAGGCAGCAAAATGTAGGTAAATCCTCTGCAAACAAATGTGGATAGGGAAATGAATTAAAATAAAATAAAATAAATAAAAATTAAGCAATATCAATTGGAGAGAGTTCGCATAGCAGAGAATCAGGCGTCATGTCACCCAGCAATAGAGAAGGCCACTTCTAGATATTTAGCCCACGGCACCCAGACAGAGGACAGAGGTCGCATAGCAGAGAATCAGGCGTCATGTCAGCCACCAATGGAGAAGGCCACTTTCATTTATTTAGGCTCCAGCACCCAGACAGCGGACAGAGGTCGCATAGCAGAGAATTAGGCGTCATGTCACCCACCAATGTAGAAGGCCACTTTCATTTATTTAGGCCCCAGCACCCAGACAGAGGACAGAGGTCGAATAGCAGAGAATCAGGCATCATGTCACCCACCAATGGAGAAGGCCACTTTCATTTATTTAGGCCCCAGCACCCAGAAAGAGGACAGAGGTCGCATAGCAGAGAATCAGACGTCATGTCACCCACCAATAGAGAAGGCCACTTTTCGATAATTAGGCCCCTGGCACCCAGACAGAGGAGAGAGGTCGCATAGCAGAGAATCAGGCTTCATGTCAACCACCACTGGATCAGGCCACTTTCAGATAATTAGGCCCCTGGCACCTAGACGGAGGAGAGGTTCATTCAACTTTTGGTTGTACCACAATATAATGGTAAAATTAAAAAAGGAGGATTCAATAAAGAAGTGCCCGGAGTACAAGAATATATGGTTGAGGGGGAGGCAGTTATAAATCTCTATTCGGCACAAGGGATGGACAGGTCCTGTGGGATCCATGCCAGGTTCATTTTTATGAACGTCAGCTTGTCCACTTTGGCTGTGGACAGGCGGCTGTGTTTGTCAGTAATGACGCCCCCTGCCTTGCTGAATACACGTTCAGACAAAACGCTGGCCGCCGGGCAGGCCAGCACCTCCAAGGCATAAAATGCTAACTCTGGCCACGTGGACAATTTGATGACCCAGAAGTTGAATGGGGCCGAACCATCAGTCAGTACGTACTGTGCAGACATACTGTTCAACCATGTTAGTGAAATGCTGCCTCCTGCTAACAAGTTGCGTATCAGGTGGTGGTGCAGTTAGCTGTGGCGTGGTGACAAAACTTTTCCACATTTCTGCCATACTAACCCTGCCCTCAGAAGAGCTGGCCGTGACACAGCTGCGTTGGCGACCCCTTCCTCCTCCTCTTCCTTCGCCTTGGGGTTCCACTTGTTCCCCTGTGACATTTGGGAATGCTCTCAGGAGCGCGTCTACCAGTGTGCGCTTGTACTCACGCATCTTCCTATCACACTCCAGTGCAGGAAGAAAGGTGGGCACATTGTCTTTGTATTGGGGATCCAGAAGGATGGCAACCCAGTATTCCACACACGTTAAAATGTGACAGGCTGCACAGAGGTAAGGACAAGCTGACCTCTGTGGGAAGCGTATCGTCATCGTCCTCCTCCGTATCCCCCCAGCCATGCAGCAGTGATGGGCCTGAGCTGTGTTGGGTGCCACCCCGCTGTGAACCTGCTTCATCCTCATCCTCCTCCACCTCCTCCACCTCCTCCTCATCCTCCTCGTCTTCCAGTAGTACCTGGCCTCTGAGGCACTTCTAACAGACTGGCCTGAAAGTGCTAAAAATGACCCCTCATCCTCTTCCTCCTCCTCCTCCTCCCGGGCCACCTCCTCTTCCATCATCGCCCTAAGTGTTTTCTCAAGGAGACATAGAAGTGGTATTGTAACGCTGATAACGGCGTCATCGCCACTGGCCATATTGGTGGAGTACTCGAAACAGGGCACACAGGTCTCGCATGGAGGCCCAGTCATTGGTGGTGAAGTGGTGCTTTTCCGCAGTACGACTAACCCGTGAGTGCTGGAGCTGAAACTCCACTATGGCCTGCTGCTGCTCGCACAGTCCCTCCAGCAGGTGCAAGGTGGAGTTCCACCTGGTGGGCACGTCGCATATGAGGCGGTGAGCGGGAAGGCCGAAGTTACACTGTAGGGCAAACAGGCGATTAGCGGCAGGATGTGAACGCCGAAAGCACGCACAGACGGCCCGCACTTTATGCAGCAGCTCTGACATGTCGGGTAGTTATGAATGAACTTCTGCACCACCATGTGCGTCACACTGACTAGTCCCAGGGCTGCGACGAGATTTCGCCCATTATCGCACACCACCAGGCCGGGCTTGAGGCCCACAGGCAGCAACCACTGGTCGGTCTGTTGTTCAATACCCCGCCACAACTCCTGCGCGGTGTGGGGCCTGTCCCCCAAACATATGAGTTTCAGAACGGCCTGCTGACGTTTACCCCGGACTGTGCTGAAGTTGGTGGTGAAGGTGTGTGGCTGACTGGATGAGCAGGTGGAAGCAGAGGAGCAGGAAGCCGAGTAGGAGGAGGAGGCTACATACATGCGCACGCAGAAAATAATAAATCCTTTGACGGACACTAGGGAAATTGTCCAGTCACAGCTGGAACACCAGATTCAGGGTATTTCTATTTTGGCAATTAAATTTCACCCCAGAACAAAATTTATCCTTTGACAGACACTATTAAACTTGTCCAGTTACAGCTGGAACACCAGATTTACTGTATTTCTATTTTGGCAACTGAATTTCCCCGCAGAAAATAATAAATCCTTGGACGGACACTATTAAACTTGGCCAGCCACTGCTGGGACACCAGATTTACGGTATTGCTATTTTGGCAATTGAATTTCACCCCAGAAAATAATATTTCCTTTGCCAGACACTATGAAACTTAGCCAGCCACAGCTGAAACCACTGATTTATGGTATTGCTCTTTTGGCAGTTGAATTTCACCCCAGAAAAAAAAATATACTTTGCTGGACACTATTAAACTTGTCCAGTCACAGCTGGAACACCAGATTTACTGTATTTATATTTTTGCAACTGTATTTCACCCCAGAACAAAATCTATCCTGTGACAGACACTATTAAACTTGGCCAGCCACAGCTGAAACCACTGATTTATGGTATTGCTATTTTGGCAATTGAATTTCACCCCAGAAAAAAATAAATCCTTTGCTGGACACTATTTAACTTGTCCAGCCACAGCTGAAACCACTGATTTATGGTATTGCTATTTTGGCAATTGAATTTCACCCCAGAAAATAATGTATCCTTTGACAGACACTATGGAAATTGTCCAGACACAGCTGGAACACCATATTCAGGGTATTACTATATTGGCAAGTGTATTTCACCCCAGAAAAAAATATACCCTTTTACGGACAGATTTAAACTAGGCCTGCAACAGCTGGAACACCAGATTTACTGTATTTCTATTTTTGCTACTGATTTTCATCCCAGAAAATAATATGTCCTTTGACAGACACTAGGGAAATTGTCCAGTCACAGCTGGAACACCAGATTCAGGGTATTGCTATTTTGGCAATTAAATTTCACCCCAGAACAAAACCTATCCTGTGACGAACACTATTAAACTTGGCCAGCCACAGCTGAAACCACTGATTTATGGTACTGCTATTTTGGCAATTGAATTTCACCCCAGAAAAAAAATATCCTTTGCCGGACACTATTAAACTTTTCTGCCACAGCTGGAACACCAGATTTACGGTATTTCTTTTTTTGCAACTGAATTTCACAGCAGAAAATAATATATCCTATGACGGACACTATGAAACTTATCCAGTCACAGCTGGAACACCAGATTTACGTTATTGCTATTTTGGCAATTGAATTTCACCCCAGAAAAAAATCTATACTTTGCCGGACACTATTAAACTTGGCCAGCCACTGCTGGGACACCAGATTTACGGTATTGCTATTTTGGCTATTGAATTTCACCCCAGAACAAAATATATCCTTTGCCGGACACTATTAAACTTTGCCAGCGACTGCTGGGACACCAGATGTAAGGGAATGGTATTTTGGCAATTGAATTTCACCACAGAAAAAAATCTATCCTTTGCCAGACAGCAGACAGTATTACACTTGGTTATCCACAGCTGGAACACCAGATTTAGTGGTTTGCTATTTTGGCAATTTAATTTAACCCCTTAATAAAATATAGAAATTTCTATCCTGAGTTTCTAGGGGTGACAATGAGCACAGCCAAGCCCCTGATGTAGGATATAGCAAAAAAAAAAACTAGTATTGATGATTGATGGACTTGGTGGCAGCTTGTGCTGGTGCACCACAAGACACAAAATGGCCACCGATCAAAGTGACAGAAAAACGCTCTGCGCAGCCTAAAAACCAGTGAGCAATTAACTAGCAGAAGTTGAATGATTCAGAGATGTAGCTTTATCACTTCATTAGGTGTTTTTGCTGACTTTTCCCTGCCTAATCTCACCCTCACAGAAGCTGCGTCCTCTCCTTACACTAATCAGAGCAGTGTGACGTGCGGCGCTACGTGACTCCAGCTTAAATTGAGGCTAGGTCACATGCTACACTTTGCCAATCACAGCCATGCCATTAGTAGGCATGGCTGTGATGGCTTCTTAGGGCAAGAAGTAAAACGCTAGCTGATTGGCTGCTGTGCAGCCCTTCAGAAACCAGGAAGAAATCGCCGAACAACTGACACGAACCCAAACTTTTTTGAAAATGTTCGGGTTCAGGTCCGTGTCCCGAACACCCCAAAATTCGGTACGAACCCGAACTATGCAGTTCGAGTTCGCTCATCCCTACGTGGAGGTCTAACTTTCCCTTCCCCATGGATCAGTTATTTCAGGTGGTAGCGGTGTATCTGTGGCTGCTAAAGCCTCTTCCTACGCCAGTGAAGTCAAGTTCATTGGTCGGCCTATGGGATGCAAGGCCACAAACAGCGATGTGCTTGGTATGCTCTGAGGCAGCCGCAGCTTTCACCAGAGCACTTCAATCTGTTCAAGCACCTGTTTGGTGGAGGTGCCTGGTATCCTAAGGCTAAGTCATCAATATTCTATTCCCGGAAAAACCCCTTATGATTTTTAAGAAACTTCACTAGAAGTTCTTGGACCCCAGTGGAAAATCTGTAACAGGACTAAAAACCTATCTTTGCCATTTGTATGTAATACTGGTGTCTTCTCATGTGACAGAGGTGTCTTTATGCCCCCTTAGGTACCTGTGTCCACATGGACCTGCTTTGTCTGCACCCCCTATAGTTTTGCCTCTGTTCACAATAATCTGGATAGTTGTTACTGTTTCATATAAAGGTTAGTCTGTTCTTTAAATCGTAAATATAAAGCTTTAAATCCTATCACTCCAATACTGCTTTTTATTACATAAGATCATTTTTGTGCTGCAAAGTCCAGATAAGGCCCTTCAAGTATCAAAAATAGAGATTTAATTATAATATACCTTAAAAGGATTGGGTTATAACATTTGTGCTGCACTTTTGTTTGCAAGCTGAGTTGGAATGATGTGTAGAGGGAAATGACTGCAAATAGCCATGTGCAGTTCAAAGACTATAGCATTGCCAATCCGGAAAAAGCAAAAATACGAACAGACCACAGCATAGCAGTATTGAATTATAATTCCAAACTGTTTATTCAGACAGGTCCCTCCACCACAAAGAAAGGGGAAGTTTTGGTAGGTAAACTCACTTTTTCAAGCATATTTTCATTACAAATAGTGCATTTTCATATATCCCACCCCAAATATCTTATGTTACTACACAGGTGAACATCATACATCTTTAGTCACCATATCAACAAATATATACCACGCGTTAATTCAATAAATACAAAAATATATGTATAGTATATACAGTATGTATAATGTTATATTTTTGCACTTTAGACGTGGTGGAGGTACCTGTCTGAACAATCGGCTTGCAGCTATCTGGTTCCTGCAATACTGTGGTCTGTTTGTGTTTTTTATTTCTATATTTTAACAGTTTGGCCATTTTGGGACTCGGCTATGTTAAAAATCTTTATTTATTTATTTATTTCATTTTTAATATGAGGAGGGGTGATCTGAATTTTGACCTTTTTGAAAACTTTTTTTACATTTAGCAATGCAGAGAGCGACGAGGATAAAGCAAAACTATTAAATATTTTTTTCTCCACTATATTCACTGAGGAAAATAAACTGTCAGATGAAATGCAGAATGTAAAATAGACAAATTGCCAGGACCGGATGGCATACACCCCCGTATCCAGAGGGAATTAAGTGATGTCATAGCCAGACCTTTATTTCTGATATTTACGGACTCTATACGGACAGGGAATGTTCCACAGGATTGGAGCATAGCAAATGTGGTGCCAATATTCAAAAAGGGTCCAAAAACAGAGCCTGGAAATTATAGGCCGGCAAGTTTAACATCTATTGTTGGTAAACTGTTTGAAGGGTTTCTAAGAGATGCTATCTTGGAGTATCTCAATGAAAATAAGCAAATAACGCCATATCAGCATGGCTTCATGAGCAGAGCTGGAGAGGGTTCAGAGGAGGGCAACTAAAGTAATAACTGGAATGGGGCAAATACAGTACCCTGAAAGGCTATCAAAATTAGGGTTATTCACCTTAGAAAAAAGACGACTGAGGGGAGATCTAATATCTATATATAAATATATCAGGGGTCAGTATAGAGATCTCTATCATCATTTATTTATCCCCAGGACTGTGACTGTGACAAGGGGACATCCTCTGCGTCTGGAGGAAAGAAGGCTTGTACACAAACATAGAAAAGGATTCTTTACCGTAAGAGCAGTGAGACTATGAAACTCTCTGCTTGAGGAGGTGGTGATGGCGAGTACAATAAAGGATTTCAAGAGGGGCCTGGATGTATTTCTGGAGTGTAATAATATTACAGGCTATAGCTATTAGAGATGTGTCAGACTTATTGATCCAGGGAGTTATTCTGATTGCCTGATTGGAGTCTGGAAGGAATTTTTTCTCCTTAAGTGGGGAAAATTGGCTTCTGCCTCACAGGGTTTTTTTGCCTTACTCTGGATCAACTTGTAGGAAACAGGCCCAACCGGATGGACAAATGTCTTTTTTCGGTCTTATATACTATGTTACTATGTTACTAGGTGATCTGAACATGTGATCATCTGATCGTGTCTCTCATAGATTGCAATAACTTAATATTGGAACCTATGCGAGATTCACTATGTTCCTATTAAGCCCTGCCACAGGCAGGACTTCATCAGCACTTAGGGAGTCATTTATGAAACAGAAATACGCCTATAATAGTCGTATTTCTGATACAGATTGTGGCACAAAGGTCATTTGCGCCTCAGTCTTTGACTTTTCTCCACTCACACCAGGTATAAAAAGGTTGGCGTGGCGTAAGTTGGGAAGAGGATGGGATGGCAGGCCTGTCTCATTTATCATTTTCTCTATGTAGGAAGCTGTTGTATATTTAGAAGTGATGGTGGACCCACCAAAGTTATGTAGAGGCCGCCGCCTCTACATTACTGCGGCGGATCCACCGCCAGTGCAGGGCTTTATTAAGAGTGGCATCAAAAAAAATATACATATATAAAAAAATATTAGGAATAAAAACATAAAATCCTAAGCACTGACTGTTCAATCACAGCATTGTTTTCAGGGCTTTGTTTTCACATTGTTCACTGTGATGTGAAAATTACATGTTTACTTTCTTCTGTAGGTCAGTAGAATTATGAATATGCCACATTTATATGTTTTTGGTATGTTTTACAATTTTTTTTTTAATTTTAAAATCTCTATTAAAAAACGATTACTTTGAACCACCATATTCAGGCATCTGTAACTTTTTTTAAAGTTATTGTGAGGCAGGAGTCCACTGTTCATTATATACATGCTTATCCAGGATACTAGCCATTGATTGACACCTTTCTCGCTATGCACAGTAACTTCCAATCAGTGGCTGTATAACAGGGGGAGCCTGCATTTCATCAAAACTTTGGACTCATATTGCTGAATTTTACTACTCTATTTAAAATGACCTTCTACATACCGGTAAATGCATTTCCCATATGCCGGTTCAAAGTTGATAACTTCATAGAGAATTGACACATTTCAGAATTCTGACTTCATCAACTGAAATGTTTAAAACATTCTCACCACATAGTTCACAAAGTAGAAAGTAGCTCATTGCTAGAATATTATTTAGCTCAGTTATGTAACATGAGAATGCTCTCATCTCAAACTTTTGAATGCTTTTTATATTTTGCTGGGTGTAATCGCTCTTCAGACAAAAATTGTCATTCATTATTCATATAATTAGACATTAAATGTTTAAACTAAAGATTCATTTTAAAGAAGATTCACATTGTGTTCTGACACACATACAGTAATGGAAAAAGTTTTACCAGTTGATAATATATCAGTAATTGATAGATTTTTTTTGTGCCATTTTTATCATACGCTAATGGACTAAATGAAAGTGTTGAGGGTTCAGTGTTAACTATTGCATTATTTCAAGTTTGTATTAAAGTATAACTGTCAAATTTTTTTTTTTTTTACTATTGGATTTTGGTGATTAATATTACCTTGTTGGCCCTGTTTTAATTTCTAATTGTTTAATAAATAACCCCTAAAAGCCACCTAAAAGTCCCCAGTATTGGCTATATTTACCTGAGATAAAATCAGGTTGCTATGCTCCTTCCGTCTACCACAGATGAGGACGGAGCACGCTGCGTGCACTGGGAACTGATAGTGAGTCAGCATTGTAAGGGAATGTATAAAAAGCCAGGTTCTTCCTGACAGGAGATAACAGTGCTGGGCTGTGTGTGTGAACTTCTCCACATGCCTGTGCTTGGCAGACACTCCCTTAGCAGTTCTGGAGAATGTACATATGCCGGCTGCTCAGTGTATAAATGACAGCCTTATCTAATAAGAGGAGAGCTTGTAGAAGGACTACAGGCTTCAGCCAGACCTGGAAACTTCACTGAAAGACCCCCCTATACAGAGCTGGTCTTCACTAACTTCACTGCAGGTGTCCTATGGATTAGCCTCAGGGCTGAGGGCGGCCATTTTAACAGAATAGTGAAATTGCAGTTTTATGCAGACTGGTTGCTAAGGGCTGAATCTTATTAAATAAGGGGTAAGTAAGTCTAATAGTTATTGATTCAGGTATATTATCATATTAGTAACTACATATATGAAAACTGAAATTTGGGTCTAAATGTGACAGTTATCCTTTAAAGTTAGAAATTACAGTATCTATCATTTTATTACTGCTTGCATCAAAAAGTATTCAAAGTTATTCCTAAATGATTAATATATGTTATTTTAAAAAATCTTTCATACAGCATTTTTAACATAAAATTTAAAGAGATTCTGGCAATTCAGAAGTGGCAAAAAATAGTCAATACTGTAAAGGAGGCTGCATCAGAAACAATAATCTTATCTAAATTTGCACACTTTTTCGCTCGCAAACTGGCACTGTAATGGAGTGAGAAGCCTCTTTTTTGAGTCCTCTTTAATAGGTGTGCATGCTCAGTAGTTCTCATCTGCATTACACTGATGATTTATAGGTTAACAGAATCGGTTACAGGGGTATTAGAATAAAACTTACATATTCTGATGAAGTTGTGTTTAACCTCTTACCATACACCTGGACAGTCAGCACATATTTATGCATTGTCTCTGCAGAGACCACAGCTGTGCGCTACTCATACAGCTGCGGGAGTGGAAAGCCCACTGTCTGTGACATAAAGGCTCCCCATAAAGAAGGCAGGGATGGAGTTTTACTGGCCTTTCCCATCACCCAATACAGTGTTTAAAAAGTGCTATTTATAGAAATCAGGAAGCAGCAATGCCACTTCCTGCTCCAGTCCCAGTAGTCATATGATCGTGGAGGGCTGGGAGTCTGCATGAGCTGATGAGTCTTAGCAGACCCAGATAACTTGTGCAGTTAGGTTGCACAGCCCTATGCAACATTTCTGCAGGTTCTATTCCCTCAGTAACTGGGGTTAATATGTCATCTCCAAGTACAGGAGAGATCTTGTATGATGCTCTAGGGGGGACAAAGTGTAAAGTAGAATGAGAAGGTTGCAGTGTATATAAGGATGTTTGAGGCTGCATGCTGTTAGAGGGAAGATGTCATGAACCAGCGGGTGTGAACCCACTGTGCCACGTGTCCTATCCCCTCTGATGGTGGGGATAGACTTTCCCGAGGGGAACACCAGGTCGCTACCTCTTGAGGAGGATAGGCACATGAGGCAGCTGGTCCAGGCGGATCAGAAGGTACTGGAGAAAGGTACCAGAAGTACAGGCGATGTCAGCAGGCGGGGTTACTACCGGGAGCAACAGTGCAGGACCAAATTATGATGCAGAAGCGTTCAGACAGGCAAAAGGTCAGAGCAGGCGGCACACGTACAGGTCAGGCAATCCCGGTCGGCAACAAGAGAATCGAGGCAAACAGGCAGGGATCTGACTGGTAGCATAATGCAAGAACACATGTATGAGTCAGGAACACAGGAACACAAGTGGTTATCAGGATCCTTAGAAGGACACAAGGACCTTGACACTGAGGTATCTGGGAAGGGGGCTGAGTCTTTTATATATGAGCAGGACGGCTAGGATTGGTCAGCGACATCACATGACCTAACCCATAAAACCCAGGAAGTGATGCGTGTCGGCCCTTAAGGAAGTGGTGCAAGAAAAGAACAGCAAGCATGCTTTAGCCAGGGCTGAGAGGAAACTGTGGAGCAGATCCCAGAACCACAGTACCTACACAGACAGAACCCAGGACCGCAGGAGTGAATGGGAAGCACTGGCCACAGATCACTGCTGAACACAGCTCCTGGGACCGAGGCAGTAAGCAGGGGAACAACAGCACATAGCACCCGCTCTTACAGAAGAGAGATCTGAATTGTAGAGACATATGCTTGCTCTAACTACCAAGAACATCAAGAGAGAAAAAAAGCATAAAGATGGATAGAATAAGGGTACTTTTACATGTATAGATGATCTGGCAGATTGTGGGAATCAAAGCAGATGCTCCTGATAAATGTAAGATCATCAGTGGAGATGAGGGATGCATTTGCATGCAGCAATAACCTCCACTGTATGGTGACAAGAGATCAATATGATTATCACTTGTCACCATAAAAAATCATTGATCCTTGGCAGCAAATCATTGTTTGGAAAGCCAATGCCAGCAGAATGACACATACACCTAATGAATGAGCATTTTCTTGTTCATTGGGTAATTGCCGACACCTTTTACACAGGAAGATTATCGGGAACAACCGTTTATACAAATGCTAATCCCCAATAATTTGCCTGATAAATCGTCTGGATAAAAGGAGCTTTAGTGCTAAAACTGGCAAGTTATACAAAGTATTGGTTGCTAATGAATATTGATAAGCAGTTTCTCTATTTTTTTGTCCACCTCAAAGTGAAAGTTACTGAAAAATAATGCATGCCCATTATACTCTATGGGTCCTTGAAAAAATGCTGAAAAAACAAGGATGGCATCCGTTTTTCATAGATTGTTGCTAGGAGATGCTCTTGAAATTCATTTTCAGATGATCGGTGTTTGTGGAATACAAATGACACAAGAAGGGTTAAAAAATTGCCAAGAAGAGTGAAGTTTTGAAAATTTTGCCCAAGTAAGCAAAGAAATTTGTTACCAACTAATTTGTCACAAATAACTATAAATCAGGTATACCCAGGCCACTGTGCCTTAGGTTATATCCACATGGAGCAGCTGCTCCGCAGGTGGGTTGCGGCCATGCTGTGGTGAAGAACTGTGGGGCTAATTAGCCCACAGCTGCCTTTCATTTAAAAATGAACTGCATAGTCCTTCAAGTTATTATCACCGTATAGCCCTTCTTCATTTTTTATGTCCAAGCAGCACGTTTAAACAGGAGCTGTTGCTGGTATGGGGTTTGGCTGCTAACACTGAATATTAATCAGCTGTGGCATTACAAGTGAGAGCCCTTCTTGAGCCATGAGAATATGTCATCAGGAACATCCAGCTCCTCCTCTCTCTGTATCTTGCTGAATTTTCTAGGACATGGAGACTTTGAAGGATGATTTGGAATAAATAAAGCCAGCAAAAGATGAGGATAGTCATCATTAAGACCTAGCCCCCCTAAGGGGTGCAGACTGGATGGTATTGGTTGGCACGCTGGCACCGGAATAATAAAGGCTTCCATCTTATTGGTATTGAATTACATTTATGGCTGATGTAGGAATAAATAAAAAAATCTGATGAAGAATAAGTCTCCCTGCAATCTCCCTCTCCAATATTCCAATATACTTCTCTTATTCATTTTCAGCAACACTGTGCCTAGCACATGAGCGTTGAGATCAGCTCACAGGACAATGGCAGAGACCGCGCATGATGAAGGTTTTTCTAGGTCTGTGACATTACAGTGATCACTATCTGCGAATTGGCTGGCTGTACAGCATTATCGGTGATCTCGCATTCTCAGGCTTCTTACTTTCACTTTGTAATATGTGCAGCCGCCATTTTAGGATAAACTGATTCTTTACTATGAAGAATGAGGAAATTCAGATTAGTTGCGAATTAAGGGTTTACTAAACTTTAAACCGAATTCTAATTCTAATGCTTCGCTTCGATGAACACTAGATGTCACACAGGACAGATTTTTCCTATGCAATTCTGATGGATGTTGCTACAAATCTGAAGCAAAATTTTGATTTTGCTGGGGCTTTGCTGAGGATTGCACTGCATTAAGGCCATGTTTACACAGTGGATTTTCAATGTGTATTTTGGCTCATTATTACCACCAAAATCAAACAGAGGTTCCAAACAATTCAGTGCAAATCTTCCCAGATAGTGATGGATGGATATCAGCAAGGATGGTGGTTGCAGTATTCCTTCTCTCTATCTTTCCAAATTCTCTCTCTGCAGAATCCAGTCTGACAATAAGGTTCTTGCAATACATGTCTCTAATTCCCAAGTTAAAGGGTGCAGAATTAAGATATGACTGGCCAAGACTGTGTCAAAGTGTGGAAAGGTGTATTAGCAATGTCCTTCCCACTGCAGTAAAGTCTTTATCAGCCTTAAACAGTCAATACTACAGTTGAGCGAACCCGAACTGTACAGTTCGGGTTCATACCGAATTTTGGGGTGTTCGGGACACAGAACCGGACCCGAACATTTTCAAAATAGTTCAGGTTCAGGTCCATTGTTCGGCGATTTCTTCACGCTTTCTGAAAGGCTGCAACTTCTGCTAGTTAATTGCTCACTGGTTTTTAGGCTGCCAAGAGCGTTTTTCTGTCACTTTTTTCTGGGGTGATCGGCAACCATTTTGTGTCTTGTGGTGCACCAGCACAAGCTGCCACCAAGTCCATCAATTCATCAATAGTAGTTTTTTTTTTTTGCTATATCCTACATCAGGGGCTTGGCTGTGCTTATTGTCACCCCCAGAAACTCAGGATAGAAATTTCTATATTTTATTGAGGGGTGAAATTCAATTGCCAATATAGCAATCCCCTAAATCTGGTGTTCCAGCTGTGGCTGGCAAAATTTAATACTGTCCGGCAAAGGATAGATAATTTTCTGGGGTGAAATTCAATTGCCAAAATAGCAATACCGTAAATCAGTGGTTTCAGCTGTGGCTGGCCAAGTTTAATAGTGTCCGGCAAAGTATAGATTTTTTTCTGGGGTGAAATTCAATTGCCAAAATAGCAATACCGTAAAACAGCGGTTTCAGCTGTGGCTGGCCAAGTTTAATAGTGTCCGGCAAAGGATAGATTTTTTTCTGGGGTGAAATTCAATTGCCAAAATATCAATCCCCTAAATCTGGTGTTCCAACTGCAGCTGGCCAACTTTACTAGTGTCCGGCAAAGGATATATTTTGTTCTGGGGTGAAATTCAATTGCCAAAATTGCAATCCCCTAAATCTTGTGTTCCAGCTGTGGCTGGCCAAGTTTATTAGTGTCCGGCAACGGATAGATTTTGTTCTGGGGTGAAATTTAATTACCAAAATAGCAATCCCATAAATCTGGTGTTCCAGCTGTGGCTGGCCAAGTTTAATAGTGTCCGGCAAAGGATATATTTTGTTCTGGGGTGAAATTCAATTGCCAAAATAGCAATCCCCTAAATCTGGTGTTCCAGCTGTGGATGTCCAAGTTTAATAGTGTCCAGCAAAGAATAGATTTTGTTTTGGGGTGAAATTCAATTGCCAAAATAGCAATACCGTAAATCTGCTGTTCCAGCTGTGGCTGGCCAAGTTTAATAGTGTCCAGCAAAGGATAGATTTTGTTCTGGGGTGAAATTCAATTGCCAAAATAGCAATCCCCTAAATCTGGTGTTCCAGCTGTGGATGTCCAAGTTTAATAGTGTCCGGCAAAGGATAGATTTTATTCTGGGGTGAAATTCAATTGCCAAAATAGCCATACTGTAAATCAGTGGTTTAAGCTGTTGCTGGCCAAGTATAAATCTGTCCGTAAAAGGGTATATTACACTCAGCGTGTTAGCATCTAAATACAAGGCCTGATAAATAAATCCTCTATATTTGCACACGCTACCGTACATCTCCAAGTGTATTTCTTTCTGTAAAAGGGTATATTACACTAAGTGTTAAAATACAAGTGCTGAAAGCATAATCCTCTACATTTGCACACACTATTGTGCATCTCATTGCGTATTTCTGTCCGTAAAAGGGTATATTACGCTCAAGGTTTAAATACAAGTGCTGATATGGTCATCCTCAATGACTGCACATGCTACCATGTATCTCCAAGTGTATTTCTTTCCGTAAAAGGTTATATTACACTAAGTGTTAAATTACAAGTGCTGAAAGCATAATCCTCTACATTTGCACACACTATTGTGCATCTCCAAGTGTATTTCTTTCCGTAAAAGGGTATATTACACTAAGTGTTAAAATACAAGTGCTGAAAGCATAATCCTCTATATTTTTTCACACGCTACTGTGCATCTCCAAGTGTAATTCTGTCCTTAAAAGGATACCTTTCATCCAGGGCCTAAATACTAGGCCTACAATTGATATTCCACAAAATCTGTGGTTACTGCTGTGCCTGGATTAGTGTATTACGGTACATAAATAGATAGCCAGATAGTGTTAGGTGCCTGTAAAAAAAAGGCCTGAATTTGAACTAAATACATTGGGCCAAATAATTTTTTTCTTATTGTGGTGAACGGTAACAATGAGGAAAACATCTAGTAAGGGACGCGGACATGATTGTAGTGGTGTTAGTGGACCCTCTGGTGCTGGGAGAGGACGTGGCCGTTCTGCCACAGCCACACAAACTAGTGAACCAACTACCTCAGGTCCCAGTAGCCGCCAGAATTTACGGAGATATTTGGTGGGACCCAATGCCGTTCTAAGGATGGTAAGGCCTGAGCAAGTACAGGCGCTAGTCAATTGGGTGGCCGACAGTGGATCCAGCACGTTCACAACATTATCTCCCACCCAGTCTTCTGCAGAAAGGGCACAGGTGGCGCCTGAAAACCAAGCCCATCAGTCTGTCACATCACCCCCATGTATATCAGGGAAACTGTCAGAGCCTCAAGTTATGCAGCAGTCTCTTATGCTGTTTGAAGACTCTGCTGGCAGGATTTCCCAAGGAATCCATCTAGCCCATCCCCAGCGGTGGAAGACATAGAATGCACTGATGCACAAACACTTATGTTTCCTGATGATGAGGACATGGGAATACCACCTCATCAGAGTCCGCACATCTCTGATGATGACAAAACACAGGTGCCAATTGCTGCGTCTTTCTGCAGTGTGCAGACCGAACAGGAGGTCAGGGAGGAAGACGATGCAGGGGACGATGAGGTCCTAGACCCCACATGGAATGAGGCAGTGGTGAGACCGAGCCAATAGCGTAGCAAAAGAGGGAGCAAGGGGCAAAAGCAGACCAGCCGCCGCCAAGAGAGTTCGCCTGCTACTGGCCACCGCCACCAGGGACCGAACACCCCAAAGGCAGCTTCAAGTAGTTCCATGGCATGGCACTTCTTCAAACAATGTGCTGACGACAAGACCTGAGTAGTTTGCACGCTGTGCCATCAGAGCCTGAAGCGAGGCATTAACGTTCTGAACCTTAGCACAACCTGCATGACCAGGCATCTACATGCAAAACATGAAATGCAGTAGAGTAAACACCTTAAAAATAAGGAACTCACTCATGCTCCTCCTGCTCCCTCTTCTGCTGCTGCCTCGGCCTCTTCCTCCACCTCAGGAGGAACGTTGGCACCTGCCGCCCAGTAAACAGAGGATGTGCCACCAACACCACCACCTCCGTCACCAAGCATCTCCACTATGTCACACAGCAGCGTTCAGATCTCCATCTCACAAACCTTGGAGAGATAGCGTAAATTACCACCTAGCCACCCTCGAGCCCTGGGCCTGAATGCCAGCATTTCTAAACTACTGGCCTTTGAAATTCTGTCATTCAGGCTGGTGGACACGGACATCTTCAAACAGCTGATGGTGGTGGCTGTCCCACAGTACGTTGTTCCCAGCCACCACTACTTCTCTAATAGAGCCGTGCCTTCCATACACAAACAAGTATCCGATAAAAGTGTGCACTGTGCAACGCCATCTGTGGCAAGGTTCACCTAACCACAGATACGTGGACCAGTAAGTACGGCCAGGGACGCTATATCTCCCTAACTGCACACTGGGTAAATGTAGTGGCGGCTGGGCCCCAGGCGGAGAGTTCCTTGGCGCACGTCCTTCCGCCGCCAAGGATCACAGGGCATCATTCTTTGCCTCCTGTAGCCTCCTCCTCCTACTCGGCTTCCTCCTCCTCTGCTTCCACCTGCTCATGGAGTTTCAGCGGCAGCACGCACGGGTGAGTCTCACTGCGGAACAGCACCACTTCACCACCACTCCATGCGAGACCTGTGTGCCCTGTTGCGTGTACTCCACTAACATGGCTAGTGGCGATGGCGCCATTATCAGCGTTACAATACCACTTCTGTGTCTCTTTGAGAAAACACTCAGGGCAATGAAGGAAGAGGATGTGGCCCAAGAGGAGGAGGAGGAAAAGGGGTCATATTTAGCACTTTCAGGCCAGTCTCTTAGAAGTGGATCAGAGGGAGGTTTTTTGCAACAGCAGATGCCAGGTACAAATGTGGCCAGCCAGGGCCCACTACTGGAGGACGAGGATGAGGAGGATGAGGATGAAGCATGTTCACAGCAGGGTGGCACCCAACGCAGCTCGGGCCCAACAATGGTGCGTGGCTGTGGGGAAACAGACGACAATGACGATACGCCTCCCACAGAGGACAGCTTGTCCTTACCTGTGGGCAGCCTGGCACAAATGAGCGACTACATGCTGCAGTTCCTGTGCAACAACAGCAGAGTTGCCCACATTTTGACATGTGTGGACTACTGCGTTGCCACCCTGCTGGATCCCCGGTACAAAGACAATGTGCCCACTTTAATTCCTGGACTGGAGCGTGATAGGAAGATGCGCGAGTACAAGTGCACGCTGGTAGACGCGCTACTGAGAGCGTGCCCAAATGTCACAGGGGAACAAGTGGAAGCCCAAGGCGAAGGCAGAGGAGGAGCAAGAGGTCCCCAACGCAGCTGTTTCACGGCCAGCTCCTCTGAGGGCAGGGTTAGCATGGCAGAGATGTGGAAAAGTTTTGTCACCACGCCACAGCTAACTGCACCACCACCTGATACGGAACGTGTTAGCAGGAGGCAGCATTTCAATAATATGGTGGAACAGTACGTGTGCACACCCCTCCACGTACTGATGGTTCGGCCCCATTCAACTTCTGGGTCTCCAAACGTGTCCAGAGCTAGCCTTTTATGCCTTGGAGGTGCTGGCCTGCCCGTCTGCCAGTGTTTTGTCTGAACGTGTATTCAGCATGGCAGGTTGTGTCATTACTGACAAACGCAGCTGCCTGTCCACAGCCAGGCATGGATCCCACAGGACCTGTCCATCCCTTGTGCAGAATAGACATTTATAACTACCTCCCCTTAACCATATATTCTTGTACTACAGGGCACTTCTTTATTAAATCCTCTTTTTAATTTTACCATTATTTTGCGGGGCAACCCAAAGTTGAATGAACCTCTCCTCTGTCTAGGTGCCAGGGGCCTAAATATCTGAAAGTGGACTTCACCATTGGTGGGTGTCATGAAGTCTGATTCTTTGCTATGGGTCCTCTCTCCTTTGTCTGGGTGCTGGGTTCTAAATAACTAAAAGTGGCCTTCTCCGTTGGTGGGTGACATGATGCCTCTTTTGCTGCTATGGGACCTCTCTCCTCTGTCTGGGTGTCAGGGGCCTAACTTTCACGTACTTGCTTGCTGTCTTGGTGGCAGACATTTAACTCTTTTTACTGTCTAATGACCGCCCTATTGTCTAGGTGTTAGGGGCCTATATGTTGTTTAATCATTTGTTGTCTTGGTGTGAGATATTAAACAATTTTTACTGTCTAATGACAGCCCCATTTTCTGGGTGTCAGGGGCCTAAATTTTGTTTAATTGTTTGCTGTCTTGGTGGCAGACATTTAACTCTTTTTGCTGTCTAATGACCGCCCCATTGTGTGGGTGTCAGGGGCCTACATTTCACGTACTTGCTTGCTGTTTTGGTGGCAGACATTTCACTCTTTTTACTGTCAAATTACCGCCCCATTGTGTGGGTGTCAGGGGCCTTAATTTCACGTACTTGCTTGCTGTCTTGGTGTCAGACATTTAACTCTTTTTACTGTCTAATGACCGCCCTATTTTCTGGTTGTCAGGGGCCAAAATTTCATTTAATTCCTTGCTCTCTTGGTGGCAGACATTTAACTCTTTTTGCTGTCTAATGACCGCCCCACTGTGTGGGTTTCAGGGGCCTAAATGTCACGTACTTGCTTGCTGTCTTGGTGGGAGACATTTAACTCTTTTTACTGTCAAATGACTGCCCCTTTGTGTGGGTGTCAGGGGCCTATATGTCGTTTAATCATTTGTTGTCTTGGTGGAGATATTAAACTCTATTTACTGTTGAATGACCTCTCCTCTGTCAGGGGCCTACATAAATGATAATGGCCTGTTCCATTGCAGGTTAACCTGAGGCCTGTGTTGCTGTTACGGGACCGCTCTCCTCTTTGGGGGTGCCATGGCCCTGAGTCTGTGAATGAGGCCTGTGGCACTGCAGGCAGACATGAATCTTTTTGGCTGTAATGAGAACTTCAACTCCTATAGCATTCACACCTGAGGCCACCCCAACCTCCTATTCTACCTCCTAGCAAGCTAACCCAATAGAAAAGTTGTCTATAACCTGCCCTTAGTCGATTAACACGCATATTACATTGCCGATTTTTCGCATAAGCTAAAATAAATGTAATAATGAACAATATTCTAATTCAATCAGGAAAAACTCAGGAAACTTCTAGCAGCTTGAAAAATGTAGCCAAAGTGACCCACGCCTGTATTTCGCGTTACGAATTTGCATTATGGGATTTTTACATTGCCGATTTTTCGTAATCAAAAGAATAATCATGAATACGAATATTCGAGAATAAATGATGATTATTCTAGCGAATATTCGCGAAATATCGCAAATTCGAATATTGCCCCTGCCACTCATCACCTTTTTTCACTCTCTGACTTTTCTGTACAGAACTATAAGGGCAAGTACCCTATTCTGGGGTACTGCATGCTTTTACCCTATAGCTTAAAAATTGATGAGCGATACAATAATAGATATTAGTTTTGAGAGAATTTAAGTGGAATCCGAAGTGGAATTGAATCCGAAGTTTAGGAAAAATCTGAATTTCCTGGTAACGACTCTAGTTTTCCCTAGAATGACAACTGCACATGTTACAAAGTAACAGTAAGAAGCCCGGGAATGCAATATGACTCATAATGCCATGCAGCCAGCCAATCCATTTTTAGCCATCCTCCTGTGATGTCACAGCCATATAAAAGTCTCATCCCTCGCGGTCTCCGGGAGACTGTTTTTAAACTGTGGGGAGACAGTAAGGTTAAGCGTATTTCTATGGGCATGATGTTCTACTGCAACCACATTACGAATTAATCTGTTATTTTACTCATACAGTTAGTGGGGCAGATTTACCTAAACTGGTGTAAAGCAAACAAACAGATTTCAATTTTCATTTCGCAGTGCTCCTTTCGAAATAAAAAGTTGGAATCTGATTGGTTGCTATGGGCAACCAAGCCAGTTTTCCTTTACACCTCTGTTTGTCGCAGTATATAAGGCAGGTTTAATATATCACTGTTTGGAGCACATTCTACTGCACCCCACATTCAAAGTTAATCTGTGATGTTAGCAAAGCTATTAGTTTGCATCCATATTCCAGGACGCTGCATTATTTTACTCAACTTATTTTGATCAACTGTGCAGTGGAGTGAAATTTATCATAGTAAATGCATTCTGTTAGCTGTTTCATTACATAGCGTCAGTATTAGGCCACAGTTAAATATTTTGCCCTATTCAACTGTGCAGTGGAGCAGAATTTATCATAGTGAATGCATTCTATTAGCTGTTGAGTTACATAGCATCAGTATTAGGCCACAATTAAATACTTAGCCCTGTTAAATGAGCAGTGGAGGCAAATTTAGCATAACAAATGCATTTTGTTAGATGATGCAGTACCTAGTGTCACTATTAGGCCACAATTAAGGATTTCACTCTCTTGAAATGAGTAGGGTTGAGTGAGACCGAACTGTAAAGTTCGGGTTCGTACCGAACATTACAGTTTTTCGCACTCGGACCCGAACCCAAACATTTCCGTAAAAGTTTGGGTTCGTTGTTTGGCAATTTCTTCCCGCCTTTTGAAGGGTTTCACTATCAACAAGGGTTTCACTACTTTTGCACTAAGATGACATCACAGCCATGCCTACTATTGGCATGGCTGTGATTAGCTAAATGCAGCATGTGACCCAGCCTCTATTTAAGCTGGAGTCACGTAGCGCCTCACATCACTCTGCTGCTCTTAGTGTAGGGACAGGTTGCTGCTGGTGCTCTCAGGAGAGATTAGGGAAGAAATCTGTTGAACTTGGTGGTGTTAACTCTTCAAACTACAGCAATTATTAAGGGTGCTATGCTACATATTTTTACCCAGCCCTGAGCCCAGTGTACTGCAAAATAATTTTTAATCCATCTGTTACTGAGGTGAGAGTCGGCTGCCATTTTAGCAACTGCAGTGTCCTTGGAACTGCATGTGCGCCAGCCTGGGATATCAGTCAAATTATCTTTTGGTAGCAAATCATTGTTTGGAAAGCCAATGCCAGCAGAATGACACATACACCTAATGAATGAGCATTTTCTTGTTCATTGGGTAATTGCCGACACCTTTTACACAGGAAGATTATCGGGAACAACCGTTTATACAAATGCTAATCCCCAATAATTTGCCTGATAAATCGTCTGGATAAAAGGAGCTTTAGTGCTAAAACTGGCAAGTTATACAAAGTATTGGTTGCTAATGAATATTGATAAGCAGTTTCTCTATTTTTTTGTCCACCTCAAAGTGAAAGTTACTGAAAAATAATGCATGCCCATTATACTCTATGGGTCCTTGAAAAATGCTGAAAAACACGGATGGCATCCGCTTTTCATAGATTGTTGCTAGAGATGCTCTTTGAAATGCATTTTCAGATGATCAGGTGCTTGTGGGAATACAAAGACAAGAAGGGTTAAAATTGCCAGAAGAGTGAAGTTTTTGGAAATTCTGCCCAAGTAGCTAAAGAAATTTGTTACCAACTAATTTTGTCACAAATAACTATAAATCAGGGTATACCCAGGCCACTGTGCCTTTAGGTTGGTATCCATCACTGGAGACAGCTGCCCAAGCAGGTGGGCTGCAGGCCATGCTGTGGTGAAGAACTGTGGGCTAATTAGGCCCACAGCTGCCTTCTCTCACTTAAAAATGAACTGCATAGTCCTTCTTCAAGTCATTATCACCGTATAGCCCTTCTTCATTTTTTATGCAACCAAGCAGCACGCGTTAAACAGGAGCTGCTGCTGGCATGGGGCTTCATGCTAACACTGAATATTAATCAGCTGTGGTATTACAAGTGAGAGCCCTTCTGAGCCATGAGAATATGTCAGGGAACATCCAGCCCTCTCCTCTCTGTATCTTGCTGAATTTTCTAGACATGGGACTTGAAGGGATGATTTGGAATAAATAAAGTAGTAAAAGATGAGGATAGTCATCATTAAGACCTAGCCTCCTAAGGGTGCAGACTGGATGGTCATTAGTTGCACGCTAGCACCGGAATAATAAAAGCTTCCATCTTATTGGGTATTGAATTACATTTATGGCTGATGAAGTAGAATAAAAAATCTGATGAAGAATAAGTCTCCCTGCAATCTCCTCCAATATTCCAATATACTTCTCTTATTCATTTTCAGCAACACTGTGCCTAGCACTGAGCGTTGAGATCAGCTCACAGGACAAATGGCAGAGACCGCGCATGATGAAGGTTTTTCTAGGGTCTGTGACATTACAGTGATCACTATTCTGCAATTGGCTGGTGTACAGCATTATCGGTGATCTCGCATTTCAGGCTTCTTACTTTCACTTTGTAATATGTGCAGCCGCCATTTTAGGATAAACTGATTCTTTACCATGAAGAATGAGGAAATTCAGATTAGTTGCGAATTAAGTGTTTACTAAACTTAAACCGAATTCTAATTCTAATGCTTCGCTCGATGAACACTAGATGTCACACAGGACAGATTTTTCCTATGCAATTCTGATGGATGTTGCTATAAATCTGAAGCAAAATTTTTGATTTTGCTGGGGCTTTGCTGAGGATTGCACTGCATTAAGGCCATGTTTACACAGTGGATTTTCAATGTGTATTTTGGCTCATTATTACCACTCAAATCAAACAGAGGTTCCAAACAATTCAGTGCAAATCTTCCCAGATAGTGATGGATGGATATCAGCAAGGATGGTGGTTGCAGTATTCCTTCTCTCTATCTTTCCAAATTCTCTCTGCAGAATCCAGTCTGACAATAAGGTTCTTGCAATACATGTCTCTAATTCCCAAGTTAAAGGGTGCAGAATTAAGATATGACTGGCCAAGACTGTGTCAAAGTGTGGAAAGGTGTATTAGCAATGTCCTTCCCACTGCAGTAAAGTCTTTATCAGCCTTAAACAGTCAATACTACTAGTTGAGCGAACCCGAACTGTACAGTTCGGGTTCATACCGAATTTGGGTGTTCGGGACACAGAACCGACCCGAACATTTTCAAAATAGTTCAGGTTCAGGTCCATTGTTCGGCGATTTCTTCACGCTTTCTGAAAGGCTGCAACTTCTGCTAGTTAATTGCTCACTGGTTTTTAGGCTGCCAAGAGCGTTTTTCTGTCACTTTTTTCTGGGGTGACTGGGCAGCCATTTTGTGTCTTGTGGTGCACCAGCACAAGCTGCCACCAAGTCCATCAATTCATCAATAGTAGTTTTTTTTTTGCTATATCCTACATCAGGGGCTTGGCTGTGCTTATTGTCACCCCCAGAAACTCAGGATAGAAATTTCTATATTTTATTGAGGGGTGAAATTCAATTGCCAATATAGCAATCCCCTAAATCTGGTGTTCCAGCTGTGGCTGGCCAAATTTAATACTGTCCGGCAAAAGGATAGATTTTGTTCTGGGGTGAAATTCAATTGCCAAAATAGCAATACCGTAAATCAGTGTGTTCCAGCTGTGGCTGGCCAAGTTTAATAGTGTCCGGCAAAGGATAGATTTTTTCTGGGGTGAAATTCAATTGCCAAAATAGCAATACCGTAAATCTAGTGGTTTCAGCTGTGGCTGGCCAAGTTTAATAGTGTCCGGCAAAGGATAGATTTTGTTCTGGGGTGAAATTCAATTGCCAAAATAGCAATACCCTAAATCTGGTGTTCCAGCTGTGGCTGGCCAAGTTTAATAGTGTCCGGCAAAGGATATATTTTGTTCTGGGGTGAAATTCAATTGCCAAAATAGCAATACCCTAAATCTAGTGTTCCAGCTGTGGCTGGCCAAGTTTAATAGTGTCCGGCAAAGGATAGATTTTGTTCTGGGGTGAAATTCAATTGCCAAAATAGCAATACCGTAAATCAGTGGTGTTCAGCTGTGGCTGGCCAAGTTTAATAGTGTCCGGCAAAGGATAGATTTTGTTCTGGGGTGAAATTCAATTGCCAAAATAGCAATACCATAAATCAGTGGTGTTCCAGCTGTGGCTGGCCAAGTTTAATAGTGTCCGGCAAAGGATAGATTTTGTTCTGGGGTGAAATTCAATTGCCAAAATAGCAATCCCTAAATCTGCTGTTCCAGCTGTGGCTGGCCAAGTTTAATAGTGTCCGGCAAAGGATAGATTTTGTTCTGGGGTGAAATTCAATTGCCAAAATAGCAATCCCCTAAATCTGGTGTTCCAGCTGTGGCTGGCCAAGTTTAATAGTGTCCGGCAAAGGATAGATTTCTTTCAGAGGTGAAATTCGATTGCCAAAATAGCCATACCGTAAATCAGTGGTTTCAGCTGTGGCTGGCCAAGTGTAAATCTGTCCAGAGAGGGAATATTACACTCAGCGTGTTAGCATCTAAATACATGGCCTGATAAATAAATCCTCCATATTTGCACACGCTACCGTGCATCTCCAAGTGTATTTCTGTCCGTAAAAGGGTATATTACACTAAGTGTTAAAATACAAGTGCTGAAAGCATAATCCTCTTCATTTGCAAACGCTACCGTGCATCTCCAAGTGTATTTCTGTCCGTAAAAGGGGTTTTTACACTCAAGCAGTAAATACAAGTGCTAATAGTGTCATCCTCAATAACTGCACATGCTACCATGCATCTCCAAGTGTATTTCTTTCCCCCAAAAGGGTATATTACACTAAGTGTTAAATTACAAGTGCTGAAAGCATAATCCTCTACATTTGCACACACTATTGTACATCTCCAAGTGTATTTCTTTCCGTAAAAGGGTATATTACACTAAGTGTTAAAATACAAGTGCTGAAAGCATAATCCTCTATATTTTTTAACACACTACTGTGTATCTCCAAGTGTAATTCTGTCCGTAAAAGGATTCCTTTCATCCAGGGCCTAATTACTAGGCCTACAATTGATATTCCCCTAAATCTGTGGTTACTGCTGTGCCTGGATTAGTGTATTACGGTACATAAATAGATAGCCAGATAGTGTTAGGTGCCTGTAAAAAAAAGGCCTGAATTTGAACTAAATACATTGGGCCAAATAATTTTTTTCTTATTGTGGTGAACGGTAACAATGAGGAAAACATCTAATAAGGCACGCGGACATGATCGTGGTGGTGTTAGTGGACCCTCTGGTGCTGGGAGAGGACGTGGCCGTTCTGCCACAGCCACACATACTAGTGAACCAACTACCTCAGGTCCCAGTAGCCGCCAGAATTTACAGCGATATTTGGTGGGACCCAATGCCGTTCTAAGGATGGTAAGGCCTGAGCAAGTACATGCGCTAGTCAATTGGGTGGCTGACAGTGGATCCAGCACGTTTACAACATTATCTCCCACCCAGTCTTCTGCAGAAAGCGCACAGGTGGCGCCTGAAAACCAAGCCCATCAGTCTGTCACATCACCCCATGTATATCAGGGAAACTGTCAGAGCCTCAAGTTATGCAGCAGTCTCTTATGCTGTTTGAAGACTCTGCTGGCAGGATTTCCCAAGGAATCCATCTAGCCCATCCCCAGCGGTGGAAGACATAGAATGCACTGATGCACAAACACTTATGTTTCCTGATGATGAGGACATGGGAATACCACCTCATCAGAGTCCGCACATCTCTGATGATGACGAAACACAGGTGCCAACTGCTGCGTCTTTCTGCAGTGTGCAGACCGAACAGGAGGTCAGGGAGGAAGACGATGCAGGGGACGATGAGGTCCTAGACCCCACATGGAATGAGGCAGTGGTGAGACCGAGCCAATAGCGTAGCAAAAGAGGGAGCAGGGGCAAAAGCAGACCAGCCGCCGCCAAGAGAGTTCGCCTGCTACTGGCCACCGCCACCAGGGACCGAACACCCCAAAGGCAGCTTCAAGTAGTTCCATGGCATGGCACTTCTTCAAACAATGTGCTGACGACAAGACCTGAGTAGTTTGCACGCTGTGCCATCAGAGCCTGAAGCGAGGCATTAACGTTCTGAACCTTAGCACAACCTGCATGACCAGGCATCTACATGCAAAACATGAAATGCAGTAGAGTAAACACCTTAAAAATAAGGAACTCACTCATGCTCCTCCTGCTCCCTCTTCTGCTGCTGCCTCGGCCTCTTCCTCCACCTCGGGAGGAACGTTGGCACTTGCCGCCCAGTAAACAGAGGATGTGCCACCAACACCACCACCTCCGTCACCAAGCATCTCCACTATGTCACACAGCAGCGTTCAGATCTCCATCTCACAAACCTTGGAGAGAAAGCGCAAATTACCACCTAGCCACCCTCGAGCCCTGGGCCTGAATGCCAGCATTTCTAAACTACTGGCCTTTGAAATTCTGTCATTCAGGCTGGTGGACACGGACATCTTCAAACAGCTGATGGTGGTGGCTGTCCCACAGTACGTTGTTCCCAGCCACCACTACTTCTCTAATAGAGCCGTGCCTTCCATACACAAACAAGTATCCGATAAAATCAAGTGTGCACTGTGCAACGCCATCTGTGGCAAGGTTCACCTAACCACAGATACGTGGACCAGTAAGTACGGCCAGGGACGCTATATCTCCCTAACTGCACACTGGGTAAATGTAGTGGCGGCTGGGCCCCAGGCGGAGAGTTCCTTGGCGCACGTCCTTCCGCCGCCAAGGATCACAGGGCATCATTCTTTGCCTCCTGTAGCCTCCTCCTCCTACTCGGCTTCCTCCTCCTCTGCTTCCACCTGCTCATGGAGTTTCAGCGGCAGCACGCACGGGTGAGTCTCACTGCGGAACAGCACCACTTCACCACCACTCCATGCGAGACCTGTGTGCCCTGTTGCGTGTACTCCACTAACATGGCTAGTGGCGATGGCGCCATTATCAGCGTTACAATACCACTTCTGTGTCTCTTTGAGAAAACACTCAGGGCAATGAAGGAAGAGGATGTGGCCCAAGAGGAGGAGGAGGAAAAGAGGTCATATTTAGCACTTTCAGGCCAGTCTCTTAGAAGTGGATCAGAGGGAGGTTTTTGCAACAGCAGATGCCAGGTACAAATGTGGCCAGCCAGGGCCCACTACTGGAGGACGAGGATGAGGAGGATGAGGATGAAGCATGTTCACAGCAGGGTGGCACCCAACGCAGCTCGGGCCCAACAATGGTGCGTGGCTGTGGGAAACAGACGACAATGACGATACGCCTCCCACAGAGGACAGCTTGTCCTTACCTGTGGGCAGCCTGGCACAAATGAGCGACTACATGCTGCAGTTCCTGTGCAACAACAGCAGAGTTGCCCACATTTTGACATGTGTGGACTACTGCGTTGCCACCCTGCTGGATCCCCGGTACAAAGACAATGTGCCCACTTTAATTCCTGGACTGGAGCGTGATAGGAAGATGCGCGAGTACAAGTGCACGCTGGTAGACGCGCTCCTGAGAGCGTGCCCAAATGTCACAGGGGAACAAGTGGAAGCCCAAGGCGAAGGCAGAGGAGGAGCAAGAGGTCCCCAACGCAGCTGTTTCACGGCCAGCTCCTCTGAGGGTAGGGTTAGCATGGCAGAGATGTGGAAAAGTTTTGTCACCACGCCACAGCTAACTGCACCACCACCTGATACGGAACGTGTTAGCAGGAGGCAGCATTTCAATAATATGGTGGAACAGTACGTGTGCACACCCCTCCACGTACTGATGGTTCGGCCCCATTCAACTTCTGGGTCTCCAAACGTGTCCAGAGCTAGCCTTTTATGCCTTGGAGGTGCTGGCCTGCCCGTCTGCCAGTGTTTTGTCTGAACGTGTATTCAGCATGGCAGGTTGTGTCATTACTGACAAACGCAGCTGCCTGTCCACAGCCAGGCATGGATCCCACAGGACCTGTCCATCCCTTGTGCAGAATAGACATTTATAACTACCTCCCCTTAACCATATATTCTTGTACTACAGGGCACTTCTTTATTAAATCCTCTTTTTAATTTTACCATTATTTTGCGGGGCAACCAAAGTTGAATGAACCTCTCCTCTGTCTAGGTGCCAGGGGCCTAAATATCTGAAAGTGGACTTCACCATTGGTGGGTGTCATGAAGTCTGATTCTTTGCTATGGGTCCTCTCTCCTTTGTCTGGGTGCTGGGTTCTAAATAACTAAAAGTGGCCTTCTCCGTTGGTGGGTGACATGATGCCTCTTTTGCTGCTATGGGACCTCTCTCCTCTGTCTGGGTGTCAGGGCCTAACTTTCACGTACTTGCTTGCTGTCTTGGTGGCAGACATTTAACTCTTTTTACTGTCTAATGACCGCCCTATTGTCTAGGTGTTAGGGGCCTATATGTTGTTTAATCATTTGTTGTCTTGGTGTGAGATATTAAACAATTTTTACTGTCTAATGACAGCCCCATTTTCTGGGTGTCAGGGGCCTAAATTTTGTTTAATTGTTTGCTGTCTTGGTGGCAGACATTTAACTCTTTTTGCTGTCTAATGACCGCCCCATTGTGTGGGTGTCAGGGGCCTACATTTCACGTACTTGCTTGCTGTTTTGGTGGCAGACATTTCACTCTTTTTACTGTCAAATTACGCCCCATTGTGTGGGTGTCAGGGCCTTAATTTCACGTACTTGCTTGCTGTCTTGGTGTCAGACATTTAACTCTTTTTACTGTCTAATGACCGCCCTATTTTCTGGTTGTCAGGGGCCTAAATTTCATTTAATTCCTTGCTCTCTTGGTGGCAGACATTTAACTCTTTTTGCTGTCTAATGACCGCCCCATTGTGTGGGTTTCAGGGGCCTAAATGTCACGTACTTGCTTGCTGTCTTGGTGGGAGACATTTAACTCTTTTTACTGTCAAATGACTGCCCCTTTGTGTGGGTGTCAGGGGCCTATATGTCGTTTAATCATTTGTTGTCTTGGTGGGAGATATTAAACTCTATTTACTGTTGAATGACCTCTCCTCTGTCAGGGGCCTACATAAATGATAATGGCCTGTTCCATTGCAGGTTAACCTGAGGCCTGTGTTGCTGTTACGGGACCGCTCTCCTCTTTGGGGGTGCCATGGCCCTGAGTCTGTGAATGAGGCCTGTGGCACTGCAGGCAGACATGAATCCTTTTTGGCTGTAATGAGAACTTCAACTCCTATAGCATTCACACCTGAGGCCACCCCAACCTCCTATTCTTCCTCCTAGCAAGCTAACCCAATAGAAAAGTTGTCTATAACCTGCCCTTAGTCGATTAACACGCATATTACATTGCCGATTTTTCGCATAAGCTAAAATAAATGTAATAATGAACAATATTCTAATTCAATCAGGAAAAACTCAGGAAACTTCTAGCAGCTTGAAAAATGTAGCCAAAGTGACCCACGCCTGTATTTCGCGTTACGAATTTGCATTATGGGATTTTTACATTGCCGATTTTTCGTAATCAAAAGAATAATCATGAATACGAATATTCGAGAATAAATGATGATTATTCTAGCGAATATTCGCGAAATATCGCAAATTCGAATATTGCCCCTGCCACTCATCACCTTTTTTCACTCTCTGACTTTTCTGTACAGAACTATAAGGGCAAGTACCCTATTCTGGGGTACTGCATGCTTTTACCCTATAGCTTAAAAATTGATGAGCGATACAATAATAGATATTAGTTTTGAGAGAATTTAAGTGGAATCGAAGTGGAATTGAATCGAAGTTTAGGAAAATCTGAATTTCCTGGTAACGACTCTAGTTTTCCCTAGAATGACAACTGCACATGTTACAAAGTAACAGTAAGAAGCCCGGGAATGCAATATGACTCATAATGCCATGCAGCCAGCCAATCCATTTTTAGCCATCCTCCTGTGATGTCACAGCCATATAAAAGTCTCATCCCTCGCGGTCTCCGGGAGACTGTTTTTAAACTGTGGGGAGACAGTAAGGTTAAGCGTATTTCTATGGGCATGATGTTCTACTGCAACCACATTACGAATTAATCTGTTATTTTACTCATACAGTTAGTGGGGCAGATTTACCTAAACTGGTGTAAAGCAAACAAACAGATTTCAATTTTCATTTCGCAGTGCTCCTTTCGAAATAAAAAGTTGGAATCTGATTGGTTGCTATGGGCAACCAAGCCAGTTTTCCTTTTACACCTCTGTTTGTCGCAGTATATAAGGCAGGTTTAATATATCACTGTTTGGAGCACATTCTACTGCACCCCCACATTCAAAGTTAATCTGTGATGTTAGCAAAGCTATTAGTTTGCATCCATATTCCAGGACGCTGCATTATTTTACTCAACTTATTTTGATCAACTGTGCAGTGGAGTGAAATTTATCATAGTAAATGCATTCTGTTAGCTGTTTCATTACATAGCGTCAGTATTAGGCCACAGTTAAATATTTTGCCCTATTCAACTGTGCAGTGGAGCAGAATTTATCATAGTGAATGCATTCTATTAGCTGTTGAGTTACATAGCATCAGTATTAGGCCACAATTAAATACTTAGCCCTGTTAAATGAGCAGTGGAGGCAAATTTAGCATAACAAATGCATTTTGTTAGATGATGCAGTACCTAGTGTCACTATTTGGCCACAATTAAGGATTTCACTCTCTTGAAATGAGTAGGGTTGAGTGAGACCGAACTGTAAAGTTCGGGTTCGTACCGAACATTACAGTTTTTCGCACCCGGACCCGAACCCAAACATTTCCGTAAAAGTTTGGGTTCGTTGTTTGGCAATTTCTTCCCGCCTTTTGAAGGGTTTCACTATCAACAAGGGTTTCACTACTTTGCACTAAGATGACATCACAGCCATGCCTACTATTGGCATGGCTGTGATTGGCTAAATGCAGCATGTGACCCAGCCTCTATTTAAGCTGGAGTCACGTAGCGCCTCACATCACTCTGCTGCTCTTAGTGTAGGGACAGGTTGCTGCTGGTGCTCTCAGGGAGAGATTAGGGAAGAAATCTGTTGAACTTGGTGGTGTTAACTCTTCAAACTACAGCAATTATTAAGGGTGCTATGCTACATATTTTTACCCAGCCCTGAGCCCAGTGTACTGCAAAATAATTTTTAATCCATCTGTTACTGAGGTGAGAGTCGGCTGCCATTTTAGCAACTGCAGTGTCCTTGGAACTGCATGTGCGCCAGCCTGGGATATCAGTCAAATTATCTTTTGGTAGCTCAGTAGAGAAAAAAATCATTTTTTCTGGCAGGTCAAGTCCCCCTATATTACCTATTTTATAATTTTGGGGTGACATAGTGCATTTCTGTAGTTGCTGTAATAAATCCATACTGTCGTAACACAGGATGTCTATTGTGGTACTTGTGGTCCGCTGCGGGCATCCTCCACTGTATGCATTTTTGCTGGGGATCGCCATTAGCAACGAGCCACAAGTGCAGGATCTGCTCCCTGTATATATATGCACAACTTCATTTTTGGGTTGAGCACATCCTGTTTCATGCCACCTTTCAGTTGGTTCGTGTATATATAATTGTTTGGAGGTGTATAAACTCCCATGTAAATGTAGCCTGTTTTCCATCCACAGGCTATATTTAGGTGCACCTGTGAGGCCTGGGCTATATCAGCCAGTCATGGGTGGGGCTCACAGCCTTCTCCCTCCTCCCTTTGCAGGCATGGTTACATTCTGGAGGTAACTGAGGAGTCTGCTGCGAGTCGGCCTAATACATTACTGTAATTTTGCCCACTGGCCCCTGGTATTGCCCATATGGCACAGGTAGGTGAGTGTTATGTCCCGAGTAGTGTTGAGCGAACAGTTCGAGCATAGTTCGGGTCCGTACCGAATTTTGGGGTGTTCGTGACACGGACCCGAACCCGAACTTTTTCGTAAAAGTTCGGGTTCGGGTTCGTCGTTCGGCATGTATTTTGGCGCATTTTGAAAGGCTGCAAAGCAGCCAATCAACATGCATCATACTACTTGCCCTAAGATGCCATCGCAGCCATGCCTACTATTGGCAAGGCTGTGATTGGCCAAGTGCAGCATGTGACTCAGCCTCTTTACAAGCTTGTGCGCACGTCGGGACGTGCTCACTCCCGATGTGAATAGAACAGGGATAGACGCAGCTGATGCTAGGGCGAGAATAGGCAGGGATAATTGAATAACTGGAAGCAAATTTCTCTCCTCCACCTGTGATTCATCTGAACAACTGCAGCTGAGCTGCTTTTTTGATAGGGATTGGCTATTTTTAGAGTGGCCAGAGTGATTTTTCCATCCACATGTACCTGGGCTGACCGCCGGCCGCCATTTTGCGACTTGTAGTGCTGCAGCAGAAGCTGCCACAGTGTGCATTCAAAGCTCCAAACAAGTCAGACATCTACACCTGGGATTCAGACCAATAGCGATTTAGCAGCACAGTCCAAGGCTATTTTTTTAAAGGTTGTGCAGACCATTTTGTGGCACATGTTACTGGGCTGATAGGCGGCGGCCATCTTGGGACTAGTGCTGCAGCACAATCTCTCCCAACGTCCATTAATCACTTGTAATAGTGGTCTGTGCCATAGAAATCCTACATCAGGGACTTGGGTGTGCTTGTGTCACCCCTACTAATACCAGTCCACCTGTAATCCATACAGTGAAAAGCCATAAAGTATTCCAGTGAGGGAATTTTTTTATTTAAAAAGGCCAAGTTAGTTTATCTGGCGTTCAATATACTAGATACAGTTAGGCCTGCGTTTCATACATCTGGAATTAGCAAACTAATGTGCTGGGGTTGGGAAAACATATATGTACCCATACTAGAATCTGTCAAAGAAAGCGGTACTCACATATAACAGTCATTCCATCTGTAATCCATACAGTCAAAAGACTGAAAGTATTCCAGTGAGGGAATTTTTTATTTAAAAAAGGCCAAGTTAGTTTATCTGGCGTTCAATATACTAGATACAGTTAGGCCTGCGTTTCATACATCTGGAATTAGCAAACTAATGTGCTGGGGTTGGGAAAACATATATGTACCCATACTAGAATCTGTCAAGAAAGCGGTACTCACATATAACAGTCATTCCATCTGTAATCCATACAGTCAAAAGACTGAAAGTATTCCAGTGAGGGAATTTTTTATTTAAAAAGGCCAAGTTAGTTTATCTGGCGTTCAATATACTAGATACAGTTAGGCCTGCGTTTCATACATCTGGAATTAGCAAACTAATGTGCTGGGGTTGGGAAAACATATATGTACCCATACTAGAATCTGTCAAGAAAGCGGTACTCACATATAACAGTCATTCCATCTGTAATCCATACAGTCAAAAGACTGAAAGTATTCCAGTGAGGGAATTTTTTATTTAAAAAGGCCAAGTTAGTTTATCTGGCGTTCAATATACTAGATACAGTTAGGCCTGCGTTTCATACATCTGGAATTAGCAAACTAATGTGCTGGGGTTGGGAAAACATATATGTACCCATACTAGAATCTGTCAAAGAAAGCGGTACTCACATATAACAGTCATTCCATCTGTAATCCATACAGTCAAAAGACTGAAAGTATTCCAGTGAGGGAATTTTTTTATTTAAAAAGGCCAAGTTAGTTTATCTGGCGTTCAATATACTAGATACAGTTAGGCCTGCGTTTCATACATCTGGAATTAGCAAACTAATGTGCTGGGGTTGGGAAAACATATATGTACCCATACTAGAATCTGTCAAAGAAAGCGGTACTCACATATAACAGTCATTCCATCTGTAATCCATACAGTCAAAAGACTGAAAGTATTCCAGTGAGGGAATTTTTTATTTAAAAAGGCCAAGTTAGTTTATCTGGCGTTCAATATACTAGATACAGTTAGGCCTGCGTTTCATACATCTGGAATTAGCAAACTAATGTGCTGGGGTTGGGAAAACATATATGTACCCATACTAGAATCTGTCAAAGAAAGCGGTACTCACATATAACAGTCATTCCATCTGTAATCCATACAGTCAAAAGACTGAAAGTATTCCAGTGAGGAATTTTTTTATTTAAAAAGGCCAAGTTAGTTTATCTGGCGTTCAATATACTAGATACAGTTAGGCCTGCGTTTCATACATCTGGAATTAGCAAACTAATGTGCTGGGGTTGGGAAAACATATATGTACCCATACTAGAATCTGTCAAAGAAAGCGGTACTCACATATAACAGTCATTCCATCTGTAATCCATACAGTCAAAAGACTGAAAGTATTCCAGTGAGGGAATTTTTTTATTTAAAAAGGCCAAGTTAGTTTATCTGGCGTTCAATATACTAGATACAGTTAGGCCTGCGTTTCATACATCTGGAATTAGCAAACTAATGTGCTGGGGTTGGGAAAACATATATGTACCCATACTAGAATCTGTCAAAGAAGCGGTACTCACATATAACAGTCATTCCATCTGTAATCCATACAGTCAAAAGACTGAAAGTATTCCAGTGAGGAATTTTTTTATTTAAAAAGGCCAAGTTAGTTTATCTGGCGTTCAATATACTAGATACAGTTAGGCCTGCGTTTCATACATCTGGAATTAGCAAACTAATGTGCTGGGGTTGGGAAAACATATATGTACCCATACTAGAATCTGTCAAAGAAAGCGGTACTCACATATAACAGTCATTCCATCTGTAATCCATACAGTCAAAAGACTGAAAGTATTCCAGTGAGGGAATTTTTTTTATTTAAAAAGGCCAAGTTAGTTTATCTGGCGTTCAATATACTAGATACAGTTAGGCCTGCGTTTCATACATCTGGAATTAGCAAACTAATCTCCCAGGGTTGGGAAAATATATATGTACCCATACTAGAATCTGTCAAAGAAAGCGGTACTCACATATAACAGTCATTCCATCTGTAATCCATACAGTCAAAAGACTGAAAGTATTCCAGTGAGGGAATTTTTTTATTTAAAAAAGGCCAAGTTAGTTTATCTGGCGTTCAATATACTAGATACAGTTAGGCCTGCGTTTCATACATCTGGAATTAGCAAACTAATGTGCCCAGGTTGGGAAAATATATATGTACCCATACTAGAATCTGTCAAAGAAAGCGGTACTCACATATAACAGTCATTCCATCTGTAATCCATACAGTCAAAAGACTGAAAGTATTCCAGTGAGGGAATTTTTTATTTAAAAAGGCCAAGTTAGTTTATCTGGCGTTCAATATACTAGATACAGTTAGGCCTGCGTTTCATACATCTGGAATTAGCAAACTAATGTGCTCAGGTTGGGAAAATATATATGTACCCATACTAGAATCTGTCAAAGAAAGCGGTACTCACATATAACAGTCATTCCATCTGTAATCCATACAGTCAAAAGACTGAAAGTATTCCAGTGAGGGAATTTTTTTATTTAAAAAGGCCAAGTTAGTTTATCTGGCGTTCAATATACTAGATACAGTTAGGCCTGCGTTTCATACATCTGGAATTAGCAAACTAATCTCCCAGGTTGGGAAAATATATATGTACCCATACTAGAATCTGTCAAAGAAAGCGGTACTCACATATAACAGTCATTCCATCTGTAATCCATACAGTCAAAAGACTGAAAGTATTCCAGTGAGGGAATTTTTTTATTTAAAAAAGGCCAAGTTAGTTTATCTGGCGTTCAATATACTAGATACAGTTAGGCCTGCGTTTCATACATCTGGAATTAGCAAACTAATCTCCCAGGGTTGGGAAAATATATATGTACCCATACTAGAATCTGTCAAAGAAAGCGGTACTCACATATAACAGTCATTCCATCTGTAATCCATACAGTCAAAAGACTGAAAGTATTCCAGTGAGGAATTTTTTATTTAAAAAGGCCAAGTTAGTTTATCTGGCGTTCAATATACTAGATACAGTTAGGCCTGCGTTTCATACATCTGGAATTAGCAAACTAATCTCCCAGGGTTGGGAAAATATATATGTACCCATACTAGAATCTGTCAAAGAAAGCGGTACTCACATATAACAGTCATTCCATCTGTAATCCATACAGTCAAAAGACTGAAAGTATTCCAGTGAGGGGATTTTGCTTATAAAAATAATATATTTCATTGTGGTGCGAGTTGAATCGCAACAATGAAGAAAAATACTATTAAGGGACGAGGGCGCGGTCGTGGTGGTGTCCGTGGAGCCTCTGTTGCTGGTAGAGGGCGTGGCCGTTCGGCTCAGGCGCACACAGTAGGGAACGAACTCCCTCAACTAGCCGGCAGAATGTACCGCAATATCTCGTGGGGCCCAATGCCGCTCTTAGGATGGTAAGGCCTGAGCAGGTACAGGCATTATCGATTGGGTGGCCGACAGTGCTTCCAGCACGTTCACCACATAGTCTTCCACCCAGTCTTCTGCGGAAGCGCACAGGTGGCACCTGAAAACCAAGCCCATCAGTCTGTCACATCACCCCCAAGCATATCAGGGAAACGGTCTGAGCCACAAGTTATGCAGCAGTCTCTTCTTCTGTTTGAAGACTCTGCTTCCAGGGTTTCCCAGGGCGTCCACCTAGCCCTTCCCCAGTGGAGGAAGACATACCATGCACTGGCGCACAACCACTTATGTCTCCAGATGAAGAGGACATGGGAATACCACCACAGCAGAGTCACCGACTCTCTGATGATGACGAAACACAGGTGCCCACTGCCGCGTCTTTTTGCAGTGTGCAGACTGAACAGGAGGAGGTCAGGGAGGGAGACTGGGTGGAAGACGATGCAGAGGACGATGAGGTCTTAGACCCCACATGGACTGAAGGTCGTGGCGATGACTTTCACAGTTCAGAGGAAGAGGTAGTGGTGAGACCGAGACAACAGCGAAGCCAAAGAGAGGAGCAGGGGGCCAAAGCAGGCAGAGCCGCCGCCCCAGAGTTCGCCTGCTACTGGACATCGCCAACAGGGACCCAGCCCCACAAAGGCAGCTTCAAAGAGTTCCCTGGCATGGCACTTCTTTAAACAATGTCCTACCGACAAGACCCGAGTGACTTGCACGCTCTGCCATCAGAGCCTGAGGCGAGGCATTAGCGTTCTGAACCTCAGCACAACCTGCATGACCAGGCATCTACATGCAAAGCATGAACTGCAGTGGGGTACACACCTTAAAAACCAGGCACTCGCTGAGGCTCCCCCTGCTCCCTCTACCGCTGCTGCCTCGGCTTCCGCCTCGAGAGGAATGTTGCCACCTGCCGAGCAGCAAACAGAGGATGTGCCACCGACACCACCACCACCACCGTCAACTAGCGTCTCCACTATATCACACAGCAGCGTTCAGCTCTCAATATCTCAAACCTTAGAGAGGAAGCGCAAATTCCCCGAGTCACCCTCGAGCCCTTGGCCTGAGCGCCAGCATTTCTAAACTGCTGGCCTTTGAAATGCTGTCATTCCGGCTGGTGGACACAGACAGCTTCAAACAGCTGATGGCCATGGCTGTCCCGCAGTATGTGGTTCCCAGCCGCCACTACTTCTCCAAGACAGCCGTGCCTTCCCTGCACATGCAAGTGTCCGATAAAATCAAGTGTGCACTGCGCAACGCCATTTGTGGCAAGGTCCACCTAACCACAGATACGTGGACCAGTAAGCACGGCCAGGGACGCTATATCTCACTAACTGCACACTGGGTGAATGTAGTGGCGGCTGGGCCCCCGGCGGACAGTTCCTTGGCGCACGTCCTTCCGCCCCCTATGATCGCAGGGCATCATTCTCTGCCTCCTGTAGCCTCCTCCTCCTACTCGGCTTCCTCCTCCACTGCTTCCACCAGCTCATCCGGTCAGCCACACACCTTCACCACCAACTTCAGCACAGCCCGGGGTAAACGTCAGCAGGCCATTCTGAAACTCATATGTTTGGGGGACAGGCCCCACAGCGCAAAGGAGTTGTGGCGGGGTATTGAACAACAGACCGACGAGTGGTTTCTGCCGGTGGGCCTCAAGCTTGCACATGCTGGAGAGACTGTGCGAGCAGCCGCAGGCCATAGTGGAGTTTCAGCTGCAGCACGCTCGCGTCAGTCGTACTGCCGAACAGCACCACTTCACCACCAATGATTGGGCCTCCATGCGAGACCTGTGTGCCCTGCTGCGCTGTTTCGAGTACTCCACCAACATGGCCAGTGGCGATGACACTGTTATCAGCGTTACAATACCACTTCTATGTCTCCTTGAGAAAACACTTAGGGCAATGATGTTAGAGGAGGTGGCCCAGGTGGAGGAGGAGGAGGAGGATGAGGGCTCGTTTCTAACACTTTCGGGCCAGTCTGTTCGAAGTGGCTCAGAGGAGGTTTGTTTAAGCAGCAGAGGACAGGTTCACAAGTCGCCAGCCAAGGCACTGTACTGGAGGACGAGGAGGATGAGGAGGAGGAGGTGGAGGGGGACGAGGATGAACGCAAGTTCACAGCGGGGTGGCAGCCCAGGCCCATCACTGGTGCGTGGCTGGGGGATACGGTGGACGATGACGATACGCCTCCCACAGAGGACAGCTTGTCACTTACCCATGGGTAGCCTGGCCCACATGAGCGAATATATGCTCCAATGCCTGCTTAGCGACAGCAGAGTTGCCCACGTTTTAACGTGTGCAGACTACTGGGTGGCCACCCTGCTGGATCCCGGTATAAAGACAATGTGCCCACTTTAATTCCTGAACTGGAGCGCGACCGTAAGATGCTTGCGAGTACAAGCGCTGCGCTGATAGAGCGCTCTTGAGAGCATTCCCACATGTCACAGGGGAACAGGTGGAAGGTGAAGGCAGAGGAGTGGCAAGAGGTCGCCAACGCAGCTGTGTCACGGCCAGCTCATCTGAGGGCAGGGTTAGCATGGCAGAAATGTGGAAAAGTTTTGTCTCCACGCCACAGCTATCTGCACCGACACCTGATACGGAACGTGTTAGCAGGAGGCAGCATTTCACTAACATGGTTGAACAGTATGTCTGCACACCCCTCCACATCCTGACGGATGGTTCGGCCCCATTCAACTACTGGGTTTCGAAATTGTCCACGTGGCCAGAGTTAGCATGTTATGCCTTGGAGGTGCTTTCCTGCCCGGCGGCCAGCGTTTTTATCTGAGCAGCGTATTCAGCACGGCAGGGCGTCGTTACTGACAAGCGCAGCCGCCTGTCCACAGCCAGCGTGGACAAGCTGACCTTCATAAAGATGAACCAGGCATGGATCCCACAGGACCTGTCCCTCCCTTGTGCAGAGTAGTCATTATTAACTGCCTAAAACATGTCTTGTTGTGCTACGGGCCACTTCTTTATTTGATACAAATTTTATGAAACCCACAGTTGAATGAAACTCTTCTCTGTCTGGGCGCCGGGGCTAACCAGATGAAAGTGGCCGGTTAAACTAACGGGTGACATGAAGCCATAACCTCTGCCATGCTACCTCTGTCTTCTGTCTGGGTGCTGAGGCCTAAGTCAAATAAAGCGGTCTTCTGCTGTGCTGGGGGATATGAAGCTAATCTCTGACCTCTCTCCTCTGTCTGGGTCCAAAGGCCTAAATCACTGAAAAGAGGCCTTCTCCTGTGGTGTGTGATATGATGCCAGAATATGTGCTGTGGGGCCTCTCTCCTCTTCCTGGGTGCAGGGGTCAAATAAACTAAATTGTGGCCTACTCCTGTGGTGGTTGATATGATGCCTGATTCTCTGATGTGGAACCTCTCTCCTCTGTTTGGGTGAAGGGGTCAAAGTAACTAAATGGTGGCTTCTCCTGTGGTGGCTGATATGATGCCAGAATATGTGCTGTGGGGCCTCTCTCCTCTTCCTGGGTGCAGGGGTCAAAGTAACTCAATGGTGGCTTCTCCTGTGGTGGCTGATATGATGCCAGAATATGTGCTGTGGTGCCTCTCTCCTCTGTCCTGGGTCCAAGGGTCTAAAGTAACTGAATGGTGGCCTTCTCCTGTGGTGTGCTGATATGATGCCAGAATATGTGCTGTGGTGCCTCTCTCCTCTTCCTGGGTGCAGGGGTCAAAGTAACTCAAATGGTGGCTTCTCCTGTGGTGGCTGATATGATGCCAGAATATGTGCTGTGGTGCCTCTCTCCTCTTCCTGGGTGCAGGGGTCAAAGTAACTAAATGGTGGCTTCTCCTGTGGTGGCTGATATGATGCCAGAATATGTGCTGTGGGGCCTCTCTCCTCTTCCTGGGTGCAGGGGTCAAAGTAACTCAATGGTGGCTTCTCCTGTGGTGGCTGATATGATGCCAGAATATGTGCTGTGGTGCCTCTCTCCTCTGTCCTGGGTGCAGAGGTCTAAAGTAACTGAATGAGTGGCCTTCTCCTGTGGTGGCTGATATGATGCCTGAATATGTGCTGTGGTGCCTCTCTCCTCTTCCTGGGTGCAGGGGTCAAAGTAACTCAATGGTGGCTTCTCCTGTGGTGGCTGATATGATGCCAGAATATGTGCTGTGGTGCCTCTCTCCTCTTCCTGGAGTGCGGGGGTCAAAGTAACTCAATGGTGGCTTCTCCTGTGGTGGCTGATATGATGCCAGAATATGTGCTGTGGGGCCTCTCTCCTCTTCCTGGGTGCAGGGGTCAAAGTAACTCAATGGTGGCTTCTCCTGTGGTGGCTGATATGATGCCAGAATATGTGCTGTGGTGCCTCTCTCCTCTGTCCTGGGTCCAGGGGTCTAAAGTCACTCAATGGTGGCCTTCTCCTGTGGTGGCTGATATGATGCCAGAATATGTGCTGTGGTGCCTCTCTCCTCTTCCTGGGTGCGGGGTCAAAGTAACTCAATGGTGGCTTCTCCTGTGGTGGCTGATATGATGCCAGAATATGTGCTGTGGGGCCTCTCTCCTCTTCCTGGGTGCAGGGGTCAAAGTAACTCAATGGTGGCTTCTCCTGTGGTGGTTAGTATGATGCCAGAATATGTGCTGTGGGGCCTCTCTCCTCTTCCTGGGTGCAGGGGTCAAAGTAACTCAATGGTGGCTTCTCCTGTGGTGGCTGATATGATGCCAGAATATGTGCTGTGGTGCCTCTCTCCTCTTCCTGGGTGCAGGGGTCAAAGTAACTAAATGGTGGCTTCTCCTGTGGTGGTTGATATGATGCCTGATTCTCTGCTGTGAAACCTCTCTCCTCCATCTGGGTGTAGGGGTCAAAGTCTTTCAAAGTCGCCTTCTCCTGTGCTGATTGATATAAAGCTGATGGTTGTGCCATCTGACATGGTTGCCAGGGTCTGATTCAATGGGGGCCTACTCCTGTGGTGGGTGATCTAAATGCCTGATTCTCTGCTGTGAAACCTCTCTCCTCCGTCTGGGTGTAGGGGTCAAAGTCTTTCAAAGTCGCCTTCTCCTGTGCTGATTGATATGAAGCTGATGGTTGTGCCATCTGACATGGTTGCCGGGGTCCCATTAAATTGGGGCCTACTCCTGTGGTGGGTGATCTAAATGCCTGATTCTCTGCTTTGAAACCTCTCTCCTCCGTCCGGGTGTAGGGGTCAAAGTCTGTCAAAGTCGCCTTCTCCTGTGCTGATTGATATAAAGCTTATGCTTGTGCCATCTGACATGGTTGCCGGGGTCTGATTCAATGGTGGCCTACTCCTGTGGTGGGTGATCTAAATGCCTGATTCTCTGCTGTGTAACCTCTCTCCTCCGTCTGGGTGTAGGGGTCAAAGTAACTAAATGGTGGCCTACTCCTGTGGTGGGTGATATGATGCCTGGTTCTCTGCTGTGGGACCTCTCTCCTTTGTCTGGGTGCTGTGGTCAAAATAATAGTAAGTGACCTTCTCCATTGGTGGGTGACTTGAAGCCTGATTCTGTGCTATGGGACCTCACTCCAATTAATATTGTTTAATTTTTATTTATTTTATGTTAACTCATCATTTCCCTATCTACATTTGTTTGCAGGGGATTTAACTACATTTGCTGCCTTTTGCAGCCCTCTAGCCCTTTCGGGTGTGTTTACAGCCTTTTTAGTGCCCAAAAGTTCGGGTCCCCATTGACTTCTATGGGGTTCGGGTTCGGGATGAAGTTCGGGTCGAGTTCGGATCCCGAACCCGAACATTTTCGAAAGTTCGGCCGAACTCGTCGAACCCGAACATCAGGTGTTCGCTCAACTCTAGTCCCGAGCTACTTGAGAAACCTGGGCGTGGTGCTCGGGCTTAAGACATGTCCTCAACTGCAGGACATGTTGACTAATCTCTCAATTTTAACATCATTTTGAGGGCTTAGTAAGACCGCAGTGTCCACCTGTTTTGTAATTTGTTATTGCTATATTTTAAAATATTGCGGTGACATAGTGCATTTCTGTAGTTGCTGTACTAAACTCTTACTGTCGTACCACAGAGCACATTGGCATACACCGCTGAAAACCTATTTTAAAATTTTGCGGTGACATAGTGCATTTCTGTAGTTGCTGTAATAAACCCGTACTGTCGTACCTACAGAGCATGTTTGCATACGCTGCTGAAAACCTGTTTTATAATTTATCGGTGAAAAACTGCATTTCTGTAGTTGGGTTAATAAACTCGTACTGTTGTGCCACAGAGCACGTTTGCATACAACGCTGAAAAACTGTTGACTTGTCCTTTCCCTGAAGACGCCAGTTTATCTGGTGAAACATGTTGGGGACAGAATCTGTTGGTTTTAGCTCTGCTCGAGTTGCTAAACACTGAGTAGGAAACAGTTATTTACTTTAGGGTGTATGTTCACAGCACCGAGTACCCTGCAGGATTAGTCAGGCAGGTAGTTATACACTGATTGCAAACTTGTGGGAAGGTTAGGAGGGTAGTGCACACCCTCCGTTACCACTAGCAACCTGTGCGATAGCAGTGTGCAAATTCGAGCAGTAGTTTTAACAAGTGTGTCAAAACTCACAAACATTTTTAGAGAACTACTAATAAAAGTGAAGTTTTACTGATTTAAATATTAAGGGTAAAAGTGGTGAATTGAGCTCAATTGAGCAAAGTTTTTTGATCCACAGATCCCCCATAAAAGTGTCATCCACAGATTCCCCCATGACAGTGCCATCCACATGTCCCCCATAACAGTGCCATCCACAGATCCCCACCCATGACAGTGCCATCCCCAGATCCTCCACATGACAGTGTCATCCACAGATCCCCCATAACAGTGCCATCCACAGATCCCCCCTATGACACATGTTATCCACAGATCCCCCATAACAGTGCCATGCACAGATTCCCCACCCATGACAGTTGCCCTCCAAAGATCCCCCATGATAGTGTTATCCACAGATCCCCCATAACAGTGCCATCCACAGACCCCCCCATGACTGTGCCATCCACAGATCCCCCTATAACAGTGCCATCCACAGATCCCCAACCCATGACAGTGCCATCCACAGACCCCCAATGACAGTGCCATCTTACTTTCCAGATCCGGTAACAGGCAGCAGTGCGGGTGGCGCTCACTCACTGATGTTACGCTCCTGCGCATCCTAGTGGGAGGAGTAGGCACCTGAAAGTGCTCATTTAAACTTAAAGTTACAGATTACAGTTAATAAATGTATAATCCTGTGAGCGGCGGGCCCTGTATTTCTAACCCCAGGCAAGCGTCCCCGTCACCATTGGAACGCCTGGCTGGGGGTTAGAATATATTTCTAGTGTTAGATAGTCGTCTTTACGGTAAAATACGGTAACTATCACTAAGCAAACAAGGCATTTTTCCGCCCCATTGGCAGAAGTGCCGTCCTAGGCAAATGCCTTGTTTGCCTCATGATAGCTACACCCCTGGGTGACATACTGCATTTCTGTAGTTTGTTGCAATAAACACTGGTTTTTGTGCTACATAGCAGATCTTAGGCCTACCCTGTATTTCATTCATTCTTTAAGTAAGCTCTGGAACTCCGCATTTACATAGTTGGTTGCAAAAACACAGTTTTTGTGGTAGATAGCACATTTCTGACACTCAAATTAAACCGTTAACCTCTGCTGATTCAATGGGGGCCTACTCCTGTGGTGGGTGATCTAAATGCCTGATTCTCTGCTGTGAAACCTCTCTCCTCCGTCTGGGTGTAGGGGTCAAAGTCTTTCAAAGTCGCCTTCTCCTGTGCTGATTGATATGAAGCTGATGGTTGTGCCATCTGACATGGTTGCCGGGGTCCCATTAAATTGGGGCCTACTCCTGTGGTGGGTGATCTAAATGCCTGATTCTCTGCTTTGAAACCTCTCTCCTCCGTCCGGGTGTAGGGGTCAAAGTCTGTCAAAGTCGCCTTCTCCTGTGCTGATTGATATAAAGCTAATGCTTGTGCCATCTGACATGGTTGCCGGGGTCTGATTCAATGGTGGCCTACTCCTGTGGTGGGTGATCTAAATGCCTGATTCTCTGCTGTGTAACCTCTCTCCTCCGTCTGGGTGTAGGGGTCAAAGTAACTAAATGGTGGCCTACTCCTGTGGTGGGTGATATGATGCCTGGTTCTCTGCTGTGGGACCTCTCTCCTTTGTCTGGGTGCTGTGGTCAAAATAATAGTAAGTGACCTTCTCCATTGGTGGGTGACTTGAAGCCTGATTCTGTGCTATGGGACCTCACTCCAATTAATATTGTTTAATTTTTATTTATTTTATGTTAACTCATCATTTCCCTATCTACATTTGTTTGCAGGGGATTTAACTACATTTTGCTGCCTTTTGCAGCCCTCTAGCCCTTTCCGGGTGTGTTTTACAGCCTTTTTAGTGCCCAAAAGTTCGGGTCCCCATTGACTTCTATGGGGTTCGGGTTCGGGATGAAGTTCGGGTCGAGTTCGGATCCCGAACCCGAACATTTTTCGAAAGTTCGGCCGAACTCGTCGAACCCGAACATCCAGGTGTTCGCTCAACTCTAGTCCCGAGCTACTTGAGAAACCTGGGCGTGGTGCTCGGGCTTAAGACATGTCCTCAACTGCAGGACATGTTGACTAATCTCTCAATTTTAACATCATTTTGAGGGCTTAGTAAGACCGCAGTGTCCACCTGTTTTGTAATTTGTTATTGCTATATTTTAAAATATTGCGGTGACATAGTGCATTTCTGTAGTTGCTGTACTAAACTCTTACTGTCGTACCACAGAGCACATTGGCATACACCGCTGAAAAACCTATTTTAAAATTTTGCGGTGACATAGTGCATTTCTGTAGTTGCTGTAATAAACCCGTACTGTCATACCTCAGAGCATGTTTGCATACGCTGCTGAAAAACCTGTTTTATAATTTATCGGTGAAAAACTGCATTTCTGTAGTTGGGTTAATAAACTCGTACTGTTGTGCCACAGAGCACGTTTGCATACAACGCTGAAAAAACTGTTGACTTGTCCTTTCCCCTGAAGACGCCAGTTTATCTGGTGAAACATGTTGGGGGACAGAATCTGTTGGTTTTAGCTCTGCTCGAGTTGCTAAACACTGAGTAGGAAACAGTTATTTACTTTAGGGTGTATGTTCACAGCACCGAGTACCCTGCAGGATTAGTCAGGCAGGTAGTTATACACTGATTGCAAACTTGTGGGAAGGTTAGGAGGGTAGTGCACACCCTCCGTTACCACTAGCAACCTGTGCGATAGCAGTGTGCAAATTCGAGCAGTAGTTTTAACAAGTGTGTCAAAACTCACAAACATTTTTAGAGAACTACTAATAAAAGTGAAGTTTTACTGATTTAAATATTAAGGGTAAAAGTGGTGAATTGAGCTCAATTGAGCAAAGTTTTTTTGATCCACAGATCCCCCCCATAAAAGTGTCATCCACAGATTCCCCCCATGACAGTGCCATCCACATATCCCCCCCATAACAGTGCCATCCACAGATCCCCCACCCATGACAGTGCCATCCCCAGATCCTCCACATGACAGTGTCATCCACAGATCCCCCCCATAACAGTGCCATCCACAGATCCCCCCTATGACAATGTTATCCACAGATCCCCCCATAACAGTGCCATGCACAGATTCCCCCACCCATGACAGTGCCCTCCAAAGATCCCCCCATGATAGTGTTATCCACAGATCCCCCCATAACAGTGCCATCCACAGACCCCCCATGACTGTGCCATCCACAGATCCCCCCTATAACAGTGCCATCCACAGATCCCCAACCCATGACAGTGCCATCCACAGACCCCCCCCCCCCCAATGACAGTGCCATCTTACTTTCAGATCCGGTAACAGGCAGCAGTGCGGGTGGCGCTCACTCACTGATGTTACGCTCCTGCGCATCCTAGTGGGAGGAGTAGGCACCTGAAAGTGCTCATTTAAACTTAAAGTTACAGATTACAGTTAATAAATGTATAATCCTGTGAGCGGCGGGCCCTGTATATTCTAACCCCCAGGCAAGCGTCCCCGTCACCATTGGAACGCCTAGCTGGGGGTTAGAATATAATTTCTAGTGTTAGATAGTCGTCTTTACGGTAAAATACGGTAACTATCACTAAGCAAACAAGGCATTTTTCCGCCCCATTGGCAAGTGCCGTCCTAGGCAAATGCCTTGTTTGCCTCATGATAGCTACACCCCTGGGTGACATACTGCATTTCTGTAGTTTGTTGCAATAAACACTGGTTTTGTGCTACATAGCAGATCTTAGGCCTACCCTGTATTTCATTCATTTTAAGTAAGCTCTGGAACTCCGCATTTACATAGTTGGTTGCAAAAACACAGTTTTTGTGGTAGATAGCACATTTCTGACACTCAAATTAAACCGTTAACCTCTGCTGTTACATTGTTGGTTGAAAAATCAAATTTTTGTTGATAGTGAAGTAATTGTATTAAATTGCTCCGTTACACTGTTGTGTGACCTAAAGAAATGTATTATGTTTATGACACGGGCACTGCCTTACTGTTAATGAACTTAATTGTTGACTTTTGGCAGTTAAATTGACACCGGAGATAAACCATCTGTTAGTTTGGTGGGTGAACACAAATAATGAGGAGAACATCAAATAAGGGATGTGGACATGGTCGTGGTGGTGTTGGTGGGGCTCCTGTTGCTGGGAGAGGACGTGGCCGTTATGCGCCAGCTACAGGTCCTAGTAAAAAAGCTTCATCAGGTGCGAGTAGGCGACAGAACCTGCAGTGTTATTTGGTAGGCCCGAATGTTGCTCTACGGATGGTAAGGCTAGAACAAATACAGGCGATAGAAGGTTGGGTGGCTGACAGTGGCGCCAGTTCCTTCACAGTATTTCCCACCCACTCCTCTGCAGAAAGCTCAGAGTTGGCACCTGCAGCCCATGCCCATTAGTCTTTCACCTCCCCCCTTGCAAAGCAGCCAAGCAGCCTGAGCTCCAAGTCATGCAACAGACTCTTATGCTTTTTGAGGACTCTGCTGGCAAGGTTTCCCGAGCCATCCACTTAGCCCTGACCCAGAAGTGGAAGACATTGAATGCACTGATGAACAACTACTTATGTTGCAGGATAAGGACATGAGAATACCACCGCAGCACGTCTCTGATGATGACGAAACATAGGTGCCAACTGCTGCGGCTTTCTGCAGTGTGCAGAACGACGAGAAGGGCAGGCGTCAAGAATGGGTGGAAGATGATGTGGGGGACGATGAGGTCCTAGACCCTGACTGGACTCAAGTTCATGCTAGTGAAGTAAGGCGGTGGTCGCACAGAGGCAACAGCACAGCAAAAGAGGGAGCAGGCTGCAAAGGGGAGCGGCCGTCCCTGAGACAGTACGCCTACTACTGCCCACCGCACCCAGTGACCTAGCACTAGAGATGTCCCAAACTATTCTCCGGCGAACATCGCATGTTCGCCGCGGCGGGCAAGCATATGCGATGCTCGGTTCGCCACCTATACGTCATCATTGAGCAAACTTTGACCCTGTACCTCACAGTCAGCAGACACATTCCAGCCAATCAGCATACCCTCCCTCCCAGACCCTCCAACCTATCAAAAAGCAAGAACAGCATCCATCTTAGATTCATTCTGAAGCTGCAGTGTTAGTTTGAGCAGGGAGAGTGCTGCTGCTGCTGAATTAATAGGGAAAGTGTTAGCTAGGCCAGTGTTCTGTGTCCACTCCAGTCCTCAAAGACTCATCGGCCTCTTTCACACGAGCGTGAAAGCCTTACAGCAGATGGCCCCTTTCACACGAGCGAGTTTTCCGCGCGGGTGCAATGCGTGACGTGAACGCATAGCATCCGCACTGAATCCTGACCCATTTATTTCAATCGGTCTGTGTACATGAGCATTTTTTTTCTCGTATCACTTGTGCGTTGCTTGAAAATCGCAGCATGTTCTATATTCTGGCCCCTTTCACACGAGCGTGTCCGGATTAGGTCCGGATGGGTTGTGGATGCGTTTAGTAAAAACTGTGCGATTTCACAGGCAAAGCCATTCAGTTTTGCTTGTGATTGCGTTTAGTTGTTCAGTTTTTTCCGCGCGGGTGCAATGCGTTTTGATGCGTTTTTCATGCGCTTGATAAAAAACTTAGGGTTTACAAACAACATCTCCTAGCAACCATCAGTGAAAAACGCAAAGCACCCGCACTTGCTTGCGGATGCAATGCGTTTTTCACGCAGCCCCATTCACTTCTATGGGGCTAGGGCTGCGTGAAAAACGCAGAATATAGAACATGCTGTGATTTTCACGCAACGCACACGTGATACAGGAAAAAAAACGCTCATGTACACAGACCCATTGAAATGAATGGGTCAGGATTCAGTGCGGATGCTATGCGTTCACGTCACGCATTGCACCCGCGCGGAAAACTCGCTCGTGTGAAAGGGGCCATCTGCTGTAAGGACAGCATCCTGACAGCACCCCAAAAAGCCCTTTCTAGGGCTGGTACATCAGTCTGCTTTTATTTTATTTTTTTCCATATATATATTGAAGTTGCCTGCCCATGTGTGAGAGGCCGCAGGCCCACAGACTGTACTGTGTGCACACCACTCATATAGGGTGGCACAGTACCTTGCAGATAAAAATGTCATTTAATGTTTACCCTTTAATATAATTGCAGTTGCCTGCCAGTGAGTGTCAGGCCAACAGACTGTACTGTGCCCACTGCCAGTGCCCACCACTCATATCGGGTGGCACAGTACCTTGCAGATAAAAAAGTCATTTAATTTTTACCCTTTAATATTATTGCAGTTGCCTGCCAGTGTGTGCAGGCCCACAGACTGTACTGTGCCCACTGCCAGTGCCCACCACTTATATCGGGTGGCACAGTACCTTGCAGATAAAAAAGTCATTTAATTTTTACCCTTTAACCACTTGAAGACCACAGGTTTATACCCCCCTAGTGACCAGGCCCTTTTTTACAAATCCGCACTACACTACTTTCACCGTTTATTGCTTTGTCATACAACTTACCACCCAAATGAATTTTACCTCCTTTTCTTCTCACTAATAGAGCTTTCATTTGGTGGTATTTCATTGCTGCTGACATTTTTACTTTTTTTGCTATTAATAAAAATGTAACGACATTTTTGCAAAAAAATGACATTTTTCACTTTCTGTTGTAATTTTTTTTTTAAAAAACTACATTTCTATATAAATTTTTCACAAAATTTATTGTTCTACATGTCTTTGATAAAAAAAATCCAATAAGTGTATATTTATTGGTTTGGGTAAAAGTTACAGCGTTTACAAACTATGGTGCAAAAAAGTGAATTTCTGCATTTTGAAGCAGCTCTGACTTTCTGAGCACCTGTCATGTTTCTTCAGGTGCTAGAATGTCAGGATAGTATAAATACCCCCCAAATGACACCATTTTAGATAGAAGACACCCCAAAGTATTCACGGAGGGGCATGGTGAGTTCATGTATCATTTCATTTTTTTTCACAAGTTAGCGGAAAATTACACTTTCTGAGGAAAAAAAAATAATAATAAAGTTTCCATTTCTGCTAACTTCTGGCAAAAAAAAATAAAAATCTCAGACGGACTCACTATGCCCCTCAGTGAATACCTTGGGGTGTCTACTTTCCGAAATGGGGTCATTTGTGGGGTGTGTTTACTGTTCTGGCATTTTGGGCGGGGCTAAATTGTGAGCAGGCATGTAAAAGCTAAAGGTACTCGTTGGAATTTTGGCCCCTTTGCGCATCTTAGCTGCAAAAAAGTTTCACTTATGTGGTATCGCCGTACTCAGGAGAAGTAGGGCAATGTGTTTTGGGGTGTATTTTTACATATAGCCATGCTGGGTGAGAGAAATATCTCTGTAAATTGTCAACTTTGTATAAAAAATTTATAAAAGTTGTCGTTTACAGAGATATTTCTCACACAAAGTAATGGGTATATATAAATACACCCCAAAACTTGCCCTACTCTCCTAGTCTGGCGATACCATGGTGATACTTTTTGCAGCCTGAGTGCAAAGGGACCTAAACTCAATGAGTACCTTTAGGATTTCTAGGGCATTTTTACGCATTTGGATTCCAGACTTCTTTTTAGGCTTTAGAGACCCTAAAATGCCAGGACAGTATAAATACCCCACATGTGACCCCATTTTGGAAAAAAGACACCCCAAGGTATTCCGTGAGGGGTATGGTGAGTTCATGTAAAATTTATTTTTGTCACAAGTTAGTGGAATATGAGACTTTGTAAAAAAATATATATATATATCAATTTCCGTAACTTGTGCTCAAAATTTTTTTTTCTGTGAACTGTCATGCCCCTCACAGAATACCACAGACTTGTAAAAAAAAAAAAAAATCAATTTCCGCTAACTTGTGCCCAAAAAAAAATTTCTGTGAACTCGCCATGACCCTCACGGAATACCTTGGGGTGTCTTCTTTCCAAATGGGGTCACTTGTGAGGTATTTATACTGCCCTGGCATTTATGGGCCCTAAAGCGTGAGAATCCAAATGCGGAAAAATGCCCTGTGAAATCCTAAAGGTACTCATTGGATTTAGGGCCCTTTGCGCATCTTGGCTGCAAAAAGTGTCACTCATGTGGTATCGCCGTACTCAGAAGAAGTAGGGCAATGTGTTTTGGGGTGTATTTTATATATACCCATACTGTGTGTGAGAAATATCTCTGTAAATGACAACTTTAAAAAAATTTATACAAAGTTGTCAGTTTACAGAGATATTTCTCACCAGCATGAGTATATGTAAAAATACACCCCAAAACACATTGCCTACTTCTCCTGAGTACGGTGATACCACGTGTGTGACACTTTTTGCTGCCTGGGTGCGCAAAGGGGCCCTAATTCTAATGAGTACCTTTTAGGAGGGCATTTTTACGCATTTTTCTTCTCACGCTTTAGGGCCCCTAAAATGCCAGGGCAGTATAAATACCCCACATGTGACCCCATTTTGGAAAGAAGACACGCCAAGGTATTCCGTGAGGGGCATGGCGAGTTCACAGAAGATTTTTTTTTTGGCACAAGTTAGCGGAAATTGATTTTTTATTGTTTTTTCTCGCAAAGTCTCCCTTTCCGCTAACTTTTGACAAAAAGTTAAATTTTTAATGGACTCACCATACCCCTCAGTGAATACCTTGGGGTGTCTTCTTTCCAAAATGGGGTCATTTGTGGGGTGTTTGTACTGTTCTGGCATTTTGGGTGGGGCTAAATTGTGAGCAGCCATGTAAAAGCTAAAGGTACTTGTTGGAATTTGGGCCCCTTTGCGCACCCAGGCTGCAAAAAAGTGTCACTCATGTGGTATCTCCGTACTCAGGAGAAGTAGGGCAATGTGTTTTGGGGTGTATTTTTACATATACCCATGCTGGGTGTGAGAAATATCTCTGTAAACTGACAACTTTGTATAAAAAAAATTAAAAAGTTGTCGTTTACAGCGATATTTCTCACACAAAGTATGAGTGTATATAAAAATACACCCCAAAACACATTGCCCTACTTCTCCTGAGTACGGCGATACCACATGTGTGACACTTTTTTGCAGCCAAGATGCGCAAAGGGGCCCTAAAACCAATGAGTACCTTTAGGATTTCACAGGCCATTTTTACGTATTTGGATTCTCACGCTTTAGGACTCCTAAAATGCCAGGGCAGTTTAAATACCCCACAAGTGACCCCATTTTGGAAAGAAGACACCCCAAAGTATTCTGTGAGGGGCATGGCGAGTTCACAGAAAAAAAAAATTTTTGGCACAAGTTAGCGGAAATTGATATATATATATAATTTTTTTACAAAGTCTCATATTCCACTAACTTGTGACAAAAAATAAAATTTTACATGAACTCACCATACCCCTCACGGAATACCTTGGGGTGTCTTCTTTCTAAAATGGGGTCACATGTGAGGTTTTTGTACTGCCCTGGCATTTGAGGGTCTCCGCAATCATTACACGTATGGCCAGCATTAGGAGTTTCTGCGATTCTCCTTATATTGAGCATACGGGTAATGAGATTTTTTTTTTTCCGTTCAGCCTCTGCGCTGAAAAAATAAATAAAATGAACGGCACAGATTTTTTCATTCGCATCGATCAATGTGGATGAAAAAATCTCTGCCAAAATCAGTGACTGCGGTGCGGTGGGCTGGGCGCTAGCTAACTAACAAGTAGCTAACTAACTAGCGGTGATAAGGGACCCTTATGCCCCATTCACACGTCCGCAATTCTGTTTGCGGAACGGAATTGTGGACCCATTCATTTCTATGGGGACAGACTTTGTCCCGCTCGGATCCGGAATTACGGATCCGCGCTTCCGGGTCTGCACTTCCGTTCCGCAAAAATATAGAACATGTCCTATTCTTGTCCGCAATCGCGGACAAGAAAAAGCATTTTCTATATAGTTCTGTGCGGATCTGCAAAATGCGGAAAGCACATTGCCGGTGTCCGTATTTTGCGGATCCGTAGATCCATGGATCCGCAGATCCATAGATCCGCAAAACACATACGGACGTCTGAATGAGCCTGTAGGGGGGTGATTAGTGACAGGGGGGTGACAGGGAGTGATCAGGGGGGGTGACATCGGTGATCAGGGGGGTGACATGGGTGATCAGGGATTAATCAGTGATGGGGAGTGGGGGGGGGTGTGTGTAGTGATTGGTGCACTTTACCTTTGTTTCCTCTGGTGGTCCCAAACAAAGGGACCACCAGACGAGCAGACAGCAGGCATATCAGACGCTGTTTACAAAACAGCGTCTGATATGCGATTTAAATGCGGTTTTTTCCGCATCTACAGCCTGCCAGCGCAGGCTGTAGTTTCAGTTGTCCCGGCTCCGATCACATGAACGCGCACGACGCGCGCGCGTTCATGCGAAATCTCAGGTCTCACGAGATGACGCCGATAGGCGGCAGTGAGACCTGAGAGAGCCGCCGCGCTGACGCCCATCGCCGTTAGCGTGGCGGCAAGTGGTTAATATAATTGCAGTTGCCTGCCAGTGTGTGCAGGCCCACAGACTGTACTGTGCCCACTGCCCACCACTCGTATAGGGTGTCACAGTACATTGCACGGCGCACACGCAGTGACCTAAAATTCAAACGAAGCGGACCGAGCATGGGTCTTTTTCCATCTCCCGGTTCCAAAAATGTATTCACTACACCGGCCCTGATAAGGGACAAAACAGAGATTAAACTGATAGGAATAGTACTTAGTTAACACTAGTTGCATTGGTGGCAAATTCCATTGCAAGTGCCCAAAATTAGAAGGAAGCGGACAGAGTAAGCTTTTTTCTCTATATCCCCATGCAAGGATTCAATTCAATACACGTCCCCTGATAGGGGACTTAAAGGATAACTGTCACATTTAGACCCTAATTTCAGTTTTCATATATGTAGTTACTAATATGATAATATTCCTGAATCAATAACTATTAGACTTACTTACCCTTTATTTAATAAGATTCAGCCCTTAGCAACCAGTCTGCGTAAAACTGCAATTTCACTATTCTGTTAAAATGGCCGCCCTCAGCCCTGAGCCTAATCCATAGAACACCTGCAGTGAAGTTAGTGAAGGCCAGTTCTATATAGGGAGGTCTTGCAGTGAAGTTAGTGAAGACCAGCTCTGTATAGGGAGGTCTTGCAGTTAAATTTCCAGGTCTGGCTGAAGCCTGTAGTCCTCTCCTACAAGCTCTCCTCTTATCAGATAAGGCTTTCATTTATACACTGAGCAGCCACATTGTCCAGAACTGCTAAGAGAGTGTCTGCCAAGCACAGGCATGTGGAGAAGTTCCCCACACACAGCCCAGCACTGTTATCTCCTGTCAGGAAGAACCTGGCTTTTTATACATTCCCTTACAATGTTGACTCACTATCAGTTTCCAGTGCACGCAGCCAGCATGCTCCGTCCTCATCTGGTAGACAGAAGGAGCATAGCAACCTGATTTTAATCTCAGGTAAAATTAGCCAATACTGGGGACTTTTAGGTGGCTTTTAAGGAGTATTTATTAAACAATCAGAAATTAAAACAGGGCCAACAAGGTGATATTAATCACCAAAATCCAATAGTAAAAAAAAAAAAAAATTTGACAGTTATACTTTAACAAATATTAAAATGATAAGAATAGTAGTTCATGCTACTTGTATTGGTGGCACAGTACATTGTGCGGCGCACGCGCAGTGCCCCAAATTGGAAGTAAGAGGACCGACCAATCATCTTTTTACATCTCCCGGCTCCTAAAATCTATTTGATACACGTCACCTGATAGGGGACGTAACAAGGATTAAACTGATAGGAATAGTACTGTGACAAAAGCACCTTTGTCACGGGGAGTTGGAGAGGCATGCTTGTCAGCCTCTTACCCTGTGACTATGGCCCCAGTGACAGTTGGCATTCACAATGGACATTGCTGTGACCTAATCAACATTCACAATGGACATTACCTGTGACCTAATCAACATCCACAATGGACATTACCTGTGACCTAATCAGCAAACACAATGGACCATGCATGTGGGGGTGGGATATATCTTGCTGTATGTTGATTGGTCGCTGTATTTTGTGTGCCTGTCCTCATTAAGGTCCCCGTGGGAATAGCCCTGGCTGGAAGACTTGCATAAAAGGCCAAGCTTTGCCATCCAATAGAGAGTTCCTGCTTAACCCTCAAGCGAAGTGTCGTCTCGTTCTTGGGGGGAATTGGAGTGTATGCTGTTCCAGTTTGACTGCTAGGAGTGTAAACCTCTTCGTATGGTTTTTCCTATTCGGCTGTTTACCGCATTCATATGCTTCTCCGATTTGGTGGTTGTGGTGTCGGCTAGAGCGCTTGGAATCCTCAAGAAGCGCTAGGAGCATCTTTCAACGGAGGTACCCAGTCGGGGTGCCCGTCGATCCGTTACAAGTACTACTTAACACACCACTCATATAGGGTGGCACAGTACATTGCACAGCACACACGTGCAGTGCCCCAAATTGGAAGGAGGAGGACCGACCAACCATCTTTTTCCATCTCCCAGTTCCTAAAATCTATTCCATACACCGGCCCCTGATAGGACACAAAACAGAGATTAAACTGGTAAGAACAGATTTTTTTAATTTAAATAAAAGAGGACCGCCTCTGCGGAGCTGGGTATTTTTTGGCTGCGTTACTGAACGCTCATGCACAATGGCTGTAGGCTCATGCACCTTTTTGCGGAGGTGCCAAACCTGGTCAGTCAAACCCAAGGCAACATCATCGACCTCATCCCATATGCGTTTTTTCTGGAGCGTGCCCTGCGAAGAGTGCTGGATCAGGCCGTAGATGAGCATGAAGAGGAAGGGTTGTGGTCACCATCACCACCAGAAGCAGCCTTGTCGCCGTCGATTGCTGGACCTGCGGCAACGTAGAGAGAGGAGTCTGAAGAAGAGGAGTCAGAGGAGGAAGGTGGCTTTGAGGAGGTGGAAGACCAACCACAGCAGGCGTCCCAGGGGGCTTGTTGTCACCTTTCGGGGACTCTTGGTGTTGTACGTGGCTGGGTGGAGGAAGAGGCCTTCAATGATGTCAGTGAGGACATGGAACGGCTAGCTTGGTATCCAACCTTGTGCAAATGGGGAGTTTGCGGTTGAGCAAATGGACTGTTTGCGGTTTTTGAGGTGCGTTAAAAGGGGAGTTTGGTTTGTCAGAATTTGGTCTGTCACTGTGAAGCGGGCGTAACCCTTACACTACCTGATCAATACAACATCATACCTGATCGTATACACACACTGGATGTTTTAGAGCACGTTATTCCAAACAATTTAAGAATGTTAGGTGATTTATGCCCTTTATGGATTAAAACCTGACTCTGCGTCAACTACTTAATTTACCATGGGAGTTTTGCCATGGATTCCCCTCCAGCATGCCACAGTTCAGGTGTTAGTCCCCTTAAAACTACTTTTCCAACACTATTGTGGCCAGAAAGAGTCCCTGTGGGTTTTAAAATTCGCTTGCCTAATGTAGTCTACGGCGGTTCTCCTGGTTCGCCCGTTCGCGAACATTTGCGGAAGTTCCACATTCGCTGTTCGCGAACAGAAAATTTTATGTTCGCGACATCTCTACCTAGCACACCAAAGCTAGCTCCAAGGAGTTCATTGGTGTGGCAGTTCTTCAGACAATGTCCTGATGACAAGACACGAGTGGTTTGCACGTTGTGCCATCAGAGCCTGAATCGAGGCATACATGTTCTAAACCCGAGCACAACCTGCATGACCAGGCATCTACATGCAAAGCACGAACTGCAGTGGAGTAAACACCTTAAAAAGAAAGGTCTCAGACTCCTCCCCGTTCCTCTCCTGCTGCTGTTTCTGCCTCTTCCTGCACCTCTGGAGTCACAGCGGCACCTGCCACCCAGAAAACAGAGGATGTGCCACCAACACCACCACCTCCGTCATCATCACCAACCATCTCCGCCATGTCACACGCAAGCGTTCAGCTGTCCATCTCCCAAACACTGGAGAGAAAGAGAAAATACCCACCTACCCACCCTCAATCCCTGGTCCTGAATTCCAGCAATTCTAAATTACTGGCCTTTAAAAATCCTGTCATTCCATCTGGTGGAGACGGACTGTTTTAACCCCTTAGGACTAGGCCATTTTTTGCTAATCTGACCAGTGTCACTATATGTAATAATAACTTTAAACGCTTTTACTTATTCAGTCCGTTCTGAGACTGTTTTTTCGACACATATTGTACTTCATAATACTGGTAAAACATAGTAAAAAAAATTCCAAATGTGCCAAAAATTAGGAAAAATTAGCAAATTTCCAAGTTTCAATTTCTCTACTTCTATAGTACATAGTAATACCTCCAAAAATAGTTATTACTTTATATTTCCCATATGTCTACTTCATGATTGGATCATTTTGGGAATGCCATTTTATATTTTGGGGACGTTACAAGGCTTAGAAGTTTAGAAGCAAATCTTCAAATTTTTTAGACATTTTCCAAAACTTTTTAAAGACCAGTTCAGGTCTGAAGTCACTTTGTGAGGCTTACATAATAAAATCATCCAAACTACACCCATCAAGGTATTCAAAACTGATTTTACTAACGTTGTTAACCCTTTAGGTTTTCCACAAGAGTTAATGGCAAATGGAGATAAAATTTCAGAATTTTCTGGCAAATGTTCCATTTGGATCCATTTTTTCCAGTAAGAAAGCAAGGGTTAACAGCCAAACAAAACTCAATACTTATTGCCCTAATTCTGTAGTTTGCAGAAACACCCCATATGTGGACGTAAACTACTGTATGGCCAAACGGCGGGGCATAGAAGGAATGGAGCGCCATGTGGTGTTTGGAAGGCAGATTTTGCTGGACTGGTTTTTAGACACCATGTCCCATTTGAAGCCCCCCTGATGCACGCCTACAGTAGAAACTCCCAAAAAGTTACCCCATTTTGGAAACTACGGGATGAGTTGGCAGTTTTGTTGGTACTATTTTATGGTAAATATGATTTTTGGTTGCTCTATATTAAACTTTTTTCATGCAAGGTAACAAAAAATAGAAATTCTGAAATTTCATCTCCATTTGCCAATAACTCTTGTGGTTTTGAATACCTTGAGGGGTGTAGTTTCTTAGATGGAGTCACTTTTTTTGAGTTTTTAAAATCCATATGGGGTGTTTTTGCAAACTACAGAATCAGGGTAATAAATATTGTGTTTTGTTTGGCTGTTAACCCTTGCTTTGTTACTGGAAAAATGGATTAAAATGGAAAATTTGCATAAAAATAGCTGTTTTGGGACAGTTTTTATTCTTTGTTATTTACAGCGTTGATCTGACAGGTTAGATCGTGTGCTATTTCTGTAGAGCAGGTAGTTATGGATGTGACAATACCAAATATCACTACTTTTTGGTGGTTTTTGTTTTAGTTTTACATAGTAAATCCTTTTTGAAAAAAATTATATTTTAGTGTCTCCACATTCTGAAAGCCATTTTTTTTTTTTTTTGGACGACTGTCTTATGTAGGGGCTTGTTTTTTTATAAACACTGTAGTTATTTAAAAAAAAATTACGCTATTTACCTGAGGGGTTAGATCATGTGATATTTTTATAGAGCAGGTTTTTACGGACGCGGTGATACCTAATATGTATATTTTTTTTCTATTTATTTTACTTTAACACAATAACAGTATTTTAGAAAAAAAAAATCATGCTGACTGAGGGTGCTGACACTCTGCTAAACTACTGGGCCACCAATGAGTATTATAGAGGAGGCGGGTGGGGGATCGCGATCCCGCCCAACGCACCGCCGGCCTTCCGCGCCACACTCAAAACCCAACCCAACTCAACTCCGGCATTTGGAAGTTTCTGATCCCCACCGCGGGGATCAGAAACTGCAGAAAGCGCTGCAAACTGCAGGTATGAATTGACCTGTGGTTTGCAGCGATCGCCGATATGGGGGGGGGGTCATAGGACCGCCCTCAGCATTGTAACAAGGTACCTGTTGAATGATTTCAGCAGGTACCTTGTTCCGATCACAGCCGGCTGATCTGCGGTGATCGGTAGTACACATGACGTACCGGTACGTCATGTGTCCTTAAGGGGTTAAACAGCTGATGGCGGTGGCTGTCCCACAGTACGTCGTTCCCAACCGCCACTACTTTTCCAGGTAAGACGTCCCTTCCCTTCACAACCAAGTGGAGGATAAAATCAAGTGTGATCTGCGCAACGCCATCTGTGGCAAGGTCCACATAACCAAAGATACATGGACCAGTAAGCACTGGAAGGGACGCTATATCTCCCTAACTGCACACTGTTTACAAGTAGTGGCGGCTGGGCCCGAGGCGGATAGCGGTTAGGCGCATGTCCTTCCACCACCGAGGATCGCAGGGCATTATTCTTTGCAACCTTGGCGTGGTGAGTGGGCTTATGCCTTTTGATCAAAATTTACACTAATGCCTCTGGTACAGCATGCAGTATAGGGGGCTGTACACATTAATAGAATGCTGAGAAGCAATAGATCAAAGCATAGCATTGAGGATGTGTGACCCAGTGCTCTCTCTTCTGGATATTTGCATGTTTAGTCTTTCTTTTTCATTACTGGTGTCAGCACTCCTCCCATTCGGCCCAGGTGGTTTTAATTTCGCAGAGGTCTGCATAAAAGTGGAGATTGACCTGCAGTTCCTGATAGTAAGTAATGGACATGTTTTGTTAGACAACTGTTTACATGGTGCAGTGCTATGTGGTTGCCTTTGTTTTGTGGTGCTGTGCTGGTGGTATGGTGGGACACAGCACCATGGGTGGCATTGTCGGACAGCAGGGTTGCTGTTGGACTCCTGGATCCCGCCGCTTACCAGGGCAGTGCCGCTTTGTCACCACATTGTGCTGCGCTCTTTAGTCAGGGTAGGTCCCACTCAAATAGGCAACCTTGGCGTGGTGAGTGGGCTTATGAATTTTGATCAAAATGTACATTAATGCCTCTGGTACAACATGGAGTATAGAGGGCTGAACACATTAATAGAATGCTGAGAAGCAATAGATCATAGCTTAGCATTGTGGATGTGCGACCCAGTGCGCTCTCTCCTGGATATTTGCATTATTCTTTGCCTCCTGTTGCCTCCTCCTCCTACTCTGCTTCTTCCTCCTCCTCTTTTATCACCTCCTCATCCGGTCAGTGAAAGACCTTAACCACCAACTTCAGCACAGCCAGGGGTAGACGTCAGCAGGCGGTTTTAAAACTCATGTGTTTGAGGGACAATCCCCAAACTGCACAGAAGCTGTGGAGGGGCATAGTAGAACAGACCGATGAGTAGTTGCTGCAAGTGAGCCTCAAGCCCGACCTGGTGGTGTGCGATAATGGGCGAAATCTCGTAGCTGCTCTGGGACTAGCCGGTTTGAGGCACATTCCTTACCTGGTGCATGTGCTAAATGTGGTGGTGCAGAAATTCCTTAGAAACTACCCAGACATGTCAGAGCTGCTTCAGAAAGTACGATACGTCAATGCGCACTTTCAGCGTTCTCACCCAGCTGCTGCTCGCCTGTCTGTGCTGCAGCGTAACTTCGGCCTTCCCGCTCACAGCTTCATATGCGACGTGCCCACCAGGTGGAACTCCACCTTGCATATGCTGGAGAGACTGTGCGAGCAGCAGCACGCGATAGTGGAGTTTCAGCTGCAGCACACATAGGTCAGTTGCTCTGCGGAACAGCACCACTTCACCATCAATGAGTGGGCCTCCATGTGAGACCTGTGTGCCTTGTTGTGGTGTTTCGAGTACTTAACCAACATGGCCAGTCCTGAAGACGCCCTTCTTAGCGTTACAATACCACTACTATGTCTCCTTGAAAAAACACTTAGGGCGATGATGAAAGAGGATGTGGCACAGGATGAAGAGGAGGAGGAAGAGGGGGCATTTCACAGGGTTTCAGGCCAGTCATCCAGAAGTGGCTCAGAGGGTGAGTTCCTGCACCAGAAGAGGCCAACCAGGGCACAATTCTGGAGGACGAGGAGGATAAGGTAGAAGAGGAGGAACCGAGTTCACAGAAGGATGACACCCAATGCAGCTCATGTCAATCACTGAAGCTTGGCTGGGGGGATATGGAGGACACAGACGATACACCACCTACAGAGGACAGCTTATCCTTACCTCTGGGCAGCCTGGCACACATGAGCAACTACATGCTGCAGTGCCTGTTCAACAACCGCAGAGTTGCCCATATTTTAACTTGTGCTGACTACTGGGTTGCCACCCTGCTGGATCCCTGTTACAAAGACAACGTGCCGTTCTTAATTCCCTCACTGGAGCATGATAGGAAGATGCGCGACTACAAGCGCACACTGGTAGACGTGCTCCTCAGGGCATTCCCAACTGACACCGGGGGACAAGTGGAAGCACAAGGTGAAGGCAGAGGTGGAGGAGGAAGAGGTCGCCAACGCAGTAGGGTCACAGCTAGCACCTCACAAGGCAGAGTTAGCATGGCTGACATGTGGAAAAGCTTTTCACCACACCACAACCACCGGCACCACCAGCTAATATGGAACGCCTTGGAGGTGCTGGCCTTCCCTGCAGCCAGTGTATTGTCTGAACGTGTATTTAGCACAGCTGGGGTCGTTATTACAGACAAACGCAGCCGCCTGTCCACAGCCGACATGGACAAGCTCACATTCATTAAAATGAACCAGGCTTGGATCCCACAAGACTTGTCTTTACCTTGTGCAGAATAGACATTTATACCCGCCTCAACCATACATTCTTGTACTCAAGTGTAGAGTTGAGCGGACACCTGGATGTTCGGGTTCGAGAAATTCGGCCGAAGTCAATGGAGACCAGAACTTTTGGGCACTTTAATGGCTGTAAAATAGCCCTGGAAAGGGCTAGAGGGCTGCAAAAGGCAGCAACATGTAGGTAAATCCCCTGCAAACAAATGTGGATAGGGAAATTACTTAAAATAAAATACAATAAATAAAAATTAACCAATATTAATTGGCAACTTGGAGGAGGAGGTGGAATAGGAGGTTGGGGTGGTGTCAGGTGGGAATGCTATGGTAGTTGAAGTTCTCCTTACAGCCATAAAGGATTCATGTCTGCCTGCAGCGGCACAGGCCTCATTCACAGCTTCAGGCCCATGGCAACCATACATGGGAGTTGGAGAAGTTCTCATCACAGCCAAAAAGGATTCATGTCTGCCAGCAGTGCCACAGGCCACATTCACAGATTCAGGCCCAAGACAACCATAGATGGGAGTTGGAGAAGTTGTCATCACAGCCAAAAAGGATTCATGCCTGCCTGCAGTGTCACTGGCCTCATGCACAGACTCAGGCCCCTGGCACCCACAAATAGAACAGTTCAAATCACGCCAAAACAGTATTGATTTCACCCAGCAGTGACACAGGCAACAATCACTCAATTAGGCCCATGGCTCCCGCAAAGAGGAGAGCGGTCCCGTAACAATAACACAGGCCTCAGGTCAACCTGCAATGGAACAGGCCATTATCATTTATGTAGGCCCTAGCACCCAGACCGAGGTGAGCGGTCCCATAACAGCAAAACAGGCATCATGTTACCCAGCAATGGAACAGGCCACTTTCAGCAATTTAGGCCCTAGCACCCATACAGAGGAGAGAAGTCCCATAACAGCAAAACAAGCATCATGTCACCCACCAATGCAACAGGCCACTTTCAGCAATTTAGGCCCTAGCACCCAGACAGAGGAGAGAGGTCCCATAACAGCAAAACGAGCATCATGTCAAACACCAATGCAACAGGCAACTTTCAGCAATTTAGGCCCTAGCACCCAGACAGAGGAGAGAGGTCCCATAACAGCAAAACAGGCATCATGTCACCCACCAATGCAGCAGGCGATTATCATTAATGTAGGCCTCTGGCCCCCAGACAGAGGAGAGAGGTCCCATAACAGCAAAACAGGCATCATGTCACCCACCAATGCAACAGGCCACTTTCAGCAATTTAGGCCCTAGCAGGCAGACAGAGGAGAGAGGCCCCATAACAGCAAAACAGGCATCATGTTACCCAGCAATGGAACAGGCCACTTTCAGCAATTTAGGCACTAGCACCCAGACAGAGGAGAGAGGTCCCATAACAGCAAAACAGACATCATGTCACCCACCAATGCAGCAGGCGATTATCATTAATGTAGGCCTTTGGCACCCAGACAGAGGAGAGAGGTCCCATAACAGCAAAACAGGCATCATGTCACCCACCAATGCAACAGGCCACTTTCAGCAATTTAGGCCCTAGCACCCAGACAGAGAAGAGAGGTCCCATAACAGCAAAACAGGCATCATGTCACCCACCAATGCAGTAGGCGATTATCATTAATGTAGGCCTTTGGCACCCAGACAGAGGAGAGAGGTCCCATAACAGCAAAACAGGCATCATGTCACCCACCAATGCAACAGGCCACTTTCAGCAATTTAGGCCCTAGCACCCAGACAGAGGAGAGAGGTCCCATAACAGCAACACAGGCCTCAGATTAACCTGCAAAGGAGCAGGCCATTATCATTTATGTAGGCCCTGACACCCAGACAGAGGAGAGTTCATTTGACAACAAAAATAAGTTAATGTCTCCCACCAATGCAGCAGGCAATAAAACAAAATATAGACCCCTGACACCCAGAAAGAGGAGAGGTCATTTGTCAGCAAAAAGGAGTTAATGTCTCAAACCAATGCAGCAGGCGATTAAACAAAATATAGGCCCCTAATTCCCAGACAGAGGAGAGGTCATTTGTCAGCAAAAAGAGTTTAATGTCTCCCACCAATACGGCAGGCAATTAAACGAAATATAGGCCCCTGACACCCAGACAGAGGAGAAGTCATTTGACAGTAAAAAGAGGTTAATTTTCACGCACCAAAGCAGCAGGCGATTAGCTGAAATGTAGACCCCTGGCTCCCAGACAGAGGAGAGGTTAATTCAACTTGGGGTTGCCCCCAAAATAAGGGTACAATTAAAAAAAAAGATTCAATAAAGAAGTGCCCTGGAGTACAAGAATGTATGGTTGAGGGCGAGGCAGTTATATATGTCTATTCTGCACAAGGTACGGACAAGTCCTTTGGGATCCATGCGTGAGCTTGTCCACGTTGGCTGTGGTCAGGCGGCTGCGTTTGTCTGTATCATTAGAGACGTTTTGCAGTGCTATTCCCATATCCTCATCCTGCAACAAAAGTGATTGAGCATCAGTGCATTTAATGTCTTCGTCTTCTGGGGCAGGGCTAGGTGGATGGGCCGGGGAAACCCTGCCAACAGAGTCATCAAAAAGCATAAGAGTTTCCTGCATGATTTGGGGCTCAGACTGCTTGGCTGATTTGCAAGGGGGTGAGGTGGAAGACTGATGGGCATGGGCTGCAGGTGCCAACTATGAACTTTCTGCAAAGGACTGGGTGTTAGATACTGTGAAGGAACTGGAGGCACTGTCAGCCACCCAATCTACTATCACCTGTACATGTTCTGTCTTCACCATCCATAGAGCGGCATTTGGGCCTAACAAATAACGCTGCAGATTGTTTCCTACTCGCACCAGAGGAAGGTGTTTGACTTGGAGCGGTAGTTGGCGCTGAACTTCCGCGTCCTCTCCCAGCAACAGGAGCTTCCCCACCACGACCATGCCCACGTCCCTTATTTGATGTTCTCCTCATTATTTGTGTTCACCCACCAAGCTGAAAGATTGGTCTCTCTCCGGTGTCAATTTACCTGTCACTAGTCGACAATTACGTTCGCTAAGGCAGTGCACGTGTCATAAAAATGCTCTGTGGACCCACAATAATGTTTTTTGTGCCCAAAATACACTGATTCTCAATTTCTATGCGGAAATGTAAAAAAAAACAAGCAAGAACAAGTATTTTTGTAATAAAATACAGAAAATTTGTATTTCACTGCTGTAAATTTAAATTAATTATTTATATGCCGGATGCACAACTGTTTTTTCGGCCTAAAACACAGCTTTTTTCACTAAAACCCCAAAATGCAGTTTTTAACTGCTGTACATTAACAGTAGATATTTATACTATGTATGGACACCAGATTTGGGGACCCAGAAACCGGATTTGGTCACCAAAATTCACAAATGCAGTATTTGACTGCTATAAATTGGAAATAATTATTTAAACGGCGGATGCACAACTGTTTTTTCAGCCTAAAAAACAGCTTTTTGAAATAAAACCCCAAAATGCAGTTTTTAACTGTTGTACATTAACAGTAGATATTTATACTATGTATGGACACCAGATTTGGGGACCCAGAAACCGAGTTGGTCACCAAAATTCACAAATGCAGTATTTAGCTGCTGTAGATTGTAAATAATTATTTAAACTAAGTATGCACAACTGTTTTTTCGGCCTTAAACACAGCTTTTTTAAATAAAACCCCAAACTGCATTTTTTTACTGCTATAAATTTAAATTAGATATTTATACCGTGAAGCAAGAAAATAGCTTTTTTCCCACAAAAAAGAATAATGCACTATTCTCAGCTGTAATGTGAAATCGGTATCTAAGTGGTGTATTTCAAGATGCTCTGTGGATCTGGATTACCACTTTTTTGTCAAAAAAATACACTTATGCTGTATTTCACAGTAGCAATGTAAAATAGGTGGTTGGAATGGGTATTTCAGACTGTTTGGTGGACCTTGAACAAGGTTTTTTTTTCTATAATAAACAAAGAAGCACTATTTCCCTGCAGAAATATAAAATATGTTGTTGGACAATGTATGCAGAACTGTTTTGTGGACAAGGAATATGGTTTTTCCCAAAAATTACACAGATTCTCTATTTCACCACAAAAATGTCAAATATATATTTTGGCGGTGTAAAAAAGGCTTGGTGGATCAGGATGACCACTTTTTTTAAACTATAATACACTGATGCACTATTTGATAGCTGAAATGGAATATACGGTTTAGTGCATTGTATACACAAGTGCTCTGTGGCACCACAGATCCCAGACTAGACAAATGGACTATGCCACCTCTTAAACATACAAAAGGCAATATAGGGGACTTGAGCAGCCAGAAAAAAAAGGTTTTTTAGCTCAGCTACAAATAAGGATAAGGCTGATGTCCCTGGCTGGCTGGCACACATGCAGTACACTGCAGTGGCTAAAATGGCAGCCAAACACCACCTCAGTAACAGATGGATTACAAAAAAAGATTTCCCTGGCAGTGGCTGTGTACAGAAATGTTGGATTGCTCAAGCTCCCTCCCTCTCTATTTGCTGTATCTTGTGGATTAAAGTAGCACAGGTTCTTCTAAATTCTGCCCTATTCTGTCCCTGATCGCAGCACCACCATCCTCTCAATAAGCTCAAATCAGCAGTGTGACATGCGGCAGTACGTGACTCCAGCTTATAAAGAGGCTGGGTCACATGCGGCACTCAGCCAATCACAGCCATGCCATTAGTAGGAGCACCCGAGCACAATGGAATTCAATGGGAGAACACGAGCATTAAACTAGGCACCCGCTGCTCTGAAGAGGGGAGGGTGTCGGGACTCTAGTTTGGCTTAGGAGTCCCTGCTCTGACTCCATATAGAGCTATGTCCATATATGGAGTCAGTGCTTGGGGACACCCAGTGTATTTAACTCTAATTCATCCTCTATCTCAGAAAAGTTTCGGCCAGAATTTGAACTCACAACCTTGTACATTAGAGGCATGGACCTTATCCTATCAGCTATAAAGCTGAATGCTAAACTGTGTCAGAAAAACCTCATAGTAGTTTCTCTTTCTAATGTACAAGGTTGTGAGTTCAATTCATGGCCGAAACTTTTAAGAATTTGTTTAGCCATAATATATTTACATATATTATCATATATTTAGACTATATAATATACTATAATATATGTAAATATATGGTGGCTAAAAACATCAGGAGTAGTTTCCCACATATTATTTATACATATTTATCAGAAGTATGATATATATATATATATATATATATATATATATATTGTAAGAGGGTGCAAGGTACCGTTGTCGACGGGAGGTACGTGTCACCGAGGTTCCTGGCCTCGGTGAGGTAAGAGCCGGGTTTTTGTGTGTCAGCAGCAGCTAGTGCTGCTTGACACCTTGGTATTTAGTTTGGCTGCAAAGCCAATCCGGGCCGGCTCTTACTGGGAGTAGGCAAAGAGTTGGGTGGGTGCCTATTCCCCACGGTCCACGCCGGACTTTTCCCGGGCCTTTAAAACACAGCCAGCACCAGCAGCTGGGGGTGTGATTGTCCTGGAGCTGCTAATAGTGCTGTGGAGCTCTCTGACCTGGAAGCAAGAGCTCAGCAAAGAGGGGAGCAGTCGGCCTGGAAGCCTAAGGTGTGGACTTTCCTGCGGCTGGGCTGACAGCCAGGTGCGAACGCGCACCTAAACCCCGCAGGTGATTGAATCCTGTTTTGGACTTTATGTTTTGCCCTAAGTTTTTTCTATGTGTGAATTAACACCAAGTGACTGTATTTTATGCAAGTGTGAATTAAACACTGTTTGCTGAACTTTCTGGACTCCCTTTGCCTCTGTACTGCACCCGCACCACTGTCTATCAGAGCGATTCCCCACATTTGGTGGAGGATGCGGGCATACGCAGTGAGGCTGGCGTGAACGCTGAATTTTTGTTTTGCTGAGCACAAGTGCATGGCATATATTAAACCGGCAAAGTTGCAAGCAGGAATATCTGGCAACATGGAGGCTGCTGTGAAAGCCCTCATGGAGGCTAACGTGCAGCAGCGGGAGACCAACCAGCTACTGTTACAGCACGTGATGGCTTTACAAGCTGCAGGAGCGTCCCACCACGACCATGATGCCCAGAAAGCGGTCCGTGCGGCGATCCCAAAGATGACCCCCTCGGACAACGTGGAGACATATCTGGCGGTCTTTGAAAAGGTGGCCATGAGGGAGAAGTTACCCCGTGACCAGTGGGCTGAGGTGGTCGCTCTGTTCCTGGCATCCAGACCCCAACAGGTTTTCTTTGATTTAACGGATGACCAGGTTATTGATTACCCGACGGTGAAGGGGGAGATCCTAGCTAGACTAGGAGTAAATGTGTTGGTCCGGGCTCAGCGGGTCCACCAGTGGGACTTTAAAGCGGCTGAACCCGCCAGGCCGCAGTACTATGAGTTGCTGCACAGGTTGCAAAAATGGCTGCAGCCTGATATTCTAAGTCCGACTGCTATGCTGGACCGTTTGCTGGCTGACATGTTCTGGAGGGCCTTGCCTTACCCCCTTCAGCACTGGATCGGCCAGGTATCACCCGCTAATGCCCTAGAAATGGTCGATCTGGTGGAGCGCTATGAGGCCACCAAAAACCTGCAAAGGGGTGTTGTTGGGAGGGGGCCGGTCAAACCCCGGAGGTCTCCCATCGAGTCCCGACGACTGATACCCGAGAAACCTGCTCGGGGTGTACCCCCTGTAGACCCGGCTCCGATTGTCTGCTGGCGGTGTCAGGAGCCTGGCCACGTAAGGGCCGACTGTCCACACAGGGGAGAACCCATGGAGATTAATTATAGGTACCGGACTTCAATGTATGCCCGGAGACTGCGTGCAGCCGGCGCCCCCGAGACAATAGACAATCGTCATCTGTGCCAGGTGCAAGTGGGTGATAACCTGGCAGTGGCGCTGCTGGACTCAGGGAGCCTAGTAACCCTGGTAAGTGCTGCCCTGGTACAGCCCTCCCAGTATACGGGCTGGAAAGTTGGTGTGGTATGCATATATAGAGACTTAAAGGACTATCCCACTGCCGTAATGTCTCTGTCCACGGTGGCCGGCACATGGACTTGTGAATTGGCGGTCTCCACAAAGCTACCTTATGAACTAATAATTGGGAGAGACTTCCCTGGTTTTCCGTCACTATGGCCTGAGATGAAAGTGACTAATAGCCATGAGACAGGGTTAACCCTAGCAGAGTGGCCTGGTTCCAGTGGGAGGCCAGAGCCCTGGGAGCTCGAGTCCGAAGGGCCTGCCGTAGGGGTGACCACCACTTCTGTGATAGAGGGGGAGGCACCCCCACTGAGTGTAATGGTGGGAGACACGGAGGACTTGCCACCAGGACCTGAGTTGGCAGACCTCCACGTCTCCGGAGACAATTTTGGGACCGCCCAACACCGGGACCAAACCCTAACCAGGGCCTGGGAGAATGTGGTGGTCATTGATGGTAAACCCCAGAAACCAGGGGCTGAGTTAATATTTCCCCGCTTTGTTGTTCACCAAGAAATGTTGTATCGGGTAAACCAAATCCGGGGTGAGCCTGTTGAACAGTTGGTGGTGCCCACAGCGTATCGCAAGCTTGTCATGGAGCTTGCCCACCAACATGTTCTTGGGGGACACTTGGAGTGGCAGAAAACCCAGGACCGCATACTGCAGCGGTGTTCAAGGAGGTAGAGAATTATTGTAAGTCCTGTCCAACCTGTCAGGTAAATAGCCCCCAGCCACATTTCCGTAGCCCCCTTGTACCTCTTCCAATTATTGAGGTCCCGTTTGAGCGTATCGCTATGGATCTAGTCGGGCCTGTACCAAAGTCTGCCAGGGGCCACCAACACATTCTGGTAGTTCTCGACTATGCAACTCGGTATCCGGAGGCGGTGCCTCTGCGACATACCTCAGCTAAGCTCATTGCCAAAGAGTTAATGGAAATGTTTTCCCGTGTGGGCCTGCCAAAAGAGGTTCTGACAGACCAAGGGACCCCTTTTATGTCCAAAGTTATGATGGAACTGTGTAAGTTATTGCGTATAAAGCAATTGCGGACGTCCGTTTACCATCCGCAAACGGACGGTCTTGTCGAAAGGTTTAACCAAACTCTAAAAAAATATGTTAAAAAGGGTGGTGTCTAGAGATGGGAAGGACTGGGACCTGCTTCTGCCCTATCTCATGTTCGCAGTGCGAGAGGTGCCCCAGGCCTCTACTGGGTTCTCGCCCTTCGAACTGCTTTATGGCAGACACCCTCGGGGCCTGTTGGATATCGCCAAGGAAGCGTGGGAACAACAGCCTGTCCCCCACAAAAGTGTCATTGAGTATGTCACCCAGATGCAGGAACGGATGGAAAGGGTGTTGCCACTGGTCCGGGAGCATATGGTGGCAGCGCAACAAGCCCAGAGTAGGGTGTATAATCGTCAGGCTCGGGTACGGGACTTCAATCCGGGAGATCGGGTTTTGGTTCTGGTACCCACCCTTGACAGCAAGTTCCTAGCTAGGTGGCAGGGCCCCTATGAGGTGATCGAGAAGGTAGGGAAGTAAATTACAAGGTACACCAGCCAGGCGGCGCAAGCCGGAGCAGGTGTACCACGTGAATTTACTAAAGCCGTGGAAAGATAGGGACACGGTCGACGACAACAGCCCCCGGCCAGGGCTTCTAGGCGAAAAGGGTCCAGCCCCACAGTTCGAGGCCTGCGAAGCAGTAACCACGGTAAAAATTGCAGACAGCCTGTCTTCCAAACAAGTTCAGGAAGTCAGGAGTTCATCAGTCGGAACACGGATGTGTTCTCGGACCTCCCTGGCCGCACGTCTCTCATCCAACATGACATCGTCACTGAGCCTCAGGCCAAGATCCGGTTAAAACCATACCGGGTACCTGAGGCTCGGCTATGGGCCATCGCGGAGGAAGTGCAATTAATGTTGAAGCTCGATATCATTGAGGAGTCGAAAAGTGAGTGGGCCAGTCCCATAGTCCTAATACCCAAGCCGGATGGGACGTTGCGGTTCTGCAACGATTTTCGCAAGTTAAATGAAGTGTCCAAGTTTGATGCGTATCCCATGCCCCGGGTAGACGAGCTTGTTGAGAATTTAGGGCAAGCCCGTTATTTTTCTGTGCTAGACCTCACTAAAGGGTACTGGCAGGTACCCTTAACGGAGTCGGCCAAGGAAAAACTGCTTTTGTTACCCGCAGGGCCTGTATCATTACAAGGTGTTACCCTTTGGCCTGCATGGCGCCCCGCCACCTTCCAAAGGTTAATGGACATTGTGCTGCGACCTCATCGTCGGTACGCCTCGGCCTACTTAGATGATGTAGTCATCCACAGCACCGACTGGGAAAGCCATTTGCCCAAAGTGCAGGCGGTAGTGGATGCCCTGAGGAAAGCTGGACTAACCGCCAATCCAAAAAGTGTGCGATTGGATTAGAAGAGACCAAGTATCTGGGGTATGTCATTGGGCGGGAGTCATCAAACCTCAGGTAACTAAGGTAGAGGCCATACGTAATTGGCCCCGACCGGTCACCACCAGGCAGGTAAAGTCGTTCCTGGGAATTGTAGGGTACTACATGCGGTTTGTGCCCCACTTTGCCACAATAGCAGCGCCGTTGACAGACCTGTTGAAGGGACGAAAGTCTGGAAAGATTCACTGGAGTGAGAAGGCGGAGGAGGCTTTCTCTGCGTTGAAGTCGGCCCTGTGTGGGTCCCCGGTTTTGGTGACACCCGACTTCAACAGGGAGTTCATCGTTCAGACTGATGCCTCGGAGGTAGGCCTCGGTGCGGTACTGTCTCAGGAAGTCAATGGGGAAGAACATCCCGTTGTCTTCCTGAGCCGTAAGCTCAGCTCAGCCGAGACCAGGTATAGTATAGTGGAGAGGGAGTGCCTGGCTATCAAGTGGGCACTCGAATCTCTCCGCTATTACCTGTTAGGGAGGAGGTTCCGTCTGGTGACCGACCATTCCCCTCTCAAGTGGATGAGCCAGGCCAAAGAGAGGAATGCTCGGGTCACCAGGTGGTTCCTATCCTTGCAGAATTTCAAATTCTCCGTAGAACACAGGGCAGGCCGCTTGCAGGGTAACGCAGATGCCCTGTCCCGTGTCCACTGCCTCACATGTGTTCACCCCCTCAGGGTTGAACAAAGGGGGGGGTGTAAGAGGGTGCAAGGTACCGTTGTCGACGGGAGGTACATGTCACCGAGGTTCCTGGCCTTGGTGAGGTAAGTGCCGGGTTTTTGTGTGTCAGCAGCAGCTAGTGCTGCTTGACACCTTGGTATTTAGTTTGGCTGCAAAGCCAATCCGGGCCGGCTCTTACTGGGAGTAGGCAAAGAGTTGGGTGGGTGCCTATTCCCCACGGTCCAGGCCGGACTTTTCCCGGGCCTTTAAAACACAGCCAGCACCAGCAGCTGGGGGTGTGATTGTCCTGGAGCTGCTAATAGTGCTGTGGAGCTCTCTGACCTGGAAGCAAGAGCTCAGCAAAGAGGCGAGCAGTCGGCCTGGAAGCCTAAGGTGTGGACTTTCCTGCGGCTGGGCTGACAGCCAGGTGCGAACGCGCACCTAAACCCTGCAGATGATTGAATCCTGTTTTGGACTTTATGTTTTGCCCTAAGTTTTTTCTATGTGTGAATTAACACCAAGTGACTGTATTTTATGCAAGTGTGAATTAAACACTGTTTGCTGAACTTTCTGGACTCCCTTTGCCTCTGTACTGCACCCGCACCGCTGTCTACCAGAGCGATTCCCCACAATATATATATATATATATATATGTATATATATATATATATATATATATATATATATATATTTATTTACATTACACATTTATTTTGTGCCATACAAAAAAAATAAAGAAAATATAAAATATATACATTTAATTTAGCATCTATTTCTGAAATGTTTCTGCCAGGATTTGAGCTCATAACCTTGTACATTAGAGGCAAGGACCTTATCCACTCAGCTATAAAGCTAAATGCTAAACTGTGTCAGAAAAACTTCATAGTAGTTTCTCTTTGTGATGTAATAAGTTACAACATCAGAAATAGAAACTACTATGAGGTTTTTCTGACACAGTTTATCGTTCAGGTTTATAGCTGAGTGGATAAGGTCCTTGCCTCTAATGTACAAGGTTGTGAATACAAATCCCAGCAGAAACTTTTCAGAAATAGAGGCTAAATTAGATTTAAATACACTGACTCAAGCATCGCGCTTGAGCACACGCAGTGTTCAGCCAAACTCTGCGATGTGCTGAGGATAGAGATGCTCAAGTCAAACTGGTGTTCGGCCGAGCATGCCCGCTCAACACTTATCATAATGAATGCATTCTGTTACCTGTTGCATTACATAGCATCAGTATTAGACCACGGTTAAAGATCCAACTATGAGATCTAACTTCATGAATCTTTAATACACACTAAAGCTTTAATTACTGTAGCTGCAGGTGTAATATATTGCCAAGTGGGGTCAAATAACTACTTAGCACAGAATTGCTGCGTTGCTTATCAGAATAAACCACACAAATTGCTCCACCAACTCAACCCAAATTTATTGTAGCTAATACGTTCTTTTAGTGAAAAAATTTGTCTGCTTCGTTATTGCAATGATTTATTTTTGGAACTATGATGGTATTACCAGACAAAACGCCCCACCAACTGGACCCAAATTCATCATTCCTAATTAAACACGTTCTGTTAGCAAAAATGTTATTCTGCATCACTCTGAAAACCATGACAAATTTTAATCAAATTCTAAAATCACTGTGCAGTGCAACAAAATTTTAAACCTTGTGGATCCGTCCATAAGGTCCGGGATCCATCCATACTATGAACCTAGTGGTATTTTGCTTTCAAAATGTATTAGGGTTAAAACCAGATGGGCTAAACATGGTGGATAAATCAAACATGGCTCCTGGATTATTGCCCTAAGGAACAGAAGCCTGCTACCATATAACATGGCGACCAAACAGGGGCTTTTGCTGGCATAGGATAATAGTATCTGAAAGGTTAAAAGTCCACGGCCACCATTACCGCCAGTTGCAGACATTGGTGCCAGGTGTCTGCTGTTTAAAACAATAGACATCTGGTGGCCATGGCGTCCACATCACATGCCAGCGGTCCCCATTTTTAAATGCCAGTCTGAAAATGTAAATATACTGTCGGTGGTCAGGATTCAGGAGGGGCCTGGGTATACCTGATTTATAGCGATTTGTGACAAATTAATTCATAACAAATCAAATTTCTGTAAGTTCTGTAAATCGGCCAAATTGAATTTTTCAAAACTACGCTCATTTCTAATATAAATATTTGAAATCTGGAGTGATGGCAGGTTTTGTAGTGGGATATAACTTCTCATAGTTTACATTTTACAATTTTGTGAAAACCACTATGTTACTAGAGATGAGTGAATTTATATAAATTAATTTCAGGTCTGATTCAATCTAATTGGTCATCAGATTTAAATCACTCCAATAAAATTGACCTGAATCGAAAGGTTCTCTAAAAAGTTGTGCATGACATTGTGAGGACTCCTAGGTTTCTATCCAACTCTTTCAAGCATCTAACTTGAAGCCAACCTTAGCAATATCAAAGTTTCTATGGGTAAACAGTTTGTAGCCGATGGTAACAAGTAACAGGTAAGGGTACTTTCACACTTGTGGCATGGCTAACCGGCAGGCTGTTCAGGTGGGTGAACAGCCTGCCGGATCCGCCATGCCGCAAGTACCCGTGCACTGCCGTGCTGCCGCTCCCCATTGACTATAATGGGGCGGGGGGCAGAGCTACGGCGCAGTGCGTCTGTGCACGGCAAAGATCGCCAGACTAAAAAGTCGGACCTGCAGTACTTTTAGTCCGGCGATCTCCGGCCGTGCCCTGCCGTGCTGCACTTTAGCTCTGCCCCCCACCCCATTATAGTCAATGGAGACGGAGCGGCAGCACGGCAGTGCATGGGTACTTGCGGCATGGCAGATCCGGCAGGCTGTTCACCTGCCGGAACAGCCTGCCAGATAGCTATGCCGCTAGTGTGAAAGTACCCTAACAGATTAATATACACTCACCTAAAGAATTATTAGGAACACCTGTTCTATTTCTCATTAATGCAATTATCTAGTCAACCAATCACATGGCAGTTTCTTCAATGCATTTAGGGGTGTGGTCCTGGTCAAGACAATCTCCTGAACTCCAAACTGAATGTCAGAATGGGAAAGAAAGGTGATTTAAGCAATTTTAAGCGTGGCATGGTTGTTGGTGCCAGACGGGTCGGTCTGAGTATTTCACAATCTGCTCAGTTACTGGGATTTTCACACACAACCATTTCTAGGGTTTACAAAGAATGGTGTGAAAAGGGAAAAACATCCAGTATGTGGCAGTCCTGTGGGCGAAAATGCCTTGTTGATGCTAGAGATCAGAGGAGAATGGGCCGACTGATTCAAGCTGATAGAAGAGCAACGTTGACTGAAATAACCACTCGTTACAACCGAGTAGTGTTGAGCGCGAATATTCGAATAGCGAATTTTTTTAGCGAATATCGGCACTTCGCTAATTCGCGAATATTTCGAATATAGCGCTATAAATTCGCTATTTCGAATATTAGTTTTTTTTTTTTTTTTTGTGATATTTTTTTCTTTCCCACTTCCCAAAAGTAGTTCTTACCTGTCCTGAGGATTCCTTGCTTCCTGGCTGCTCTAGTCAGTGCCCGTTGCCACTTCTGCCGACTTCCGTGCTCATGGAGCGTCCCCATCACCATGGGAACGTCTCCATATACTAAAATGTACTGTCGGATTTGAGGAATTACGTTGAAATCACAATGCGATTAATTCAAGTTATATTAATCGCATTGCGATTACAACTTAGCACTGCTATCTTACATAGGCTAGAATTAACGAATATGGAATATAGCACTAGCAGTGCTAAGTTGAAATCGCAATGCGATTACTTCAAGTTAAATTAATCGCATTGCGAATTCAACTTAGCACTGCTGCTATATTCCATATTCGTTAACTTCGTTCATTCTAGCAAGCTAGCTGACCCATTATAAACCGAGCTCTAAGTTGAAATCGCAATGCGATTATTATAACTTGAATTAATCGCATTGCGATTTCAACGTAATTCCTCAAATCCGACAGTACATTTTAGTATATGGAGACGTTCCCATGGTGATGGGGACGCTCCATGAGCAAGGAAGTTTATGGTTGGCTTGGTAGAATTAGCGAATAGCGAATATGACGAATGTATTCGTCATATTCCTCAAAATGAAGATAACGAAGTATTCTACATCTTCGTTTTAGCTACCTATTTGTCAACCTCGCTAATTCTAGCAATCAAATAGGAAGGTTGACTATAGAGACAGCTGTGTTAAATTTGCTATGCGATTTTTTTTTTTTTTTTAATAGAATAATTATATTACTTGATATAATTATTATAATTATTCTATGTATTAAAAAATATATATATAATCGCATAGCGAATTAAACACAGTTGTCTCTATAGTCAACCTTCCTATTTGATTGCTAGAATTAGCGAAGTTGATGAATAGGTTGCTAAAACGAAGATGTAGAATACTTCGTTATCTTCGTTTTGAAGAATATAACGAATACATTCGTCATATCCGTCATCTTCTAGATATGAAACCAATAGGAAAGTAGCCTTAAGTTAAAATCGCAATACGCGATTATTTAAATCGCATATTAATCGCGATAACTAGAATAATGACGAATATTCGATTTCGACGAATATGAAACGAATATTCTTTCGAATATTCGCGAATTTCGTCGAAATCGAATATGGCACCTGCCGCAAAGCATTTGTGAAGCCACAACACGCACAACCTTGAGGCGGATGGGCTACAATAGCAGAAGACCCCACCGGGTACCACTTATCTCCACTACAAATAAGAAAAAAAGGTGAAAATTTGCACCAGCTCAAAATTGGACTGTTGAAGACTGGAAAAATGTTGCCTGGTCTGATGAGTCTCGATTTCTGTTGAGACATTCAAATGGTAGAGTCCGAATTTGGCGTAAACAGAATGAGAACATGTATCCATCATGCCTTGTTACCACTGTGCAGGCTGGTGGTGGTGGTGTAATGGTGTGGGGGATGTTTTCTGGGCACACTTTAGGCCCCTTAGTGCCAATTGGCCATCATTTAAATGCCACAGGCTACCTGAGCATTGTTTCTGACCATTTCCATCCCTTCATGACCACCATGTACCCATCCTCTGATGGCTACTTCCAGCCACATAGCTCGAATCATTTCAAATTGGTGTCTTGAACATGACAATGAGTTCACTGTACTAAAATGGCCCCCACAGTCACCAGATCTCAACCCAATAGAGCATCTTTGGGATGTGGTGGAACGGGAGCTTCGTGCCCTGGATGTGCATCCCTCAAATCTCCATCAACTGCAAGATGCTATCCTATCAATATGGGCCAACATTTCTAAAGAATGCTATCAGCACCTTGTTGAATCAATGCCACGTAGAATTAAGGCAGTTCTGAAGCAAAAGGGGGTCCAACACTGTATTAGTATGGTGTTCCTAATAATTCTTTAGGTGAGTGTATATATATATATATATATATATATATATATAGTAAACATTTCTTTTTTTATTTAATTATACTTCTGCTGTATAGGAATACGTAATACATGATAAACTACTATGAGGTTTTTCTAGCACAGCTTAGGCCTCTTTCACACTAGCGTTTTAGCTTTCCGTCCTAGAGATCCGTCCTCGGGTCTCTAGGACGGAAAGCTACTGATCAGGATTATCCCCATGCATCCTGAATGGAGAGCAATCCGTTCAGGATGCATCAGGATGTCTTCCGTTCAGTATGTCAACGTTTTTTGGACGTTGACAAAAGCGCAGCATGCTGCGGATTTGTCTCCGTCCAAAAATCCGGAAGACATGCCGTAACGCCGATCCGAATTAATGCCCATTGAAGTGCATTAATCCGGATCCGACCTTAAGCTAAACGTCGTTTCGGCGCATCGCCGGATCCGACGTTTAGCTTTGTCAATAGTTACTATGGCAGCAAGGACGCTAAAGTCCTGGTTGCCATAGTAGAAGTAGGAAGCGGGGAGCGGCATACTTACATTTCGTGCGGCTCCGGGACGCTCCAGGATGACGTCAGGGCGCCCCAGTGCATAGATCACGTGATCGCATGGATCACGTGATCCATGCGCGCGGGGCGCTCTGACGTCATTCAGGAGCGCCCCAGGACCCGCACGGAATGTAAGTATGCCGCTCCCCGCTCCCCACTGCTACTATGGCAACCAGGACGCTAGTAGCGTCCTGGCTGTCATAGTAACGCTGAAAGCATTTTGAAGACTGATCAGTCTTCAAATGCTTTCAGTTCACTTGCGTTGTGCCGGATCCGGCGTGCATTCCGGCGACGGAAGTGCACGCCGGATCTTCACAACGCAAGTGTGAAAGAGGCCTTAGCATTGAGCTCCATAGCTCAGTGGTTAGGGTTCTTGCCTCTGATGTAAAAGGTTGTGAGTTCGAGTCCTAGTGGGAACCTTTTAAAAATAGAGGCTAAATTATGCATTCATGTATATCAGAAGTATGATAATATATATTTATACTTCTGACACTTAGGGGGGATCTAGGGAGGGGTGTGGGGATGTTGGCATGGGAGGATGGGAGGTCCTGGAGGGGTGTTTGGGTGGAAGCTCTGGAAGGGGTGGGAGGTCCAATAGGTATGTGGGGGTTGGAGATCCGCGAGGGGGGCCCTTAAACATTTTTAGCTATAGGGCAGGGAGGGGGGCTGGCCCATAAAAAAAATTTGCTATGTGGCCCAGTCATTTCTAGCTATGCCCCTGGTGACAACACTAGGAGATGAGCACTTTCATTATGGAAGCACTCATCTCCCTACATTCATCTGTATCGCGATAAAGATGAACACTGCAGCAGGGCAAGGTAGAGGCGTCTCCCTTCCCTGTTCCTCTGATAGGCTGCCGGCACAAGGCCAGCAGCCTATCAGAGGCTAGCTCAGGCGGCGCGATGGCATCATCGCGACATCTGAGCCGTACTGCTCGGGACACAGGCCAGAAGAGGCCTGCATCGTGTCGCTGCCATGGAGGTAAGTATGTGTTTATTTTTTGTTTTGTTTTTCTGTATGCAAATATGTGGGGGGGGTGCTAAGCAGACAGAAGACAGACCGCTGGTGGTTGGGGTGGGGGGGGGCGGGCCTGTTGGGGGTGCTATAATTTGAACCCAAGCGATAACATGGATGGGGGTTTGGATAGTAAACAGACAGCTTAAAACTTTTTTGAAGACACCCTGGGGGACTATAACTGCCATCATTAAATTGCCCATTGTGTTCATTAATGGGTATATAGCGATCATTGAGCACATCATTTTGAATATACCAATACAGTGTTGTCACCTAGTGGTCTATATTGGTATATTCCACTAATAGCCGCAAAAGACTGCTTGATGCTTCGGGCTATTAGTGTACTGTAACAGGTTCCCCGATCTCAGCCGACCTGCTCATATTTGACCATGGCATCTGAGGCGGCATCGCGAGCACCATGTTTGAAGACGTGACTTTGTGAGGTCGTGAAAGGGTGATGTCTATTTGTATTATGAAGTTAGCGTACATGCAAATTAATACACTAAGGGATGTGTGAGGTCATTAAGTTTATATACTACTAGGGTTGAGCGAACCCAAACTGTAAAGTTCAGGTTCGTACCGAACTTTAGGGTTTTTGGTACCCGGACCCGAACCCAGACATTTCCGTAAAAATTCGGGTCCGGGGTTCAGTGTTCGTCAATTTCTTGGCGCTTTTTGAAAGGCTGAAGGGCAGCCAATCAACAAGCGTTTCACTAGTCTGCCCTTAGAAGCCATCACAGCCATGCCCACTAATGGCATGGCTGTGATTGGCCAAGAGCAGCATGTGACCCAGCCTCTATATAGGCTGGAGTCACGCAGCGCTGAATGTCACTCTGCTCTTCTCAGTGTAGGGATAGGATGCCGCTGCTGGTCCAATACCACCTGTAACATACTGCATTTACATTGGTGCTATAAAAAACACACTTTTTGTGCTAAATAGGTGACAGGGACGTAAATTTGTAAAAATCGTCTGTTACATTATTGGGTGACATTAACCCAGTTTTGCCATATACAAACCCATGTTCTGCATAGGTGACATGGAAGTAAATTATTAAAAATCGTCTGTTACATTATTGGGTGACATTAACCTAGTTTTGCCATATACAAACCCCTGCTCAGCATAGGTGAGAGCGAGGTAAATGAGTAAAAATCGTCAGTTACATTATTGGGTGACATCAACCCAGTTTTGCATATACAAACCCCTGCTCTGGATAGGTGACAGGGAGGTAAATTAGTAAAAATCATCTGTTACATTATTGGGTGACAGTAACCTAGTTTTGCCATATACAAACCCCCTCTCTGCATAGGTGACAGGGAGGTAAATTTGTAAAAATCGTCTGTTCCATTGATGGGGTGACAATTTTTACCATTTTTGCCGTATAAAATCCCTGATCTGCATAGGTGACAGGGAGGTAAATTAGTAAAAATGATCTTTCACATTATTAGTTGACATTAACCCAGTTTTGCCATATATAAACCCCTGCTCTGCATAGGTAACAGAGAGGTAAATTTGTAAAAATCATCTGTTACATTATTGGGTGACATTAACCCAGTTTTGCATATACAAACTCCTGCTCTGCATAGGTAACAGAGAGGTAAATTTGTAAAAATCGTCTGTTACATTATTGGGTGACATTAACCCAGTTTTGCATATACAAACCCCTGCTCTGCATAGGTGAAAGGGAGGTAAATTTGTAAAACAACTTCTGTTCCATTGGTGGGTGACATTAACCCAGTTTTGCCGTATATAAACCCCTGCTCTGCATAGGTGACAGGGAGGTAAATTTGTCAAAATCCTCTGTTACCTTAGTGGGTGACATTTTACCATTTTTGCTGTATACAAACCCCTTCTCTCCATAGGTGAGAGGGAGGTAAATTTGTAAAAATCATCTGTTACATTATTGGATGACATTAACCCAGTTTTGCCATATATACACCCCTGCTCTGCATAGGTGACAAGGAGGTAAATTTGTAAAAATCGTCTGTTCCATTTGTGAGTGACAATTTTTACCATTTTTGCCGTATAAAAACACGTATTCTGCATAGGTGACAGGGAGGTAAATGAGTAAAAATCGTCTTTTACATTATTGGGTGACATTAACCCAGTTTTGCCATATACAAACCCCTGCTCTGCATAGGTGACAGGTAGGTAAATTAGTAAAAATCGTCTGTTACATTATTGGGTGACATTAAGGCTACGTTCACACGACGACAATTGTCGCACGACAAAAAGTCGCACTATTGTCGCGCGACAATTTTTATAATGGGAGTCTATGGTGTCGCAGTGCGACATGCGACATGCTGCGACTGCGACACGACAGTCGGAAAAAATCCATCCGGGATGGATTTTTTGCGACTGTTGTGTCGCAGTCGCAACATGTCGCATGTTGCACGTGCGACACCACCATAGACTCCCATTATAAAAATTGTCGCGCGACATTAATGTGACATCAATGTCGCGCTACAAATGTTGCAGTGTAGTGGTTCCCAAATTGTCGCGCGACTTTTTGTCGCGCGACAATTGTCGTCGTGTGAACGTAGCATAAATCAGTTTTACCATATACAAACCCCTGCTCTGCATAGGTGACAGGGAGTTAAATTTGTAAAAATAGTGTGTTCCATTGGTGAGTGACATTTTACCATTTTTGCTGTATACAAACCCATTCTCTGCATAGGTAAAAGGGAGGTAAATTTCTAGAAATCGACTGTTACCTTGGTGGTTGACATTTTACCATTTTTGCCATATACAAACCTCTGCTTTGCATAGGTGACAGGAAGATAAATTTGTAAAAATCGTCTGTTACATTATTGGGTGACATTAACCCAGTTTTGCCATATACAAACCCCTGCTCTGCATAGGTGACAGGGAGTTAAATTTATAAAAATCGTCTGTTACCTTGGTGGGTGACATTTTACCATTTTTGCCGTATATAAACCCCTGCTCTGCATAGGTGACAGGGAGGTAAATTTCCAAAAATAATCAGTTACATTGGTGGGTGACATTTTACCATTTTTGCCGTATACAAACCCCTGCTCTGCATAGGTGACAGGGAGGTAAATTTCTAAAAATCGTCTGTTACATTCTTGGGCTATAAAGTATCCCTGCACTGCATACAGTACCTGACTTGGAAAAATATTTAGAAAATTAGGTGGCCTTAAGATTGTTTGGTGATCTGTACCCCTTCTGTCTTTTAAATTACGGCTGCACTGCATACCTGACTTGGAAATATATTCAGTAAATTAGGTGGCCTTAAGATTGTTTGGTGATCTGTACCCCTTATTTCTTTCCAATTACCCCTGCACTGCATACCTGACTTGAAAATATATTCAGTAAATTAGTTGGCCTTCAGATTGTTAGGTGATCTGTACCCCTTCTTTCTTTCAAAGTACCCCTGCACTGGATAACAGACAGGGAATTTAATTCATTACAATTGGCGGTTACATTGTTGCCTGACATAAAGCCTTTTTTGGCTGTGAAGCCATAGGTAGTCGCCAAAAACAATTTTTTTTTTTTTATAAAATGTGGTAGACCCCAAAACATTGGGAAATATAAAAAATAAAACAGTGCGCTGTAGTATAACAATGGTTGGGTGAGGCCGGTATACATGTCTATTCTGCATAAGGTACGAACAAGTCCTGTGGGATCCATGCCTGGTTCTTTTTAATGAACGTGAGATTGTCCACATTGGCTGTGGACAGACGGCTGCGCTTGTCTGTGATAACGCCCCCAGCCATGCTAAACACACGTTTAGACAATACACTGGCTGCAGGGAAGGCCAGCATCTTCAAGGCGTAAAGGTCAAGCTGAGGCCATGTCCCCAATTTGGAGACCCAGAAGTTAAATGCGGCAGACCCAGTGGCGTAGCTAGAAATGACTGGTCCCAACAGCAAATTTTTGAATGTGGTCCCCCTCCCCCAGTAATTTTTTCGCAACCCCTTCATTTCATGCCTCCCCATTCCTGTGGCTACTAAAGATCGCTCTCTCAGACCAGGCCCGGCAGTTGTTCCATACGTTTTCTACACTGTCTATACTGGCACTTTATATTATTTCATTGTATAATACTGTTGAGGGGGCCCTGACAAAGTCTTTTAGTCCTCCTTCTCCTGGATGGGCCCCTTCTGGGTCAGGGACCCAAAGCAGCTGCTTTCCCTTCTTCCCCTGTAGCTACGACCCTGGGCAGACCCATCAGTCAGTATGTGTAGGCGTGTGCACAGATACTATTCCACCATTTTGCTGAAATGCTGCCTCTTGCTAAGACGTTCCATATCTGCTGGTGGTGCTGATTGTTGTGGCGTGGTGACAAAGCTTTTCCGCATTTCGGCCTTGCTAACCCTGCCTTCTGAGGTGTGGGAGGCGACCCTGCTGCGTTGGTGACCTCTTCCTCCACCTCCTCTGCTTTAGCCTTGTGCTTCCACTGAGCCCCCGGTGTCAGGTGTGAATGCTATCAGCAGCGCATCTACCAGCGTTGGTTTCTTCCAATCACGCTTCAGTGATGGAATTAAGGACGGCACTTTGTCCTTGTAACGGGGATCCAGCAGTGTGGCCACCCAGTAATCTGCACAAGTTAGAATGTGGGAAACTCGACAGTCGTTGCGCCTGCACTGCAGCATGTAGTCGTTCATGTTTGCCAGACTTCCCAGAGGCAACGACAAGCTGTCCTCTGTGGGAGGTGTATCATCTGTGTCCTCCTTATTGCCCCTGCCACGCTCAAGTGATGGCCATGAGCTGCTTTGGGTACCACCCTGCTGTGAATACGGTTTCTCCTCCTCCTCCTCCAGAACTGTTCCCTGGCTGGACAGTTATGTACCTGTCCTATGTTGGTGCAGGAACCCACCCTCCGAGTCACTTGTATATGACTGGCCTTATATTTTAAGGTTAAGGCACGCATATAGTTTTGTTTCTTTATTTAGTTTATCTGACTTATAGTTATTCAAATATGTTTATAAGTAAATTTGTAAATAGTTTGTGAATGGGCATTAATGAGTGGTTTGAGTGAAAGGGGGGGGGGTTACGGTGGGAGGCTGGTCAGGTTAATTTTCTCTGTTTGAAATATTCCTTGTATAGTTTTTGTTACGATTTATAATAAAAAGTCCTGAAAACCGTGGAAATGTTACCCAGCAATCTAACCGACAAATTTAATAACGTACCTGCCCCACGTATTGGTGGTTATGTGGACCTTGCGGCAGATGGCGTTGCACAGTGCACACCCGATTTTGTCCGCCACTTGGTTGTTCAGGGAAAGGATGGCTTGCCTCGAAAAGTAGTGGCGGCTGGGAACCACGTACTGTGGGACAGCCACTGCCATAAGTTTTTTTTAAAAGTCTCCATCCATCTCCACCAGACAGAATGACAGCATTTCAATCGACCAGGCATTTTGAAATCCTGGCATTCAGGGCAAGGGATCATGGGTGGGTAGGGGTGTACATCCTCTTTCTATTTCTCTTTCTAATTGGGAGATGGACAGCTGAATGCTTCCATGGGATAGTGTGGAGATGCTTGGTGACGGTGAAAGATGTGGTGGCATTGCTGCCACATCCTCTGTTTGCAGGGTGGCAAGTGCCACTGTCACTCACTTGTGCTCAGGTTTATTTTGAATTTTTATGTATTTTATGTTATTTTAGGTTATTTCCCTATTCATAAATTTTCAGCCCTCTAGCCCTTTCCAGGAGCTTTTAAGACCCATTTTAGTGCCCCAAAGTTCGGGTCATCATTGACTTCAATGGAGTTCGGGTTCTGGGTCAAGTTCGGGTCCCGAACTTGATCTTTGCGGCAAAGTTCAGCCGAGCCCGGAGAACCCGATCTTCCAGGTGTTCGCTCAACTCTACATACTACTTAAAGTACAAACAGGATAATGTTAATCATTAAGAAAATGATCTGGTCATTGAAGTGCTAAACCCGACTTGCCATATTAAGGTTAAAAAACTAAATGGAATATCTACTGTATGTTTGTGCTTTTATTTGTGATATGTTCAGTATGAATTCTGCATGTTATTATAGGTTGGCGTGCCATATAATGCTGCTTACATTTTTGCCTGAATAGAAATAATTACAGTGAATATTTAACTACATGCTGAACCCAAGCTTTGTACAATGCATATTGATAAAGGTGGTATGCACAATTTGTCTAATACTTAATCGTCATCACTAATTTTTAAATGACAAAGGCAGCCAGTAGTTGAAATTTGTATATTACCTAACAACAAAGCATACAAAGGCTATTCAAGTGGGAGAAAAGAGGATGGAGGTAACCAACAGAACAGTATTTATTTTGTCCTAATACATCCAAAGGATTTGAAAGGGTACAAAAATTGTGGGAGGTTTTATGTAGCTGATTTCATAAAGGATTACATGTTTTATGTGTATTAAAATCAATTTAGGATCAGCAAAATATTATATCAAATAAATGTTAAAGAGGCATAAAATTAAAAACACACAATTATTGCATGGTAGTATATAGTTATGCTGCAGATTTTGGCATAAAAATAAAAGTACACAATTATTGCATGGTAGTATATAATCAGGCTGTAGATGTGTATTTGTTGATTATAGGTTTACAGAAGTGAGTGCTCCCATGAAGCATGGCAAGACAAATAGGAAGTTCCTCATATCTACAAGCTCTGACCCCACTAAATTGAGTGCAAAAAGGTTGCAAAAGAGTAAAGACTGATTTGGTCCAGGCATGGACCATCACTTTTTGACAAATACATTTTATCTAAAGTCTGCTAAAGTTATTAAGTTCACTTTACCAAAGTAATTTAAGTTAACCTCTTAGTGACTAGCCTTGTTCTGACTCAATAGCTAGGCTGAAGTGTGTGTGAGGCTCATGAGAAAAGAAATTCACCTTGATATCAGACTGAATTCAACTCCACTACAAGGAATATATAAATAATGCAGATGAGGTTTATTTCCAGGCTTAATCCTTGTAATTATGTACACCCAGGAAGTGAAAAGATCAATTTTCTCCAGGGTTCAACAGAAGATGTTAACAGTAGAGATAAGTAAATTTCTCTAAATTCTTTTCACGACTGACTCTAATTAATCGATCAGAAGATTCTAAATCATCAGGGTCCAGTTTTAAAAAATTGCTATGGATCTCATAGGACCAGTACCAAAGTCCGCTAGAGGGCACCAACACATTTTTGTCATCCTAGACTACGCAACCTGGTACCCGGAGGCAGTTTCATTGCGGCATACATCAGCCACCTCATAGCTAAAGAGTTAATGGAGATATTTTCCCGTGTAGGACTACCCAAAGAGGTTTTAACAGACCAAGGTCGAAGTTGATGAGGGAACTGTGCAAATTGCTGCACATAAAACAGTTACGGACATCCGTAACTGGTAGAAAGGTTTAACCAAACCTTAAAAAATATGTTAAAAAGAGTGGTGTCCAAAGATGAAGGGACTGGGACCTCCTCCTGCCATATCTCATGTTCGCAGTGCGAGAGGTGCCCCAGGGCTCTACTGGGTTCTCACCCATTGAACTGCTATATGGCAGACATCCTCGCGGGCTGTTGGACATAGCCAAGGAGGCATGGGAACAACAGCCCACTCCGTATAAAAGTGTTATTGAATATGTCACCCAGATGCAAGAACGGATAAAGACCGTGTTTCGGGCCTCTGGTTCGGGAACATATGGAGATGGCTCAGCGAGCCCAGAATCTATAACCGGAAGGCTTGAGTCAGGAGCTTTAACCCGGGTAATTGGGTCTTGGTTCTGGTACCAACAGTGGACAGTAAGTTTTTGGCTAGCTGACAGGTGCCCTACGAGGTAATAGAGAAAGTTGGAGATGTAAGTTACAAGGTACACCAGCCAGAACGGCGAAAGCCGGAGCAGGTCTACCATGTTAATCTACTAAAACCTTGGAAGGAAGGGAGACCTGCGCTTAGGACAGACCACGACCGGTTTGTCTAGGGGAAGAGGTTTTCGGCCCCTCTGTCTGCTGCAGGGGAAGCAGTTGCCACAATAAGAATTTCTGACAGCCTCTCCTCTAAACAGACTCAGGAAGCCAGGGAGTTTGTTAGTCGGAACACAGATGTGTTCTCGGAACTCCCTGGACGCACTTCCATAATCCAGCATGATATTGTCACCGAGGCCCAGGCAAAAGTCCGGTTAAAGCTGTACAGGTTGCCGGAGGCTCGGCAAAAAGCCATCTCGGAGGAAGTGCAGCTAATGCTGTGGCTGGATGTCATAGAGGAGTCTAAAAGTGAGTGGGCCAGCCCAATAGTTTTAATACTCAAGCCAGATGGGACATTACGGCTCTGTAATGATTTTCGTAAATTAAATGAGATTTCTAAATTTGATGCATATCCCATGCCCCGGGTGGATGAGCTAATCGAGCGGTTAGGACAGGCAAGGTATTGGACCTCACCAAAGGGTACTGGCAAGTGCCCTTAACGAATCACCCCTGAGGGGCTGTATCATTATAAGGTGTTACCCTTTGGCCTTTATAGTGCCCCCGCCACTATTCAACGACTAATAGAAATTTTGCTTCGTCCCATCATACGTTCTCCTCGGCTTACCTGGATGATATTGTCATTCATAGTACCGACTTGGAGGGTCACCTGCCCAAGGTGCAGGCCATAGTGGACTTCCTTCTGAAGGTGGACTACCCGCTAACCTCAAAAAATGTGTGATAGGGTTAGAGGAGACTAAATACCTTGGGTATGTCATTGGGCACGGACTCATCAAACCCCAATTGAACAAAATAGCGGCGATATGGAACTGGCCCTGATCTGTCACCACTAGGCAAGTAAAGTCATTCCTGGGAATGGTGGGCTACTACATAAGGCTTGTCCCCCACTTTGCTACTCTAACCGCACCATTCACCGAACTCTTGAAGGGATGAAAATCAGTGATGGTTGGCTGGGATGATCGGGCGTGGTACAGACGGATGCCTCTGAAGAAGGCCTTGGTACTTTACATTTTCAGAAAGTCAACAGGGAGGAGCATTCCATTGTCTTCCTAAGCCGCAAGCTCACCCCAGCTGAGACCAGGTACAGTATGGTGGAGAGAGAGTGCCTAGCTATCAAGGTGAGTCTCTCTGCTACTATTTGTTGAAGAGAAAGTTCCACCTGGTGACCGACCACTCCCCTCTCAAGTGGATGAGCCAGGCCAAAGAGAGAAATGACTTGGGTCACCAGATGGTTCTTATCCTTACAAAAGTTCTCTGTAGAACACAGAGCAAGCCGGTTTCAGGGAAACGGGGATGCCCTGTCCCGGGTGCACTGTTTGGCATGTGTTCACCCCCTCAAGGTTAAACAAAGTGGGGGGGGGTATGTGACACAGTAAAGGGAGTTGTATGGGGAGGCAGGTATTTTCCTCACAGTGTGTGTGTGCCAGTCCGGGTTTTGGCAACACCTAGCTGCCTTTAAAAGAAAGCAGGGTTAAGCAGAAAAGTATTTCTGTACTGGGATCTGAGGCTTGGAGGGCTGAGACCCGTGTGAGGGGAAACAGGCCGCCTAAATCCTGTTCATGAACTCTTTAAGGCAGATATGCCAGTAGGGTGTGAACTAACAACAAAACCACAAGGTTACTTTTTGTGTTGATTGTGACTTTTTGTTTATAAACTTGCCAAGAGTGTGAATAAACACTGAAATGTTTGATTTAGTAACTGGTTGGTGCCTCTATACTGCGTCCTCTCATCCTGGCTACCACAGCGAATCCCCACAATAGGTACAAATAAATTTGATCTTAACTGAAAGAGCTGAAAATTTATGAAAATCTGCATCTAATCTCTTTCATGCTCTTTAACACCAAGACAGCATTAGTAATGTCTAGAGATGAGTGAATTTCTCAAAAATTTGATTCGGCCGGTTCTCTGAATTTTTCGAAAAGATTCGCTTCGATTCGAATTTATTCACAGCAAATTACATTTAAAAAACGGCTATTTCTGGGCTGCAGAGAGCCTTTATAGGGGTGTAGAACACTGTGCCTTGCAGTGACACGCATAGGGAGTCTGCTGTGGTAGTGAAATAATACTATGAGTTAGTATGACATGCAGATGACAGGGGTCGCTCTTAGAATCACTGCATACTTCACTTATTAGGGTAGTCACAGGGCCAAAACTGACCAAATAACTGAAGTACCAACTCAGCCTTACAGGTTGATGTTAGCGTCAAGAAGAAGTGCAGTCCTTTTACACCCTCGTCAGCTGATTCCACATAGATGTCTACAGAACCTGTTCTATTAAACGCTTATAGAAGTAGAGTCCTCTTGACAGAGTGGAGAGGGTGTCAGCAGTAAGTTTGTGTTAAGTTTGTGTCGGAACAATAACCCCCAAAAAAAGGATCCTGTCTTTGGAGCATCTGCCTTCACTCGGTCAGCATTTGCTCTATAATCCATCAGTATTGCTAATGCCAAAAAAAACAAGAGTTGATCTAAAACAGAGCTGACACGTGAATGGAATATTTGCATGTCTTCTGTGTTTTGTACCCATTCCTGCTTTTGGCTACCAAATCATTATCCAATTCTGATGGGACCATACAGGTCTTAAAGCTGCTACACAGACAGGATCTATTGTACGGCTCATTTTTTCCTTCCTTCTGACAGATCAGAAGAAAGGTCAAATAAATGATGATGTCAGCAAGGCCGAAAGCCAAAATAGTGGACCAGTCATGAAGTGGGGAGGGTGGGAACAGCATGAGTAGTCACCAGAGTGAACCTATGACATAGTGGTGAGGTGAAAGCAGCATGAGGAGACCACAGAGTGGCCCAATGAAAGGTTCTGGAGGTGGAAGCAGTATGAGGAGGCCACCGAGTTGCACAATGACAGTGTCTGGAGGTGGCATCAGTATGCTGAGGCCACCGAGGGCACAATGACAAAGTCTGGAGTTGACAGCATCAGGAGAAGGCCACCGATTGGCATGATGACAGAGTGTGGAGGTGGCAGCAGCAGCAGCATCAGCATCAGCATCAGGGGAAGGCCACTAAGTGGCACAATGACAGAGTCTGGAGGTGGAGGCAGCAGAAGCATCAGGAGAAGGCCACTGAGTGGCACAATGACAGAGTCTGGAGGTGGCGGCAGCATCAGGAGAAGGTCACCGAGTAGCACAATAACAGAGTCTGGAGTTGGCAGCAGTATGAGGATACCACAGAGTAGCACAATGACAGAGTCTGGAGCTGGAGGCTGCAGCAGCATCAGAAGAAAGCCACCGAGTGGCACAATGACAGAGTCTGGAGATGGTAGTATCAGGAGAAGGCGACTGATTGGTACAATGACAGAGTGTGGAGGTGGCGGCAGCAGCATCAGGAGAAGGCCACTGAGTGGCACAATGACAGAGTCTGGAGGTGGCATCAGCAGCAGCATCAGGAGAAGGCCATCGAGTGGCACAATGACAGAATCAGGAGTTGGCAGCAGTATGAGGAGGCCACCGAGTGGCACAATGACAAGGTCTGGAGGTGGCTGTAGCAGCAGCATCAGGAGAAGGCCACCGAGTGGCACAATTACAGAGTCTGGGGTTGGCAGCATCAAGAGAAGGCCACCGAGTGGCACAATGACAGAGTTTGCAGGTGGCAGCAGTATGAGGCCACTGAGTAGCACAATGACAGAGTCTGGAGTTGGCAGCAGTTTGAGGAGGCCCCGAGTGGCACAATGACAGAGTCTGGAGTTGGCAGCAGCATGAGGAGGCCACAGATTGGCACGACGACGAGAGATTGCAGAGGTGCAGTAGCATGAGGAGGCCATAGAGCGGCCGATTCATCTATTCATTTATAGGGAATATGGGACAGAACAGAAGGTAAAAATTTCTCACCTTTATAAAGTGTTACTTAAAACACGATTAAATAATACACGTTCTCCGGCACAAAAGGTTTGGCAAATTGATTGTCTGGGAATTTCCCTCAAAGAGTGTGATAATATATTGGTGAATTTAAGTTTACTTTTTTATAATTTTAATCAAGTTTTGGTTCAATTTAATATTAAATATTTAATAAATTTAATTTTAAAAAAAAATTAAGTGTTGCCTAAGACAGGAGAGAATCAGACAGTCTTCTGTTAATTCGACGATGTGATTGAGATGGAGAAAGCATTCCAAAAAACAATTTCTCTCCACCTGGAGACTAATCCTGTCAAGATTGATGCAATTGCGGTATTGGCTGCTCACTGAGCCAGATACTTCTGTGGGAACATGCCTGGCTTGAACAGGCCTCTAGTAGCTACAGACAATGAGAAGACAAAGTTCAAGATTGCTTGCAGCCCAGAAGAGTCACGAAGTTCATCAAGATTCAAACCCTACCAGCCCCTGGTCTCTTCATTAAGGAAAACATCACAAGTTCCCAGTCATCATGGAAAAAGCTTAGAATCAACGTTGAAAAATATATGGCATCAGAGGTGTGTGAGAAAACTATCACAATAGGACGGGTATGCCATCCAGGGGATATTGTATATGTGGGCGACAAACAGAATATAACCAGGAAACAGATTGAAGAATGGGGACAATTCGATCTGATAATTGGTGGTAGTCCTTGTAATGACTTATCTGTGCTTAACCCACACCAAAAAGGCCTTTATGAGGTTAGTGGACAGCTGTTTTTTGACTTTCCACAATTACTCAATAAAGTGTTGCCTAAGACAGGAGAGAATCAGTCAGTCTTCTAAAAAAAACATTTCTCTCCACCTGGAGACGAATCCTGTCAAGATTGATGCAAGTACGGTATCGGCTGCTCATCGAGCCAGATACTTCTGTGGGAACCTGCCTGGCATTAGCAGGCCTTTAGTACCTACAGAAAATGAGAAGACAAAGCTTTAAGATTACTTGGAGCCCATAAGAGTTGCAAAGTTCATATAACAAATTTCACCACTGTGTAATTTGGCCCATACCGCAAAAGGAGGTGTACAATCACCCATAAATTTGCTGAAAAAAATAACGCTTCATATAACAAATTTCAGCACTAAGTAATTCGGCCCATACCACAAAAGAAGTTGTACAATCACCCATAAATTTAACGAAAAACAGCCTGTTTCATCTAACAAATTTCACCACTATGTAATTCGGCCCATACCGCAAAAGGAGGTGTACAATCACCCATAAATTTGACGAAAAACAGCCCGTTTCTAGTGACGAGCGGGAGATGCCATATTCCATTTTGCAATATTTAGCGAATATTCGATTGAATATTCATCATATATTCGTCGAAATCGAATATTCATCATTATTCTATTTATCACGAATAATATGCGATTAAATTATTCGCATATCGCCAATTGAACGTTGAATGGGGTATAAAGGTAACATAGTGCTATATTCTCTATCTTCATTCATTCTAGATAGCCAACCAATAGGAAAGTTATACCCCATCCAAGTACTGCGAAAGAAACTTTGAACGGGGTATAACTTTCCTATTGGTTTGCTTGCTAGAATTAACGAATATAGAGAATATAGTATTCTATTTATTGCAAAAAATAGGCAAAGTAATATTCTTGCATTGCTTATCCAACTTAGCGCTGGGTACAGACAACTATTAGCTTGCTAGAATTAGCGAATATAGAGAATATAGCGCTATATTCGTATTCGTCATATTCGATCGTTAATTCTTTCTACCCAGCCAAACAATAAATAAGTTGCATATACCCCGCTTTAACCTCTTAGGGACACATGACGTACCAGTACGTCATGATGCCCTGGTACATAAGGACACATGATGTACCGGTATGTCATGGGTATTTACGATCACCGCCGTGCGGCCGGCGGTGATCGGAACGGAGTGCCTGCCAAAATCAATCGGCAGGCACTCTGTGACAATGCCGAGGGGCGTCCTGTGGTACCCCACCCCCCCCCCCCGTATCGGCGATCTCAGCAAACCGCAGGTCAATTCAGACCTGTGGTTTGCTGCGTTTCCAGGTTATTCGGGTCTCCTGAATAGGATGGTGATCAGTGGTGTGATAATACACCACCAATCACCATCCTTAGATCCTGTGAGGTGATGGTGACATCACCTCACAGGATCGCCTACTATTCGGCGTCCAGGAGCGAGAAGAGAGAATCTCCAGAGACCAGCACCCCAACACCACCAGATCTCACCCTTACCCTTCACAGTGCCATCTGGCATTTACAGGTATTTAGGGATAGGTAAGGAATAGGTAAGGGACAGGTTGGGTTAGGCAGGGATACTTAGGGACAGTTTAGTGTAAAAAAAAAAAATCGGGTGTCTGGGGTCCACAGCACAGCCGTGTGACACTAGACCCCAGGGGTGCTGCAGCTTTCCCCCCTGCCCCCCGCCACGCACACACATTCTTTGAAAGCGCAAACGTTTTTTGTTTTTTTTGCGTATGCTGACTGTGGCCAGTACTCTTTAGCATCCGGCCACTGTTAGCACATCGCCCACCCCACCGCTGATCAGCTTCGGACAGCTGATCAGCGAGTTTGACATTTTTTAATTTACAGTATTTTTTCAAATTTTTTGGGCTGTCATTTTTTTTTGTTATTTTTTTTTTCTGTTAGGTTTTAGGTTGAGTTTGTGAACACCTGTGCCCCCACACGTACACTAAATAACATTGTACATGCTCGCACACACACACGCACACGCACACACACACTCCCCTATGGCCCGCTGGATGTTCTCGGCAGAGGAGGCATATGCCCAGCTTACCTCCAAATCTGAGAGCCCCAGTGAGGATGAGGATGAACCCACTTTCAATTTGTCATCCACATCCTCCTCAACATCTAGCGATCCAGGCGGAGCAAGGGGACCACCATGCCAGGAATCCTGTGGCCCACACTAATACAAGCAGCTCTGGGACCCATACTAGTTTTCCGGCCCACCAGATAAGTTCACCTGAGCCCCCTACCAGTGAACTTTCATGGTGTACCACAGAGAATTTTGAGCCCGTTATTGCTGACTTTGTTTGCCAACCAGGAATCAAGATTCCTACAGTGGGCTTCACTGAATATCACTATTTTAATCTTTTTTTCAGTGACCACTTTGTGAATCTGATGGTGGAGCAAACGAACCTGTATGCCCAACAGTTCATTGCTCAACACCTGGGCTCTTTTTGGCTAGGGCCGGTGGCTGGACTCCGGTCAGTGCAGCCGAGATGAGGACATTTTGGGGCCTCATGCTGCACATGGGCCTAGTAAAAAAAAACAGTGTCAGGCTGTACTGGAGTGGGGACGTCCTCTACCAGACCCCACTTTATAGTACGCCCATGACACGCTCCTGGTTTGAGGCCAGCCGGAAATGCCTGCATTATGCCCCCCCCCCCCCCCCCAAGGTCATCCTGCTTATGACCGTCTGTACAAAATTAGGCCGGTCATCAATAACTTCAGGACCAAAATTTTGGAGGCCTATGTACCTGGAAGGGAGGTCGCGGTTGATGAGTCTCTCATTGCTTTCAAGGGGAGACTCATTTCCACCAGTATGTTCCCTCTAAGCGGGCGAGGTGTGAAGCTGTACAAACTTTGTGAGAGTACCTCTGGGTACACTTACAAGTTTCATGTGTACGAGGGGCGAGATTGCCGTATTCAACCCCCAGAATGTCCCCCCACTCTGGGTGTTACCGGGAAACTTGTGTGGGACCTTATGCACCCACTGCTAGATAAGGGTTACCACCTGTACGTGGATAACTTTTATACTTGTATGCCCTTGTTACAGTCCCTCGCCACCAAATCCACTTCTGCTTTTGGGACCGTGTGGAAAAATCAACGTGGCCTCCCTACCCACCCCCTCCAGGTACCTATCCCCAGGGTTGAGACCTGTGCCCTTACCAGTGGAAACCTGTTGCTGGTCAGATATAAGGACAAGAGGCATGTCCTTGTACTGTCCACAATTCACGGTAACGGCATCACCCCTGTATCTGTGCGAGGTACCGCAGCAACGGTCCTCAAGCCCGATTATATCATCGACTACAATCGGTATATGGAAGGAGTTGATATTAGGGATGAGCTAACCCGAACTGGATAGTTTCGGGTTCGTACCGAATTTTGGGGTGTTTGGGACATGGACCCGGACCCGAACATTTTAAAAAAAGTTCGGGTTCGGGTCCGTTGTGCGGCGATTTCTTCCCGCTTTCTGAAAGGCTGCACAGCAGCCAATCAGCTACCGTTTTACTTCATTCCCTAAGAAGCCATCACAGCCATGCCTACTAATGGCATGGCTGTGATTGGCCAAGTTCAACATGTGAGCCAGCCTCTAGTTAAGCTGGAGTCACGGAGCATCGCACGTCACTCTGCTCTGATTAGTATAGGGATAGGACGCAGCTGCTGTTAGGGCGAGATTAGGCAGGGAAAACTCAGCAAAAACACCTAATGAAGTGATCGATCTACAGTTGTGAAACATTCAACTTCTGCTAGTTAATTGCTCACTGGTTTTTAGGCTGCACAGAGCATTTTTCTGTCACTTTTTTCTGTGGTGATCGGCGGCCATTTTGTGTCTTGTTTTTTTTTTTTTTTTGCCATATCCTACATCAGGGGCTTGGCTGTGCTTATTGTCACCCCTAGAAACTCAGGATAGAAATTTCTATATTTTATTGAGGGTTTAAATCCAATTGCCAAAATAGCAATCCCCTAAATCTGGTGTTCCAGCTGTGGCTAGCCAAGTGTAATACTGTCTGCTGTCTGGCAAAGGATAGATTTTTTTATGTGGTGAAATTCAATTGCCAAAATAGCAATCCCCTAAATTTGGTGTCCCAGCAGTGGCTGGCAAAGTTTAATAGTGTCCGTCAAAGGATATATTATTTTCTCGGGTGAAAGTCAGTAGCAAAAATAGAAATACAGTAAATCTGGTGTTCCAGCTGTTGCAGGCCTAGTTTGCATCTGTCCGTAAAAGGGTATATTTTTTTCTGGGGTGAAATTGAATTGCCAAAATAGCAATACCCTGAATCTGGTGTTCCAGCTGTGACTCGACAATTTCCCTAGTGTCCGTCAAAGGATAGATTTTGTTCTGTGGTGAAATTCAATTGCCAAAATAGCAATACCCTGAATCTGGTGTTCCAGCTGTGACTGAACAAGTTTAATAGTATCCGTCAAAGGAAAGATTTTGTTCTGGGGTGAAATTCAATTGCCAAAATAGCAATACCCTGAATCTGGTGTTCCAGCTGTGACTGGACAATTTCCCTAGTGTCCGTCAAAGAATATATTATTTTCTGGAGTTAAAGTCAGTAGCAAAAATAGAAAAACAGTAAATCTGGTGTTTCAGCTGTTGCAGGCCTAGTTTAAATCTGTCCGTAAAAGGGTATATTTTTTTCTATAGTTTGTTAATGATTTGAGTGAAGGGGGGGGTGTTGAGTGTGTAGGGTATGAGGTTGTTTGGGTTAATTTTCCATCCGCTTTCTATACAGTCTATACTGCCACTGTATATAATTTCATTGTATAATACTGTTGAGGGGGCCCTGACAAAGACTTTTAGTTCTCCTCCTTCTCCTCCTGGATGGGCCCCTTATAGGTCAGGGACCCAAAACAGTAGCTTCCCATGCTTCCCTGTAGCTACGCCCATGGGCAAACCCATCAGTCAGTACGTGTACTCTTCCACCATGTTGCTAAAATGCTGCCTCCTGCTAACACGTTCCAGATCTGCTGGTGGTGCAGGTTGTTGTGGCGTGATGACAAAGCTTTCCCACATTTCGCCAATGCTAATCCAGCCTTCTGAGGTGCTGATGGTAATCCAGCTGCCCGTGAGCTGGCTTGGGTGCCACCCTGCTGAGAACACGGTTTCTTCTACTCCTCCTCATCCTACTTATCCTCCTCATCCTCCAGAAATGTGCCCTGGCTGGACAATTGTGTTTCAGGCCAGGGCCTATGTTGGTGCAGGAACCCACCCTCCGAGCCACTTGTAATTGGCTGGCCTTAAGTTAAGGATAAGGAGTGTATATAGTTTTGTTTGTTTGTATGGTTAGTTTAGCTGCATTATAGTTATTTTAATATGTTTTTAAGTAAATTTGTAAATAGTTTGTTAATGGTTTGAGTGAAAGGGGTGGGAGGGGGGGTGTTGTATGTGTTCGATTAACTGAATTGATTTTCACTGTCTGGTGTTTAGGAATTTCTGCACCCCAAATTGTGGCAGGCACATGTGGCAGGCAGGGGATGTGCGTCAAACCGGCTAGGCCCAGACCTGCTATTACATTTTGCCCCTTTAGCGCACAACACCAGGCCAGGCTGAAGGCTCAATGGCACCAACCAATCATCCGTCTGTTGTTCCATGCCTGTCCACAGCTCCTGCGCATTGTGGGGTTTTTCCCACAAACACACAAGTTTTAAAACAGACTGCTGTCATTTCCCCTGGCTGTGCTGCTGTGGGTGGTGAAGGTTTTACACTGAGTGGATGAGGGGTTGGTAGAGGAGGAGGAGGAGGAGGAGAGGAAGAAACAGAGTAGGAGGAGGAGGAGGTAAGAGGATACAAAGAGAAATGCCCAGCAATCCTCGGGGGCGGAAGGACATTCGCAAAAATGCTATCCGCCTCTGGGCCAGCCGCTACATTTATCCACTGTGCTGTTGGTTATGTGGACGTTGCCATAGATAGCGTTGCGCAGTGCACACCTGATTTTGTCCGCCACTTGGTTGTGCAGGGAAGGGATGGCTCGCCTGCAAAAGTAGCGGCGGCTGGGATACACGTACTGTGGGACAGCCACCGCCATAAGGTTTTTAAAACTGTCCACCAGACAGAATGACAGCATTTCAAAGGACCAGGAAGTTTGAAATAAGGCATTTAGAGCCATGGGTAGGGGGGTACTTCCTCTTTCTATTTCTTTTTCTCTCCAGTGTTTGGGAGATGGACAGCTGATAGCTGAACACTTTCATGGGATTTGGTGGAGATGCTTGGTGACGATGACAGATGTGGTGGCGTTGCTGCCACATCCTCTGTTTGCTGGGTCACAGATGCCACTGTCACTCACTTGGGCTCAAGTTTAGAATGTTTATTTATTATTTTTCTCTATTTTATGTTATTTTAAGTAATTTCTCTATCCACATTTGTTTGCAGGGGATTTACCTACATTTTGCTGCCTTTTGCAGCCCTCTAGCCCTGTCCTGGGCTATTTTACAGCCTTTTTAGTGCCCAAAAGTTCAGGTCCCCATTGACTTCAGCCGAACTTCTCGAACCCGAACATCCAGCTGTTCGCTCAACTCTAGTTGATATCTCTGATCAAGTCCTCAAGCCATATAACGCCATGCACAAAACCCGGGCATGGTACAAAAAAGTTGCGGTCTACTTGGTGCAGGTTGCCATGTACAACTCTTTTGTGCTGTCCCAGAGCACTGGTAACACAGGGAAATTCCTTCAGTTCTATGAGGCAGTCCTCAAGTCCCTGATCTTTTCTGACCAGGAAAGAGCAGACCGGATTACCTCGGGAACTGGAGGCACCCGGATTGTCCATGGCCAACACTCTCCATGTGTGGTCCCCCATACTGGAAAGAAGGGACGGACCCAAAAAAGTTGCAGAGTGTGTCACAGGAGGGGGATACGGAAGGACACCACCACTCAGTGTTACACGTGCCCCGATCATCCAGGCTCTACATTATTGGTTGCTTCAGGGAGTACAACACTTCCATGGAGTACTACATTTCTAATCCCCTTTCCCCAATTTTAATTCCATTTAGCCACTGACAATCGAAAAAAAAACTATGGTTCTCAGACTTGAGACACCAAATAAGGATGGCTTCACACTAGCATGATGGTTTCCGTTATGGCCTTCCGTTATAACGTGTTATAACGGAACAACGAAACATAACAAATCCATAAGAAGGGAGGACAGATCCGTTCTTTTGCCCATAGACTTCTATTATGATGGAATGAAAAACGGAAGCCTTTAAAGGAATTCCATTTGCTTTCCGTCATAATACAAGTCTATGGGAAAGCACAACAGATCCGTCTGGTTCTCGTTATGCAAGACGGAAAACAAAGTCCTGACAGGACTTTGTTTTTCGTCTTGCATAACAGGACCCAGACGGATCCGTTATGCTTTTCCATAGACTTGTATTATGATGGAAAGCAAACGGAATGCCTTTTAAAGGCTTCCGTTTTGCATTTAGTCTGGGCATTCCGTTATTTTTTCTAAAAAAATATTTGTTCAAAAATGATATTTTGTAAAACTAAAATAAATAAAAAAGTAGACATATTATGTATCGCCGCATCCGTAAGAATCTGCTCTATAAAAAACCCATGACCTAACCCCACAGATTAACACGGTCCAATTTTTTTTTTGTCACCTTACATCACAAAAAGTGTAATAGCAAGCGATCAAAAAGTCATATGCCCCCCAAAATAGTGTCAGTAAAACCGTCCTCTCATCCCGCAAAAAATGAGCCCCTACCTGAGACATTCGGCTAAAAACTTAAAATGAACTGACTCTTAGACTATGAAGATACTAAAATGTTTTTTTTTGTTTAAAAAAGGATAATAAAGTGGAAAACCTAAATAAATTTTAAAAAAGTAGACATATTAGGTATCGCCGCATCTGTAACAATTTGCTCTATAAAATTACCCCATGACCTAACCCCGCAGATTAACACGGTCAAAAAAAAAAAGTTGCCAAAACTGCTATTTTTTGGCAAATTTTCCATTTTGATCAATTTTTTCCACTAACAAAGCAAGAGTTAACAGCCAAACACAACTTAATATTTATTACCCTGATTCTGCAGTTTACAGAAACACCCCATATGTGGTCGTAAATAGTGTTGAGCGAACAGTTCGAGAATAGTTCGGGTTCGTACCGAACTTTGGGGTGTCCGTGACACGGACCCGAACCCGGACATTTTCAAAAAAGTTCGGGTTCGAGTTCGGAGTTCGGCATGTTCTCTCGGCGCATTTTGAAAGTACTATATAGCAGAATAGTACAGGCTTAAAGCTGAAATCGCATTGCGATTACAACTTTGAGCTACCGATCACCATGGGAACGCCTCCTCCAGTAGAATGTACTGTCGGATCTGAGAATTAAGTTGAAATCGCAATGCGATTCTTAGAACTCAAATAAATCGCATCACACTACACGTTCTAATTGCATTCGATTTTAACTTTACTGTTTGGTTTTGTATCGCGATAATACAAAATTTGAATAATCGTGTGCGTGCTGTTCTAGCACGACAGTGCTAGCTCGTATCCACTATTAGTTCTAATCGCATTCGATGTTAACTTATGCATTTTTTTTTTTTGCCAGGCATCAAATAGAATGCGATGCCTGTCAAAAAAGCATAAGTTAAAATCGAATGCGATTAGAACTTAAGAGTGGGATACTGAATAGCACTAGTGTTGTTGACTGTTGGTTGAGCGCACATTTCGAGAATAGTTCCGGTCCATACAGAATTTTGGGTTGTTCATGACACGACCCGAACCCGAACATTTTCATAAAAATTCGGGTTCGGTTTTGTAGTTCGTCATTTTTGTGGCGCATTTTGAAAGGCTGCAAAGCAGCCAATCAACATGCATCATACTACTTGCCCTAAGATGCCATCGCAGCCATGCCTACTATTGGCAAGGCTGTGATTGGCCAAGTGCAGCATGTGACTCAGCCTCTTTATAAGCTTGTGCGCACGCCGGGACGTGCTCACTCCCGATGTGAATAGAACAGGGATAGATGCAGCTGCTGTGAGGGCGAGATAGGCAGGGAATAATCGAGGAAAAAACCTGAGAAGAAGTGAATGATCTAAACCTGTGCATCAGAACAACTCAGCTGAGCTGTTCACTGAAAGTTTATTTTTTTTACACTGGCCAGATCGATTTTTACCGGCACATGTAACTGGGCTGACCGGCGGCGGCCATTTTGGGACCTGTGGTGGGCTAGCTCTAGCTGCCACAGAGTCCAAAGAAAAGCTCCAAAGAATTGAAAATCTACTCCTGTGACACAGAACAACAGCGATTCAGCTGCTCAGTCAAAGTCAATTTTTTTCTGGCTGGGCAGACCATTTTCTGGCACATGTTACTGGGCTGATAGGCGGCGGCCATTTTGGGACTTGTGGTGCTACAGCAAAAGCTGCCACAGCGTCCATTAATCTCATGTAATAGTCGATTTTTTCATAGATATACTACATCAGGGGTTTGGCTGTGCTTGTGTCACGCCTACCAACTGCCAATATATTTAATATATCAGTGGTGAAACTGAAAGTAACCCACTTGGATAGCAAATCCCATGAATGTGCTGTTCCAGCTAGGCTAGCCAGTGTCACTACAGCCAGGTCCAATACTGTCAGCCAGAAATTAAATTTTTTATTTTTTTGCCAGAAATATAAATTAAAAAATCTTTCCCTGTAACAAACATAATTCTGGTGTTAGACCAGAAGAAGCACTCCTTCAGTAAATAATACTGTAAAAGGTTTAGGCAATAATTCTCCCAGTGTGGGCAATTTATGTACCAAAACGAGCATTTTAACAATTCCGGTGTTCTGAAATACCAGCAGTCCTCTTGTAATTAATACCAGAAAAAGGCATTATAGTGTCCAGTGTTGTCATTTTAGTTCCAAAAGGCCAATTTAATCAATCTGGTGTTGGTGACACCGAAATAGTACGCCGCACGTTGTTACTCCTGTAAAAGGAAATAGTTCTCCCACTGTGGGAATTCATTTAACATAAGTAGCATTTAAAAATTCTGGTGTCCAATTTGCAGCAGTCTTCTTGTAATTAATACCAGAAAAAGGCATTATAGTGTCCAGTGTTGTCATTTTGGTTCCAAAAGGCCAATTTAATCAATCTGGTGTTGGTGACACCCGAAATAGTAGGCCGCACGTTGTTACTCCTGTAAAAGGAAATAGTTCTCCCACTGTGGGAATTCATTTAACATAAGTAGCATTTAAAAATTCTGGTGTCCAATTTGCAGCAGTCCTCTTGTAATTAATACCAGAAAAAGGCATTATAGTGTCCAGTGTTGTCATTTTGGTTCCAAAAGGCCAATTTAATCAATCTGGTGTTGGTGACACCCAAATAGTAGGCCGCACGTTGTTACTCCTGTAAAAGGAAATAGTTCTCCCACTGTGGGAATTCATTTAACATAAGTAGCATTTAAAACATTCTGGTGTCCAATTTGCAGCAGTCTTCTTGTAATTAATACCAGAAAAAGGCATTATAGTGTCCAGTGTTGTCATTTTGGTTCCAAAAGGCCAATTTAATCAATCTGGTGTTGGTGACACCCGAAATAGTAGGCCGCACGTTGTTACTCCTGTAAAAGGAAATAGTTCTCCCACTGTGGGAATTCATTTAACATAAGTAGCATTTAAAAAATTCTGGTGTCCAATTTGCAGCAGTCTTCTTGTAATTAATACCAGAAAAAGGCATTATAGTGTCCAGTGTTGTCATTTTGGTTCCAAAAGGCCAATTTAATCAATCTGGTGTTGGTGACACCGAAATAGTAGGCCGCACGTTGTTACTCCTTTAAAAGGAAATAGTTCTCCCACTGTGGGAATTCATTTAACATAAGTAGCATTTAAAAAATTCTGGTGTCCAATTTGCAGCAGTCCTCTTGTAATTAATACCAACCCTTCGATTGTCCCATGGCCAACACTCTCCATGTGTGGTCCCCCATACTGGAAAGAAGGGACGGACCCAAAAAGTTGCAGAGTGTGTCACAGGAGGGGGATACGGAAGGACACCACCACTCAGTGTTACACGTGCCCCGATCATCCAGGCTCTACATTATTGGTTGCTTCAGGGAGTACAACACTTCCATGAGTACTACATTTCTAATCCCCTTCCCCACTCTTAATTCCATTTAGCCACTGACAATCGAAAAAACTATGGTTCCTCGTGACTTGAGACACCAAATAAGTGATGGCTTCACACTAGCATGATGGTTTCCGTTATGGCCTTCCGTTATAACGTGCTGGTAACGAACAAACGAAACATAAACAAATCCATAAGAAGGGGAGGATCTAGATCCGTTCTTTGCCCATAGACTCTATTATGATGGAATGAAACGGAAGCCTTTAAAGGAATTCCATTTGCTTCCCGTCATAATACAAGTCTATGGAGAGCAACAGATCCGTCTGGTTCTCGTTATGCAAGACGGAAAACAAAGTCCTGACAGGACTTTGTTTTTCGTCTTGCATCAACAGGACCCAGACGGATCCGTTATGCTTTTCCATAGACTTGTATTATGATGGAAAGCAAACGGAATGCCTTTAAAGGCTTCCGTTTTGCATTTAGTCTGGGCATTCCGTTATTTTTTCTAAAAAAATATTTGTTCAAAAATGATATTTTGTAAAACTAAAATAAATAAAAAAGTAGACATATTATGTATCGCCGGATCCGTAAGAATCTGCTCTATAAAAAACCCATGACCTAACCCCACAGATTAACACGGTCCAATTTTTTTTTGTCACCTTACATCACAAAAAGTGTAATAGCAAGCGTATCAAAAAGTCATATGCCCCCAAAATAGTGTCAGTAAAACCGCCCTCTCATCCCGCAAAAAATGAGCCCCTACCTGAGACATTCGGCTAAAAACTTAAAATGAACTGACTCTTAGACTATGAAGATACTAAAATGTTTTTTTTTGTTTAAAAAAGGATAATAAAGTGGAAAACCTAAATAAATTTTAAAAAAGTAGACATATTAGGTATCGCCGCATCTGTAACAATTTGCTCTATAAAATTACCCCATGACCTAACCCCCGCAGATTAACACGGTCAAAAAGTTGCCAAAACTGCTATTTTTTGGCAAATTTTCCATTTTGATCAATTTTTTCCACTAACAAAGCAAGAGTTAACAGCCAAACACAACTTAATATTTATTACCCTGATTCTGCAGTTTACAGAAACACCCCATATGTGGTCGTAAATAGTGTTGAGCGAACAGTTCGAGAATAGTTCGGGTTCGTACCGAACTTTGGGGTGTCCGTGACACGGACCCGAACCCGGACATTTTCAAAAAAGTTCGGGTTCGAGTTCGGAGTTCGGCATGTTCTCTCGGCGCATTTTGAAAGTACTATATAGCAGAATAGTACAGGCTTAAAGCTGAAATCGCATTGCGATTACAACTTTGAGCTACCGATCACCATGGGAACGCCTCCTCCAGTAGAATGTACTGTCGGATCTGAGAATTAAGTTGAAATCGCAATGCGATTCTTAGAACTCAAATAAATCGCATCACACTACATGTTCTAATTGCATTCGATTTTAACTTTACTGTTTGGTTTTGTATCGTGATAATACAAAATTTGAATAATCGTGTGCGTGCTGTTCTAGCACGCAGTGCTATTCGTATCCACTATTAGTTCTAATCGCATTCGATGTTAACTTATGCATTTTTTTTTTTTTGCCAGGCATCAAACAGAATGCGATGCCTGTCAAAAAAGCATAAGTTAAAATCGAATGCGATTAGAACTTAAGAGTGGGATACTGAATAGCACTAGTGTTGTTGACTGTTGGTTGAGCGCACATTTCGAGAATAGTTCGGTCTAAACAGAATTTTGGGTTGTTCATGACACGACCCGAACCCGAACATTTTCATAAAAATTCGGGTTCGGTTTTGTAGTTCGTCATTTTTGTGGCGCATTTTGAAAGGCTGCAAAGCAGCCAATCAACATGCATCATACTACTTGCCCTAAGATGCCATCGCAGCCATGCCTACTATTGGCAAGGCTGTGATTGGCCAAGTGCAGCATGTGACTCAGCCTCTTTATAAGCTTGTGCGCACGTCGGGACGTGCTCACTCCCGATGTGAATAGAACAGGGATAGATGCAGCTGCTGTGAGGGCGAGATAGGCAGGGAATAATTGAGGAAAAAACCTGAGAAGAAGTGAATGATCTAAACCTGTGCATCAGAACAACTCAGCTGAGCTGTTCACTGAAAGTTTATTTTTTTTTACACTGGCCAGATCGATTTTTACCGGCACATGTAACTGGGCTGACCGGCGGCGGCCATTTTGGGACCTGTGGTGGGCTAGCTCAAGCTGCCACAGAGTCCAAAGAAAAGCTCCAAAGAATTGAAAAATCTACTCCTGTGACACAGAACAACAGCGATTCAGCTGCTCAGTCAAAGTCAATTTTTTTTCTGGCTGGGCAGACCATTTTCTGGCACATGTTACTGGGCTGATAGGTGGCGGCCATTTTGGGACTTGTGGTGCTACAGCAAAAGCTGCCACAGCGTCCATTAATCTCATGTAATAGTCGATTTTTTCATAGATATACTACATCAGGGGTTTGGCTGTGCTTGTGTCACGCCTACCAACTGCCAATATATTTAATATATCAGTGGTGAAACTGAAAGTAACCCACTTGGATAGCAAATCCCATGAATGTGCTGTTCCAGCTAGGCTAGCCAGTGTCACTACAGCCAGGTCCAATACTGTCAGCCAGAAATTAAATTTTTTATTTTTTTGCCAGAAATATAAATTAAAAAAATCTTTCCCTGTAACAAACATAATTCTGGTGTTAGACCAGAATAAGCACTCCTTCAGTAAATAATACTGTAAAAAGGTTTAGGCAATAATTCTCCCAGTGTGGGCAATTTATGTACCAAAACGAGCATTTTAACAATTCCGGTGTTCTGAAATACCAGCAGTCCTCTTGTAATTAATACCAGAAAAAGGCATTATAGTGTCCAGTGTTGTCATTTTGGTTCCAAAAGGCCAATTTAATCAATCTGGTGTTGGTGACACCCGAAATAGTACGCCGCACGTTGTTACTCCTGTAAAAGGAAATAGTTCTCCCACTGTGGGAATTCATTTAACATAAGTAGCATTTAAAAATTCTGGTGTCCAATTTGCAGCAGTCCTCTTGTAATTAATACCAGAAAAAGGCATTATAGTGTCCAGTGTTGTCATTTTGGTTCCAAAAGGCCAATTTAATCAATCTGGTGTTGGTGACACCCGAAATAGTAGGCCGCACGTTGTTACTCCTGTAAAAGGAAATAGTTCTCCCACTGTGGGAATTCATTTAACATAAGTAGCATTTAAAAATTCTGGTGTCCAATTTGCAGCAGTCCTCTTGTAATTAATACCAGAAAAAGGCATTATAGTGTCCAGTGTTGTCATTTTGGTTCCAAAAGGCCAATTTAATCAATCTGGTGTTGGTGACACCCGAAATAGTAGGCCGCACGTTGTTACTCCTGTAAAAGGAAATAGTTCTCCCACTGTGGGAATTCATTTAACATAAGTAGCATTTAAAACATTCTGGTGTCCAATTTGCAGCAGTCTTCTTGTAATTAATACCAGAAAAAGGCATTATAGTGTCCAGTGTTGTCATTTTGGTTCCAAAAGGCCAATTTAATCAATCTGGTGTTGGTGACACCCGAAATAGTAGGCCGCACGTTGTTACTCCTGTAAAAGGAAATAGTTCTCCCACTGTGGGAATTCATTTAACATAAGTAGCATTTAAAAAATTCTGGTGTCCAATTTGCAGCAGTCCTCTTGTAATTAATACCAGAAAAAGGCATTATAGTGTCCAGTGTTGTCATTTTGGTTCCAAAAGGCCAATTTAATCAATCTGGTGTTGGTGACACCCGAAATAGTAGGCCGCACGTTGTTACTCCTTTAAAAGGAAATAGTTCTCCCACTGTGGGAATTCATTTAACATAAGTAGCATTTAAAAAATTCTGGTGTCCAATTTGCAGCAGTCCTCTTGTAATTAATACCAGAAAAAGGCATTATAGTGTCCAGTGTTGTCATTTTGGTTCCAAAAGGCCAATTTAATCAATCTGGTGTTGGTGACACCCGAAATAGTACGCCGCACGTTGTTACTCCTGTAAAAGGAAATAGTTCTCCCACTGTGGGAATTCATTTAACATAAGTAGCATTTAAAAATTCTGGTGTCCAATTTGCAGCAGTCTTCTTGTAATTAATACCAGAAAAAGGCATTATAGTGTCCAGTGTTGTCATTTTGGTTCCAAAAGGCCAATTTAATCAATCTGGTGTTGGTGACACCCGAAATAGTAGGCCGCACGTTGTTACTCCTGTAAAAGGAAATAGTTCTCCCACTGTGGGAATTCATTTAACATAAGTAGCATTTAAAAAATTCTGGTGTCCAATTTGCAGCAGTCTTCTTGTAATTAATACCAGAAAAAGGCATTATAGTGTCCAGTGTTGTCATTTTGGTTCCAAAAAGGCCAATTTAATCAATCTGGTGTTGGTGACACCGAAATAGTAGGCCGCACGTTGTTACTCCTGTAAAAGGAAATAGTTCTCCCACTGTGGGAATTCATTTAACATAAGTAGCATTTAAAAAATTCTGGTGTCCAATTTGCAGCAGTCTTCTTGTAATTAATACCAGAAAAAGGCATTATAGTGTCCAGTGTTGTCATTTTGGTTCCAAAAAGGCCAATTTAATCAATCTGGTGTTGGTGACACCCGAAATAGTAGGCCGCACGTTGTTACTCCTGTGAAAAGGAAATAGTTCTCCCACTGTGGGAATTCATTTAACATAAGTAGCATTTAAAAATTCTGGTGTCCAATTTGCAGCAGTCCTCTTGTAATTAATACCAGAAAAAGGCATTATAGTGTCCAGTGTTGTCATTTTGGTTCCAAAAGGCCAATTTAATCAATCTGGTGTTGGTGACACCCGAAATAGTAGGCCGCACGTTGTTACTCCTGTAAAAGGAAATAGTTCTCCCACTGTGGGAATTCATTTAACATAAGTAGCATTTAAAAATTCTGGTGTCCAATTTGCAGCAGTCTTCTTGTAATTAATACCAGAAAAAGGCATTATAGTGTCCAGTGTTGTCATTTTGGTTCCAAAAGGCCAATTTAATCAATCTGGTGTTGGTGACACCCGAAATAGTACGCCGCACGTTGTTACTCCTGTAAAAGGAAATAGTTCTCCCACTGTGGGAATTCATTTAACATAAGTAGCATTTAAAAAATTCTGGTGTCCAATTTGCAGCAGTCTTCTTGTAATTAATACCAGAAAAAGGCATTATAGTGTCCAGTGTTGTCATTTTGGTTCCAAAAGGCCAATTTAATCAATCTGGTGTTGGTGACACCCGAAATAGTAGGCCGCACGTTGTTACTCCTGTGAAAGGAAATAGTTCTCCCACTGTGGGAATTCATTTAACATAAGTAGCATTTAAAAAATTCTGGTGTCCAATTTGCAGCAGTCCTCTTGTAATTAATACCAGAAAAAGGCATTATAGTGTCCAGTGTTGTCATTTTGGTTCCAAAAGGCCAATTTAATCAATCTGGTGTTGGTGACACCCGAAATAGTAGGCCGCACGTTGTTACTCCTGTAAAAGGAAATAGTTCTCCCACTGTGGGAATTCATTTAACATAAGTAGCATTTAAAAAATTCTGGTGTCCAATTTGCAGCAGTCTTCTTGTAATTAATACCAGAAAAAGGCATTATAGTGTCCAGTGTTGTCATTTTGGTTCCAAAAGGCCAATTTAATCAATCTGGTGTTGGTGACACCCGAAATAGTAGGCCGCACGTTGTTACTCCTGTAAAAAGGAAATAGTTCTCCCACTGTGGGAATTCATTTAACATAAGTAGCATTTAAAAATTCTGGTGTCCAATTTGCAGCAGTCTTCTTGTAATTAATACCAGAAAAGGCATTATAGTGTCCAGTGTTGTCATTTTGGTTCCAAAAGGCCAATTTAATCAATCTGGTGTTGGTGACACCCGAAATAGTAGGCCGCACGTTGTTACTCCTGTAAAAGGAAATAGTTCTCCCACTGTGGGAATTCATTTAACATAAGTAGCATTTAAAAAATTCTGGTGTCCAATTTGCAGCAGTCTTCTTGTAATTAATACCAGAAAAAGGCATTATAGTGTCCAGTGTTGTCATTTTGGTTCCAAAAAGGCCAATTTAATCAATCTGGTGTTGGTGACACCCGAAATAGTAGGCCGCACGTTGTTACTCCTGTAAAAGGAAATAGTTCTCCCACTGTGGGAATTCATTTAACATAAGTAGCATTTAAAAAATTCTGGTGTCCAATTTGCAGCAGTCTTCTTGTAATTAATACCAGAAAAAGGCATTATAGTGTCCAGTGTTGTCATTTTGGTTCCAAAAAGGCCAATTTAATCAATCTGGTGTTGGTGACACCCGAAATAGTAGGCCGCACGTTGTTACTCCTGTAAAAGGAAATAGTTCTCCCACTGTGGGAATTCATTTAACATAAGTAGCATTTAAAAAATTCTGGTGTCCAATTTGCAGCAGTCTTCTTGTAATTAATACCAGAAAAAGGCATTATAGTGTCCAGTGTTGTCATTTTGGTTCCAAAAGGCCAATTTAATCAATCTGGTGTTGGTGACACCCGAAATAGTACGGCCGCACGTTGTTACTCCTGTAAAAGGAAATAGTTCTCCCACTGTGGGAATTCATTTAACATAAGTAGCATTTAAAAATTCTGGTGTCCAATTTGCAGCAGTCTTCTTGTAATTAATACCAGAAAAAGGCATTATAGTGTCCAGTGTTGTCATTTTGGTTCCAAAAAGGCCAATTTAATCAATCTGGTGTTGGTGACACCCGAAATAGTAGGCCGCACGTTGTTACTCCTGTAAAAGGAAATAGTTCTCCCACTGTGGGAATTCATTTAACATAAGTAGCATTTAAAAATTCTGGTGTCCAATTTGCAGCAGTCTTCTTGTAATTAATACCAGAAAAAGGCATTATAGTGTCCAGTGTTGTCATTTTGGTTCCAAAAGGCCAATTTAATCAATCTGGTGTTGGTGACACCCGAAATAGTAGGCCGCACGTTGTTACTCCTGTAAAAGGAAATAGTTCTCCCACTGTAGGAATTCATTTAACATAAGTAGCATTTAAAAATTCTGGTGTCCAATTTGCAGCAGTTTTCTTGTAATTAATACCGGAAAAAGGAATTACGGTATATCTTCCAGTGTGTGAATTTTGGGGCTAAAAAATAATATATTTTATTGTGGTGCGAGTTGAATCGCAACAATGAGAAAACATTCTATTAAGGGACGAGGGCGCGGTCGTGGTGGGGTCCGTGGAGTCTCTGTTGCTGGCAGAGGGCGTGGCCGTTCGGCCTCAGGCGCACAAAGTAGTGAACCAACTCCCTCAAGTAGCCGGCAGAATTTACAGCGATATTTGGTGGGGCCCAATGCCGTTATGAGGATGGTAAGGCCTGAGCAGGTACAGGCATTAGTCGATTGGGTGGCCGACAGTGCTTCCAGCACGTTCACCACATTGTCTTCCGCCCAGTCTTCTGCGGAAGCGCACAGGTGGCACCGGAAAACCAAGCCCATCAGTCTGTCACATCACCCCCATGCATATCAGGGAAACTGTCCGAGCCTCAAGTTATGCAGCAGTCTCTTCTTCTGTTTGAAGACTCTGCTGGCAGGGGTTCCCAGGGGCGTCCACCTAGCCCTTCCCTAGCGGTGGAAGACATACCATGCACTGGCGCTACAACCACTTATGTATCCAGATGATGAGGACATGGGAATACCACCACAGCAGAGTGACCGAGTGTCTGATGATGACGAAACACAGGTGCCCACTGCCGCGTCTTATTGCAGTGTGCAGACTGAACAGGAGGAGGTCAGGGAGGAAGACTGGGTGGAAGACGATGCAGAGGACGATGAGGTCTTAGACCCCACATGGACTGAAGGTCGTGCCGCTGACTTAAATAGTTCAGAGGAAGAGGCAGTGGTGAGACCGAGACAACAGCGAAGCCAAAAGAGGAGCAGGGGGCAAAAGCAGAACACCCGCCGTCCCGAGAGTTCGCCTGCTATTGGCCAGTGCCAACAGGGACCCAGCACCCCAAAGGCATCTTCAAGGAGTTCCCTGGCATGGCACTTCTTCAAACAATGTGCTGAGGACAAGACCAGAGTGGTTTGCACGCTGTGCCATCAGACCCTGAGGCGAGGCATTAGCGTTCTTAACCTGAGCACCACCTGCATGATCAGGCATCTACATGCAAAGCATGAACTGCAGTGGAGTGCACACCTCAAAAAAATGAACCCGCTCAGGCTCCCCCTGCTCCCTCTACCGCTGCTGCCTCGGCTTCCGCCTCGAGAGGAATGTTGCCACCTGCCGAGCAGCAAACAGAGGATGTGCCACCGACACCACCACCACCACCGCCACCGTCACCTTGCGTCTCCACTATTTCACACAGCAGCGTTCAGCTCTCCATCTCTCAAACCTTTGAGAGGAAGCGCAAATTCCCACCTAGTCACCCTCGAGGCCCTTGGCCTGAATGCCAGCATTTCTAAACTACTGGCCTTTGAAATGCTGTCATTCCGGCTGGTGGACACAGACAGCTTCAAACAGCTGATGGCCATGGCTGTCCCCAGTATGTGGTTCCCAGCCGCCACTACTTCTCCAAGACAGCCGTGCCTTCCCTGCACATGCAAGTGTCCGATAAAATCAAGTGTGCACTGCGCAACGCCATTTGTGCCAAGGTCCACCTAACCACAGATACGTGGACCAGTAAGCACGGCCAAGGACGCTATATCTCACTAACTGCACACTGGGTGAATGTAGTGGCGGCTGGGCCCCAGGCGGAGAGTTCCTTGGCGCACGTCCTTCCGCCACCTAGGATCGCAGGGCATCATTCTCTGCCTCCTGTAGCCTCCTCCTCCTACTCGGCTTTCTCCTCCTCCTCTGCTTCCACCAGCTCCTCCTGTCAGCCACACACCTTCACCACCAACTTCAGCACAGCCCGGGGTAAGCGTCAGCAGGCCATTCTGAAACTCTTATGTTTGGGGACAGGCCCCACACCGCGCAGGAGTTGTGGCGGGGTATTGAACAACAGACGGACCAGTGGTTGCTGCCGGTGGGCCTCAAGCCAGGCCTGGTGGTATGCGATAATGGGCGAAATCTCGTGGCAGCTCTGGGACTAGCCGGTTTGGCGCACATCCCTTGCCTGGCGCATGTGCTGAATTTGGTGGTGCAGAGGTTCATTCACCACTACCCCAACATGTCAGAGCTGCTGCATAAAGTGCGGGCCGTCTGTGCGCGCTTCCGGCGTTCACATCCTGCCGCTGCTCGCCTGTCTGCGCTACAGCGGAACTCGGCCTTCCCGCTCACCGCCTCATATGCGGCGTGCCCACCCGGTGGAACTCCACCTTGCACATGCTGGAGAGACTGTGCGAGCAGCAGCAGGCCATAGTGGAGTTTCAGCTGCAGCACGCTCGCGTCAGTCGTACTGCGGAGCGGCACCACTTCACCACCAATGATTGGGCCTCCATGCGAGACCTGTGTGCCCTGCTGCACTGCTTTGAGTACTCCACCAAAATGGCCAGTGGCGATGACACTGTTATCAGCGTTACAATACCAATTCTATGTCTCCTAGAGAAAACGCTTAGGGCAATGATGGAAGAGGAGGTGGCCCAGGTGGAGGAGGAGGAGGAGGAGGAGGAGGGCTCGTTTCTAAGACTTTCAGGCCAGTCTGTTAGAAGTAGCTCAGAGGGAGGTTTTTGAAGCAGCAGAGGGCAGGTTCACAGAGTCGCCAGCCAAGGCACTCTAATGGAGGACGAGGAGGATGAGGAGGAGGTGGAGGAGGACGAGGATGAAGCAGGTTCACAGCAGGGTGGCAGCCCACACAGCTCAGGCCCATCACTAGTGCGTGGCTGGGGGGATACGGTGGACGATGACGATACGCCTCCCACAGAGGACAGCTTGTCCTTACCTCTGGGGAGCCTGGCACACATGAGCGATTACATGCTGCAGTGCCTGCGCAACGACAGCAGAGTTGCCCACATTTTAACGTGTGCTGACTACTGGGTGGCCACCCTGCTGGATCCCGGTACAAAGACAATGTGCCCACTTTACTTCCTGCACTGGGCGTGATAGGAAGATGCGCGAGTACAAGCGCACGCTGGTAGACGCGCTCCTGAGAGCATTCCCAACTGTCACAGGGGAACAGGTGGAAGGCCAAGGCCAAGGCAGAGGAGGAGCTAGAGGTCGCCCACGCAGCAGTATCACGGCCAGCTCCTCTGAGGGCAGGGTTAGCATGGCAGAAATGTGGACAAGTTTTGTCTCACGCCACAGCTAACTGCCCCACCACCTGATACGGACGTGTTAGCAGGAGGCAGCATTTCACTAACATGGTTGAACAGTATGTCTGCACACCCCTCCACGTACTGACGGACGGTTCGGCCCCATTCAACTTCTGGGTTTCAAAATTGTCCACGTGGCCAGAGTTAGCATGTTATGCCTTGGAGGTGCTTTCCTGCCCGGCGGCCAGCGTTTTATCAGAACAGCGTATTCAGCACGGCGGGGCGTCGTACTGACAAGCGCAGCCGCCTGTCCACAGCCAATGTGGACAAGCTGGCGTTCATAAAGATGAACCAGGCATGGATCCCACAGGACCTGTCCCTCCCTTGTGCAGAGTAGTCCTTAATAACTGCCTAAAACATGTCTTGTTGTACTACGGGCCACTTCTTTATTTAATACAAATTTTATGTAACCCACAGTTGAATGAAACTCTCCTCTGTCTGGGCGCCGGGGCCTAACTAGATGAAAGTGGCCTGTTAAACTATCGGGTGACATAAAGCCATAACCTCTGCCATGCTACCTCTGTCCTCTGTCTGGGTGCTGAGGCCTAAGTCAAATAAAGCGGTCTTCTGCTGTGCTGGGGGATATGAAGCTAATCTCTGACCTCTCTCCTCTGTCTGGGTCCAAGGCCTAAGTCACTGAAAGAGGCCTTCTCCTGTGGTGTGTGATATGATGCCTGAATATGTGCTGTGTGGCCTCTCTCCTCTGTCTGGGTGAAGGGGTCAAAGTAACTAAATGGTGGCCTACTCCTGTGGTGGTTGATATGATGCCTGATTCTGTGCTGTGGGACCTCTCTCCTCTGTCTGGGTGAAGGGTCAAAGTAACTAAATGGTGGCCTACTCCTGTGGTGGTTGATATGATGCCTGATTCTCTGCTGTGGGGCCTCTCTCCTCTGTCTGGGTGAAGGGTCAAAGTAACTAAATGGTGGCCTACTCCTGTAGTGGTTGATATGATGCCTGATTCTCTGCTGTGGGACCTCTCTCCTCTGTCTGGGTGAAGGGGTCAAAGTAACTAAATAGTTGGCCTACTCCTGTGGTGGTTGATATGATGCCTGATTCTCTGCTGTGGGACCTCTCTCCTCTGTCTGGGTGCTGGGGTCAAAGTAATAAGTGAGTGACCTACTCCATGTGGTGGGTGACTATGAAGCCTGAGTTCTGTGCTATGGGACCTCACTCTAATTAATATTGTTTAATTTTTATTTATTTATATGTTAACTCATCATTTCCCTATCTACATTTGTTTGCAGGGGATTTACCTACATTTTGCTGCCTTTGCAGCCCTCTAGCCCTTTCAGGTTGTGTTTTACAGCCTACCAAAAACCTTACCAGATCTAGCCATAAACCAGTTGAACTTGAAACCCATGAAAGATTACAGTAATGAAATTAATTATTAATATGGGCAGCACTATCTGTACCCTTTGTTTCCAATCAAACAAGCATAATAAATTTGATTTAACATTATAGTTTTATAAAATAATCTTTAACAAAATAAATTATTTTTAACATAAATATATAAATAACCAAAAAAATGTAGGATAATTTTTAAATTTTCTCTGCTCCTCCAGCAGATCATTGATCTCCTTAAGATGAGCCTCCTCCATGGCTCGCTATTTGGTGGGAAGAACTGCATCTTGAGCTACCTCATCTTCCTGGTTTGCTGCTCCTGAACTGCTGCATTTGCAGCTGGTACTTCCTTCGCATTATTTTATTTTTTTAACATGATGTTGTCAGCTGTAAAATAAATGAAATAAAATTTGGAAATGTACATTAAATACAATCATTAATTGTTATATAAAGCTGAGATGATATTTTTTTCTTGAAAATCACTGGTTAGACCACACATGGAGTACTGTGTACAGTTCTGGGCTCCTGTGAACAAGACAGACATAGCAGAGCTGGAGAGAGGTTCAGAGGAGGGCAACTAAAGTAATAACTGGAATGAGGATCTACAGTACCCTGAAAGGTTATCAAAATTAGGGTTATTCACTTTAGAAAAAAAGGCGACTGAGGGAGATCTAATAACTATGTATAAATATATCAGGGGTCAGTACAGAGATCTGTCCCATCATCTATTTATCCCCAGGACTGTGACTGTGACAAGGGGACATCCTCTGCGTCTGGAGGAAAGAAGGTTTGTACACAAACATAGAAAAGGATTCTTCACTGTAAGAGCAGTGAGACTATGGAACTCTCTGCCTGAGGAGGTGGTGATGGTGAGTACAATAAAGGAATTCAAGAGGGACTGGATTTATTTCTGGAGTGTAATAATATTACAGGCTATAGCTACTAGAGAGGGTCGTTGATCCAGGGAGTTATTCTGATTGCCTGATTGGAGTCGGGAAGGAATTTTTTCCCCTTAAGTGAGGAAAATTGGCTTCTGCCTCACAGGGGTTTTGCCTTCCTCTGGATCAACTTGTAGGAAACAGGCCGAACTGGATGGACAAATGTCTTTTCGGTCTTATATACTATGTTACTATGTTACTATGTAAATCTGTTATATATTGGTTTAGGTAGGATTAATAATAGTTCCTTTTAGTTTTGGGTTATTGACTTAGTAGTTACGTTAATGGTTTTGATGTTGATCAATTACTTTTCAGTGTTTATTTTTATATTACTGTTATGTGTTGTACTATTTGTTGCCTGTTTTATTATATTTTCTTCATTTAAAAAAATAATATAGTTTGTTAAAATATATTCTTAGAAAAATTTCATATTGCATGCTTGTTATATCGTACTTCAAAAATGGATGTGGCAGTTAGATACGTTATGAAATCAGTACTCCCACCCGTAACATTAGCTTTCTGGGACACTGAATAAATAAAAATATCCACATCATCCATTGACCTTCTTGTCGGGGTAGTGACCATCTCCTCTTCTGCACTCCTCAGAGTCATCACCCTCTCTCACTGCGCTTAGGTGGGCTATGGGCTGATAGCCTGATGGCCCTGCCTCTTCCTGCTTCGTCAGTGGTCTGTCTCACCTACCTCACCGCCTTCTTCTTTTTTAGAGAGCTTGGCTCTCACTTTGGGAAGCGGAGCATCTGTAATGATGATGACCAAATTTTTAAAAATGCCAAGATAAACAAGTAAAGCCAAATTACAGTTAGAGGTACACAAATTAATCTATGGTAGTGTCTGGATGGCATAATAATTAACTACACCTATCTTTCTTCTCCTTTGGTGTAGTATCATGCACAGTGTCTGCCTTGACCTGCGGACCAGGACCCTGTGGGTGCCCCCTGCCTCGGCTCTGAGCATCGTTGATTAAGTTCAGCTTCAACTCCACTGCTGCTATTGGGTGATGAGGCCTCCCCAGGGAACAAGAGTGATTCAGTCTATGACTTTATTTGGGCATGTGGCCTAATTGTCCTGAATCTGATCGATGCTTGTTGTCTGCCACTCGTCCAGACGTGCAGAGGTTTGGACATAGCTTCAGGGGCCCAAGTCAACTGTGTAAGTCAAAAGACATATGTGGCCCAGAAAGGGTCTCATATTGCCACTTTTTAGCCTATCCCTTCCCATCAGTTCAACACCACTGTACTAGTGATTTATTGTAGGAGGGTTACAAAATACTTATTCTCTCACCAACATATTGTGTTATCTATCTGCTCAGTCTATGCAAATAAGTATTGTACCTGGAAGAGATTTATCTCGGATCTTAGTGATCAGATCCATCGGTGGCGCTCAGATCGACCACTTTTTAGAATCGCATCCTTCGATTGAGTGCATCTCATGCTTCTGCCACAGATGGAAAGCAATTCTCCTACTTTCTGCCTGCTTTTCGCCCCATGACCCTTCTGCGGTCTACCCTTCTCCAACATTTCTGCAAGATAACCATTAAATCATGTCCAATCCACAGCTTAAATCAATATACTAGTTACTATAGTCACCCAGAACCATCAAAATAACATTTAACTACTCAAAACATCAAAGAGAACACGCCATCCTCTTTGTGCGCCCTGAATACTGTCGCCCTTTGCGACTTCCTGAACACGCGTTCTCTTTAAAGGCCTGAACATCAGCCATATCCTTGACCGACTTCACTCATCCCTTTGTGCGACTCATTGTCGCCCTTGTGCGATTCGAACACTGCAGCCTTTAAAGTGATCAACACGCTACTTTGCACGACTTGAACACGCCATTCTCCACTCCTTTGTGCGACTTGATCACGTCGCCCCAGTGACTTAGCGATGGGTAGCCTCTTTGTGACTGAAGACGCCATCCCTTTAGAATTATCTAAGATCACCATCACCTTTAAAAGTGACTTGAAGATGTCGCCTCTTCAAAGTGGCCCTGAACACTGCTATTGCCCAACAGCGACCCTGAACATCGCCATCCCGCTAGGCGGACTCGAACTTCTGCCAACATCGCCATCCCTTTAAAGCGACCTGAATGCGCCTGCTCACGTGCACGCCATCCCTTTAAAGTGACTTGAACATAAGCTTTAAGTGACGAACATCGCCATCCTTTAAAACGGCTTGAACATGCATTGCGATCCTTTAAAAGTGACTTGAACATTGCTGCCCCTTTAAAAGTGACTTGAACATCGCCATCCCCTTTCAAGCTGACTTGATGTCATCTGCGCATCCCTTTACAGTGACTTGAACATTGCGATCCTTTCAGTGACTTGATATTACCTACAGTCCTTGTACGCATGCATCCTTTAAAGTGAGCTTGAACATTGCGATCCCTTTAAAAGTGACTTGAATATTGCAGCCTTTCTAAAAGTGACTTGAACATCATGCCATCCCTTTAAAAGTGACTTGAACATCGTCATCCTTTATGAGTGGCTTGAACATTACTCACCTTCTAACAGTGTCTTTCACTGTATCACTCGTATGGTTGTGCAGTCTGCTAAAGCCTGTGATGAGTTTATGTCACCAAGCAGTAGGACATGTGACAGTGTAAGGCAGTTATGAGATCAGTGAGAGCCTGCAGGCTTCTTGGCTAATAAAAATCATTATTCAGTTTAAATCACATTACTGCATTACACACTAACTAAGTTCAATTACTTTTGCTTACAGTTATTAAGAAATCCAGCTCTTCTTTAGGAGAAATTACTTTCGCCATAATCGCTGGGACAGTCGCAATCTCCACTCTCGTCTCTCGGTCCGATCCGAGGAGTAGCACACACGTACAGACGCATGCGTGCACGATTCTAACTGAATAGTTGTATTATCGCGATAATAAAACTGGCTGAGATGCAAAGTTGACTGTATTGCTCCTAAGATTCCTATTCGCGTCAGATGTAACTTCTGTTAGCATCACCAATACTAAAACTGACTAAGTGTGCATAGTTTTTTTTATTTTGCAATTGTTTAAAGACTAATTTTATAATCTTTCTATTCTGTTTTGTCATATAAACTCATTTGCATAACATGGGACAGCTATGCAAATTGTGTTTCAGTTTACAAACAAGGCAGATACTGCTATATTGCTCATTAGCATTTCTTGGCCATGTGTATACAAATGAGTTTTAACATACAGTAAGGTAGCTGACTAAAAAAACTGATCTTTGTATTTTATAAAACAGACAAAGACAGACTTACAGACATTTACCCTAGCCTGCCTATCATAAAATCTTATTATTATTTGTATTATTACATAAAACATTCAATGGACAACACAGAACAGTTCTCCCCTATGGCCGCCGAGCACCAGGTATATGCAGGACCAACAATCCATCAGACAGATCATCAGTATACCTTAGCAAGGCAGCCTGGGTATTAACCAGTTTTCCCAGAAGGGAGTTTTCCCAGAAGGAAAATTGTCTGTTTAGTGTTCGGTATCTAGGGGGACCTGTGCACATAGATGATTATCATTAGGGTGACAACATTTTTTTTTTTTTTTTTTTATATGCCACCTAGCTCTCATCTCAATGATTAGGAAGGCTGCACAGTTTTTTTTGATTTTGCAATTTTTTAAAGACTAACTTTTAATCTTTCTATTCTGTTTTGTCATATAAACTCATTTGCATAACATGGGACTATGGGAAAGCTATGCAAATCGTGTTTCAGTTTACAAACAAGGCAGATACTGCTATATTGCTCATTAGCATTTCTTGGTCATGTGTATGCAAATGAGATTTAAATGTTGGGAAATGTTTATGCAGCTCTCTTAGGTAGTGAGAGGAGTTAGGCTGGCATATAAAATTACAATTTTTGTCGCCCTAATGATAATGGTCTAGGGTCCAGGCCCCTCTAGATAGCCAACCAATGCTAAGCAATTTCTCTCCTTTTGGATTGAGAACTTATGTTTGTTTGTCTAAATTGCTCAAACCTGTCATTGTAAGGTATGCTGACATCCTGTCTTATGGATAGATAGTCAGCCTGCACATACCTGGCTTTTGACATGGTGTAGAGTGATTTTTTTTATTTTACAAGTAATTAAAATATGTTAAATAACTAAATTAGCATTTAAAAGTAGGTTAGAAAATAAAATGTTAGGGTAGATTTAGATGTAATAAAATAGGTTAGCTAGAATGAGTCACTGTGGGTTTTAATATTCGCCTGCCAATAGAGGTCTATTGCGGTTAGCCCTGTTCGCCTGTTCACGAACATTTGAGTAAGTTCGGGTTCGTTGTTTGCGAACAGAAAATTTTATGTTCGCGACATCTCTATTCAGCACGGCGGGGGGCGTCATTACTGACAAGCGCAGCCGCCTGTCCCAAGCCAATGTGGACAAGCTGACGTTCATAAAGATGAACCAGGCATGGATCCCACAGGACCTGTCCCTCCCTTGTGCAGAGTAGTCCTTAATAACTGCCTAAAACATGTCTTGTTGTACTACGGGCCACTTCTTTATTTAATACAAATTTTATGTAACCCACAGTTGAATGAAACTCTCCTCTGTCTGGGCGCCGGGGCCTAACTAGATGAAAGTGGCCTGTTAAACTATCGGGTGACATAAAGCCATAACCTCTGCCATGCTACCTCTGTCCTCTGTCTGGGTGCTGAGGCCTAAGTCAAATAAAGCGGTCTTCTGCTGTGCTGGGGGATATGAAGCTAATCTCTGACCTCTCTCCTCTGTCTGGGTCCAAAGGCCTAAGTCACTGAAAGAGGCCTTCTCCTGTGGTGTGTGATATGATGCCTGAATATGTGCTGTGGGACCTCTCTCCTCTGTCTGGGTGAAGGGGTCAAAGTAACTAAATGGTGGCCTACTCCTGTGGTGGTTGATATGATGCCTGATTCTCTGCTGTGGGGCCTCTCTCCTCTGTCTGGGTGAAGGGGTCAAAGTAACTAAATGGTGGCCTACTACTGTGGTGGTTGATATGATGCCTGATTCTCTGCTGTGGGACCTCTCTCCTCTGTCTGGGTGAAGGGGTCAAAGTAACTAAATGGTGGCCTACTCCTGTGGTGGTTGATATGATGCCTGATTCTCTGCTGTGGGACCTCTCTCCTCTGTCTGGGTGAAGGGGTCAAAGTAACTAAATGGTGGCCTACTCCTGTGGTGGTTGATATGATGCCTGATTCTCTGCTGTGGGGCCTCTCTCCTCTGTCTGGGTGAAGGGGTCAAAGTAACTAAATGGTGGCCTACTACTGTGGTGGTTGATATGATGCCTGATTCTCTGCTGTGGGACCTCTCTCCTCTGTCTGGGTGAAGGGGTCAAAGTAACTAAATGGTGGCCTACTCCTGTGGTGGTTGATATGATGCCTGATTCTCTGCTGTGGGACCTCTCTCCTCTGTCTGGGTGAAGGGGTCAAAGTAACTAAATGGTGGCCTACTCCTGTGGTGGTTGATATGATGCCAGATTCTCTGCTGTGGGACCTCTCTCCTCTGTCTGGGTGAAGGGGTCAAAGTAACTAAATGGTGGCCTACTCCTGTGGTGGTTGATATGATGCCAGATTCTCTGCTGTGGGACCTCTCTCCTTTGTCTGGGTGCTGGGGTCGAAATAATAGTAAGTGACCTTCTCCATTGGTGGGTGATTTGAAGCCTGATTCTGTGCTATGGGACCTCACTCCAATTAATATTGTTTAATTTTTATTTATTTTATGTTAACTCATCATTTCCCTATCTACATTTGTTTGCAGGGGATTTACCTACATTTTGCTGCCTTTTGCAGCCCTCTAGCCCTTTCCGGGTGTGTTTTACAGCCTTACCAAAAAACCTTACCAGATCTAGCACATAAACCAGTTGAACTTGAAACCCTTGAAAGATTACAGTAATGAAAATTAATTATTAATATGGGCAACACTATCTGTACCCTTTGTTTCCAATCAAACAAAACGCAATAAATTTGATTTAACATTATAGTTTTATAAAATAATCTTTAACAAAATAGAATTATTTTTTAACATAAATATATAAATAACCAAAAAAATTAGGGTAATTTTTTAAATTTTCTCTGCTCCTCCAGCAGATCATCGATGTCCTTAAGATGAGCCTCCTCCATGGCTCGCATTTGGTGGAAGAACTGCATCTTGAGCTGCCTCATCTTCCTGGTTTGCTGCTCCCTGAACTGCTGCATTTGCAGCTGGTGCTTCCTTCGCATTATTTTTATTTTTTTAACATGATGTTGTCAGCTGTAAAATAAATGAAATAAAATTTGGAAATGTACATTAAAAATACAATCATTAATTGTTATATAAAGCTGAGATGATATTTTTTCTTGAAAATCACTGGTTAGACCACACATGGAGTACTGTGTACAGTTCTGGGCTCCTGTGAACAAGACAGACATAGCAGAGCTGGAGAGGGTTCAGAGGAGGGCAACTAAAGTAATAACTGGAATGAGGGATCTACAGTACCGTAAAAGGTTATCAAAATTAGGGTTATTCACTTTAGAAAAAAAGACGACTGAGGGGAGATCTAATAACTATGTATAAATATATCAGGGGTCAGTACAGAGATCTCTCCCATCATCTATTTATCCCCAGGACTGTGACTGTGACAAGGGGACATCCTCTGCATCTGGAGGAAAGAAGGTTTGTACACAAACATAGAAAAGGATTCTTCACTGTAAGAGCAGTGAGACTATGGAACTCTCTGCCTGAGGAGGTGGTGATGGTGAGTACAATAAAGGAATTCAAGAGGGGACTGGATTTATTTCTGGAGTGTAATAATATTACAGGCTATAGCTACTAGAGAGGGGTCGTTGATCCAGGGAGTTATTCTGATTGCCTGATTGGAGTCGGGAAGGAATTTTTTTCCCTTATGTGAGGAAAATTGGCTTCTGCCTCACAGGGGTTTTTGCCTTCCTCTGGATCAACTTGTAGGAAACAGGCCGAACTGGATGGACAAATGTCTTTTTTCGGTCTTATATACTATGTTACTATGTTACTATGTAAATCTGTTATATATTGGTTTAGGTAGGATTAATAATAGTTCCTTTTAGTTTTGGGTTATTGACTTAGTAGTTACGTTAATGGTTTTGATGTTGATCAATTACTTTTTAGTGTTTATTTTTTATATTACTGTTATGTGTTGTACTTTATTTGTTGCCTGTTTTATTATATTTTCTTCATTTAAAAAATAATATAGTTTGTTAAAATATATTCTTAGAAAAATTTATATATTGCATGCTTGTTATATCGTACTTCCAAAAATGGATGTGGCAGTTAGATACGTTATGGAAATCAGTACTCCCACCCGTAACATTAGCTTTCTGGGACACTGAATAAATAAAAATATCCACATCATCCATTTACCTTCTTGTCGAGGGGTAGTGACCATCTCCTCTTCTGCCTCCTCAGAGCCATCACCCTCCTCCACTGCAGCAGGTGGGCTATGGGCCCGATAGCCTGATGGCCCTGCCTCTTCCTGCTCGTCCGAGTGGTCTGTCTCCACCTCCACCGCCTTCTTCTTTTTAGAGAGCTTGGCTCTCACTTTGGGAAGCGGAGCATCTGTAATGATGATGATGATGACCAAATTTTTAAAAATGCCAAGATAAACAAGTAAAGCCAAATTACAGTTAAGGGTACACAAATTAATCTATGGTAGTGTCTGGATGGCATAATAATTAACTACACCTATCTTTCTTCTCCTTTTGGTGTAGTATCATCAGTGTCTGCCTTGACCTGCCGGACCAGGACCCTGTGGGTACCCCCTGCACTCGGCCTTTGAGCATCGTTGATTAAGTTCAGCTTCAACTCACTGCTGCTATTGGGTGATGGGCCACTCCCCAGGGAACAAGAGTGATTCGAGTCTATGACTTTATTTGGGCATGTGGCCTAATTGTCCTGAATCCTGATCGATGCTTGTTGTCTACACTCGTCCAGACGTGCGAGGAGTTTGGACAAGCTTCAGGGGCCAAAGTCAACTGTGTAAAGTCAAAAAACATATGTGGCCCAGAAAGAGGTCTCATATTGCCACTTTTAGCACCCTTTCCCATCAGTTCAACACCACTGTACTAAGTGATTTATTGTAAAGGGTTAAAAAATACTTATTTCTCTCACCAACATATTGTGTTATCTATCTGCTCAGTTATGCAAATAAGTATTGTACCTGGAAGAGATTTATCTCGGATCTTAGTGATCAGATCCATCCGGTGGCGCTTCAGATCTGACCACTTTTTTAGAATCGCATCCTTCCGATGAGTGCACCCATGCTTCTGCCACAGATGGAAAGCAATTCTCCGCACTATGGCCTGCTTTTCGCCCCTTGACCTTCTGCGGTCGTACTCTTCTCCAACATTTCCTGCAAGATAACAATTAAATCATGTAATCCCACAGTTCTAAAATACAATTATTAGTTATCATAGTCATAAGAACCATCAAAAATAACATTTAATATCAAAACAGTCAAAGAGTAGAACATCGCCATCCCTTTAAAAGTGACTTGAACATTGCCGCCCTTTAAAAGTGACTTGAACACTGCAGCCCCTTTAAAAGTGACTTGAACATCGCCATCCCTTTAAAACTGACTTGAACATCGCCACTCGCCATCCCTTTAAAAGTGACTTGAACATTGCCGCCCCTTTAAAAGTGACTTGAACACTGCAGCCCCTTTAAAAGTGACTTGAACATCGCCATCCCTTTAAAACTGACTTGAACATCGCCACTTCGCCATCCCTTTAAAAGTGACTTGAACATTGCCGCCCCTTTAAAAGTGACTTGAACATCGCCATCCCTTTAAAACTGACTTGAACATCGCCATCCCTTTAAAAGTGACTTGAACATTGCGATCCCTTTAAAAGTGACTTGAATATTGCCGCCCTTTAAAAGTCACTTGAACATCGCCATCCCTTTAAAAGTGACTTGAACATTGCGATCCCTTTAAAAGTGACTTGAATATTGCCGCCCTTTAAAAGTGACTTGAACATCGCCATCCCTTTAAAAGTGACTTGAACATCGTCATCCCTTTAAAAGTGACTTGAACATTGCCACCCCTTTAACAGTGTCTTTCACTAATCACTCATGTAGTTGTGCAGTCTGCTAAAGCCTGTGATGAGTTTATGTCACCAAGCAGTAGGACATGTGACAGTGTAAGGCAGTTATGAGATCAGTGAAGGCCTGCAGGCTTCTTGGCTAATAAAAATCATTAATAAGTTTAAATCACATTACTGAATTACACACTAACTAAGTTCAATTACTTTTTACTTACAGTTATTAAGAAATCCAGCTCTTCTTTAGAGAAATTACTTTTCGCCATAATCGCTGGGACAGTCACCAATCTCCACTCGTCTCTCTCGATCCGATCCGAGGTAACGCACACACGTACAGACGCACGTACACGATTCTTGAATAGTTGTATTATCGCGATAATAAAACTAACAGTGTAAAGTTGACTGTATTGCTCTAAGTTATATTCGCGGCACGAATGAAACTTCTATTACAGCACACCATACTAAAACTGACTAAGTGACAGCTTTAAGTTCTATTCGAACGCGATTATGCGATTATTATATATCTGCTTAATGGCATTAGCCGCTTCAACTTAGCATTGCTAATTCTAATAATTCCATCCATATTCGTTAACTTACTGACTCAGTAAGTTAACGATATGGATGGAATTATTTAGCAATGCTAAGTTGAAATCGCAATGCGATTAAGCAAATATATAAGAATCGCATTGCGATTTCAACTTAATTCTCAGATCCGACAGTACATTCTACTGGAGGAGGCGTTCCCATGGTGATCGTTAGCTCAAAGTTGTAATCGCAATGCGTTTATTGCGGTATATTATCCCTCTGGGTGTCTTTTACAGGTTAATTTTTATTTATTTTATGTTAACTCATCATTTCCCTATCTACATTTGTTTGCAGGGGATTTACCTACATTTTGCTGCCTTTTGCAGCCCTCTAGCCCTTTCCGGGAGTCTTTTACAGGCTTTTTAGTGCCCAAAAGTTCGGGTCCCCATTGACTTCTATGGGGTTCGGGTTCGGGATGAAGTTCGGGTTGAGTTCGGATCACGAACCCGGACATTTTCCGGAAGTTCGGCCGAACCTCTCGAACCCGAACATCCAGGTGTTCGCTCATCTCTAGTCGTAAACTGCTATATGACCAAACTGTGGGGCGCAGAAGGAAAGGAACGCCATATGGTTTCAGGAAGGCAGATTTTGATGGCCTTTTTTTGGCACCATGTCCCAATTGAAGAACCCCTGATGCTCCCCTAGAGTAGAAACTCCATAAAAGTGACCCCATCTAAGAAACTACACCCCTCAAGGTATTTAAAACAGATTTTACAAACTTTATTAACCCTTTAGGTGTTCCTAAACAGTTTATGGCAAACGGAGATGAAATTTCAGAATTTCTATTTCTGGTAACGTTGCCTCACAAAAATGTAATATAGAGCAACTAAAAATCATATGTGAGCTAAATATAGTTTCAACAAAACTGCCACCTTATCCCGTAGTTTCCAAAATGGGGTCACTTTTATGGAGTTTCTACTCCACAGGGGTATCAGGGGGGCTTCAAATGGGACATGGTGTAAATAAACGTCTCTCCTTTCTCTCTATGCCCTGCCGTGTGGCCTTACAGTAGTTTACGACCACAAATTGGGTGTTTCTGCAAACTACAGAATCAGGGCAATAAATATTAAGTATTGTTTGGCTGGTAACCCTTGCTTTGTTATTGGAAAAAAATAGATAAAAATTGAAAATTTGCCAAAAAATCTAAATTCTTAAATATCATCTCTATTTGTCAATAACTCTTGTGAAACACCTAAAGGGTTAATGACGTTTGTAAAATCAGTTTTGAATACCTTGAGGGGTGTCGTTTCTAGAATGGGGTTATTTTTGGGTGGTTTCTATTATGTAAGCTTCACAAAGTGACTTCAGACTGGTCTGAACTGGTCCCTAAAAAGTGGGTTTTTGAACATTTCTAAAAAAAATTCAAGATTTACTTCTAAACTTCTAAGCCTTGTAACATACCAAAAAAAAAAAAATTGCATTCCCAAAATGATCCAAACATGAAGTAGACATATGGGGAATGTAAATTTTTTGGCGGTATTACTAAGTATTATAGAAGTAGAGAAATTGAAACTTGGAAATTTGTTAATTTTTGCAAATTTTTTGTAAATTTGGTAACTTTTTATAAATAAAAAGTAATTTTTTTTACTCTATTTTACCAGTGTCATGAAGTACAATATGTGACGAAAAAGCTATCACCGAATGGCCTGGATAAGTAAAAGCGTTTTAAAGTTATTCACACATAAAGTGACACTGGTCAGATTTGCAAAAAATGGCCTGGTCCTTAAGGTGAAATATGGCCGTGTCCTTAAGAGGTTAAGCTAGATGCGCCATGCGAGTAATATTACTTAATATTCTTGCATTGCGCATCCAACTTAGAGCTGTGTATAGGCAAGTTTAATTGGCTTGCTAGAATTAACAAAGTAATGCCAACGCTATTTAATCACAGTACAAAGCGTGACTATGCAAAATGTTTACCAAAAAACCAAAGAGGGACACGCAATACAAATCCATAGACTTTATTAGTTGATAAAAAAGACCAACAACATACAAAATGTCAATATAAAATATATATATATGGCAGCAATACAAATGGTAGCCAAGACATATGGCTCCCCTCCCATGCAAAAGAAAACACCGTTAGTACTCCTATATAAGGCAAAATACCTTCTACAACAGTGTTGTCAAAACAAACACGTCCCCAATACAGGAAAAATACAAAGAACAAACAAGTGTTCAACTTAAGCTAATGGGCAAGGCCACCCATACACTGCAGCAACAAAACACATATGTTCAAATAGATATATACCTGAGGGACACTTTAGAGAGGAGGACACGGGTTTCTTGTGCAGAGAGGAGAGCCAACCCCGACGTACGTTTCGCTCCGCTTCTCAAGGGGCGTATCTGATTTGATCGCTCCAACCTCTATATATATCCATGTCTATCAGATATAATGTAAGGCACATGTGTGTATTTTAAATTTGAGTTTAAGCTCATTACCGCATCGCAGGCATGCTGGGGATACGTCACGCCTCCACGCCGTCGCACTCCCACTGACGTCACGGGCGCACAAAGTAGCGCCCAACATCAATCCAATCAGCCACATAATCTCGCGGTATCATGGCGCCACTACGAGAAGCTGCAATGCCGCGCCCACCGGACATCAGCACAAAAGTGCGTGTCAAACAAAGGAAAAAAGGGCAAATCACGTATTGCGGCATTACGTCGCATTCGTGACGTATCCAAACAACATCCTCTCCGTCCGAAGAAATCGCGAGACTTCATCCGCGAGCCAGCTAATGCTCGCGAGATGCTGCCCGCGACTATATAGGACACATAGGAAATAGCAGAAAAAGAATAAGGGAAAAAAAGATACAGTTACGAATAAAAGATGAAAAATGAAAAATGAGGCGGGGGTAGCATAATCGCTTCCATAATCTAAAAAGGGGTAATGTGGCCAAACAAATTACTAAATATACTAAATATACATGTGTATACATAAGTGTAATGACCTATATTGGGAGGTCCTAATCTGATCATGTGACCATCAGCATTAAAGTGAAATCAACCTATTAAATAAGATCCTTATCCCAACGGGTACAAATATACTTATCATCAAAGTGTTATTAATGCATATGAGATTATAAAAACATATACCTGGTGAAATAATAATAATAAAAAATGTTTAAAAATTGTGATAAGTGACAGTGCTTAAAGTGCTCAGTGATATGTGAACATGCAGGTGACAAAGAAAAAATAAATAAATAAATAAAAATAAATACATAATTATAAGTAATAATAAATAAATACAATAAAAAGTGATAATTCATCTTCCAATATAAATATGAATAACCGAAGGTAATATGTGAATTAGTAAAATGTATACACAACCATGATTATAGACATGATTCATATACCCCAAGAAAACCCCATCTGCCTATCAAAGGCTACCCCGCACATAAAAAAGTCCATCCTCCTCTCATGCAGTAACACATCCACACATATATGGGATAAAGAAATATATAAAAGGTTGTCCCAACTGCATAGTCCAAAAGGGGGAGTCCATCACATATCCGAACCAGATCTCCAGTCTGCCATTCCATCTATACCCAACATAATCTGAAAAGCATGAATTTTAAAGGTTAGAACAGTACAATATATATATATTTTATGTTGTATTAAAACATACTATAGTTAAAAAGATAAAAACAATAATCCATAAGCGTCAGTGTGAATCACCGGGCCACAGGAGCACGAGAAATGAGGAGGAATAGAAACACATATGTGGCACTGATCAAACCAAAAAGACCAGGGTATTTAGCTATATGTGAGGACACGAGAGCCAAAAGGGGATGGGATGCCAGTGAATACTAGACACCCCAGTAGTGAAGAACTAGTGTCATCCCATATTACCGTACATAGGATAACAGTGGATATCTATAAGAAATATCTATAGAAAAGGGGCATAAGTGATACCCTCATTAAGACCCTGAGGTGATATTGTGTTGAGGAGAAAGATCCACTTTGTTTCTCGCTGCGCGAGGATCTTCTTGAGGTTACCTCCTCTTGGTGACACAATAACCCTGTCAATTCCTCTGAATCGCAACAGAGATCCATCTGATCTGTGCCTTTCTTTAAAGTGACAGGGAAGTGTTTTTAGAGATGTTAAGTCTTCCTCATCTTTGGCTGCTTCTATGGATAAGATATGTTCTCTCACCCTTCTCTTCAGCTGTCGCGATGTCATCCCCACATATATAAGGTCACATGGGCAGATGGCCCAATATATGACACCCACTGTAGCACAATTGATGGTATGTGTGATTTTAAAGGTCTTCCCATGGTCGAAATTATGAAAATGAGTGGCTCTTTCCATATTTTTACACGCTACACACTTTCCACAGGCACTACTCCCCATGGAGTTCCCTTTGTGCCAAAAGGGTTGGGGGTTTTTGAATATATAAGCTCCGAGTAAGATGGTCTCGCAAATTCTTTGCCCTGCGATATGTAATCGATGGGCGATCAAGTATCACATCCCGTAGTTGTGGATCTTGTGTGAGGATGTTCCAGTATTTGGTCAAGGCTGCATTAACCGCCTTCCACTTGGGATTAAAGTTTGTGATAAATCTAACCACTGGTTTATCCTCACGTCTCACCTTTTTATGGAGTAAGTCTCTTCTATTGGTAGATTTTGCTCTATTATATGCTCTCTCGATACATCTTTTTCCATAGCCTCTATCTTGAAAGCGTCCTCTCAAGTCCTCCGCCTGCAACCCAAAAGCACAGTCGGATGAACACACCCGCGCGCCCCAAGAACTGCCCCACAGGTATGTTTTTAATCAAATTACCGGGATGTGAGGAGCTGGCATGTAATACTGCATTCACCGAGGTTTCTTTCCTATATAGATCAGCTGTCAACCGACCCTCTGAATCCACATGGAACACGACATCCAAAAACTCCATCTTTGTACGGGCCACCTTGAAGGTAAGTTTGATATTGAGTACGTTGGTATTCAATTGTCCTACAAAATTGGCAAAAACTTCCGGAGTCCCCTGCCAGATCACCATGACGTCATCAATATATCGTCCCCAATACTGGACGCCATTGGCCTCTGGCAGGGGATCTGTCTGGAGGATCCCCCTCTCCCACAGCCCCAGGAACAAATTAGCATATGAGGGCGCACAAGCCGCCCCCATTGCTGTGCCCCGGAGCTGTAGGTAGAAGGACCCCCCAAACATGAAGAAATTATGCGTCAAAATATACTCCAAAAGGGACAGGAGAAAATCACACTTACGTCTGTCCATATTAGAACTGTACAAATAGAATGAAACTGCATCCAACCCGTCACGATGGTTGATAGACGTGTACAGAGATTCCACATCACATGTGGCTATATACATATCAGGTTCCAAGTGGATCTCCTCCATTTTTTTCAATATGTCTGTTGTATCTTTCAAAAAAGATGGCAGTTCTTCCACCAATGGCTGCAGAAAATAATCCACATACTTGCAGATGGCATCACTCACTCCGTCAATCCCAGAAATGATGGGTCGTCCAGGTGGATTCAGAGGGTCTTTATGTATCTTTGGTAACAGATATAGAGTTGGGATTACCGGATGTTCAGGTAATAAAAAATCTGACTGTTTTGCTGTTATTATCCCATCATCTACTCCCCTTTGGAGGATGTCCCTAAGCTCCTGTTTGAACTTTATGAGTGGGTTAGAGGTCAATTTTTTATAACAGTCACTGTTACGTAACTGCCGCAATGCTTCTTTTTCGTACATAGTTGAAGGCCATAAGACAATGTTCCCACCCTTGTCTGCAGGTTTAATCACAACATCTGACCATTGCTCTATTTCCTTAAGTGCTTGTCTCTCACATCTTGTACAATTGTCATTACCCCCATAGTTTGTTATTCGTGACAATTCCCCTTCCACTAACTTCACAAAAATTGCGACATTAGGGAACAGGGAAAGGGCAGGAAAATTAGTCGATTTTGGAATAAGTGACTTCGGGAACTCACCAAAAGATGTGGTTACATCTTGCTCTTCCAATAGGGAGACTAGATTGTTCAAGGTCTCCTGTTCTGATGGAATAGCCGAATGGAGATCACCTCGTGGTGTGTACATCTTATTAAAAACTAGGCGTCGGGAAAACAAATGGAGATCTTTTACTGTTGAGAAATAATCATAGTTACTCGACGGTGAGAAAGACAGACCTTTCCCTAAGATAGAAAGTGTCCCTCAGGTATATATCTATTTGAACATATGTGTTTTGTTGCTGCAGTGTATGGGTGGCCTTGCCCATTAGCTTTAGTTGAACACTTGTTTGTTCTTTGTATTTTTCCTGTATTGGGGACGTGTTTGTTTTGACAACACTGTTGTAGAAGGTATTTTGCCTTATATAGGAGTACTAACGGTGTTTTCTTTTGCATGGGAGGGGAGCCATATGTCTTGGCTACCATTTGTATTGCTGCCATATATACGGAGAGGATGTTGTTTGGATACGTCACGAATGCGACGTAATGCCGCAATACGTGATTTGCCCTTTTTTCCTTTGTTTGACACGCACTTTTGTGCTGATGTCCGGTGGGCGCGGCATTGCAGCTTCTCGTAGTGGCGCCATGATGCCGCGAGATTATGCGGCTGATTGGATTGATGTTGGGCGCTACTTTGTGCGCCCGTGACGTCAGTGGGAGTGCGACGGCGTGGAGACGTGACGTATCCCCAGCATGCCTGCGATGCGGTAATGAGCTTAAACTCAAATTTAAAATACACACATGTGCCTTACATTATATCTGATAGACATGGATATATATAGAGGTTGGAGCGATCAAATCAGATACGCCCCTTGAGAAAGCGGAGCGAAACGTACGTCGGGGTTGGCTCTCCTCTCTGCACAAGAAACCCGTGTCCTCCTCTCTAAAGTGTCCCTCAGGTATATATCTATTTGAACATATGTGTTTTGTTGCTGCAGTGTATGGGTGGCCTTGCCCATTAGCTTAAGTTGAACACTTGTTTGTTCTTTGTATTTTTCCTGTATTAGGGACGTGTTTGTTTTGACAACACTGTTGTAGAAGGTATTTTGCCTTATATAGGAGTACTAACGGTGTTTTCTTTTGCATGGGAGGGGAGCCATATGTCTTGGCTACCATTTGTATTGCTGCCATATATATATTTTTTATATTGACATTTTGTATGTTGTTGGTCTTTTTTATCAACTAATAAAGTCTATGGATTTGTATTGCGTGTCCCTCTTTGGTTTTTTGGTAAACATTTTGCATAGTCACGCTTTGTACTGTGATTAAATAGCGTTGGCATTACTAACTATTTTTCCTGTGTGTTTTCACAGAAGAGTCCTTACAGTATGGACTTTCGGTCAAGAGACACCGCCTGGATGTCCCAGGTGGAGGCGGTTTTTGCAGGTGGTACAGGCGTTGGTGATGACCCTGGTCGCAGGAGCACGAGTGAGTTGAGGGGGCAGATTAAAAACACACTCCACAGACGTATGAAGCTTTGGTGGAATAAAGCCACCCTAGATAAATATGTGGAGAAAGGACTTATCCCTAGAGGACTAAGGGTACAAATCTTTCCCTCTTACGGACAGGATGATAATGACTTTCGGGAAAAGTGGGAGTTCGCTTGCGGATCCTGCTCTTTGGCCTTGATGCGCCTTATTATGGAGCACAATACTAAGACCATGTCTAGCTTGGAATCAGAAGCCTTAGGGCTTGAGGACCAGCTATCCCAAAAACTCAATGCAAGTGAAATGGAGGCTTTTAAGAAAGAACTAGATGATAATTTTGTGACATGGGAGAAGCAGATTAAAAATGTAAAGATGAGAAAATTTCAGCATGACGCACAGGATAAGGATCTAAATAGAGTATATCGGTGGAAGAACAGGCCTGAAGAGGGGAGGTCACGTACGTCTTCCGTCTCCTCTCGGACATCAGTTAGTGAAGACGGAAGTACAAAGGATTACGAACCACACAGATACCCGAAACGATTTCAGAAACGTAAAATGTTGGAGGTCACACAACCTGGCAGCAAGAGGCGCCAGGATACTAACCAGAAATTACAGGTAATTAATCTAACGGATCGGGTCTTGACACATGACCAACTTTCTATCTTAGGGAAAGGTCTGTCTTTCTCACCGTCGAGTAACTATGATTATTTCTCAACAGTAAAAGATCTCCATTTGTTTTCCCGACGCCTAGTTTTTAATAAGATGTACACACCACGAGGTGATCTCCATTCGGCTATTCCATCAGAACAGGAGACCTTGAACAATCTAGTCTCCCTATTGGAAGAGCAAGATGTAACCACATCTTTTGGTGAGTTCCCGAAGTCACTTATTCCAAAATCGACTAATTTTCCTGCCCTTTCCCTGTTCCCTAATGTCGCAATTTTTGTGAAGTTAGTGGAAGGGGAATTGTCACGAATAACAAACTATGGGGGTAATGACAATTGTACAAGATGTGAGAGACAAGCACTTAAGGAAATAGAGCAATGGTCAGATGTTGTGATTAAACCCGCAGACAAGGGTGGGAACATTGTCTTATGGCCTTCAACAATGTACGAAAAAGAAGCACTGCGGCAATTACGTAATAGTGACTGTTATAAAAAATTGACCTCTAACCCACTCATAAAGTTCAAACAGGAGCTTAGGGACATCCTCCAAAGGGGAGTAGATGATGGGATAATAACAGCAAAACAGTCAGATTTTTTATTACCTGAACATCCGGTAATCCCAACTCTATATCTGTTACCAAAGATACATAAAGACCCTCTGAATCCACCTGGATGACCCATAATTTCTGGGATTGACGGAGTGAGTGATGCCATCTGCAAGTATGTGGATTATTTTCTGCAGCCATTGGTGGAAGAACTGCCATCTTTTTTGAAAGATACAACAGACATATTGAAAAAAATGGAGGAGATCCACTTGGAACCTGATATGTATATAGCCACATGTGATGTGGAATCTCTGTACACGTCTATCAACCATCGTGACGGGTTGGATGCAGTTTCATTCTATTTGTACAGTTCTAATATGGACAGACGTAAGTGTGATTTTCTCCTGTCCCTTTTGGAGTATATTTTGACGCATAATTTCTTCATGTTTGGGGGGTCCTTCTACCTACAGCTCCGGGGCACAGCAATGGGGGCGGCTTGTGCGCCCTCGTAAGCTAATTTGTTCCTGGGGCTGTGGGAGAGGGGGATCCTCCAGAAAGATCCCCTGCCAGAGGCCAATGGCGTCCAGTATTGGGGACGATATATTGATGACGTCATGGTGATCTGGCAGGGGACTCCGGAAGCTTTTGCCAATTTTGTAGGACAATTGAATACCAACGTACTCAATATCAAACTTACCTTCAAGGTGGCCCGTACAAAGATGGAGTTTTTGGATGTCGTGTTCCATGTGGATTCAGAGGGTCGGTTGACAGCTGATCTATATAGGAAAGAAACCTCGGTGAATGCAGTATTACATGCCAGCTCCTCACATCCCGGTAATTTGATTAAAAACATACCTGTGGGGCAGTTCTTGGGGGCGCGCCGGGTGTGCTTTTGGGTTGCAGGCGGAGGACTTGAGAGGACGCTTTCAAGATAGAGGCTATGGAAAAAGATGTATCGAGAGAGCATATAATAGAGCAAAATCTACCAATAGAAGAGACTTACTCCATAAAAAGGTGAGACGTGAGGATAAACCAGTGGTTAGATTTATCACAAACTTTAATCCCAAGTGGAAGGCGGTTAATGCAGCCTTGACCAAATACTGGAACATCCTCACACAAGATCCACAACTACGGGATGTGATACTTGATCGCCCATCGATTACATATCGCAGGGCAAAGAATTTGCGAGACCATCTTACTCGGAGCTTATATATTCAAAAACCCCCAACCCTTTTGGCACAAAGGGAACTCCATGGGGAGTAGTGCCTGTGGAAAGTGTGTAGCGTGTAAAAATATGGAAAGAGCCACTCATTTTCATAATTTCGACCATGGGAAGACCTTTAAAATCACACATACCATCAATTGTGCTACAGTGGGTGTCATATATTGGGCCATCTGCCCATGTGACCTTATATATGTGGGGATGACATCGCGACAGCTGAAGAGAAGGGTGAGAGAACATATCTTATCCATAGAAGCAGCCAAAGATGAGGAAGACTTAACATCTCTAAAAACACTTCCCTGTCACTTTAAAGAAAGGCACAGATCAGATGGATCTCTGTTGCGATTCAGAGGAATTGACAGGGTTATTGTGTCACCAAGAGGAGGTAACCTCAAGAAGATCCTCGCGCAGCGAGAAACAAAGTGGATCTTTCTCCTCAACACAATATCACCTCAGGGTCTTAATGAGGGTATCACTTATGCCCCTTTTCTATAGATATTTCTTATAGATATCCACTGTTATCCTATGTACGGTAATATGGGATGACACTAGTTCTTCACTACTGGGGTGTCTAGTATTCACTGGCATCCCATCCCCTTTTGGCTCTCGTGTCCTCACATATAGCTAAATACCCTGGTCCTTTTGGTTTGATCAGTGCCACATATGTGTTTCTGTTCCTCCTCCTTTCTCGTGCTCCTGTGGCCCGGTGATTCACACTGACGCTTATGGATTATTGTTTTTATCTTTTTAACCCCTTAAGGACCGGGGGTTTTGGGATTTTTGCGTTTTTGTTTTGCGCTCCCTGCCTTCCAAAAGCCATAACATTTTTATATTTCCGCTCACATAGCCATATGACGGCTTATTTTTTGCGGGACAAGTTGTACTTTTTAACGCTACCATTTATTTTTGCATGTGATGTAGTGGGAAACGGGAAAAAAATTCCAAATGGGGTGAAATTGCAAAAAAAATGCAATTTCTCCACAGTTTTACGGGTTTTTAAATTACAACGTTCGATTTGCGATAAAACTGACTGGTTCATTTTATTCTTCAGGTCAGTATGAATCCGGCAATACCTAATATGTATAGTTTTTCTTGCGTTTTGATAGTGAAAAAAAAAATTCAAAGTGGGAATTTTTTTATTTTATTTTTTTGTCGCCATGTTTTGACCCCTATAACTTTTTTGTAATTATGCCTACGGAGCAGTGTAGGGGCTCATTTTTTGCGGGGCAATCTGAACTTTTAATTGATACCATTATGGGGTGCGTATGATGTTTTGATCACTTTTTATTCAATTTTTTTTAGGAAATGAAGCGTCCAAAAATGGCTAATTAGCCATTTGGACGCTTTCTTTCCGTTTTTATGTTTACCGTATGGTGAATATTTTTAATATTATTATAGTATGGGCGTTTTCGCACATTGCGACACCCATTATGTGTAATTTTTTATTTATTTTATTTTCATTTTGGGGAAAGGGGGTGATTTGAATTTTTATATTTTTTTATTTAATTTTTATTTTTAAACTTTTTTTTTTTTTTTACCACTTTCTTATAGTTCCCATAGGGAACTATAAGATGCAATCATCAGATTGCTATTCTCATATATTCCAATGCAATAGCATTGGAATATATGAGAAAATCACGATATTTCCTATGGAGCCTATTACAGTCATAGGCTCCATAGGAATACTGTAGTAATACCCTAGGTTTCATTCACAGAAACCTAGGGTACTAAATGCATGCTCCGGCTCCCCTTGTGGCCATCAGGAGCCGGAGCAAAACCGAAAGTGAAACTTTCGGTTTTGCGCTGATCAGATGCCGTGGTCAGGATTGACCACGGCATCTGAGGGGTTAAATGTCCGCGGTCGGCATCGCTGCCGGTCGCGGACATGAGCTGCGGGTGTCAGCTTGATGAATCAAGCATTTACCCGCAGCTCGGGCGCCCGCTCCGTGCGGGAGCGGGCGCCATCTTTAAAGTGCGGACGAAGGGCGTACATGTACGCCCTTCGTCCTTAAGAGGTTAACTATAGTATGTTTTAATACAACATAAAATATATATATATTGTACTGTTCTAACCTTTAAAATTCATGCTTTTCAGATTATGTTGGGTATAGATGGAATGGCAGACTGGAGATCTGGTTCGGATATGTGATGGACTCCCCCTTTTGGACTATGCAGTTGGGACAACCTGTTATATATTTCTTTATCCCATATATGTGTGGATGTGTTACTGCATGAGAGGAGGATGGACTTTTTTAAGTGCGGGGTAGCCTTTGATAGGCAGATGGGGTTTTCTTGGGGTATATGAATCATGTCTATAATCATGGTTGTGTATACATTTTACTAATTCACATATTACCTTCGGTTATTCATATTTATATTGGAAGATGAATTATCACTTTTTATTGTATTTATTTATTATTACTTATAATTATGTATTTATTTTTATTTATTTATTTATTTTTTCTTTGTCACCTGCATGTTCACATATCACTGAGCACTTTAAGCACTGTCACTTATCACAATTTTTAAACATTTTTTATTATTATTATTTCACCAGGTATATGTTTTTATAATCTCATATGCATTAATAACACTTTGATGATAAGTATATTTGTACCCGTTGGGATAAGGATCTTATTTAATAGGTTGATTTCACTTTAATGCTGATGGTCACATGATCAGATTAGGATCGGGTGACCTCCCAATATAGGTCATTACACTTATGTATACACATGTATATTTAGTATATTTAGTAATTTGTTTGGCCACATTACCCCTTTTTAGATTATGGAAGCGATTATGCTACCCCCGCCTCATTTTTCATTTTTCATCTTTTATTCGTAACTGTATCTTTTTTTCCCTTATTCTTTTTCTGCTATTTCCTATGTGTCCTATATAGTCGCGGGCAGCATCTCGCGAGCATTAGCTGGCTCGCGGATGAAGTCTCGCGATTTCTTCGGACGGAGAGGATGTTGTTTGGATACGTCACGAATGCGACGTAATGCCGCAATACGTGATTTGCCCTTTTTTCCTTTGTTTGACACGCACTTTTGTGCTGATGTCCGGTGGGCGCGGCATTGCAGCTTCTCGTAGTGGCGCCATGATACCGCGAGATTATGCGGCTGATTGGATTGATGTTGGGCGCTACTTTGTGCGCCCGTGACGTCAGTGGGAGTGCGACGGCGTGGAGACGTGACGTATCCCCAGCATGCCTGCGATGCGGTAATGAGCTTAAACTCAAATTTAAAATACACACATGTGCCTTACATTATATCTGATAGACATGGATATATATAGAGGTTGGAGCGATCAAATCAGATACGCCCCTTGAGAAAGCGGAGCGAAACGTACGTCGGGGTTGGCTCTCCTCTCTGCACAAGAAACCCGTGTCCTCCTCTCTAAAGTGTCCCTCAGGTATATATCTATTTGAACATATGTGTTTTGTTGCTGCAGTGTATGGGTGGCCTTGCCCATTAGCTTAAGTTGAACACTTGTTTGTTCTTTGTATTTTTCCTGTATTGGGGACGTGTTTGTTTTGACAACACTGTTGTAGAAGGTATTTTGCCTTATATAGGAGTACTAACGGTGTTTTCTTTTGCATGGGAGGGGAGCCATATGTCTTGGCTACCATTTGTATTGCTGCCATATATATATTTTTTATATTGACATTTTGTATGTTGTTGGTCTTTTTTATCAACTAATAAAGTCTATGGATTTGTATTGCGTGTCCCTCTTTGGTTTTTTGGTAAACATAGAATTAACAAAGATAACGAATATGAATATAGCGCTATATTCTCTATCTTCATTAATTCTATCAAGCCAACCAATAGGAAAGATATACCCCATTCAAAGTTTCAATCACTGTACATTCCGTAATATTAGCATACTGCAAATGAAACTTTGAATGGGGTATAACTTTCCTATTGGTTGGCTTGCTATAGAATTAACAAAGATAGAGAACAAAGCGCTATATTCTCTAACATTGTTGACGGTATCTTGGGTTCAGATTGAAACAAAAATATTCATTGTTTATGAATACATAGCACTATATTCGAAATATTTGTGAATTAGCGAAGTGCCGATATTCTTAAAAATAGTTTGCTATTCGAATATTCACGCTAAACACTACCCGTTTCATATAATACATTTCACCACTATGTAATTGGCCCATACCGCGAAAGGTGTACAATCACCCATAAATTTGATGAAAAACAGCCCATTTCATGTACCAAATTTCACCACTACATAATTCGGCCCATACCGCAAAAGGAGGTGTACAATCACCCATAAATTTGACGAAAAAAAAGCCTGTTTCATATAACAAATTTCACCACTACGTAATTTGGTCCATACAGCAAAAGAAGGTGTACAGTCACCCATGAATTTGATGAAAAAAAGCCTGTTTCACAGGAAAAATTTCACTACTACATAATTCGGTCCATACAGCAAAAGAAGGTGAAATTTTCCCAAAAAAGCTCGCTTCACACAAAAAGGCCTTTACTACAGATAACTGCATCGCTGAATGGCAAACAGGCCTACATTTTTTCAACTTTTACACAAAAGGCTTTTCAACAGATTTATGCAACGCTGGACGGTGAAAATATTTTTATTTCGCCAGTAAAACACTGAAACCGGGCTTCACAATATATCACAACACAGCAATTAGGACCAAATTTTGTTCTACTTTTACACAACAGGCTTTTCAACAGAGAAGTACAACGCTGGAAGGCGAATATATGCAGAAGTGAATTGCGCATATATTTTTCTTTTAGTAAAAATGTGAAATACGCTACTAAACGCATTCACCACATATAGCTGCAGAAGTGAATTGCGTATTTATATATATATGTTTTTATACTGAAATACGCCACTAAACACTTTCACCACATATAGCTGCAGAAGTGAACTGATAATATATTTTTCGCTTTTACTGCAAATAACTGTAACAGTGAACTGCGTATATATTTTTAGTTTTGTACTGATATACATCACTAAATGATTTTACCTCAAATAACTGTAACAGTGAACTGCATATATATTTTTCTTTTTGTACTGAAATATGCCACTAAACGCTTTCACCACATATAGCTGCAGAAGTGAACTGAAAATATATTTTTCTTTTTGTACTGAAATAGGCCACTAAACGCTTTTACCGCAAATAACTGCAACAGTGAAATGCGTATATATTCTTTTTATACTGAAATACGTCACTAAATGCTTTCACCACATATAACTGAAGTGAACTGCGTATATGTTTTTCTTTTTGTACTGAAATATGCCACTAAACGCTTTCACCACATATAGCTGCAGAAGTGAATTGCATATATATTTTTCCTTTTCTACTGAAATAAACTACTAAATGCTTTTACAGAAAATAACTGAAACAGTGAACTGCGTATATATTTTTCTTTTAGTACTGAAATACGTCAATAAACTTTTTTACTGCAAATAGCTGCAACAGTGAACTGCCTATATATTTTTCTCTTTGTACTGAAATATGTCACTAAACGCTTTCACCACATATAACTGCAGAAGTGAACTGCGTATATGTTTTTCTTTTTGTAATGAAATACGCCACTAAAAGCTTTCACCACATATAGCTGCAGAAGTGAACTGCAGATATATTTTTCTTTTTCTACTGAAATATGCCACTAAAGGCTTTCCAACATAGCACTTGCACCCCAAGAACAAATTGCTGGAATGACAGAGCTGTATAATGGCTATTTGGATCCCCAAATTATCTTTCACTTGTAAATCGCTTTTCTAGCACTGTCCCCAGCACCTTCTGACGTCTCTCCCTGCACTAAGATTCTGTGAAATGATTCCTCCCTATCCTTTCCCTGCACTTATAAATAGTTTTTTCAGTTTTTTTTCACAATGAGGATTTTCAAATTGCTGTCCGTAGCGCCTTCTCACATTCGTCCCTGCACTCAGAATGCTGGAAAATGTCTGAATCTAAGATGGCCATATTTATAGGGCTGTGACATCACAGGGCTGGCTGCTGATTGGCTGCATCATGCATGTCAGTCTGGGTGATTCCACCTTCCCATACTTCCTTTCTCCATGTCCTTACATGTGCAGCAGCCATTTTAGGAAAAATGTGATTCGTTACCACAAAGCTTGCGGAAATTTGCATTCGGTGTGAATCGAATTTTTCCTGAAATTCAGATCGAATTCCACTTAGTCAGCTTCAATTCGCTCATCTCTAGTAATGTCAATGTGACAGTAACATATATGGCTATAGGTAAATGCATTGTAGCTGGTGGCTAAAAAAAAAAAAAAAAACCTGCTCTATCAGATTTATTTAACTTAAAACATGGCCCACAAATATACACTAAGTATGATGTCCTCTATTATAAAGTAGCTTAAAAGGATAAAAATGTTCATATGAAAGATACAAGTTGCCTCTTTATGTCTTGGATGGAGGGGAAACTATCCCCAGCATTCTTGGAATAGATTCAAAGGAAACAGATGTGCAGTAGATCCGCACTTCCAATGGGGTACCAAAGGGCGCACTTAAACAACCTCAAGCAAGGGTAATCTTTTTTGAAAGGTTTTTATTGACAACGCGTTTCGGGGCTTACGTACCCCTTTTTCAAGTCTAGAAAGTGGAACATAAATAGAAATGTTCGTACATAAATAATATATAAAAAATATATAATAGTGATAAAAATAATAATAATAATAATAATAATAATAATAATAAATAGAAGAAATTCATTGGTTTACGACATCTATACTATAGTATAGTGGATGGATCCAATCCAAAGAGGATAGACCCATAAACCATAAAACAATATGATAGATAATGTAAAATCCAGCTTGGTAAAAGGACATCACTCTTAATTAAAAATCATCAAACATTATGAAGAAAAAAACCAGGCGTTATAGCCAATAGCGATAAAACCATAGCAATATGGCCAATACCATTGAAACCATATAAATTTCATTAGTAAAATCATTAGTAGCACTCGTGTTGAATTATGACACATAGTGGAATTACCTTAAACGTCGTGCTGCTAGACCATGGGATGTATCATGGTTATCCCTCTGAGGGCAAAAATAAATGGAATTTCATATACAAACGGCTGGGTTAGGATAATATAATGTAAATAACCTTTAAATTGAAGTAATCCACTGTAACAGATTAAGGAGACTCTATGGCCCCTATAGTGGATTCTTATCTTAACGGTCCTTAGAATTAGCTATACACAAAGGGTGTTTCTTAACATCAAAACTGAAACAACCTCTAGTTAGATGAAGTGTTGATGTAGACCTGAATGGAAGAAGCACAGAAAAGTATGTATTGGTGATGGTTACCTCAGCTGTGGAAGGTCTGGGAACGCTGAGATGCACGTGGGGACGCCAGCAGCGCGGCTCTGAGGGAGCCCGAGCGCGCGCTGCTAGAAGTAGGAGGAGAGAGGTCGGGCTGGTGACGTCATTGCTGACGCTCCGGCCGGCCCGTGTAATGGTAGCATAGGATGTCTCCCAATGGAGAGACAGTGACCCGACCGGCCGACTGCTGGGGTAAATTAGAGGGGGGATGTGATGCCTATTGAGGAGATAGGAATGGGGGAATGAGTATGTAATGATGAATTGTGAATATATAAATAATAATAATTGAATCATAAATCAATTGGGGAATGAGTTGTGATGATAGATTATGACTATGTAAATAATAAATGAATAAATAATTGATGTAAACAAGATGGATATTAATGGTGTGATATTGGTGTATGATGTATGAGTGAATAATAGAACAGTTCTAATATAAATAAGACTGGATATTACTGATGGGATATTAATGTATGATGTTAGTGATAAGGAATTAGTGTGTGATGTTAGTGTGATCATTGAGTGTTTGTGGACCTAGTATTGAAGGTTGTGATAAAGTGAATGTGGTATTGACTGCAGTGTTGGGTTGGTGATGCTAATTGGATGAGTGGCAAGTATTGCTTAATTGCTTAATTGTTTTTTAAGAGACCAACACATACGATCCAGAATCACCCATCAGTATACCCCCCCCCCCAACCTTCCTTCTTTCCCTCTCTTACATTTCCACTCTGATGGAATCACAGTCCATCATCATATACATCATTCCCCACCTCAAAACAAGCCATTCATAATCAGCATCAACAGTTCCACCACAATACTTGCCACTCATCCAATTAGCATCACCAACCCAACACTGCAGTCAATACCACATTCACTTTATCACAACCTTCAATACTAGGTCCACAAACACTCAATGATCACACTAACATCACACACTAATTCCTTATCACTAACATCATACATTAATATCCCATCAGTAATATCCAGTCTTATTTATATTAGAACTGTTCTATTATTCACTCATACATCATACACCAATATCACACCATTAATATCCATCTTGTTTACATCAATTATTTATTCATTTATTATTTACATAGTCATAATCTATCATCACAACTCATTCCCCAATTGATTTATGATTCAATTATTATTATTTATATATTCACAATTCATCATTACATACTCATTCCCCCATTCCTCTAATTTACCCCAGCAGTCGGCCGGTCGGGTCACTGTCTCTCCATTGGGAGACATCATATGCTACCATTACACGGGCCGGCCGGAGCGTCAGTAATGAAGTCACCAGCCCGACCTCTCTCCTCCTACTTCTAGCAGCGCGCGTTTGGGCTCCCTCAGAGCCGCGCTGCTGGCGTCCCCACGTGCATCTCAGCGTTGCCAGACCTTCCACAGCTGAGGTAACCATCACCAATACATACTTTTCTGTGCTTCTTCCATTCAGGTCTACATCAACACTTCATCTAACTAGAGGTTGTTTCAGTTTTGATGTTAAGAAGCACCCTTTGTCTATAGCTAATTCTAAGGACCGTTAAGATAAGAATCCACTATAGGGGCCATATAGTCTCCTTAATCTGTTACAATGGATTACTTCAATTTAAAGGTTATTTACATTATATTATCCTAACCCAGCCGTTTGTATATGAAATTCCATTTATTTTTGCCCTCAGAGGGATAACCATGATACATCCCATGGTCTAGCAGCACGACGTTTAAGGTAATTCCACTATGTGTCATAATTCAACACGAGTGCTACTAATGATTTTACTAATGAAATTTATATGGTTTCAATGGTATTGGCCATATTGCTATGGTTTTATCGCTATTGGCTATAACGCCTGGTTTTTTGTCTTCATAATGTTTGATGATTTTTAATTAAGAGTGATGTCCTTTTACCAAGCTGGATTTTACATTATCTATCATATTGTTTTATGGTTTATGGGTCTATCCTCTTTGGATTGGATCCATCCACTATACTATAGTATAGATGTCGTAAACCAATGAATTTCTTCTATTTATTATTATTATTATTATTTTTATCACTATTATATATTTTTTATATATTATTTATGTACGAACATTTCTATTTATGTTCCACTTTCTAGACTTGAAAAAGGGGTACGTAAGCCCCGAAACGCGTTGTCAATAAAAACCTTTCAAAAAAGATTACCCTTGCTTGAGGTTGTTTAAGTGCGCCCTTTAGTACCCCATTGGAAGTGCGGATCTACTGCACATCCGTTTCCTTTGAATCTGTTCCTTCAGTACCCTGGGGGTCTGGCAACCACCCATTTGGACTGAGCGGGTCACTGGCAGCACCAACCTCCCCTATGGCCATTCACTAGAGTTGTGCCTGAGCTAGCACAACCATAAAAGGTGAGCACAACCATTATTTGACATCAAATAATATCCAATAGTAACACATTACCCTATGAGCGCCTTTTCCCCTTTTCTTTTCGCCAAATTGTGCAGCATTCTTGGAATGAGAGTGGAAAAATCTACAAAACTATGAAAGATAATGATTTTAAATTATCTTAAATTAGTTTACACATAAATAATTTAGTATATAATCACTACACTTGCAATTTGTCCCCATGGATCAGTGGTATGTGAAGGTAGCAGAAATTGGCAAGTAAACCAAGCACATTAACAGCAGATCAATCAGAGCAAATCTGACTAATATTGATATCAATATTAAACCATGTGCTGCTAAAGTATTTAATCGGTAAATCTATTCGAAATATTTCCTCATTTCACGTTTCTGTCTACTCTTCTTCTATATAGTGGAAACATGTCCAGCTTCTTTAAGATGTCTAGGGACTAGGATATTTAATCTCTTTTTTGAATTGTACATTAATGATTATTTATCTTAGTCCTACATTCAGTCTGCAAAGAAGAAGGATGTAGACTGACCCTGAAATGTATCTTTTTTTAAATTGTATATTAATCCTGATTCTCACATCTTTAATTACCACTGAGAGCTCATTCTGCATTTGGTCAGTGGCAGAGATGAGGGCTTGGGCAGCCCCCTGGGCATCGGCCCACTGGGAACTTTCCCTGTAAGTTCTATGGCAATCTGCTACGGGTCACAATACTCCCTCACTTCCAGTAGAGGATAAAGAGAATGACATTGTAGACTGAATGGCTCACTCATCCTCTCAGTCACAGCAGGATGATGTCACCTCTGAGTGTGACTCCATGCTCTGAGCCAAGTGTCAGCACACTGCCCTCACATTCTTCTCTTTGTGGCCCAAGAGAAGCATTTCATTTTCGTGATCTCTATCTTCATTGCCTTCTCATAGTGAGACGCTTTATTTTTTCCTAATAAGAGTCAACAATGCTCCATGTGTTGAGTTGTGTTGGAACAGTCAGCATTAGGACTGCCATGAGAAGGAGGTTCAGGCGGAGGCAGGCAACCCGATGACTGAAATACATAGCTGTTTTTGTGGTGGTGGTTTTAGTATTAGTGCTTGTAGCTACAGTGATGGAGGAAAGGGCATTGGTATTCATTTTCAGCAATGGGGTCTTTGAGTCCATAATGACATATCACAGTCTGATGAAAGTGGTGGGGAGGCTAAGGACTATGATTATGATTGTGTGTTGGACAGGACCTAAGAACTGGATTGGGGTGATAAGGAGGAGTTGGGGAGGGTGGAAGCCACAGTGACAAAAAAGAACAGAGTCAACACAAGGCCAAAACATCTAAAAATCAGCCAGAGCTACATGTGCTTCTCTTGTAGTCAGCTTAGGTACTAGTGATGTCTTTAATATTCTTTATTCAGGTTTAAGACTTCTCAAACCTAGGCTAAGGTCGGCTGCTGTTGGCTCTGTGGAGTTCTCTCCCACAGAGATATTTTTCTTCACAGTGCTTGCAGATAAACACACTGCCATGTGCTAGATATACAGGATTAAAAAAAAATGTGGACATTCAAACATAAACATAGGTACCACAGCTCTATTTTAGCAAATGAGGTGGCATAACCAGATCCAGTGGGAATATAGAACTGGCCAGCAATCGGTGAATCATCTAATTGGTGAAGCATCCAAATCGAATTTTTCAAAACCTCGCTCATCTCTGGTTGGAATAAACATTTTCTAGATATGTCCCTAAAAGCTAACCCTAACACCATATAACACTGAACCTAAATGTTTCTAAATATGTCTCTAATAGAAATCCTAACCTGCAATATTAAAGAGGAAGGCATCACGCATAGCCTTGCATCAAAACAGCTTAAAAAGGGCACTCACAAAAAGGGCCTGAAACATTGCCCTGATATATATTGTGTATCACTGGTATTAAAATAAATAAATAAAAGAATCGATTTTCTAAATAACCTTATTGGTGTGCTGTCTTCAACCAGAAATCTATACCAAGTTGTGTAGACGATCCCCAGGTGAAGGGAGATGCACCCCCAAAATCCATCTGGACGAGTGCTGTTGCCACTATTTTGTAATATTGAGTAAGGTAATTATATTAGATCCCAACCAGGGAAGTGATATGTATTCTGAGCTTGTACATCAATGTGACAGGTTGTATGGCAAAGAGAGCAATCACAGCATGTTCAAAAGATGTATGGAATGTTATACACTTTGTGAAAACAGAATATTTCATAAATTTGCTTAACATGTGCATGCAGTACACATAGTTACATAGTTAATACAGTTGAAAAAAGACATAGGTCCGTCAAGTTCAACCAAGGGATAAGTGGAGACGCGAATCCCAATGTTCTAAACTAATCAGTTAGCAATTTGTTATAGTTCAGAAGTGTGCTAGATACAAGTTTTGGTATATAACTATTGTAAATATTCTTAATTTGGAAGAACAACTAAATGTATCCTTCCATGCACAGTGTCACTGGTCTGCAACAATGCAGTGAGGCTCTGCTTGCACTTCACATCAATATTTAAAGTTACAGTACTCTTTTTTTAAATGTATGTAAGCCAGCTACAAGCCCAATTTACATTAACAAAATCTCTAGTTCAGAAAGAAATCTACAATATTAACTCAGTGCTGATAGTGTGCTTGCTGACAAATACATCTGCTTTATAGTTGCACCAGATCTTTTTATAATATATTGCAATGTTTCTTTAAAAACCTCAGTTGATCATAGAAAAGGTGCCAGGAGTTTTACTACTTTTACACAAAGCTTTTTTTTTTTTTTCCATTCTCTGAATGCCATTTTTTGTAATTTTCCTGGCAATGGTCTTCTGTGAGGGTTTGGTTTTTTGCAGGAAAAAGTGATCGTTTGATTGGTACCATTTTAGAGTTCATACAACTTTTTGATTGCTTGATATTATGATTTTGGAGAGGTGAAGTGACTAAACAATGTTTGTTCTGGCAGTTTTTATTTGTTTAGAACATTAATCTGATGGGGTAGATCATGCAATTTTTTAACAGAGCAAGTATTTTTGTAAATTGCGATACCAATTTATTTTTTCAAATTTTTGTTCACTTTTACACGATAAAAGCATTTTTGAAAAGGAAAAAAACAATACTTTTGTATTGCCATTTTCTGAAAGCCGAATTTTTTATTATTTTTCTGGAGATTGTCTTGTTTGGGGGCTCGTTTTTTGTGGGAATAGGGAATGTTTTCATTGGTACCATTTTGGGGTACATAGTACTTTTTTAATGCTCTATCTTTTGCTTTATGTAAGGCTAGGTGAGCAAAAAATATCTGTTTTGGCACTTTTTAAAAATGTGTTATGCTGTTCATCTGATGGGATAGATATTTTGATATTTGTATAGAGATGGTCATTATGGACAAGGTGATTTAGTTATTATTATTATTATTATAATTATTATTATTATTATTATTATTATTATTATTTAATTATTTTATATGGTAAATGGATTGAAGGGGGTACTTTTTAAAAAACTTTTATTTTTCTTATGTTTACAAAACACTTTTTTAACTTTTCCTTTTACTTTTGATATTTTGAGGGTCTGATCCCTTCTACAATGCATTACAATACATAGTGTATTGCAATGAATTGTGACTTTAAGCTTTACACTGACAGTTGCCTATGATACCAAGCTGTAGCAGCCTGAACATGATGGAAGCAGACTTTCCAACTGCTGTGCTAAACTGATGACCATCAGCAAACATATGCCAAGAAGCTTAACAACCAAGTTCAGTCCAACTTGGACTGTGCTCTTTCTCTGGTATATACTCTGAGCTTTAACCCATTGAGACTCCTTGGTCATATTGCACTGACCTAGTTTTCCATCATTATACTGCCTTTCCAGCCACCAATGTACTGTGAGAGAGGGTATTTCAAGTAGTAGTTGGCTAAGTTACAGCAAACAAAATTGTGCTCCACACATTTAGAAATCATTACATTTGTGAAAATGAATCAGGCATGGACCCTTGATGATTTTATACACCTCTGGCAGGTGCCAGTGTATAGATATGCTATCAGTCAAGTTCCATACTGCACTGCTGCCACTGCAGCTATTACTGCTCCTGCTGCCAATACTACTCCTCCTACACAGCCACATACCGTCTCGTCTTTTCATTCAGGTTCCATACTATACTGCTGCTGATTACAAAAAATTGGATTTTTTTTTACAGCTTTTTTTTTATAAACAAACACTATTGCTTTCACACTTGGAACTCGGGGACATGTATTCATGATGGGGGAAATGGTGGAGATTATATATGTGTTTTAACATGATCCCAAACCTGTCTCTACTGTCTACAAAGGGATACATTTTGAACCGAATGTTCAAAACAAGCAATTGCTTCTTCCTATACCACCGTGTGGTTATACACCAGCAAACATCTTTCCACAAAAGGGACAATTTATGGACCACTTTTTAATTTTAAAATGCATAAGAAACCTGTCAATGCAGTGTTTTTTAGACAGGCTGTTCGTTACTACGAGCTACCTCCTGTTTACCCATAGCCATATGATGTCACTGTCACTGTATTAAAGATCTTAATGCTGTCTTGGTATTAAAGTGCTTTAAATGTATGGTATCGGAATCTATAACGGGATACTTCGATAACCCGAACCCGAACTTTGGACGCAGAACTTAAAACACAAGTTCGCTCAACACTAGTTACTATCTGCAGGTAGCCATCCTCTGTGATGTCACAACCCTATAAAGCCCTCATCCCTCATGGTCTCCACCATTTCACTGTGAGCTGAGCATAGGGAGAGATGTGGCAAGCGCCCATGCGCTAGGGTTAAGGTTGATGTAATAATCCAGTGGCTAGGTTTGATCCATACCCCTTGTTTGGCCATCTTGTCTTAACTCTTACAATTTTCAAAAACAAAATAGCACTAGGTTCATAGTAGGGAGGGATCCCAGACCTTATGGAGGGATCCACATGCGGTTATGGTCATCCCTGTTGTGGATCCCTCAGTTTTATTGCTTTGAGGAAGGTTTTTCCAGGTGTCTATCATTTCTGTAGCATCACACTGGAGGGCAGAGGCTGCTGTATACACTTTGTGGATCGGGGGAGCCAGAGCACACCCAAATTACAATGGCACACCCATATGTCATGGATATTATTGCCGGGTGTCTGCTCTTTATAAAAAGCAGACACCCGGTGGCCATGGCACCCACTTCACAAGCCAGCAGCTGGGAAAGGGTTAACTTCCAAACAGTGTTGAGCGAACAGTTCGAGCATAGTTTGGGTTCGTACCGAATTTTGGGGTGTTCGGGACACGGACCCGAACCCGAACATTTTCAAAAAAGTTTGGGTTCGGGTCCATTGTTCGGCGATTACTTCCCGCTTTCTGAAGGGCTGCACAGCAGCCAATCAGCTAGTGTTTTACTTCTTGCCCTAAAAGCCTATCACAGCCATGCCTACTAATGGCATGGCTGTGATTGGCCAAGTGCAGCATGTGACCCAGCATTTATTTAAGCTGGAGTTACGTAGCGCCGCACGTCACACTGCTCTGATTAGTGTAGGGAGAGGACGCAGCTTATGTGAGGGCGAGATTAGGCAGGGAAAAGTCAGCAACAGAACCTAATTAACTGATCGATCTACAGCTGTGAATGATTGAACTTCTGCTAGTTACTTGCTCACTGGTTTTTAGGCTGCACAGAGTGTTTTTCTGTCACTTATTTTCTGGGGTGATCGGCGGCCATTTTGTGACTTGTGGTGCACCAGAACCAGCTGCCACCAAGTCCATCAATCCATCAATACTAGTTTTTTTGTTGCTATATCCTACATCAGGGGCTTGGCTGTGCTAATTGTCACCCCTAAAAACTCAGGATAGCAATTTCTATATTTTATTAAGGGGTTAAATACAATTGCCAAAATACCAGTCCCCTAAATCTGGTGTTCCAGCTTTCAGCTTTTGGTGTTCCAGTATAATACTGTCTGCTGTCTGGCAAAAGATAGATTATTTTCTGTGGTGAAATTCAATTGCCACAATAGCAATACCATAAATCAGTGGTTTCAGCTCTGGCTGGCCAAGTTTCATAGTGTCCTGCAAATTATATGTTTTGTTCTGGGGTGAAATTCAATTGCCAAAATAGCAATACCATAAATCAGTGGTTTCAGCTGTGGCTAGCCAAGTTTCATAGTGTCCGTAAAAACATATATTTTGTTCTGGGGTGAAATTCAATTGCCAAAATAGCAATACCATAAATCAGTGGTTTCAGCTGTGGCTGGCCAAGTTTCATAGTGTCCGTAAAAACATATATTTTGTTCTGGGGTGAAATTCAATTGCCAAAATAGCAATACCATAAATCAGTGGTTTCAGCTGTGGCTGGCCAAGTTTCATAGTGTCCGCAAAAACATATATTTTGTTCTGGGGTGAAATTCAATTGCCAAAATAGCAATACCATAAATCTGGTGTCACAGCTGTGGATGGCAAAGTATAATAGTGTCTTGCAAAACATATATTTTGTTCTGGGATGAAATTCTATTGCCAAAATAGCAATACCATAAATCAGTGGTTTCAGCTCTTGCTGGCCAAGTTTCATAGTGTCCTGCAAAGGATATATTTTGTTCTGGGGTGAAATTCAATTGCCAAAATAGCAATACCATAAATCAGTGGTTTCAGCTGTGGCTGGCCAAGTTTCATAGTGTCCGCAAAAACATATTTTTTGTTCTGGGGTGAAATTCGATTGCCAAAATAGCAATACCCTGAATCTGGTGTTCGAGCTGTTGCAGGCCAAGTGTAAATCTGTCCATAAAAGGATACCTTTCATCCAGGGCCTAAATACTAGCCCTAAAAGAGATATTCCCCTAAATCAGTGGTTACTGCTGTGCCTGGATTAGTGTAATATGCTACATAAATAAATAGGCAGATAGTGTTAGGTGCCTGTAAAAAAAGGCCTGAATTTGAAATCAATAAATTGGGCCAAATATTTTTTTTCTTATTGTAGTGCTTGGTGAACGGTAACAATGAGGAAAACATCTAGTAAGGGACGCGGACGCGGTCGTGGTGGTGTTAGTGTACCCTCTGGTGCTGATTCCTTGCTGTGGGACCTGTATCCTCTGTCTGGGTGCTGGGGCCGAAATAACTTAAAGTGGCCTTCTCCAGTGGTGGCTGATATGACGCATGATTCCTTGCAGTGGGACCTGTATCCTCGGTCTGGGTGCTGGGCCGAAATAACTGAAAGTGGCCTTCTCCAGTGGTGGGTGATATGACGCATGATTCCTTGCTGTGGGACCTGTAGCCTCGGTCTGGGTGCTGGGCCAAAATAACTGAAAGTAGCCTTCTCCAGTGATGGGTGATATGACGCATGATTCCTTGCTGTGGGACCTCTCTCCTCTGTCTGGGTGCTGGGGGCGAAATAACTGAAAGTGGCCTTCTCCAGTGGTGGGTGATATGGCGCATGATTCCTTGCTGTGGGACCTCTCTCCAATTGATATTGGTTAATTTTTATTTATTTTATTTTAATTCATTTCCCTATCCACATTTGTTTGCAGGGGATTTACCTACATTTTGCTGCCTTTTGCAGCCCTCTAGCCCTTTCCTGGACTATTTTACAGCCTTTTAGTGCCTAAAAGTTCGGGTCCCCATTGACTTCAATGGGGTTCGGGTTCAGGATAAAGTTCGGGTCGAGTTCGGATCCCGAACCCGAACATTTTCGGGAAGTTCTGCCGAACTTACCGAACCCGAACTTCCAGGTGTTCGCTCATCTCTACTTCCAAACCTTCACACTGATATTGAACTACCAAGTGAGAAGAATATGATTAGGCAGAGTGGCCTAGGTATACCTGATTTATCACGATTCATGACAAATTAATTTGTAACAAATCCAATTTCTTGGCAACCTTCGGAAAAGTTGATGAATCAAATTTTTGAAAACTTCGCTCATTTCTAATTATAATAAATAATAATGAATATTTTAATTACATATATCTTAAATTATTGCTATGTGTTATCTAGGGTAATATTGGCAGAATATATGTGTTATTTTAGGATTATAATTAAATCTTTAAACATTTTGGGATTTAACATTCAATATGTATATACAGTGTTTTTCATATACATTTCTAGATAATTGTTTACCAAATTGATAGACCAATGTTACATTTAACTACTACTAGCATTAGCTGTTTTATTACATTTTTCTGTTCATTTAACTTACAAAAAGTGTCACATTTGTAACTCTGTAGAAGAATACTTGCAAGCCAAACCAATGTGATCAATTTAATAGTATTCTGATTGCTCAGGAAAGTCTACAGTTTAAGCTTTTCCATATTATTATACAACTATTGGACATGTCCACATCTCAATGTTCACATACCAGTCAATATTTAGTTATAGAGGTCTGTGTAAATTTAAACTATAAAAGAGCACAAGAAGAAAATGTTGACATACAAATCTAGTAGCCTCAGGCTTTATTAAATCAAGCATATTGCCTGGTTGGATTGATCATGCTGATAAAAACGATACCTTATCGTTGTAGGTTGCAGCCTACCCAACATATGAGGATTTTTATTTTTATGCTATCAGCCACTTGGAGCACCAAGGGTGGGCTGTAGAGCTTTGAGAAGTGTAAGGCTAGGTTCACACTTGAGCGTATTTGATACGCGCGTTTTTGTCGCGCGTATTACAGCGCATTTTTGGAAATAGGAAACGCGTGTTGTACACGCGTTCGTGTGATGACCACTCTGGCGTCAATCACAATACGCGCGACAAAATCCCTTAAAGAAGCTCCTATAATTCTTTAGGCGTAGGGCGTTTTACAGTGCGTTCGTACGCGCTGTAAAACGCTCAGATGAGAACCATGCCCATAGGGAAACATGGATTTTCGCCTGTTGAGCGTTTTACAGCGCGTAGGAACGCGCTGTAAAACGCTTAAGTGTGAACCCAGCCTAACAGCGACGCCCCAAATGGTCATTACCTTCCTCCTGCGCTAATTGCCCTGTCTAATTTTAACTTCTCTGTGACTCACTGCTGGTCTGGTGTTAATATGTTATGTGGAGTCATTAGTGTCAGTGTCTTTTATCAAAATCATGCATTTCCCTAGGGATGCATGATTTTGATAACATGCTGTGGCTTATATGTATGCAATCAATGGTGAGAGCAGATCCTCTGTGGAAGGGAGCAAATGCTGTGCAGGAAGGAGAGAATACTTACTTTTCTATCCTGCCAGCAGCTGTGCAACTCCGCTGTTGCTGATCCTGCCGATACCTCTACTTCCTGGTGGACTGACACATTGGAGTCTTCAGACAGAATATTAAAATACACTAGAGGAGGATGTTGCGAAATCTGATTTCTACAGGTTGACAAAGAGTATACAGTGAAGGATAATAGCGTTGCTAGGGTCCCAAAATATCCGGGGCCCAAGCCTCAATGAATATGGCCCTATTTTCTATGTCGACTCTCCCCCTGCACACCGCATTTTACTGTACTTGCAATACAGAAGCACATACCTCTCATTTCCAGGGCCCCCCAGGCAGGGCCAGTGCAAGGATTTTTGGCAACACAAGCGAAGCTACATTTTAGTGCGCCCTAAGGCAGCCGCTTGGTCTGCCTTAGGGTAGCGCCGGCCCTGCTCCCAGGTGATGTCTCCTCTGATGTAGATCTTTTCTGTCATTATCTTCTCCATTCGGCCCAGACAACTTTTTTCAGCCGTGACTTGTCTCTGCAGAGTTGTACACACATACATCATAGCTTCCTTACTTTTCTATCATCCCCCAACTTGGAGTCACACCAATGTTATCCTGCTGCTTGCTGTGCTCCCCAATACCCACAAATACTATCCTGAAGAAAAATAAGTGCCATACAGATAGTACCCCCATAGTAATAGTGCTCAAGGTCCCACAGAGAGTTATTCCCTTCTAGAATTCCCTTATTAGTAATATTACCCCCTACAGTGTCCCCAACAGTGATAATGCTCACCAAGAGTGCCTACATTAGTAGAAGAGCCCTCCATTATTAATAATGCCCTCACAGAGCCCCCAGTAGAAATAAAGCCCCCTATTGTTTCCCCCAGTGGTAATAAATCTCTCTACAGACCCGTCAGTAGTAATAAGGCCCCCATGGTGCTTTTAGTAGAAATAAGACAAATCTATAAGTTACTCCTACAGAGCCCCCAGTAGTAATAAGAATGCATATAATGTCCCTTGGATTTATATCACGCCTTCCTGTTATAATGCTCACCCTGAAGTGCGCCCAGTATTTATACTAAAGTGTCCCCAGTATTTATACTAAAGTGTGCCCAGAATTTATAATGCCCCCTGCAGTCCCCCTTGTAGTTATATTCCACCCTTTAGTGTCCTTAGAAATTATAATTCTTCAGCCCCCTCCACCATATAGTCCCATTTAAATAACACTATTTGCCTCCCTCCACAGTAAAGTCCCATGTAAATAACATCACACTATCTCTCCTGCCCCCTCGAATATATAGCCCCATGTAAATAACATCCCTCTCTATCTACAGCCCCCTCCAAAATACAGTCCCATGTAAATAACATCACTTCCCTCTCTTCAGCCCCTCCAATATACAGTCCCATGTAAATAATATCACCCCCTCCCCAGCTGCCTTCAACATACAGTCCCATGTAAATAACATCACTCCTCTTCCTCAGCCCCCTCTAACATTCAGTCCCATGTAAATACTATCACTCCTTCCCACAGCCACCTTCAACATACAGTCCCATGTGAATAACATCCCTCCCTTCGGCCCTAACATACAGTCCCAGTTAAATAACCATAACCCCCAACTTACTCTGCCTCTCACACTGAGTGATCTATCCCTTCACTTATCTCTACTCATGTAGCAGACCTCACCACAGCTTATTCCCCAGGACTTTTCTTCACTGCTGAGCGCCATCCTATCCTACACTGGTTACACGATGGTGACATCATTGCAGGTCCTTCTCAAACATTGCCTTTTGCACTGATCACATGGACTGTGATATCATCACAGGTCCTTCAGCTATTGCAGTGCATTAGATTCAATTTTAATGACGTCCTGAGGATGGCAGTACAGTTGTATATATCTGGCAGGCAGTACATTCGGGGCCTAGGACAAAACATCCGGGACCCAGGCCCCAAATGTCTTAGCCTAGCAATGCCCCTGGTAAAGGAATTGATTGACTTTTGTACGCTTGATGTTATATTAGAACGATTTAATTTCTGTACTATGAGTCACATGATGATTAACATCTTTAACTACCTGTAATTAATCTTATTTACAATGTACAGTATCTATATGTTATGCTAACTTTGCATACAGTTATATGGAAATCGAAAAAGCTTTACTGACAATAATAAATGCATACATGATAAAAAGAGGCAGCACAAAGGTGGAACACAAGGATGAGGAACAGGAACCAAGAGGGGGCTGGGAGGTCAGCACACCGAAAGACAGGGAAGAAAAAATAATGACAAAAATATAAGGCAAAAATGAAACTCCAAAGCTCCAATGAACAATAGACCCCGGGCAAGATAGCAGCAAAGGTAGATGTAGGAGCAAAAGCTTGGAGTTTAGAAAAAATAAATGGTCATACCCTGGATGGTGTGTCAATCTCCCAGCCACCTCCTAACCCAATGCCGTTTCACCAGTAACCTGGCTTCCTCCGGGGATATAACATTAAGGAAAGCTTCCCCTAATATAGTGCCCTCACAGGTGTATAGTGTGATGAATTAAAAGACCTAGGGACTCCCATACCAATGAAAATGGAGCTCCGGACGTGTCCAGCCAATCATCGGCATCACAGGGAGGAGCCGGCGGCGGAACGAGTCTGATGTAGCGATCATGTGACAGAGCACCTGACCGCACCGTCAGAGACGCAGCCCAGAGACCGCCTCTTCCAGAAGCTGAGAACCAATCAGCAGCATAAGGGGAAAATGCCGGGGGCGGGATGACGCGGCAGTCACGTGACGAAGCACATGATTGCAGCATCAGCGACCCATCCAGGAGAATGTGTACATCCTAAGAATCAATAGGAAAATCGAGCGCCACCCAGATAGAAGTTCAAATCAAAGTATTTCACAAGTAAAAGTTATTTCATAATGAAGTCGTTATAATGGGGGACTTCAACTACCCAGATATAGACTGGGAAACTGAAAGCTGTACATCCCAAAAAGGAAACAGGTTCTTGGCAATAGCCAAAGACAATTTCCTTTCCCAACTGGTTCAGGACCCCACTAGAGGGACGGCCATACTGGACTTAGTATTAACCAATAGACCTGACAGAACAACAGATGTGCAGGTTGGGGGACACCTGGGAAATAGTGACCATAAAGTAATAACCTTCCAATTATCCTTCAAACGAGAGTTTCTAAAGGGAGGAATAAAAATACCAAACTTCATAAAAGCAAAATTAAGCCAACTAAGCGAGGCCATAGGCCTAACTAACTGGGACAAAGTCCTCAAAAATAAAAATACAACCATAAAATGGGAGATTTTTAAAAGCATTGTAACATCTAATTGTGAGAGGTACATACCTTATAGGAATAAAAGGCTAAGGAACAATAAGAAACCAATGTGGATAAATGGAACCGTAAAGAAGGCAATAAATGACAAAAAGAAAGCATATACAGTAAATCCCTAAAACAAGAGGGGAGTCAGGAAGCACTGATAAACTATAAAGGAAAAAAATAGAATATGTAAAAAACTAATAAAATTTGCCAAACTAGAGACCGAGAGATTAATTGCCAAAGAGAGTAAAACTAACCCTAAAATGTTCTTCAATTATATAAATAGTAAAAAATATAAATCTGAAGGAGTCGGCCCTCTACATAGCAATGAGGGGGGTGTTGCAGAGAGCGACGAGGATAAAGCAAAACTATTAAATATTTTTTTCTCCACTATATTCACTGAGGAAAATAAACTGTCAGATTAAATAAATGCAGGATGTAAAAGTAAATTCCCCATTAAAAGTGCCCTGTCTGACCCAGGAAGAAGTACAACAGCGACTTAAAAAGATTAAAATAGACAAATCGCCAGGACCGGATGGCATACACCCCCGTATCCTAAGGAAATTAAGTGATGTCATAGCCAGACCTTTATTTCTGATATTTACGGACTCTATACTGACAGGCAATGTTCCACAGGATTGGCGCATAGCAAATGTGGTGCCAATATTCAAAAAGGGTCCAAAAACAGAGCCTGGAAATTATAGGCAGGTAAGTTTAACATCAATTGTTGGTAAACTGTTTGAAGGGTTTCTAAGAGATGCTATCTTGGAGTATCTCAATGAAAATAAGCAAATAACGCCATATCAGCATGGCTTCATGAGGGATCGGTCATGCCAAACGAATTTAATCAGTTTCTATGAGGAGGTAAGTTCTAGACTTGACAGCGGCGAATCAATGGATGTCATATATCTGGACTTCTCCAAAGCATTTGACACCGTACCTCATAAAAGGTTAGTATATAAAATGAGGATGCTCGGACTGGGAGAAAATGTCTGTATGTGGGTAAGTAACTGGCTAAGTGACAGAAAACAGAGGGTGGTTATTAACGGTAGATACTCAGATTGGGTCACTGTAACTAGTGGGGTACCTCAGGGGTCAGTATTGGGCCCTATTCTCTTCAATATATTTATTAATGAACTTGTAGAAGGTCTGCACAGTAAAATATCTATTTTTGCAGATGACACTAAACTGTGTAAAGTAATTAACACTGAAGAGGACAGTTTTCTGCTACAGAGGGATCGGAGGCTTGTGCAGAAAAATGGCAGATGAGGTTTAACACTGACAAATGTAAAGTTATGCACATGGGAAGGAATAATGGAAGTCACCCGTACATATTAAATGATAAAACACTCGGTAACACTGACATGGAAAAGGATCTAGGAATTTTAATAAACAGCAAATTAAGCTGCAAAAACTAGATGCCCGTGATGAGAACATAGTCCTACCACTTTACAAATCACTAGTCAGACCACCCATGGAGTACAGTGTACAGTTCTGTGCTCCTGTGAACAAGACAGACATAGCAGAGCTGGAGACGGTTCAGAGGAGGGCAACTAAAGTTATAACTGGAATGAGGGATCTACAGTACCCTGAAAGGTTATCAAAATTAGGGTTATTCACTTTAGAAAAAAGACGACTGAGGGGAGATCTAATAACTATGTATAAATATATCAGGGGTCAGTACAGAGATCACTCCCATCATCTATTTATCCCCAGGACTGTGACTGTAAGGAGGGGACATCCTCTGCGTCTGGATGAAAGAAGGTTTGTACACAAACATAGAAGAGGATTCTTCACTGTAAGAGCAGTGAGACTATGGAACTCTCTGCCTGAGGAGGTGGTGATGGTGAGTACAATAAAGGAATTCAAGAGGGGACTGGATTTATTTCTGGAGTGTAATAATATTACAAGCTACAGCTACTAGGGAGGGGTGTTGATCCAGGGAGTTATTCTGATTGCCTGATTGGAGTCGGGAAGGAATTTTTTTCCCCTTAAGTGGGGAAAATTGGCTTCTGCCTCACAGGGGTTTTTTGCCTTCCTCTGGATCAACTTGTAGGAAACAGGCCGAACTCGATGGACAAATGTCTTTTTTAGGTCTTATATACTATGTTACTATGTATATGTTATATGCAGATCCAAGAAATACAAGAATATAGCATGGGATAGCCCCATCAAGAACCTATTAAATAAATACAATAGTGCAATCAATTAATTATGTATGAGAACAATAATAATTAAAAGGCTACATCACAAAATCGCAAGAGCAAGATGAGTATAAGGACAATAGGAATTACAGTGCTACATCACAAAATCGCAAAGTCAAAACATTATTGATAAAGTGCAAAAGTGCAATCTCATATATAAAAAGCAGCAGTAACGACATGAGGACATAACCGGAATATCGGCATAATGAAAACATCAGTGCATATTTGGACATATTGTAAATATGTATATGTGTGCAAACAACATATTAGATGTCGCATGGATATGGGTGGGGCAGGAGAGGGAGGGTAAAGGATAGGAGTGAGGGGAGAGCAAAAGGTGATGGGGGGAGAACGGAAAGGAAGGGGAGGAAAGGAGGGAAAGGGAGTGGGCAGGGGTGGACACGTGACAATGCTATGTAGAAAAAAAAGGTGGGGGGGTCAGTCAGCACAACCCTATATGCAGGTGCACTTCGCTATGGCGAAATACACATACAAACGCAAAAACAAAAATGCAATGGCACTCTGCAACCAGCACTCTGCCCTGCCTCCATGCTGGATGTTGAATGAGGCATTAGTGTACATTTTGGCCAAAGCGTAATAAGCCACTCACCACGTCAAGGTCGCCTCTATGAGTGGTCCCTAACACTAGTTTCTACCTGTTATGGGCCATGACACCCACACAAAATCCAGTGAGCGCAGGTGCAGCATGCATGCCAGGTACATTCTGCTTGTAACTCCATCTGGTGCCATGTGCCATGTGATGTAGCACTGCAATTCCTATTGTCCTTATACGCATCTTGCTCTTGCGATTTTGTGATGTAGCCTTTTAATTATTATTGTTCTCATACATAATTAATTGATTGCACTATTGTATTTATTTAATAGGTTCTTGATGGGGCTATCCCATGCTATATTCTTGTATTTCTTGGATCTGCATATAACATATAACTTTTGCTTGTGAAATACTTTGATTTGAACCTCTATCTGGGTGGCGCTCAATTTTCCTATTGATTCTTATGATGTACACTTTCTCCTGAATGGGTCTCTGTCTCTGACGCTGCAGTCATGTGCTTCGTCACGTGACTGCCGCATCATACCTGTCCCGCCCCCGCCATTTTCCCCTTATGCTGCTGATTGGTTCTCAGCCTTATGGCAGAGGCGGTCGCTGGGCTGCGTCTCTGACAGTCCGGTCATGTGCTCTGTCACATGATCGCTACGTCAAACTCGTTCCGCCCCCGACTCCTCCCTGTGATGCCGATGATTGGCTGGACACGTCCGGAGCTCCATTTTCATTGGTATGGGAGTCCCTAGGTCTTTTAATTCATCACACTATACACCTGTGAGGGCACTATATTAGGGGAAGCTTTCCTTAATGTTATATCCCCGGAGGAAGCCAGGTTACTGGTGAAACGGCATTGGGTTAGGAGGTGGCTGGGAGATTGACACACCATCCAGGGTATGACCATTTATTTTTTCTAAACTTCAAGCTTTTGCTCCTACATCTACCTTTGCTGCTATCTTGCCCAGGGTCTATTGTTCATTGGAGCTTTGGAGTTTCATTTTTGCCTTATATTTTTGTCATTATTTTTTCTTCCCTGTCTTTCGGTGTGCTGACCTCCCAGCCCCCTCTTGTTTCCTGTTCCTCATCCTTGTGTTCCACCTTTGTGCTGCCTGTTTTTATCATGTATGTATTTATTACTGTCAATAAAGATTTTTCGATTTTCATTTGCTGAAAATTGTGGTTCAAGTTTTTGGGTGATATATATGGCCTCACGTATCGTGAGTTAACCTTTCGTTATTTATTCCTGTCCGGTTATAATTGGGTGGATACAGTTATATGGGCATAAAACAAATGAATATGCCCATTACTGAAAATTGTGGTTCAAGTTTTTGGGTGATATATATGGCCTCACGTATCGTGAGTCAACCTTTCATTATTTATTCCTATCCGGTTATAATTGGGTGGATACAGTTATATGGGCATAAAACAAATGAATATGCCCAGAGAACATACGTAGGCAGACTGCTAAATAGTTTGGTTCTCTTATAAGCAGTTACACTCATCATGCACAGTATATGAGGGATAGGAAAAGTGAGTATAAATTCTGTTCTTTATTGGGAGAAAATTTTTTCTTTGTGCTAGACTATACCGTTAATCTAGAGCATGATTATGGAGGAGAGCCTACACGGAGCAGGGGAAGAGGGCGAATCGCATAGTTTATGTATATCTTCAGAAAGAGAAGAAAGGACACACAGTAGGCTCTGTAGGGAAGGAGAGGGGAATTCATTATCATTACTTATTTCAATGGAGCTGAGGCAGGGAGATGTATTGCGACGCTGTATAAATACTTGGTGCAGAGAACAGTGTGACAGTTTTTGGTGGCACAATTAGATAATATGCAAAATAACAAGTGACATCACATTCATGATGTCTGTTTCAGCAGGCAGTGGGCCACTATTAACTTTCAGCCCCTCATGATTGCCTGTGCTAGAAGGCATAATGGAGAAGGCCACTGGGTCTCCACCTTTTTTGATCATATGATGAACCCACAACTTCAAGACTTGTTACAGTACGGTTACCAGAATTCTGACAAGTTACAAACTGTGCATATGTGAGCCCAGTAGAGATGTCCTGAACTATTCGCCGGCGAACATCGCATGTTCACGTTCGTCACAGCGGGCGAACATATGCGATATTCGATTCGCCCCCTATACTTTATCATTGAGCAAACTTTGACCCTGTACCTCACAGTCAGCAGAAACATGCCAGCCAATCAGCATACCCTACTCCCAGACCCTCCCACCTCCTATCAAAAAGCAAGGACAGCATCCATCTTAGATTGATTCTGAAACTGCAGTGTTAGTTAGAGCAGTGAGAGTGCTGCTGCTGCTGAATTATTAGGGAAAGCGTTAGCTAGGCCAGTGTTCTGTTTCCACTCCAGTCCTCAAAGATCGGCCTCTTTCACACAAGCGTGTCCGGGTTAGGCCCCATTCACACGTCCGTAGTGTGTTGCGGATCCGCAACAAACCATGCCGGCACTCCCCATAGAGATGCCTATTCTTGTCCGCAGGCTGCGGACAAGAATAGAACATGCTCTATCTTTTGCGGAGACGCGGCCAGATGTTTCGGGGCTGAAACCCGGAAGTTAGGGGCCGCGGCTTTGCGGAAGCGGAGAGCACATGAATGGGTCCGCATCCACAAAAATTGCGGATGTGTGAATGGGGCCTTAGGTCCGGATGCGTTGCAGATGCGTTCAGTGAAAACTGTGCGATTTCACAGGCAAAGCCATTCAGTTTTGCCTGCGATTGCGTTCAGTTTTTTCTGCGCCGGTGCAATGCATTTTGATGCTTTTTTCACGCGCGTGATAAAAAACTGAAGGTTTACAAACAACATCTCCTAGCAACCATCAATGAAAAATGCAACGCACCTGCACTTGCTTGGAGATGCAATGCATTTTTCACGCAGCCCCATTCACTTTAGGAATGTTAGGTGATTTATGCCCTTTATGGATTAAAACCCGACTCGGCGTCAACTACGTAATTTTACATGGGAGTTTTGTCATGGATCCCCCTCCGGCATGCCACAGTCCAGGTGTTAGTCCCCTTGAAACAACTTTTCCATCACTATTGTGGCCAGAAATAGTCCCTGTGGATTTTAAAATTCGCCTGCCAATTGAAGTCTATGGCGGTTCGCCCGGTTCTCCAGTTCGCAAACACTTGCGGAAGTTAGCGTTCGCAGTTCGTGAACGGAAAATTTTATGTTCACGACATCTTTAGAGCCCAGCACATGACCAAGAAAATTTGGAAACCTGGATGCAAAATATAGTCCCTATTAAATGTAAACAAACGGAGAGCTTGAAAAAGATAAGCAATTCCATTACTATACTGATTATACTAAATTATAACTATACTATGATTATACTAAAATCAGAACATTCCATTAAGCCTGAAGACATTTTGCAGGTATATGTAACCACACACTATAATATTATTCTGGCAGGACATTTTCGTTTTCTGATAAATCCTATGATGTAATAGGAGAATAATTCTTGCATTTGTAATGTGCCCTGGGAACTTGGAACCTTGGGTTCTCCTGAGGTTAGTAACTATACATTTCTATTAGCAGTTAAAAGACAGAACAAATTCCAGTTCATTATATAATATAATATTATATTGTACTAAGAGACTGTATTAAAATCTATATCTGTATACTATATCATATTTAGAATTTCAAAGTCATCTAAACAGATTGTTGTAGTTGATACTGCCATGAACATTTGCACAAACTATGTGTCTTATACACATTAACTCACTAATGAATTAATACTTATAATTGCATATGATTTTTTCAAGATGAAGTTGATGGAAATGCTTTTTTGAGACTATCAGTTCTACCTGAGATTAACCAGTACAGTAATAATTATGTAGAACTTAGTAATAAAAATTGCCTTTTGTCACTTGCATTACAATTATAAGTAGTCTGTATCCTGTGTATATGACATAACTGTCTAAGATGGGAATGACCGTTTAATACTATAAATTCAGTACTCAATGTACTGCCCATGTATCTGCCCATGTACCAACTCTGTTTTCCAGATTTGACCCTTTGCTACCTGAACTAAACTCTGCCTGATCTTCAGATTGACCCTTCGCTTCCTGTCCTGACTGCAGACTGTTTATCAGACTGCATGTATTCTGCCTTCCTGTCCTCGGCCTGACAGCAGTTTTGCTTCATCCTTTGGTGCTTAGCACCAGTGTTTCTTGACCCCCATGGGTCAGCAGTCTACCAAACAGAGACTATTTGAGGAGGTAGCAGCCTGGCAGTTCTCCTGCATTGAAGTCCATATCCCTCTACAAGGGTTAAAGGGTGAAAACCAGGGAACTGCCAGGATTATATCCTTAGGAGTAGGCCCAAATCAAATCTGTTGGGAAACAGTGATTCAACAGCCAATGCTGTAACACAGATATTACCATTCTTATATTTAAACTCAGGACCCCAGCATTCTAAGGCAACAGGGCTCACAACTGAACTGCATAATAAAGCAGAACATACATATCCAACTTATTTCTTCACTGAAACAGATCTAATCGTGTTCTCTAGAGATCCAATTTCAACTAGCTGGACCAATGCAAATTTTAGAAGCTAGAATAAGTTAGTGGTTAGTAAATATTCGTATTTGTAAGATGATTATTCATATACAGCATGAATTATATATTCTAGATTAACATCTGTGAAGTACCCAGAAAAGCTTCAGTATAAATGTTAAATTTTCCTAATTGCAATTTGGCCTTTACAATTATGCAGAATTGTTGCTTGGTTACTGTTAGGTATTGTTAGAGAACAAAATCCTTCCCTCATCTTCAATTTATTCTAACAATTATCAATGTTACTGCTGCAAAATGTTAAACTGAGCCTGCAAACACACTCTCTGTTTGAGAAATTTAATGAGAAATTACTTGCTATAATTTAAAAAATGGGGGGAATGATAGTGGCACTAGGCTACACAGTCTAACTTCACTTATTAATGTAGAGATTATAATCACATTGAATTTTATGATGCCAGTTATCAAAGCAGTCACATTCGAAGGGCCTTGACATAATTTCATTTATAAGTCAGAAATGCTATTTATCAGACCTTGGCATTTGCAGGATTCGAGGTTCAAACGTTTATACAAATATTGAGGTTTACAAGTTCAAAGCTGCTTTATAACACTTGCAAAATTCATGAACCCTAATCCCCATTAGCTGTTTGGATTTTTTATTTATTTACATAAGTTATTTTGAAAAATACATAAGGTATTTTGTGTAAAATGAGCCACCACTAAAAATATGATTTTTTTTTTCATGTGACTACATTTTGTTAATAAAGGGTAATGTCTAAGTCCCTTGCGCCATAATGAACTTGTGGCATCACAGGCTCATGTGACATTGGAAACCTCAGTCCCTAACTCACCATGCAACTTACTGTAAACAACATGATACGATTAGTTATTATTATTTTTTATTATATTACTAATCTTTATTTATCAGAGTGCATGGACTGTAAATATTACCCAGCCGCTACATCCCATAACTGCTTCAAACCCATGTGACATGCTAAAGGTCTTAACTGGGCATGAGATTTGGACACTACTGTTAATAAAGTCTGTGTACATCTGTGCATTTACTAATGAGTTAAAGTAATCAAGATGGTAATGGATCAGGGCAACAATGAGAGTTTTTGTTGTTTCCACAGTAAGAAAGGGGTAGATTCTAGAGATGTTTTTGAAGTGCAGGCAGAATTAGCAGGCATGTGATTGAATATAGAGGGTAAAAGAAAGATCAGTGTCAACCATAACACCAAAAAAGCAAGAATGACAATAGTAGTGCCACACACTGATAGGCAGATATCAGGTTTAGGTAGGTTAGTAGAAGGAGAAAACACAAGTAGTTCAGTTTTTGAATAATTCAATTTCAGAGGCAGATAGAGACAGTAGACACTGGAGACAGTCAATGGTGCTCTGTAGAAGGTTGAAGTGTATACTGGGTGTCTATCAGCATAAAGATGGTACTGAAAACTAAATCTGCTGATAGTCTGTCTGATCGGGCTTGCATAGAGAGAAAAGAGGAAAGGGCCTAGGACTAAACCATAAAGAACCCCAATAGCAAGAGGGAGAGGAGGGGAAGTACAGCCAGCAAATTATACACGGAAGGAGCGGTCAGAAAGATAGAAAGAAAACCAAAAGGAAACTATGTTCTGAAGGTTGAGAGATTTGAGCATGGTGAGGAAGAGATGGTGTACTGGAGTATCAAATGCTGCCGAGAGATCAAGGAAAATAAGTAGAGAGTAGTCCCCATTGCATTTAGATGCCAGGAGGTCATTTGCCACTTTGGTAAGAGCAGTTTTTTGAAGAATGTAGGGTAAAAAAAACTGATTGTAATGGATCGCGAGACAGCAAATGATATGAATGTAGACCAGATGATCTAGGAGTTTAGAGATGAAGGGGAGGTTAGAGACAGGTCTGTAGTTAGTTGGGCAGGACAGTTCAAGAGAAGTTTTTTGTTTTTTTAAATAATGGCTTATGAGAGAATTAGAGATGAGCAAGCCAGTGGAGATTTGTTTTGGGTCCTGTTCACCGAATTGAGTAATGACGAATATACAGTTGTGTTCAAAATTATTCAACCCCCAATGCTGTAAAGGGTTTTAGGGAATTTAGTGTACATTTGTAATTGTGTTCAGAAGGAAATCTTACAAGGACTTTTTAAAGAACCAAATGCAACTAAAATGACATCAATTGTTTTTGTATTACAGTATTAAATGTTTTTTTTGTGATTTCTTCATTGACACAATTATTCAACCCCTTAAAGACGACCACTCTTAAGAACAGAGGTTTATTCAAGTGTTTTCGATCAGGTATTGAAAACACCTCTGGATGTCAAGAAGCAGCAATCAAGCATAATAAGCCCCAATTATGCAGATTTAAAATGACTGTGATACTCAGCTCCTTCTAGACATTTACTGGTGTGTTTACAAACATGGTGAAGTCAAGAGAATGGTCCAGGAAGACAAGAGAAGAGGTGATTTCTCTTCACAGGAAGGGCAATGGCTATAAGAAGATTGCAAAGATGTTAAACATACCAAGAGACACAATAGGAAGCATCATTCGCAAATTCAAGGCAAAGGGCACTGTTGAAACGCTACCTGGTCATGGCAGATAGAAGATGCTGACTTCGACTGCTGTGTGCTACCTGAAGCGCAAAGTGGAGAAAAGTCCCCGTGTGACTGCTGAGGAACTGAAAAAAGATTTGTCAGATGCGGGTACTGAAGTTTCAGCTCAGACAATAAGGCGCACACTGCGTAATGAAGGCCTCCATGCCAGAACTCCCAGGCGCACCCCCTTGCTGTCTCCAAAGAATAAGAAGAGTCGACTGCAGTATGCCAAAAGTCATGTGGACAAACCACAAAAGTTTTGGGATAGTGTTCTGTGGACTGATGAAACAAAATGAGAACTATTTGGGCCCATGGTTAAACGCTATGTTTGGAGGAGGAAGAACAAGGCCTATGAAGAAAAGAATACCTTGCCTACTGTGAAGCATGGCGGGGGTTAATCATGCTTTGGGGCTGTTTTGCTTCTACAGGTACAGGGAAGCTTCAGCGTGTGCAAGGTACCATGAATTCTCTTTAGTACCAGGAGATATTGGATGAAAATGTGATGCAGTCCGTCACAAACCTGAGGCTTGGGAGACGTTGGACCTTTCAACAGGACAATGATCCCAAGCATACCCCCAAGTCCACTACAGCATGGTTGCAGATTAAAGGCTGGGACATTTTGAAGTGGCCATCGCAGTCACCAGACTTAAATCCGATTGAGAACCTCTGGTGGGACTTAAAGAAAGCAGTTGCAGCGCGCAAGCCTAAGAATGTGACTGAACTGGAGGCTTTTGCCCATGAAGAATGGGCGAAGATACCCGTAGATCGCTGCAAGACACTTGTGTCAAGCTATGCTTCACGTTTAAAAGCTGTTATAACTGGAAAAGGATGTTGTACTAAGTACTAAGATTGAATGTCACTTGGGGGTTGAATAAAACTGATAATGATGTGAGCACAGAAAAGACATTTGTGGTTATTTCATTATAAACGTTATGTTATATTTGTCTGACTTACAAGTGCCTCTGTGATTTAATTGTAAACAAGATGACTGAAATGATCAAAATCAATGTCAGACTGGCCAAAACACTCAATTTCAGTGGGGGTTGAATAATTTTGAACACAACTGTATATGCTGCTTAATGAAATTGACCCCCCCCCCTCCCCAGAGAAAAACGTTACTCACGTAAATGGATGACTGAGGCATTAGTGTCATGCAGCAGCAGCCGCACAGAATGTGATGGTAGGCAGACAGACAGCAAAAGTGGCAAGATGGGGCACTGCCTGAAAAACAAGGCCTATTAATCTGGAATCAGCCTGAGCTGTGAGAAAACATTGGTATGTTGCAGTGATGCAGTAATCACACATGTATGCTGTCTAAAGAAATGTATCCCCCCCTCCAAAAAAAAAAAAAGTTAAAATTTCAAGCGCTTGGAAACTGAATACACATAAACTGATGATTGAGGCTTGATGCTCAATTTCTCGTTATAACACATAGGTAGATTTCTGCTATACCTTGTGTCTTGTATAGTAATCACATATATATGCTGGTTTAATGACATTTACGCTAAATTTCACCTTAATAAACACAGGTAGATTGCTATTAGAGTTGAGTGAACACCTGGAAGGTCCGGTTCACCGGGTCCGGCCGAGCTTCGTTGCAAAGTTCGAGTTCGGGACCCGAACTAAAATGGCTCTAAAAAAGTAATGGAAATGGCTAGAGGGATACAAAAGGAAGCAAAATGGGGGTAAGAGCTAGACAATTGCCCTGCAAACAAATGTGGATAGGGAAATGACTTAACATAAAATACATAAAAATAAAAAATAATAATCTTGAACTAGGAGGAGGAGGTCCATGTGGAGTAGGGGGTTAAGGAGGTGGTGGACGTGGCAGTGTAGGTAGAAGCGGTGGTGGGGGGCGTAGTTGTTTTTTTGTTTTGTTTTCTTTTACATTTGGGTAGACCCCAAAACATTGGGAAATATAGAAAAGAAAACAAAGAGAAAGTGCGCTGGAGTATAACAAAGGCTGGGTGAGGCCGGTATACATGTCTATTCTGCAAAACGTAGAGACAAGTCCTGTGGGATCCATGCCTGATTCATTTTAATGAACGTGAGCTTGTCCACATTGGCTGTGAACAGGCGGCTGCGCTTGTTGTCTGTGATAACGCCCCCCCCCCCCCGCCATGCTAAACAGACGTTCAGAAAATACACTGGCTGCAGGGCAGGCCAGCACCTCCAAGGTGTAAAGGGCATGCTCAGGCCATGTGCCCAATTTGGAGACTAAGAAGTTGAATGAGGCAGACCCATCAGTCAGTCAGGACGTGTAGGCGTGTGCACACATACTGTTCCACCATATTGCTGAAATGCTGCCTTCTGCTAATACGTTCCATATCAGCTGGTGGTGCTGGTTCTTGTGGCATGCTGACAAAGCTTTTCCACATGTTGGCCAGGCTAACCCAGCCTTCTGAGGTGCTGGCAGTGTCCCAGCTGCGTTGGCCACTTCTTCCTCCTCCTCTCCCTTTGCCTTGTGCTTCCACTGAGCCCCCGCTGTCAGGTGGGAATGCCATCAGCAGCGCGTCTACCAGTGTGCAGAATATATTTCCCAGTCAGGTATGCAGTGCAGGGGTATTCTAAAAGAAAAAAGGGGTCATGGAGCGTCCCGGTCATCTGGCATCTATTCGCCCTGCTGAAGGATTATTTTGAAAGTGTGTAGAAGCCACACGGGACTCCCATGCTGCAGATTTATCATGGAGACATCGTGGAGATTTTACAGCATATAACTACAGCACCCAACAATCTAAACACCGCCAAATATACAGAATATATTTTCCAGTCAGGTATGCAGTGCAGCAGGAACACACCCTCCAAGCCACTTGTGAATTACTGGCCTGATAACCGTGGAAATGTCCACCCACAATCTAAGAGCTGGAGTTACTGATTATATTTCACTCTCAGAAATGCAGTGCAGTCCGCAAATATACTTTATGGCAAAAGAAAAATATATATTTTTTTCACCCACAATGTCACAGTTGTATTTACTGATTATATTTCACTCTCAGAAATGCAGTGCAGTCCGCAAATGTACTTTATGGCAAAAGAAAAATATATTTTTTTTTCACCCACAATGTCCCAGTTGTATTTACTGATTATATTTCACTCGCAGAAATGCAGTGCAGGCCGCAAATGTACTTTATGGCAAAAAAAAGTGATTTTTTTTTTCACCCACAACGTCACAGTTGTATTTACTGATTATATTTCACTCTCAGAAATGCAGTGCAGGCGGCAAACGTACTTTTTTGCAAAAAAAAAAACAATAATAATTTGTCCTCCCAGAATCTAACAGTTGGATTTACTGAATTTATTACACTGTCACATATGCAGCACAGGGGTACTTTACAGAAAAAAATGTGAATATGTCACCCCCTGGGTCCTTAAACTCATGGACGGATTACTTATATTATTTTACTTTCCCCTGGCACATATGCAATGCAGGTGCACTTAAAAAATGGGTATATGTCGCCCACTTAACTACAAGAACATGATTAAATTATTGTCCCTGGCAAATTATTGTCCCTGGCAATGTTGTCACTTGAACAAAATAGCCGCCGACGCCCACCTAACTGACAGATTAAAACTTATTTTTCTGTGTCACTGGGCTCAGGGCAGGGTACAAAAATGTTGCATTGCACCCACAAAAAAAAAATCGCTGTAGATCGCAGACTTAACACCAAGCTCTGATATCAGATTCTTTCCTCATATCTCCCTCACAGCAGCAGCAGCATCCTATCCTTACACTAGTAAGAGCTGATGTGACGTGCAGCGCTACGTGACACCAGCTTATATAGAGGCTGGGTCACATGCTGCACTGGCCAATCACAGCCATTCCATAAGTAGTTCAGGTTCGCTCAACACTAATTGCTACCACACCAGGGGTATTGCTGCAGAAATCACCTATATATGAAACTTAATTAAATTGAACCATTCCTTCCCCCAAAAAATGTAATTGTGACCATTTGGAAACTGAATATACGTAAATGGACAATTGAGGTTTGTCACTCAAATTCTCATTAATACACACAGGTAGATTGCTGCTATAACCTGTGTCTTGCATCACATATATAAGCTGGTTTGATTACATTTAACATTCCCCCCAAAAAAAAATTAATTTCAACCGGGTAGAAACTGAATATACGTAAACGAACAATTTAGGCTTAACGCTAAATTTCACCTTACTACACACTGGTAGATTGCTGCCACACTAGGGGTATTGCTGCAGTAATCACCTATATATACAGGTTAATTAAATTGAACACTTCCAAAAAATAAAAAATAAAATTGTGACCGGTAGGAAACTGAATATACATAAATGGATGATTGAGGCTTGACGCAAAATTTCACCTTAATACACACAGGTAGATTGCTGCCACACCATGGATATTACTGCAGTAAATATATATGCAGTTTAACTAACTTGAATCCCACAAAAAAAAGAATGATTTCAGTGAAAATGGGGAGAAAAAATGAAAGTATGCTTGCAGATAGCTGCTTTTGAGGTGCACCTCTCATATCTGGCAAGGGAAGTATCCTAAAATAAAATAAAACAAATAAATATTATTATTATTAACCAGAAACTCAGAGGAGGAGGTGCATGCGGAGTCGGAGGTTGAGGAGGCGGCAAATGTAGTGTTGTTGGTGGAAGCGGCGATGAAGAAGGAGGAGGGGGTATCTTAAAAGGTTTTATTATTCTTTTGTATTCATTTAATTTTTTAAATTACGGTAGCCCCCAAAATAATGGTACAAATAAAAAAAAAGGATTCAATGAATAAGTGCACTGGAGTACAAGAATGTATGGTTGAGGCGGTTATAAATGTCTATTCTGCACAAGGTACGGACAAGTCCCGTGGGATCAATACCTGGTTTATTTTAATGAACGTGAGCTTGTCCAAGTTGGCTGTGGACAGGTGGCTGCGTTCATCTGTAATAATGCCCCCTGCTGTGCCAAATACACGTTCAGACAATACACTAGCTGCAGGGCAGGCCAGCACCTCCAAGGCATAAAGGGCAAGCTCAGGCCATTTTGAAAATTTGGAGACCCAGAAGTTGAATGGGGCATAACCTTCAGTCAGTACATGTAGGAGTGTGCACATGTACTGTTTCACCAAGTTGTTCAAATGCTGCCTCCTGCTAAGACGTTTCATATCAGCTGGTGGTGCAGGTTGCTGTGGCGCGGTGACAAAGATTTTCCACATGTAGGCCATGCTAACCCTGCCTTCTGAGGTGCTGCCCGTGACACAGCTGCGTTGGCGACCTCTTCCTCCTCCTCCTCTGCCTTGTGCTTCCACTTGTCCCCCAGTGTCAGTTGGGAATGACCTCAGGAGCGCGTCTACCAGTGCACGCTTGCACTCGCGCATCTTCCTATCACGCTCCACTGCGGGTATTAAGGAGGGCGCATTGTCTTTGTAGCGGGGATCCAGCAGGATGGCAACCCAGTAGTCAGCACAAGTTGCAATGTGAATTAACTTTTGTATAATAGTAGGAGGACGTACTAAGTAAATACTGTTTACCGCCTAAATAAAGTAAGTTAAAAACATTTTATTTCATTTTATTAAAAAAGGTAATCTCCACAGATATAGGCTGATAGGGTGGACTGGAACTATTCAGACCAATAATTATGCTGGTTCCTAAGTCAACCCTCAGGGCTGCAGTCCCTATAGACAGTGCGTTACCCTATTTCAGTATAATATCTCATTTCATGAAGGACCTCTCAGCAAATGTTAGGATTAATTATACTTAATACTTTTTTTATCTGTTGGTCTCCTGACCACAAATAATCCTCTTTCATTTGCTGACTACTTTTAAAAAATAACCTTTAATGAATACTGCTTTTAAAATTATATGTTGTATATTTCCTTCTTATATTATAGTGACTAACAATTTAAAATTCCTCAGTTTAGTGCAGATTCTGTTAGCTGTTGTAAACTATCTGCTGTTGTTACTTTCACAGCAGTTAATATGAGGATATTAACTCTGTATACTTTCACCTTGTAGCTTGCCCTGAGTGCATGGGTTTGCTACATATTGCTACGTGAATTGCTATTTCTCTTCATTTGTTCCTAACACCTGCTCATCGCTGAATTCTAAAACTTAACACACACTATTAGTCCCTATTTCCCGACATGTTTCGCCGGATAACACCAGTGTCTTCAGGGGAAGCATAGGACTATTTCATATAGGACCAATGTGCAGGTGGAATATTCCCTATTAAGGCTCAAGTAATGGGAAGAGAGTCAGCCTGCATATACCAAATATATCTTGCAGTGCTAATGCTCGACGCGTTTCCCTTCCGACTAGTGTCGGTAATTCTTCAGGAGCATTGATCTAAGTGTCCGGCGGAGACTATACACTGCGACCCTGATGGTGGGTACGCAGCAATCACCCAGTACACTTGATCTGATTGCTGACTATATAACTTGAAAACCGCCATCAAAAAAATACCCCCAGTGGGAGATTATCCCCCCCTCAATGTCTTCCTCAACGTAGTTACTGAAAAATTACGGTCGCTACATGTCCAGAATCCCTACCACAGAAATATATCAGAGCAGGAACAAATAGCACTAGTGGAATTACAGAAAGATTCAAGTATTGTGATCAAACCCTCGGACAAGGGGGGCAACATAGTAGTTCTTGATGTCAGCATATATACACAGATGTGTAAGAGAATTCTTGATGACAGGACATGCTACACTAAATTAAATAACAACCAACCCTCTTGATGCATATAAGAATGAACTGAGACAGATTCTGAGTAGGGCGAAAGGGCACAGACTCATAAGTGTGAGTGAGTTTGCATATCTGTTACCTACGTGCCCGACACTGCCGGCCTTCTATAGTCTACCTAAAATACATAAGGGTGTTGACCCCTTAAAAGGAAGGCCGATAGTGTCGGGCATAGGAAGCCTCACAGAGAGAATCAGTGTCTAGCCTTCCGTCCTTTGTTAGGGACTCGATGGATGTGTTGAGGAGATTAGATGACATCAGATGCGATAGTGATACCCTCCTCGCCAGTCTAGATGTAGAAGCTCTTTACAACTGCATCCCACACCATTGAGGCTGTGAGGCTGTACAGACATTCTTGTTGGAAAGAGGTTCTCATCTCGAGGTTCTCGAGCATATTGAGCAGATAATAACTTTGCTCAACTTTATTCTGTACCACAATGTTTTCATGTTTGACCGTTCCCTCTACCGCCAGCTCAGGGGGGTGGCGAAGGGCAGTCCCTGTGCCCCGACCTTCGCCAACCTCTACCTGGGCTGGTGGGAAAGAGAGACGTTGTTTGGTGACGAGATTGAGGAATGGACCTCATCCATTTTATTATGGATGAGGTTCGTTGACGACATATTCATCTCATGGAGAGGTACAAAGAAAAAATATTCTGACTTTGTATCCAGGCTGAATGTGAATACTTTGGGCCTATATTTTACATCTGTGATTGATGAAAAATATCTTACTTTCTTGGATTTCTTGATTGAGATTGACCCCTCTGGATATGTTCCGCAAACCTACGGCCACGAATGCACTCTTGAGGTGGGAAAGTGGACATCCTCACCCACTAAAGAGGGGCATTCCTAAGAGGCAATAGCTTAGAATAAGACGAAATTGCTCCCAGTGGTCTGACTTCAAGGTATCAGCGGTAGAGATGGCCCGAACTATTCGCCGGCGAACTGTTCGCCGGAGAACATAGCTTGTTCGCGTCCGCCGCGGCGGGCGAACATATTCGATGTTCGCGTTCGCCCCTATACTTTATCATTGAGTAAACTTTAACCCTGTACCTCACAGTCAGCAGACACATTCCAGCCAATCAGCATACCCTCCCTTCCAGACCCTCCCACCTTCTATCTAAACGCAAGGACAGCATACATCTTAGATTCATAGTGAAGCTGCAGTGTTAGTAATTGCAAATATAATATAACCTGTATGATTCGCATTGCGATTACAACTTAGATCTGAGTTCCTAATGGTTGTATTGCTAGAATATAACGAAGATAACAAATATAGCACTATATTCTCAATCTTTATTATATTCTAGCAATACAACAACCATTAGGAACTCAGATCTAAGTTTAATCGCAATGCGATTAATATAACCTGCATTAATCGCATTGCGAATTCAACTTAGAGCTGAGTTCCTAATGGTTGTTGTATTACTAGAATATACGTTATATTCTAGCAATACAAGCAGTAGGAACTCAGCTGTAAGTTGTAATCGCAATGTGAATAATACTTACAATTATTAATCGCTTTCCAAATCCATTTAATGCCTCTATTTAATTGTATATGACTGTTGACTATGACTACCACCAACGTTCTGCTGCCTCCGAGGCAAGATATATGAACCCCCCAGGGGCCATTTGGGCGTTTTTCATAGAAAACGCATCAAAAACGCATCTGCGTTTTTATCATTTTTTATTCTTTATTTTATTTTTTTGTGTATTTTGCCACATTTGGTTGCATATTTACATTTGGTATAGGCAAATATGGTAGTCTAGAATTCAGTGTTTCCCAACCAGTGTGCCTCCAGCTTTTGCAAAACTACAACTCCCAGCATGCCCGGACAGCCTTTGGCTGTGCAGGCATGCTGGGAGTTGTAGTTTCGCAACAGCTGGAGGCACACTGGTTGGGAAACACAGGTCTAGATTATTACTCTGCCCAAATCTATATTCAGCTATATGGCTTAGAAAATATGCTGTCAAATATTGATCCTAGGTTTTGGTATAGACACATAATCTAGACTAACATATTTGCCTATACCAAATGTAAATATGCAACCAAATGTGGCAAAATACACAAAAAAAATAAAATAAAAAATAAAAAATGCAGATGCTTTTCTGATGCGTTTTTGATGCGTTTTTGATGCGTTTTTGATGCGTTTTTGATGCGTTTTCTATCAAAAACGACCAAATGGCCCCTCGGGGGTTTAGATATCTTGCTTTGGAGGCAGCAGAACGTGGGTGGTAGTCATAGTCAACTGTCATATACAATCAAATAGAGGCATCAAATGGATTCGGAAAGCAATTAATAATTGTAAGTATTATTCACATTGCGATGACAACTTAGAGATGAGTTCCTAATGCTTGTATTGCTAGAATATAACGTATATTCTAGCAATACAACAACCATTAGGAACTCAGCTCTAAGTTGAATTCAAAATGCGATTAATGCAGGTTATATTATTCGCATTGCGATTAAACTTAGATCTGAGTTCCTAATGGTTGTTGTATTGCTAGAATATAACAAAGATTGAGAATATAGCACTATATTCTCAATCTTCGTTATATTCTAGCAATATAACCATTAGGAACCCAGCTCTAAGTTGAATTCGCAAATAAGATGTCCCAAACTATTCACCAGCGGACAGTTCCCGACGAACATAGCTTGTGCGCGTTCGTCGCGACGGGCGAACATATGCGATGTTCGGTCCACCCCCTATCATTGAGTACCTCACTTTGACCCTGTACCTCACAGTCAGCAGACACATTCCAGGCAATCAGCATACCCTCCCTCCCATCTCCTGGACAGCATCCATTTTAGATTCATTCGGAATTTGCAGTCTTACACTGGGTTCAGACCTGAGCGTTTAGAAGCCTATCGTTTTATGCGCGTTCAAGATGGGCGTTTAGGCGCGTTTTTTCAAGCGTTTTGGAAAATAGTGTAGGCGCGTTTGACGCGCGTTTATGTGATTGACTGCATAGTTGGCTAATGACCAATGATATAGTTTGGCCAATCTGAGTGCTTTAGAGGTGTGACATTCCATGGTGGCTGATTCAGCATGTTGCAAACTTTTTAAAACGCGCATCCATAGGCGCGTTTTACGCTGCACAAACGCCCGAACAACACGCCTATCGCGTTTCCCATTGAAGTCTATTGGCACCAAACGCTCGAAAAAAGCCCGAATTAACGCGAACATACTTGCTTATGCGTCGGACGTTTATAGGCGCCTACGAACGCGCATAAAAACACGCAAGTGTGAACCACCCCCATTGGAATGCATGGTTCCTGTACTGTTGTGCGTTTTTATGTGCGTTCGAACGCGGCGTTTTACGCGAAAGTGTGAACTGAGTGTTAGTGAGAGGAGGGACAGAGTAGCTGCTGCTGATTTAATAGGGAAATCGATAGCTAGGCTAGTGTATTCAGTGTCCACTCCAGTCCTGAAAGACTCATCAGTTCTCTGCTGTAAGGACAGCACCCCAAAAAGCCCTTTTTAGGGCTAGTACATCAGTCTCCCTCCCAGACCCTCCCACCTCCTATCAAAAAGTAAGGACGGCATCCATCTTAGATTCATTCTGAATCTGCAGTGTTAGTTGTAATCGCAATGTGATTAATATAACCTGTATTAATCGCATTCCGAATTCAACTTAGAGCTGAGTTCCTAATGGTTGTTGTATTGCTAGAATATACGTTATATTCTAGCAATAAAACCATTAGGAACCCAGCTCTAAGTTGAATTCGCAATGCGATTAATACAGGTTATATTAATCGCATTGCGAATTAAACTTAGATCTGAGTTCCTAATAGTTGTTGTATTGCTAGAATATAACGAAGATTGAGAATATACTGTAGTGCTATATTCGTTATCTTTGTTATATTCTAGCAATACAACCATTAGGAACCCAGATCTAAGTTGAATTCGCAATGCGATTAATATAACCTGTATTAATCACATTGCGATTACAACTTACCACACTCTGCGTCAACTACGTAATTTTCCATTGGAGTTTTGCCATGGATCCCCCTCCGGCATGCCACAGTCCAAGTGTTAGTCCCCTTAAAACAACTTTTCCATCACTATTGTGGCCAGAAAGAGTCCCTGTGGGTTTTAAAATTCACCTGTCTATTGAAGTCTATGGCGGTTCGCTTTGTTCGCATGTTCGCGAACATTTGCGGAAGTTCGCATTTGCTGTTCGCGAACGGAAAAATTTATGTTCGCGACATCACTAATCAGCGGATGATCTCCGGAAACGGTTTGTGGAAAGGGGATACCCAAACACTGTCTTGAAGGAGGCCTATCAGTGTGCGGCCGCATGAGACAGGGATAATCTCCTGCATCCCAAAAATAGGGTATCTGAAGATGCTCAACTACGTATCATAGGGACCTATGATACAGCACATAAAGAGATACGTGCACTGTTGACTGAACACTGGGAGATTCTGAGAACGGACCCAGATGTTGGGCATCTACTAGGAGGATATCCTATGATTACATATCGTCGTGGGGGGAACATAAAAGATAAGGTGGTCCATAGTGCACTCAATTCCCCTACGAGTGAAACCTGGTTAGGGGTGAATATACCGAATGGCACATACAAATGTGGCAATTGTATAGCCTGTAAAGTGATTTTGAAGGGTGCTTATTTTACTAGCTCGATCACAGGACAAAAATTTAACATCCAATCTTTTATCAATTGTAAGACAGTAGGGGTGGTGTACCTCGCGACCTGCATTTGTGGATTACAATATGTAGGGAAAACTAAGTGCGAATTTAGGAGACGCATTGGGGAGCATTTACTGAAGATCAGAAGTCATGGTGACACCCCTATTGCGCAACATGTGGCAATCAGTCACCCCATGACTACAGACTGTTTTAAATTTCAGGGGATAGAACATGTGCGACCACCACCTGGGGGGGGGGGGGATGTGGATACACTCCTCCTTAGAAAGAAATCTCAACCAACAAACCTTTTGACCTATGGAGGTCACACATCAACCAACTACTCTCACCTATAACCACAAATTATGTGTTTTGACCCAATAATTGCACCCCAGATGGTAATAATCATAAATCTTTATTAATCCTTTTATAAAAGTCATTAAAATTAATATTTCACAATGTGCAGATGGTCTAATAGAGAGTCACAGACATCAATGGAGGAATAACGTAGGTGTTACACAGATTTCGTAAGAGGGAGACAGGAGAGCATGTACAAGTTAAATGGTCATAATAAATTACACTAGTATAAAATCCAACAATTAATCATATTGCCTATCATATCACAAATACATAAGGAAATTCATGGTTTAAACAAAGTAAAGTGCATAGTGCAGTGTAAATTCCAACAATAACAGGTAGATGGCGATGCAAGGTCACAATTATACCCCCAAGTTGCAAAGGTAAATGTCAGATAATAACGTAACCATTACATGAACTCCTTGTCCCCTCCCTGTGTCCCACACCTACCCAAGATGGGGATGCTCACCGTGTGGGAACTGTGTTGCCTGCCCCAATGTGGCTCGGGCCGATTCATTTTGTGATTCTGAAGAGAAAAAGGAATACAAAATTACTCATCATATTAATTGCAAAACTATTGGCGTAATTTATTACGCCACTTGCCCATGTAAGAAAATCTACGTGGGCATGACCTCCCGCGAACTAAAACGACGAGTAAGGGAACATGACTTAGATATTGAATCTGCAAAAGAGGAGGAATACTCCTCGATGTTAAAACCTATCCCACGCCATTTTAAACGTTATCACGGTTGTGATTCCACTTTTTTACAGATACGTGGCATTGATCGAGCACAAATCACTAACCGGGGTGGAGACTGGAAAAAACAATTAGCACAAAAGGAAACACGTTGGATCTTTCAATTGAATACGTTATCTCCTAAAGGACTAAATGAATACAATAGTTTCGTACCTTTTCTTTGAGCGGGACCCCTTCTGAGGTATTATTAGTTGTTGGGGTGACTCCCATGTTGATCGATATACGATTTTTTAATTGGTTTTAATTTTATGCTTACTTCTATGATAGGAAACTTACTTGTGCCGATATTGGAGGTCTGGTCCGATGTGGATCACCAATCAGATGATGTTGGAAACTGGGAACCAGCGACCGGGAAGAAAAGAGGGAAAAAGAGAAAAAATTGAGGATAAGGACATGAGAGACGAAAAGAAGATAATCTAACCAACTATATACATACTTCCTTCCTTTCCCTTCCCCCCCCCCTTTTTTACATTTTCTATATTCTTTTACACTGTCTAGTGAGGTCACAATTATTCCCTAATTTGGCATGAGGTATATTCATAAATTTCACAAGAATCTGGGGAAGCACACTACGTGACATAGTGAATAGGTTTATTTCACTTCTTTTTTGACATATTTTTTAGATTATACACGGAGGTTATTATATTGCGATAACACTGATAGGTATTCATGATGTTACTTGTTCACTAACGGTACACAGCAAATATTCTTATAAATATTCAATGCTATTTTGGTACTAATATTAACATACATCTCAGTTTTATCCTATTTAGGCAGCTTTAATTCCCTCTCCACCTTTGTGGCAGAGGTATTTCACATTATAGGTATATGGTATTTATCGGTTGTAACACGAGGATAAATGATATATCTTCACTTATGGCAAGTATGATATGCACAGCACAGAGTGTCACGGGCATGTATCACGTTTCACAACACACCTTGGTGCGGTAATGGGTACACCTTTTTTGTTAAGTTTTTAGCTAATCCTTATCACTTTATCATTTACATTTGGAATTTTTATTGTTTAGTATGCACCTGATTAGGGCACTCTCTGGTAATGTGACCATTTACATATTACCACGCATTATGACAATGTTTAGAGTAACATATACTCATGGTTAAGTAATGTGAAAGGGGTTAGAAATGATGGGGACCGCTTCGAAGAAAGAGAAAGAGAAAAACATTTTTTTTTTTTTGTGATTTTATCACGATTCTTTAGCGATTTTTGTGCGTTCTTTCGACAGCGGGACATTTTCGGATTCTCGTAATCTAGTTGTATTTAGCCGATGCTTAGCCCTCTTCCGAGTTTACGGTCACGTGGTTGATTGGCCCCGATCACGTGACCGTGATGTCAGCAACTCGTCATCACAGGTCCTACCAGATATGTTAACTGCAGCGACCGCTAAGGGTTATGAGAGGTTTCAGATATTAATCGTACTTTATATGAGGACTAATGGAAGGGGATTTCTCATCACTAGTCGATCTTTTATTTTTTATTTGGTGCTCTTGATTGTTATAAATTTTTCCCCTCCTTTTCAGTTCATTTTGTTTCTATGACTGTGGTCATGTGACCGAATTATTTCGGTCACGTGACCACGACGTCATTAGATCGTCATTGCAGGTCCTTTCGAATGTATGTTTTGCGGCACTTGACAGTCTTACATATAATGGTTATTTCTGGGCAATGATGATGTTATACATGAGGCATCTTTATGGGGGTATTTGATCGAATGACCCACTTTGAAACGTCTCCTAGATGCAAATGATGCGGTCATGTGATTATGATGTAATCATGTCCCTCCCTCTGCAACCCGGTGGTGTGAGGTACAATTGATTAGGTAGGGGATATAAGCTGACCTCTCCCTCAGTCACCCATCTTCTGACGAAGCCATCTGGCGAAACGCGTCGAGGTAGGTGTGGGACACAGGGAGGGGACAAGGAGTTCATGTAATGGTTACGTTATTATCTGACATTTACCTTTGCAACTTGGGGGTATAATTGTGACCTTGCATCGCCATCTAGCTGTTATTGTTGGAATTTACACTGCACTATGCACTTTACTTTGTTTAAACCATGAATTTCTTTATGTATTTGTGATATGATAGGCAATATGATTAATTGTTGGATTTTATACTAGTGTAATTTATTATGACCATTTAACTTGTACATGCTCTCCTGTCTCCCTCTTACGAAATCTGTATAACACCTACGTTATTCCTCCATTGATGTCTGTGACTCTCTATTAGACCATCTGCACATTGTGAAATATTAATTTTAATGACTTTTATAAAAGGATTAATAAAGATTTATGATTATTACCATCTGGGGTGCAATTATTGGGTCAAAACACATAATTTGTGGTTATAGGTGAGAGTCCTCCTTAGAAAGGAAGCAAAGTGAATTTTCACGCTTAATACAGTAAAACCTAGTCGTAATGATGCCATTTCATTCGCATGTTTTATTGAGTGAATGCCGTTGCCCTACAATATTCAGTTCAGATTATATATCCTGTTGCCTTCCTATTTGTCAGGTTCTTTCGTCCCCTTAACTTGTGATTTCCATTTTCCCTTACTTGTCAGACATGGAGACAGGAGCTAATTGATGTCATTACGTGTTTAATGAGAGAAGTAGTTCCTGACATTTTTGCCTAATGTATTTATGTTTAATGCGTCTATGGCAGGTATGGATAGACCTGTTCCGATCTATACTTCATGGGCCCCATGTCCCCGTTTAGGTATAACTCCAGCAATTGTCACCGTAATCGAACTCCCCACTGCCAAAGCGAAAGATGACGACAGGAGGAGGCGTGGCCGGCAATGGCGATCTGCACCTATTGCCTGCCTGTCAGAAACAAGTGATGAGGACAGGAGGAGGCGTGGTCGGCGGGAGCGGCCGTACGCCTATTGGCTGCCTGTCGGAGGCTTGGCAGTGAGAGGGGAGGAGCCACCTCCATTTAACCAGCGCATAGCTCGCGCACGACACGGCCACTATAGTGCCGGGAGGCTCATTGTTTGCTGCACTCTATCAGAGGCGTGCAGCATCTTTTCAAGTTATACAGTCAGCAATCAGATCAAGTGTACTGGCATGATTGCTGCGTACCCACCATCAGGGTCGCAGTGTATAGTCTCGGCCAGACACTTAGATCAATGCTCCTGATGAATTATCGACACTAGTCGGAAGGGAAACACGTCGAGCATTAGCACTGCAAGATATATTTGGTATATGCAGGCCAACTCTCTTCCCATTACTTGAGCCTTAATAGGGAATATTCCTCCTGCACATTGATCCTATACTGAAATATGCCCTGAGGGACTAGTGCAGATACATTCCTAGGACTATAGCAGGAGAGTTCCATTACTCCTATACACAATAAGGAGTTTTTGTGGTAGGGTTGACTTAGGAACCAGCATAATTATTGGTCTGAATAGTTCCAGTCCACCATATCAGCCTATATCTGTGGAGACTACCTTTTTTAATAAAATAAAATGTTTTTAACTTACTTTATTTAGGCAGTAAACACAAGTTACAATGTGGGCAACTCTGCTGTCGTTGCACAGGCACTGTAGCATGTAGTCGCTCATGTGTGCCAGGCTGCCCAGAGGTAAGGATAAGCTGTCCTCTGTAGGTGGTATATCGTCTGTGTCCTCCGTATCCCCCCAGGCACAATCCAGTGATGGCCATGAGCTGCGTTGGGTGCCATCCTGCAGTAAAACCGGTCCCTCTTTGTCCTCCTCGTCCTCCAGAAGTATGCCCTGGCTGTCCACATGTGTACCTGGCCTCTGCTGGTGCAGGAATCCACCCTCTGAGCCACTTCTGAATGACCAGCCTAAAACCCTGTAAAAATACCCCCTCCTACTCCTCCTCTTGTGCCACATCCTCTTCCATCATCGCGGTAATTGTTGTTTCAAGGAGACATAGAAGGGGTACTGTAATGCTAACAACTGCGTCATCAGCACTAGCCATGTTGGTTGAGTACTCAAAAGACTGCTACAAGGTACACAGGTCTCGCATGGAGGCCCAGTCACTGGTGGTGAACTGGTGCAGTTCCGCAGAGCGACTGACCCGTGCGTGCTGCAGCTGAAACTCCACTACCGCCTGCTGCTGCTTGCACAGTCTCTCCAGCATATGCAAGGTGGAGTTCCACCTGGTGGGCACATCGCATATGAGGCGGTGAGCGGGAAGTCCGAACGTACGCTGCAGACAGGCGAGCAGCAGCATGGTGAGAATGCCGAAAGAGCGCACAGACAGACGAGTTTTTAAGAAACTTCTGCACCACCAGATTCAGCACATGCGCCAGGCAAGGGATGTGCATCGAACCGACTAGTCCTAGAGCTGCAATGACATTTTGCCCATTATCGCACCCCACTAGGTCGGGCTTGAGGCTCACTGGCAGCAACCACCACTGGCAGCAACCACTCATTGGTCTGTTGTTCTATGCCCCTCCAAAGCTCCTGTGCCGTGTGGGGTTTGTCCCCCCAAACACAAGAGTTTTAAAACCGCCTGCTGACGTTTACCCCAGGCCGTGCTGAAGTTGATGGTGAAGTTCTTTCGCTGACCGGATGTGGAGGTGGTAGAAGAAGAAGAGGAGGATGTGGATTAGGAGGAGGAGACAACAGGAGGCAATTAATAATGCCCTGCGATCCTCGGTGGTGGAAGGACATGAGCCAAATCGCTATCCGCCTCAGGCCCAGCCGCCACTACATTTACCCAGTGTGCAGTTAGGGCGATATAAAGGCCCGGGCCGTGCTTACTGGTCCATGTATCTGTGTTTATGTGGACCTTGCCACAGATGGCGTTGTGCAGCCCAAACTTGATTTTATCCTCCACTTGGTTGTGCAGGGAAGGGACGGCTCCCTTGGAAAAGTAGTGGCGGCAGGGAACTACGTACTGTGGGACAGCCACCACCATCAGCTGTTTAAAAACAGTCTGTCTCATCCAGACGGAATGACAGCATTTCAAAGGCCAGTGATTTTGAAATGCTGGCATGCAGGGTCAGGGATCGAGGGTGGGTAGGTGGGTATTTCCTCCTTTTCTCCAGTGTTTGGGAGATGGACAGTTGACTGCTCGCGTGTGACATGGTGGAGATGCTTTGTGATGGTGACGGAGGTAGTGGTGGTATTGGTGGCACATCCTCCGTTTGCTGGTTGGCAGGTGCCATGGGGACACCAGAGGTGGAGGAAAAGGCAGAGACAGCAGCAGAAGAGAAAGCAGGAGGAGCCTGAGACCTTTCTTGATTTTTAAGGTTTTTACTCCACTACAGTTCGTGCTTTGCTTGTAGATGCCTGGTCATGCAGGTTGTGCTCACGTTTAGAACGTTTATGCCTCGCTTCAGGCTCTGATGGCACAACATGCAAACCACTCGTGTCTTGTTGTCAGGACATTGTGTGAAGTACTGCCACACCAATGAACTCCTTGGAGCTGGCCTTGGTCTGCTCAGTCCCTGGTTGCGGTGGGCAGTAGCAGGCGTACTGTCTCTGGAACGGCCACTCTGCTTTTGCACCCTGATCCCTCTTTTGCTGTGTGGTTGCCTCTGTGCAACCACTGCCTCTTCCTCAGAACTGCCCACATCACTAGCACGACCTAGAGTCCAGTCTGGGTCTAGGACCTCATCATCCTCCACATCATCTTCCACCCATTCTTGACCTCTGCCCTCCTCATCGGTCTGCACATTGCAGAAAGCCACATCAGTTGGCACCTGTGTTTCGTCATCATCAGAGACGTGCTGCGGCGGTCTTCCCATGTCCTCATCCTGCAACATAAGTGGTTAAGCATCAGTGCATTCAATGTCTTCCACTTCTGGGGCAGGGCTAGGTGGATGGTGGATGTTGGAAATCCTGCCAGCAGAGTCATCAAAAAGCATAAGAGTTTGCTGCATGACTTGGAGCTCAGACTACTTGGTTGATTTGCAAGGGGATGAGGTGAAAGACTGATGGGCATGGGCATGGGCTGCTTGTGCCAACTCTGAGCTTTCTGCAGAGCAATGGGTGGGATATCCTGTGAAGGAACTGGAGCCACTGTCAGCCACCCAATCTACTATCGCCTGTACTTGCTCTGGTCTCACCATCCGTAGGCATTCGGGCCTACCAAATAATGCTGCAGGTTCTGTCACCTACTCGCACCCGCGTTCACCCACCAAGCTGACAGATGGTTAATCTCCAGTGTCAATTTAACTGTCAATAGTCAACAATTAAGTTCACTAACACTCAGGCAGTGCCCGTGTCATAAAAATGCTCTGTGGACCAAGAATACCGCGTTTTTTTCCTAAAAATACATCACTGCAGAAATGTAAATTAGGTATTTTTACGCTGTATGCACAACTACTTTTTGAAGCAAGAATACGGCTTTTTCACAAAAGTACACTAATGCACTATTTTACAGCAGAAAAGTAAAATAGGTATTTGGGCGGTGTATTTTAAACTGCTTTGTGAACCAGGAATAACGCTTTTTTCCCCCAAATTCACAAATGCACTATTTAATGGCTGAAAATTAAACATAGGTATTTGTACGCTGTATGCACAACTGCTTTGTGAACCAAGAACACAACTTTTTTTCCCCTTAAAACACACTAATGCACTATTTCAGTGCTGAAATTTAAAATACCGTAGGTATTTGTACGCTGTATGCACAACTGCTTTTTGGACCAAGAACACAGCTTTTTTTCCCTAAAACACAGTTATGCACTATTTCAGTGCTGCAATTTAAAATAGGTATTTATACGCTGTATGCACAACTGCTTTGTGAACCAAGAACAGCTTTTTTTTCCTAAAACACACTGATGCACTACACTCACCTAAAAAATTATTATGAACACCTGTTCTATTTCTCATTAATGCAATTATCTAGTCAACCAATCACATGGCAGTTGCTTCAATGCATTTAGAGGTGTGGTCCTGGTCAAGACAATCTCCTGAACTTCAAACTGAATGTCAGAATGGGAAAGAAAGGTGATTTAAGCAATTTTAAGCGTGGCATGGTTGTTGGTGCCAGACGGGCCGGTCTGAGTATTTCACAATCTGCTCAGTTACTGAGATTTTAACGCACAACCATTTCTAGGGTTTACATAGAATGGTGTAAAAAGGGAAAAACATCCAGTATGCGGCAGTCCTGTGGGCGAAAATGCCTTGTTGATGCTAGAGGTCAGATGAGAATGGGCCGACTGATTCAAGCTGATAGAAGAGCAACGTTGACTGAAATAACCACTCATTACAACCGAGGTATGCAGCAAAGCATTTGTGAAGCCACAACACGCACAACCTTGAGGCGGATGGGCTACAACAGCAGAAGACCCCACCGGGTACCACTCATCTCCACTACAAATAGGAAAAAGAGGCTACAATTTGCACTAGCTCACCAAAATTGGACTGTTGAAGACTGGAAAAATGTTGCCTGGTCTGATGAGTCTCGATTTCTGTTGAGACATTCAAATGGTAGAGTCCGAATTTGGGGTAAACAGAATGAGAACATGTATCCATCATGCCTTGTTACCACTGTGCAGGCTGATGGTGGTGGTGTAATGGTGTGGGGGATGTTTTCTGGGCACACTTTAGGCCCCTTAGTGCCAATTGGGCATTGTTTAAATGCCACGGGCTACCTGAGCATTGTTTCTGACCATGTCCATCCCTTCATGACCACCATGTACCCATCCTCTGATGGCTACTTCCAGCAGGATAATGCACCATGTCACAAAGCTCGAATCATTTCAAATTGATTTCTTGAACATGACAATGAGTTCACTGTACTAAAATGGCCCCCACAGTCACCAGATCTCAACCCAATAGAGCATCTTTGGGATGTGGTGGAACGGGAGCTTCGTGCCCTGGATGTGCATCCCTCAAATCTCCATCAACTGCAAGATGCTATCCTATCAATATGGGCCAACATTCCTAAAGAATGCTATCAGCACCTTGTGGAATCAATGCCACGTAGAATTAAGGCAGTTCTGAAGGCAAAAGGGGGTCCAACACCGTATTAGTATGGTGTTCCTAATAATTCTTTAGGTGAGTGTATTTCACTGCAGAAATGTAAAACAGGTATTTGGGCGGTGTATTTTAAACTGCTTTGTGGACCAGGAATACCAAAAACACAGTAATGCACTATTTCACTGCAGAAATTTAAAATAGGTTTTTGTATGCTGTATGCACAAGTGCTCTATAGCACCATAATACAGATTTTTGCCCCAGACTACAGAAATGGACTATATCACCCCAAAATTATACAAAAGGTAATGTAGAGGACTCTACCTGCCAAAAAAGAATTTTTTCCTTCACTGAGCTACCAAAAAGGATTAGACTTATGTCCCTGGCAGGCTGGCACACATGCAGTTCAAAGGACACTGCAGTGGCTAAAATGGCTGCCAACCCCCCACCTCAGTAACAGATGGATTAAAAAAAAATAATTTGCAGTATCACTGGGCTCAGGGCTGGGTACAAAAATGTAGGATTGCAGTAGCACCCTCCCTCAATAATTGCTGTAGCTTGAAGATTTCACACCACCAGGTTCAACAGATTTCTTTCCTAATCTCTCCCTGAGAGCACCGGCAGCAACCTTTCCCTATACTAACAGCAGCAGAGTCACGTGCGACACTATGTGACTCCAGCTTATAAAGAGGCTGGGTCACATGCTACACTCAGCCAATCACAGCCATGCCATTAGTAGGCATGACTGTGATGGCTTCTTAGGGCAAAGATGTAAAACGCATGCTAATTGGCTGTTCTGCAGCCTTTCAAAAAGCGGGAAGAATCGCCGAACAAAGGACCCGAACCCGCACTTCTATGAAAATGTTCGGGTTCAGGTCCGTTTCCCGAACATCCTAAAATTTGGGACGAACTCAAACTATACAGTTCGGGTTCGCTCAACTCTATTAATTACGAACTTCCCAAAATGTTGTCCGGCAGATGAACCTGAAGCTTTTCAGGTTCATTTCGGGCAAATCCAATAAAACGCACTGCAGCGCCATTTTACTGCACATGTCAGTGGGAAAAAGCATAGGGGAGAAATAAGAAAGATACTCACATGACCCAGAGGAAGTAGGAAGAAAGGCTTGCCCTGATTGGCTTACAGTCTTACAGACAGCCTAGATGAGCCAATCAGTGCAGGCTGGGAGGTGCCCTTGCAGAACGAGCAGAATGTCATTCTGTGTTGGGCTTTGAATGAGGATGGATGGAAGCAATTTCTGACAGAAAACAATATTAGGGACAGTTTACTCTCACAAACAAGCTTCTAATCTAGCGTTAGGGACTGTGAAGAGCATGGCTAGACAGAAGAAGTACTATTTAGAATAGTGAAAGGTGGGAAAGCTTCGAGCCAGGGAGAGAAAAGTGAAGAGCTGAGGCTAGTTGTGCCTTGCAGTGACCTATAGCTGATATTAATGCAATCTAACACAGCTCCTGCAGAACCTCAAAAGCAGCTACCTGCAAGAACATTTCCCCCCAATTTTAATAGAAATAGTTTTTGTATTTTTTGTTGTTAAGGGAACAACATCCAGAGATAGAAAACATTTGAAATATCAGTGAAAACCTTAAGGACCAGGCTATTGTTTGCAAATCTGACCACTGTCACTTTATGTGCGAATAAGTTTAAAATGCTTTTACTTATCCAGGCCATTCTGAGATTGTTTTTTCGTCACATATTGTACTTCATGATACTGGTAAAACGAAGTAAAAAAATGTATAAAATAATACAAAATTTGAAAATTTCCAAGTTTCAATTTCTCTACTTATATAATACATAGTAATACCTCCAAAAATAGTTATTACTTTACATTCCCCATATGTCTACTTCATGTTTGGATCATTTTGGGAATGCCATTTTATTTTTTTTAAGGACCAGTTCAGGTCTGAAGTTCGTTTGTGAGGCTTACATAATGAAATCACCAAAAAATGACCCCATTCTAGAAACTACACTCCTCAAGGTATTCACAACTGATTTTACAAACATCGATAACCCTTTAGGTGTTCCACAAGAGTTAGGCCCCTTTCACACGGGCATCATGTTTGACGCCCGGATAAGAGGTGGGTGCGTTGCGGGAATACGCGCGACTTTCCCACGTGAGAAAAATCGCCATGTTTGGTACCCAGACCCGAAGCCGGACTTCATCACTGAAGTCCGGTTTCGGGTCTTCTGGAGAATTTATTATTTTCCCTTATAACATGGTTATAAGGGGAAATTATAGCATTCTTAATAAAGAATGCATAGTAAAATGAAGTGGTACCATGGTAAGATGGACCATGTGATTGGACCATGTGATGTGACGTCATCACAGGTCCTTTAGATCTTAGCTGATGCTGGGAAAGAGAGGACAGATCGCAACTACGCAATCAAGTGGCTAAGGTAAGTTAACTTTTATTATTTTTAACCCCTTCCACTTCATTTTACTATGCATTCTTTATTAAGAATGCTATTATTTCCCCTTATAACCATGTTATAAGGGAAAATAATAAAGATCGGGTCCCGTTGCTAAGCAACCATGCGGGAAAATCGCAACGCATCCGCACTTGCTTGCGGATCGCAGAAGTGATGGGTGAAAATCACCGCTCATGTGCACAGCCCCATAGAAATGAATGGGTCCGGATTCAGTGCAGGTGCAATGCGTCCTCCTCACGCATTGCACCCGCGCGGAAAACTCGCCCGTGTGAAAGGGGCCTTAATGGAAAATGGAGATTAAATTTCAGAATTTTGATTTTTTGGCAAATTTTCTATTTTAATCAATTTTTTCCAAAAACAAAGCACGGGTTAACAGCCAAACAAAACTCAATATTTATTGCCCTGATCCTGTAGTTTGCAGAAACACCCCATACGTGGTTGTAAACTGCTGTATGGCCAAACGGCAGGGCATAGAAAGAAGGGAACACCATATGGTTTTTGGAAGGCAGATTTTGCTGGACAGGTTTTTAGACACCATGTCCCATTTGAAGCCCCCCTAATGCACCTCTACAGTAGAAACTCCAAAAAAGTGACCCCATTTTGGAAACTACAGGATAAGGTGGCAGTTTTGTTGGTACTATTTTAGGGCAAATATGATTTTTGGTTGCTCTACATTAACCTTTTTTTGAGGCAAGGTAAAAAATAGAAATTCTGAAACTTCATCTCCATTTGCCAATAACTTTTGTGAAACAGCTAAATGGTTAACAAAGTTTGTAAAATCAGTTTTTAATACCTTAAGGGGTGTAGTTTATTAGATGGAGTCACTTTATTGGAGTTTCTCTTCTAAGAGTGCATCAGGGGGGCTTCAAATGGGACATGGTGTCAAAAAAACAGTCCAGCAAAATCTGGCTTCCAAAAACCATATAGCATTTCTTCCTTTCTATGCCCTGCCGTGTGGCCATACAGCAGTTTACGACCACATATGGGGTGTTTCTGTAAACTACAGAATCAGGGCAATAAAAATTGGCTGTTAACGCTTGCTTTATTACTGGTTAAATGGATTAAAATGGAAAATTTGAAAAAATAATAGCTGTTTTGGGACAGTTTTTATTTTTTGTTATTTACATCATTGATCTGGAAGGTTAGATCGTGTGCTATTTCTGTAGAGCAGGTAGTTACAGATGTGACAATACCAAATATGACTACTTTTTGGGGGGGTTTGTTTCAGTTTTACATAATAAAGCATTTTTGAGAAAAAAGATTTTTTAGTGTCTCCACATTCTGAAAGTCATATTTTTTAAAATATTTTGGGTGACTGTCTTATGTAGGGGCTCATTTTTTGCGTGATGACATGTCGGTTTGATTGGCACTATCTTGGGGTGCATATGACATTTTGGTCGCTTGCTATTACACTTTTTGTGATGTAAGGTGACAAAAATGGCTTTTGACACCGTATTTATATATTTTTTTTGCTGTGTTCACCCGAGGGTTTAGGTAATGTGTTATTTTTATAGAGCAGGCTGTTACGGACGTGCCGATGCATAATATGTATATTACGTTTTACACAATAATATAGTTTTTTAAACGAAAAAAAAAAACATTGTTTTTAGGTCTCCATAGTTTGAGAGCCATATTTTTTTATTTTTTTGGGTGATTGTCCTGTGTAGGGTATCATTTTTTGTGGGATGAGATGATGGTTTGATTGGCATTATTTTGGGATATAACTTTTTGACTGCTTGCTATTACTAGGGATGAGCGAACCTGAACTGTATAGTTGTGGTTCGTACCGAATTTTGGGGTGTTCGTGATACGGACCCGAACCCGAATATTTACGTAAAAGTTCTGGTTCAGGTTCGTTGTTCGGCGATTTCTATGGCGCATTTTGAAAGCCTGCAAAGCAGCCAATCAACAAGCGTCATACTACTTGCCCCAAGAAGCCATCACAGCAATGCCTACTATTGGCATGGCTGTGATTGGACAAGTGCAGCATGTGACCCAGCCTCTATTTAAGCTGGAGTCACGTCGCGCTGCACGTCACTCTGCTCTGATTAGTGTAGGGATAGGATGCAGCTGCTGTTAGGGCGAGATTAGGCAGGGATTAACTCAGCAAAAATACTTAATGAAGTGATCGATCTACAGCTGTGAATCATTCAACGTCTGCTAGTTAATTGCTCACTGTTTTCAGGCTGCCCAGAGCGTTTTTCTGTCACTTTTTTCTGGGGTGATCGGCGGCCATTTTGTGTATTGTGGTGCACCAGCACAAGCTGCCACCAAGTCCATTAATCCATCAATAGTAGTTTTTTATTTTTTTTGCTAAAGCCTACATCAGGGGCTTGGCTGTGCTTATTGTCAGTGTCACCCCTAGAAACCCAGGATAGAATTTTCTATGTTTTATTGAGAGGTGAAATTCACTTAAAAAAATAGCAATCCCCTAAATCTGGTGTTCCAGCTGTGGCTAGCCAAGCGTAATACTGTCAGCAAAGAATATATTTTTTTTCTGAGGTGAAATTCAATTTCCAAAATAGCAATACCCTAAATCAGTGGTTTCTGCTGTGGCAGGACAAGTTTCATAGTGTCCATAAAAGTATAGCTTTTGTTCTGGGTTGAAAATAAATTACCAAAATAGCAATACCGTAAATCTGGTGTTCCAGCTGTGACTGGACAAGTTTCATAGTGTCCGTCAAAGGATATATTATTTTCTCGGGTGGAATTCAATTGCAAAAATAGAAATACCGTAAATCGGGTGTTCCAGCTGTGACTGGACAAGTTTCATAGTGTCCGTCAAAGGATATATTATTTTCTGGGTTGAAATTCAATTGCCAAAATAGCAATACGGTAAATCTCGTGTTCCAGCTGTGACTGGACAAGTTTCATAGTGTCCGTCAAAGGATATATTATTTTCTGGGCTGAAATTCAATTGCCAAATTAGCAATACCCAAAATCTGATGTTCCAGCTGTTGCAAGCCATGTGTAAATCTGTCCATGAAAAGGGTATTTTACACTCAGCGTGCATCTCCTAGTGTATTTCTTTCCATTAAAGGGTATATTACAGTAAGTGTTAAAATACAGTATAATCCTCTACATTTGCACACGCTGTTTTGCATTTCTAAGTGTATTTCTTTCCGTTAAAGGGTATACAAGTGCTGAAAGCATAATCCTATATTTTTTTTTACACGCTACTGTGCATCTCCAAGTGTAAATCTGTCCGTAAAAGTATACCTTTCATCCAGGGTCTAAATACTAGGCCTACAATTGATATTCCACTAAAATCAGTGGTTACTGCTGTGCCTGGATTAGTGTAATACGGTACATAAATAGATAGCCAGATAGTGTTAGGTGCCTGTTAAAAAAGGCCTGAATTTGAATTCAATATATTGGGCCAAATAATTTTTTTCTTATTGTGGTGAACGGTAACAATGAGGAAAACATCTAGTAATGGACGCGGACATGGTCGTGGTGTTGTTAGTGGACCCTCTGGTGCCGGGAGAGGACATGGCCGTTCTAAGACAGCCACACGTCCTAGTGAACCAACTACCTCAGGTTCCAGTACCCCGCCAGAATTTACAGCGATATTTGGTGGGGCCCAATGCCGTTCTAAGGATGGTAAGGTCTGAGCAAGTACAGGCGCTAGTCAATTGGGTGGCTGACAGTGGATCCAGCACGTTCACAACATTATCTCCCACCCAGTGTTCTGCAGAAAGCGTGCAGGTGGCACCTGAAAACCAAGCCCATCAGTCTGTCACATCACCCCCATGCATATTAGGGAAACTGTCTGAGCCTCAAGTTATGCAGGAGTCTCTTATGCTGTTTGAAGACTCTGCTGGCACGGTTTCCCAAGGGAATCCACCTAGCCCTTCCCCAGTGGTGGAAGACATAGAATGCACTAATGCACAACCACTTATGTTTCCTGATGATGAGGACATGGGAATACCACCTCATCGGAGTCCGCAGGTCTCTGATGATGACGAAACACAGGTGCCAACTGCTGCTTCTTTTTGCAGTTTGCAGACCGAACAGAGGATAAGGGAGGAAGACTGTGTGGAAGACGATGCAGGGGATGATGAGGTCCTAGACCCCACATGGAATAAAGGTCGTGCCACTGACTTTCATAGTTCAGAGGAAGAGGCAGTGGTGAGACCGAGCCAACAGCGTATCAAAAGAGAGAGCAGGGGGCAAAAGCAGAACAGCCGCCGCCAAGAGAGTACATCTGCTACTGGCCACTGCCACCAGGGATCAAGCACCCCAAAGGCAACTTCAAGGAGTTCCCTGGCATGGCAATTCTTCAAACAATGTGCTGACAATAAGACCCGAGTGGTTTGCATGCTGTGCCATCAGAGACTAAAGCGAGCACAACCTGACCATGACCAGGCATCTACATGCAAAGCATCAACTGCCGTGGAGTAAACACCTTAAAAATAAGGAACTCACTCAGGCTCGCCCTGCATCCTCTTCTGCTGCTGCCTCGGCCTCTTCCTCCACCTCGGGAGGAATGTTGGCACCTGCTGCCCACCAAACACAGGATGGGCCACCAACACCACCACCTCCGTCACCAAGCATCTCCACCATGTCACACGGCAGCGTTCAGCTCTCCATCTCACAAACATTGGAGAGTAAGCGTAAATTCCCACCTACCGACCCTCGAGCCCTGGGCCTGAATGCCAGCATTTCTAAACTACTGGCCTTTGAAATGCTGTCATTCAGGCTGGTGGACACAGACAGCTTCTAAAAGCTGATCGCGATGGCTGTCCCACAGTATGTTTTTCCCAGCCACCACTACTTCTCCAAGACAGCCATGCCTTCCCTGCACATCCAAGTTTCCGATAAAATCAAGTGTGCACTGCACAATGCCATCTGTGGCAAGGTCCACCTAACCACAGATACGTGGACCAGTAAGCACGGCCAGGGACACTATATCTCCCTAACTGCACACTGGGTAAATGTAGTGGCGGCTGGGCCCCAGGCGGAGAGTTCCTTGGCGCACGTCCTTCCGCCGCCAAGGATTGCAGGGCATCATTCTTTGCCTCCTGTAGCCTCCTCCTTGGCTTCCTCCTCCTCTTCTTCCACCTACTCATCCAGTCAGCCAAACACCTTCACCACCAACTTCAGCACAGCCCGGGGAAAATGTCAGCAGGCTGTTCTGAAACTCATATGTTTGGGGGACAGGCCCCACACTGCAAAGGAGTTGTGGCGGGGTATTGAACAACAAACCGATGAGTGGTTGCTGCCAGCGGGCCTCAAGCCCGGCCTGGTGGTGTGCGATAATGGGCAAAATCTCGTCGCAGCTCTGGGACTAGCCGGTTTGACGCACATCCCTTGCCTGGCGCATGTGCTGAATTTGTTGGTGCAGAAGTTCATTCACAAATACCCCGACATGTCAGAGCTGCTGCATAAAGTGCGGGCAGTCTGTGCGTGCTTCCGGCGTTAACATCCTGCCGCTGTTTGCCTGTCTGCGCTACAGTGTAACTTCGGCCTTCCCACTCACCGCCTCATGTGCGACGTGCCCACCAGGTGGAACTCCACCTTGCACATGCTAGAGAGACTGTGCGAGCAGCAGCAGGCCATAGTGGAGTTTCAGCTGCACGCATGGGTCAGTCGCACTGCGGAACAGCACCACTTCACCACCAATGACTGTGTCTCCATGTGAGACCTGTGTGCCCTGTTCCGCTGTTTCGGGTACTCCACCAACATGGCCAGTGGCGATGATGCCGTTATCAGCGTTACAATACCACATCTATGTCTCCTTGAGAAAACGCTTAGGGTGATGATGGAAGAGGAGGTGACCCAGGAGGAGGAGGAGGAAGAGCCGTCATTTTTAGTACTTTCAGGCCAGTTTCTTAGAAGTGGCTCAAAGGGAGGTTTTTTGCAAAAGCAGAGGCCAGGTACAAATGTGGCCAGCCAGGGCCCACTACTGGAGGACGAGGAGGATGAGGAGGAGGTGGATGAGGATGAAGCATGTTCACAGCGGGATGGCACCCAATGCAGCTCGGGCCCATCACTGGTGCGTGGCTGGGGGGAAACAGGACGATGACGATACGCCTCCCACAGAGGGCAGCTTGTCCTTACCTCTGGGCAGCCTGGCACACATGAGCGACTACATGCTGCAGTGCTTGCATCGACAGCAGTGTTGCCCACATTTTAACGTGTGCGGACTACTGGGTTGCCACCCTGCTGGATCCCCGGTACAAAGACAATGTGCCCACCTTACTTCCTGCACTGGAGCGTGATAGGAAGATGCGCGAGTACAAGCTCACGTTGGTAGACGCGCTACTGAAAGCATTCCCAAATGTCACAGGGGAACAAGTGGAAGCCCAAGGCGAAGGCAGAGGAGGAGCGAGAGGTCCTCTCTGAGGGCAGGGTTAGCATGGCAGAGATGTGGAAAAGTTTTGTCACCACGCCACAGCTAACTGCACCACCAACTGATACGGAACGTGTTAGCAGGAGGCAGCATTTCACTAACATGGTGGAACAGTACGTGTGCACACCCCTCCACGTACTGACTGATGGTTGGGCCCCATTCAACTTCTGGGTCTCCAAATTGTCCACGTGGCCAGAGCTAGCTTTTTATGCCTTGGAGGTGCTGGCCTGCCCGGCGGCCAGCGTTTTGTCTGAACGTGTATTCAGCACGGCAGGGGGCGTCATTACTGACATCCAATGTGGACAAGCTGACATTCATAAAAATGAACCAGGCATGGATCCCACAGGACCTGTCCATCCCTTGTGCAGAATAGACATTTATAACTACCTCCCCTTAACCATATATTCATGTACTCCAGGGCACTTCTTTATTGAATCCTCTTTTTTTAATTTTACCATTATTTTGCGGGGCAACCCAATGTTGAATGAACCTCTCCTCCGACTAGGTGCCAGGGGCCTAAATATCTGAAAGTGGCCTTCTCCATTTGTGGGTGATATGAAGCCTGATTCTTTTCTTTAGGAACCTTTCTCCTCTGTCTGGGTGATGGGGCCTAAATAACTAAAATATGCCTCTTTTGCTGCTATGGGACCTCTCTCCTCTGTCTGGTTGTCAGGGGCCTAACTTTCACGTACTTGCTTGCTGTCTTGGTGGCAGACATTTAACACTTTTTACTGTCTAATGACCGCCCCATTGTCTGGGTGTCAGGGGCCTATATGTCGTTTAATTATTTGTTGTCTTGGTGGGAGATATTAAACTCTTTATACTGTCATGACCGCCCCATTGTGTGGGTGTCAGGGGCCTAAATTTCACGTACTTGCTTGCTGTCTTGATGGGAGATATAAAACTCTTCTACTGTCTAATGACCGCCCCATTGTCTGGGTGTCAGGGGCCTAAATTTCACGTACTTGCTTGCTGTCTTGGTAGCAGACATTTAACACTTTTTACTGTCTAATGACCGCCCCATTGTCTGGGTGTCAGCGGCCTATATGTCGTTCGCCGAACTTCTGGAACCTGAACTTCCAGCTTTTCGCTCAACTCTAGATATTACACCTTTTGTGATGTGAGGTGACAAAAATGTTTTTTTTTACACTGATTTTATTTCATTTTTTTTACGCTAATTATCTGAGGGGTTCGATCATGTGATATATTTATGGAGCAGGTTTTTACGGACGCGGCTATACCTAATATATATCCTTTTTCATTTTATTTTACAATAACAGCATTTTTTAAAAAAAATCATGTTTTAGAGTCTCAAAGTCTGAGGGCCATATATTTTTTTATATTTTTTTGGCGATTGTGCTATGTAGGGGCTTATTTTTTGCGAAATGAGATGGCGGTTTGATTGGTACTATTTTGGGAAGCATACGCCTTTTTGGTATTACACTTTTTGTGATGTAAGGTGACATAAAATGGCTTTTTTACACCATTTTTTTTTTGTTTTTTTATGGTTTTCACCTGAGGGGTTAGGTCATGTGATATTTTTATAGAGCAGGTTTTTACGGACACAGTGATAGATGATATGTGCAATGTATTTAATTTTTTTAATTTTTATTCAATGATAAATGTGTTTTTTTATTTTCACTTTTTTTTTTACCCAGACCCACTTGGTTAATGAAGATCCAGTGGGTCTGATGTCTATATAATACAGTACAGTACACTATATAGTGTACTGTACTGTATTTTTTACTTTAGATAGTCGTCTAGGTTTTTGAAAGGCTGCAGGGCAGCCAATCAACAAGCGTTTCACTACTTTGCCCTAAGAAACCATCACAACCATACCTACTATTGGCATGGCTGTGATTGGCTAAGTGCAGCATGTGACCCAGCCTCTATTTAAGCTGGAGTCACGCAGCGCCGCACGTCACTATGCTCTTCTCAGTGTAGCGATAGGATGCTGCCGCTTCTGTGAGGGAGAGATTAGGGAAGAAATCTGTTGAACTTGGTGGTGTTAACTCTTCAAACTACAGCAATTATTGAGGGTTCTATGCTACATATTTGTAACCCAGCCCTGAGCCCAGTGATACTGCAAAATTATTTTTAATCCATCTTTTACTGAGGTGGGGGTCGGCAGCCATATTAGCAACTGCAGTGTCCTTGGAACTGCATGTGACCAGCATGTTTGCCAGCCAGCCAGGGACATCAGTCTAATTATTTTTTGGTAGCTCAGTGGAGGAAAAATTCCTGTTTTTCTGGCAGGTCAAGTCCCCATACATTACTGATTTTATCATTTTGCCGTGACATAGTGCATTTCTGTAGTTGTGGAATAAATACGTACTGTCGTACCACAGAGCATGTTTGCATACACCGCTGAAAAACCTGTTTTAAAATTTTGTAGTAAAAAACTGCATTTCTGTAGTTGGGTTAATAAACCTGTACTGTTGTGCCACAGTGCACGTTTGCATACAACGCTGAAAAACCTGTTTTATAATTTTTGGGGTCACATACTGCATTTCTGTAGTTGGGTTAATAAACCCGTACTGTTGTGCCACAGAGCATGTTTGCATACAATGCCGAAAAAACAGTTTTAAAATTTTATGGTGAAAAACTGCATTTCTGTAGTTTGGTTAATAAACCCGTACTGTTGGGCCAAAATCATCTGTTACATTGGTGGGTGACATTTTGCCACTTTTTGCCATATTCAAACCCCTGCTCTGCATAAGTGACAGGGTGGTAAATTTAAAAAAATCATCTGTTACATTGGTGGGTGACATTTTGCCAGTTTTGCCGTATACAAACCCCTGCTCTGCATAGGTGACTGGGAGGTAAATTTCGAAAAATCATCTGTTACTTTGGTGGGTGACATTTTGCAAATTTTTGCCATATACAAACCCCTGCTCTGCATAAGTGACAGGGAGGTAAATTTCAAAAAATCTTCTGTTTCATTGGTGGGTGACATTTTGCTAGTTTTGTCGTATACAAACCCCTGCTCTGCATAGGTGACAGGTAGGTAAATTTCTAAAAATAATCTGTTACATTGGTGGGTGACGTTTTGCCAGTTTTGCCGTATACAAACCCCTGCTCTGCATAGGTGACTGGGAGGTAAATTTCAAAAAATCATCTGTTACATTGGTGGGTGACATTTTGCCAGTTTTGCCGTATACAAACCCCTGCCCTGCATAGGTGAGTGGGAGGTAAATTTCAAAAAATCATCTGTTACATTGGTGGGTGACATTTTGGCAATTTTTGCCATATACAAACCCCTGCTCTGCATAGGTGACAGGTAGGTAAATTTCTAAAAATAATCTGTTACATTGGTGGGTGACGTTTTGCCAGTTTTGCCGTATACAAACCCCTGCTCTGCATAGGTGACTGGGAGGTAAATTTCAAAAAATCATCTGTTACATTGGTGGGTGACATTTTGCCAGTTTTGCCGTATACAAACCCCTGCCCTGCATAGGTGAGTGGGAGGTAAATTTCAAAAAATCATCTGTTACATTGGTGGGTGACATTTTGGCAATTTTTGCCATATACAAACCCCTGCTCTGCATAGGTGACAGGGAGGTAAGTTTTAAAAAATCATCTGTTACTTTAGTGGGTAGTGATGTCGCGAACATAAAATTTTCCGTTCGCAAGCGGCGAACGCGAACTTCCACAAATGTTCGCGAAGGGGCGAACCGGGCGAACCGCCATAGACTTCAATAGGCAGGCAAATTTTAAAACCCACAGGGACTCTTTCTGGCCACAATAGTGATGGAAAAGTTGTTTCAAGGAGACTAACGCCTGGACTGTGGCATGCCGGAGGGGGATCAATGGCAAAACTCCCATGGAAAATTACGTAGTGGACGCAGAGTCGGGTTTTAATCCATAAAGGGCATAAATCAACTAACATTCCTAAATTGTTTGGAATAACATGCTTTAAAACATCCAGTGTGTGTATACGATCAGGTATGATGTTGTATCGATCAGGTAGTGTAAGGGTTACGCCTGCTTCACAGACATTGACAGACCAAACTCCCCTTTTAATGCATCGGAAACAACCGCAAACAGTCCATTTGCACAACCGCAAACTCCCCATTTGCACAAGGTTGGATACCAAGCTAGCCATGTCCCGGTGATGTCATTGAAGGTTTCTTCCTCCACCCAGCCACATACAACACCAAGGGTCCCCAAAAGGCGAATTGAATTGATTTTTCGAACGGGGAGATGGTTAAAAAAACGCTGGCTCCCCCCCCCCCTTTGTTTTAATCCACGGTCACTGCGTCTGCGCCGTGCAATTTACTGTCACACCCCATATGAGTGGTATTTTCTGTAGTACTATTCTCATCAGTTTTATCCCTGTTACGTCCCATATCAGGGATTGCCTTTTGTGAAAAAAAATTTAGGCCGGGTACCTTCGACTGCCTTCACAGTGACAGACCAAACTCTCATACACCAAACTGAATTGATTTTAGGAACCGGGAGATGGAAAAAGCAGCTTGGTCGGTCCTCTTACTCCCAAATTGGGGCACTGCGCGTGCACAGAGCAATGTGCTGTGACACCCTATATGAGTGGTGTCTTAACTAGTACTATTCCTATCAGTCTAATCCCTGTTACGTACCCTATCCGGGGACGTGTGTTCAGGGCTGGGACAAGGCCCACCACCAACAGAGGCTGAGCTGCCCAAGTGCGCCCCCCCCCCCCCCCCCCCGGGGCTTTCCTTGTAATTTTACCCCATCCAGAACCCCATCAGACGGAAAAGAATATTCTTTATTTAAAAAATAACTTACTTCACTTCAGGGCAGACTCTCACGCTCTATCCCTGCTGGGGCCTGGGCTGGGTCGTGACACAGTGCTGTGCTGCTGCCTGCTGCTGCCCGCGCTGCTCCTGGTCTCCAGAGGGCGCACATGTGACCTGACTGTGTACAGTCCCTGTACACTGTCCCTGATACTAATTGATAGTAGCAGCCTCACCACAGGGCACTCGTCCTGAAAAGGGACAGTATCAGGGACAGTGTACAGCTTACCACAGGGCGCATTTAGGGACCCTACACGTGTGTTCCATGTTATGAGTATGTCCTGCAACCGTAGCATCAACCTGGATATTCCACATGTGATCCAGGTCTGCCTATGCTGGGAACAGTGAAGCTACCGTCGCTCCGCAGACGTGGTCAGTGTAGGGTTGCCACCTTTTCTTCGAGCCAAACCCGAACAGGCCAGCCACGCCCATCGGCGCGCAGCGCTGGTCCATACAAGTTTCTCCTACAGAGCCGCACTTTAAGGGGCTGTCCACTCTGGACAAGTGTGGAGTAGATCTCCTGACAACAAGCAGATCTCCTAGATTCCAGCTCATGAAATGATTGGCTGCTACTGGTGAACCACTCAGCATGTGAAACACCTTAAAAAACCAATATATAGACACCAAGGAGCCTCCACAAAGACAACTGTAAAGTCTGTATAAGGAGGGGTGGTCCTCATCAGGGGGCTGTTTATTACTTGCATCATCCGATGTTTAGCTTTTTCTGAATGGTTACCATGGCAGCCAGGATGCTAAAGTCCTGGTTGCCATGGTAAAGTGTAGTGGGGAGCGGGGGAGAATTATACTTACCGCCCGTGCGGCTCCTGGGGCGCTCCAGAATGACGTCAGAGCGTCCCACGCACATGGATCACGTGATCCATGCACATGGGGTGCTCTGACATCATTCTGGAGCGCCCGGGAGCCACACGGACTGTAAGTATAATTCTCCCCGCTCCCACTACACTTACCATGGCAACCAGTCCTGGCTGCCATGGTAACACTGAAAGCATTTTGAAGACTGATCCATCTTCAAATGCTTTCAGTTCTCTTGCGTTGTGATGGATCCGGCGGGCACTTCCGGCGACGGAAGTGCATGCTGGATCCTAACAACGCAAGTGTGAAAGGGGCCTTAGCAGAATATAAAAGTATGAATTTTATTAAATAGAACAGGTAAGGGGCATATGGATAAATTCAGCTGACATTAGCAAATAGCTAATGTCAGCTGACAGCTAGTGAAAAAAAATGATCAAATGGGGGGTGAGTGAACTACTAGTTTTGAAGCCCTGTCAGTGCAGTGTGTCAGACAGTAACAGTACATCAATGCTTGCCTTAAGACAAGCTGAGGCTGAGCCTCTGACTGAGAGAGTGACAGTCAGTCACACATACCTCCAGTCCTCTCCTCTCTCTCTCTCTCTCTCTCCTTGGCTGAGGCTGAGCCACTGAGGGATTTATCACCTTCATGTTATCAGACCTGCTGCGTCCTGTCGGCTAGTGTGAGAGCAGCAGGAAGTGATGTCACCACTGCTCTGCTACACACTACACAGAGATTGATTGAGAGAGGGAGGGAAGAGTCTGGGAGAGCAGCAGCACGGCCATCCATCCAGGAAACATCGATGGCAGAGCAGACACACTCAGACAGAGAGAGAGAGAGTAAGTTCTTTCACAGGGCAGGCTCACACAACAGCTGATCGCAGCAGCCGGGTCCCGATGTGTCCCTGCGCCTGTGGCCACCAGCTCTCTCTCTGCCACTGCCATCTGCATTAATAATCATCTGCCCGGGTCTGAGAAAGCCTTGTCAACCCTAGGTCAGTGGCCTGCCTGCCGCCCAGAGGCTGGGGAGCTGGCCTGCGCCCTGACGCTGGAGCGCCCTGAGGCTGGAGCCTCCCCAGCCTCTGTGTCGGCCCGGCCCTGCGTGTGTTGAATTGATTAACCATTGTCAAATTAACGAACCATTACGACATCATGAAATAATTTGGTTCAGAGCTCTGTACTTGCTTTGTATTGGAATTGATGCGGGTTTTTTTAATTGTCTGCATTATTTCTAATAAACTATTAAGAGACTTTATTATGATTTTTTATTTTATGTATTAAAAACCCATACAATTAAAAAAAAAAAAAAACGGTAAATTAATGTTTTTTCTATGAAATATTATCCAGCCGTCCGATTGCTTTTGGTCTGATCATAATGAAGCAACGGCCTTATCATCTGGGGTGTGGCAACATTGCTTTATGATGATGATTGCTTCATTGTGATACGCAAGCCCCTTCACCACAACAAGGTAACGATCACGAAGGGGAATTGACACTTGTATGTGCCTTTTTTTTTGTTTTGTTTTTGCAGCCACAGTGCTGCACCATAGGACAGAAAAATTAGGCATGTACACATGCCTGAAAAATAATGGCATTGTTGCAGCCGCTGTTGTAGCAGCGGCCGGAAAAATTTATCTTTTCCAGGCAGAAAAGTGACTAAATCATTGCGGCTTGAACCCTAGTTGGTGGTGGAGAATTCACGAAAGTCATCCGGTATGCAGACATTAAATACAGAAGCGTGGGGACCATTTTGAGGCCAAGGCATGTCATCAGGCCTTTTGTTAGTCAAACGTATCCCCCACTGTCAGTCCCTTCGGGATCCATGCCTCATTCATCTTTATGAAGGTGAGGTAATCAACACTTTTTTGACCAAGGCGACTTCTCTTGTCAGTGACAATGCCTCCTGCTGCACTGAAGGTCCTTTCTGAGAGGACACTTGAAGCAGGGCAGGCCAGAAGTTTTATCGCAAACTGGGATAGCTCAGGCCACAGGTCAAGCCTGCGCACCCAGTAGTCAAGGGGTTCATCGCTCCTCAGAGTGTCGATATCTGCTACCTGTCGGTCGAGTCGTTCTCTAAGGCTGGATCCCGAAGGGCTGTGGCGATGTGTAGGAATGAAAAAGCTCTGCATGTCCTCCATCAACAACACATCTGTAAATCGTCCAGTCCTTGCCGCCGTGGTAGGAGGAGTATTACATTCACCTCTTCCCCTGTTAGATTCCCGTTGTACTGTGACATCCCCCTTATAAGCTGTGTAAAGCATATTTTTTAGTTTGGTTTTGAACTGCTGCATCCTTTCCGACTTTCGGTAATTTGGTAACATTTCTGCCACTTTCTGCTTATACCGGTGGTCTAGTAGCGTGGTCACCCAGTACAGGACGTTCTCCTTCATCCTTTTTATACGAGGGTCCCTCAACAGACATGACAGCATGAAAGACCCCATTTGCACAAGGTTGGATGCAGAGCTATTCATTTCCCGTTCCTCGTCCTCACTGATGTCATTGACGGTCTGTTCTTCCCCCCAGCCACGTACAACACCATGGGTCCCAGATAGGTGACAACAACGAGCACCCTGGGGTGCCTTCTGTGGTTGGTCTTCCTCCTCCTCAAAGCCACATTCCTCCTCTGACTCCTTTTCCTCATACTCCTCTTCCAGCGTTGCCGCAGGTCCGGCAAGCGATGATGACAAGGCTGTTTCTGGTGGTGATGGTGACCACAACTCTTCCTCTTCCTCTTCACGCTCATCTACAGCCTGATCCAGCACTCTTCGCAGGGCACGCTCCAGGAAGAAAACAAATGGGATGAGGTCGCTGATAGTGCCTTCGGTGCTACTGACTAGGTTTGTCACCTCCTCAAAAGCACGTATGAGCCTAGAGGCATTGCGCATGAGCATCCAGTAACGTGGCAAAAAATTTCCAGCTCCGCAGAGGCTGTCCTAGCACCTCAGTCATACAAATATTCTTGACGGTTTTTTCTTGTTGGAGCAGGCAGTTGAACATTAGGAGTGTTGAATTCCAACGTGTCGGGCTGTCGCAAAGCAAGCGCCTCACTGGCATGTTGTTTTGCCGCTGAATATCGGAAAAGTGCTCCATGGCCGTATAGGAACGCCTGAAATGGCCACACACCTTCCTGGCCTGCTTGAGGACGTCCTGTAAGCCTGGGTACTTAGACACAAAGCGTTGAACAATGAGATTCAACACATGTGCCATGCACGGCACATGTGACAACTTGCCCAAATTCAATGCCGACAACAAATTTGTTCCATTGTCACGCACCACTTTGCCAATCTCCAGTTGGTGCGGGGTCAGCCACTGATCCACCTGTGCGTTCAGGGCGGACAGGAGTGCTGGTCCGGTGTGGTTCTCTGCTTTCAGGCAAGTCAACCCCAAGACAGCGTGACACTGTCGTATCCGGGATGTGGAATAGCCCCTGGGGAGCTGGGGGGATTCAGTTGATGTGCAGCCAGACGCCGCTGCAGAAGAGGACTCAGCCGAGGAGGATATCGAAGAGGATGGAGTAGGAGTAGAGGAGGTGGCAGTAGGCCTGCCTGCAAGTCGTGGCGGTGTCACCAACCCCGCTGCGGAGCCACACATTCCATGCTTGTCAGCCGTCAGCAGGTTGACCCAATGCGCAGTGTTTGTGATATACCTGCCCTGACTGTGCTTTGCAGACCAGGTATCAGTGGTCAGATGGACCCTTGCCCCAACACTGTATGCCAGAGATGCCATGACTTACTTTTCAATAACATAGTAGAGATTTGGGATTGCCTTTTTTGAAAAAAAAGGTTTGTCCGGGTACCTTCCACTGTGGTGTCCCAATAGCGACAATTTTTTTTAAGGCCTCAGACTCAAACAGCTGGTATGGTAAAAGCTGGCGGGCTAAGAGTTCCGTCAACCCAGCTGTCAGTCGCCGGGCAAGGGGAAGACTCTGTGACATTGGCTTCTTACGCTCAAACATTTCCTTAACAGACACCCGACTGTGGGCAGATCAGCAGGAACTGCTGAAGGTGAGAGGCGGAGTGGTGGTTGGTTGAGAAGGGGCAGGGAGGACAGCAGTGGTTGACGTGGCTGAGGATGCTGGACCAGGAGGAGCATGGTGGCTTTGAGTTTGTGTGCTGCTTGTACTCATGTGTTGATCCCATAGGCGTTTGTGATGTGAGATCATGTGCCTTCGCAAAGCAGTTGTACCGAGGTGGGTGTTGGACTTCCCACGACTCAGTTTCCTTTGGCACAGATTGCAAATGGCATTGCTGTTATCAGAGGAAGACACACAAAAAAATGCCACACTACTGAGCTTTGCAATGACGGCATTCTGGTGGTGGCAACAGCATGCGTTGACTGGCGTGCTGTCTGGCTGACCCCGGGTGCCGATACATGCTGTCTGACTGTGCCACTAACTCCTGGCGACGACCTCCCCCTGCTTCCAACTCGTCTCCTCCTTCTCTCTGTCTCCCCTTCTGAACTTTCCCTCTCTTCTTCTCTTCGAGCAGGCACCTACGTGGCATCCGTGGACACATCATCATCATCAACCGCTTCACTTGTATCTGACACCTCAGCAAAGGAAGCAGCAGCGGCTACAACATCATCATCATCACACTGTACGTCCATGTGTGTAATCCTGCCTGACTGAGACATATCACTGTAATGTACATCATCTGGCAATAATGGTTGCGCATCACTAATTGCATCCAACTGATGTGTAAATAACTCCTCTGACGGATCAAGTGAAGCGGCTGTGGTGGCTGTGGTGGTAGTGGTGGTGGTGGCGGCGGTCGGGAGCGTGGTAACTTGAGAGCAGGTGACCGAAGCTTAGCTGGAGGAGGATGGTGCGTCAAGGTTCTTAGCAGAAGCTGTTGAAGATTGGGTGTCCTGTCTAAGCCAGTCAACTATGTCCTCAGAATTTTTCGGGTTCAGGGTACGTGGCCTCTGAACACTAGGCATTATTCCAGGGACAGTGGAAATCACAGCACCACGACCACGATGGCCCCTGCGGGGTGGCTTGCTTCTGCCTGTCATTTTTTTTTACATAAGTGGTACTACGCGTGCTAGGTACTGTGCAACCCGGTATGAGTGGTGGGCACTGGCAGTGGGCACACTACAGTCAGTGGAAGTGGGCCTGACACACACTGGCATCAGGCAAGCAACTGAAATTACACTAAAGTGTAAAAATTAAATGCCTTATTTATCGGCAAGCGACTGTGCCACCCGGTATGAGTGGTAGGCACTGGCAGTGGGCACACTACAGTCAGTGGAAGTGGGCCTGACACACACTGGCAGCAGGCAAGCAACTGAAATTACACTAAAGTGTAAAAATTAAATGTCTTTTTTTGATGCAAAGTCCTGTGCCACACGGTATTAGTGGTGGGCACTAGCAGTGGGCACACTACAGTCAGTGGGCCTGACACACACTGGCAGCAGGCAAGCAACTGAAATTACACTAAAGTGTAAAAATTAAATGCCTTTTTTTGATGCAAAGTCCTGTGCCACACGGGATGAGTAGTGGGCACTGGCAGTGGGCACACTACAGTCTGTGGGCCTGCAGCTCCTCACACACGGGCAGGCCAGGCAACTGCAATATATATATGGAGGGGAAAAAAAAGCTGAATAATGTAGCAGCCCTAAAAAGGGCTTTTTGGGGTGCTGTCAGGACGCTGTCCTTACAGCAGAGATCAGATGAGTCTTTCAGGACTGGAGTGGACACTGAATACACTAGCCTAGCTATCGATTTCCCAATTAAATCAGCAGCAGCTACACTGTCCCTCCTCTCACTAAGACTGCAGCTTCCGAATGAATCTAAAATGGATGCTGTTCAGGAGATGGGAGGGTCTGGGAGGGAGGGTATGCTGCTGATTGGCTGGAATGTGTCTGCTGACTGTGAGGTACAGGGTCAAAGTTTGCTCAATGATGATTTATTTGGGGCGGACCGAACATCGCATGTTTTCCCCCGCCGCGGAGAACGCGAACAACCTATGTTCGCCGGGAACTGTTCGCCAGCGGATAGTTCGGGCCATCTCTATTGGTGGGTGACATTTTGCTAATTTTTGCCATATTCGAACCCCTGCTCTGCATAAGTGACAGGGTGGTAAATTTCAAAAAATCATCTGTTACATTGGTGGGTGACATTTTGCCAATTTTTGCCATATAGAAACCCCTGCTCTGCATAGGTGACAGTGAGGTGAATTTCCAAAAATAATCAATTACATTGGTGGGTGACATTTGGCAATTTTTTGCCATATACAATCCCATGCTCTGCATAAGTGACAGGGAGGTAAATCTCTAAAAATTATTTGTTACATTGGTGGGTGACATTTAGCCAGTTTTACCGTATACAAACCCCTGCAGGGTGGCCACCCAGTAATCTGCATAAGTTAGAATGTGGGCAACTCGTCAGTCATTGCGCAGGCACTGCAGCATGTAGTCGCTCATGTTTGACAGGCTGCCCAGAGGAAACAACAAGCTGTCCTCTGTGGGAGATGTATCATCTGTGTCCTCTGTATCCCCCCAGCCATGCTCAAGTGATGGCCGTGAACTGCTTTGGGTGCCACCCTGCTGTGGACACGGTTTCTTCTCCTCCACCTCCTCCTCCTCCAGAACTGTGCTCTGGCTGGACAAGTGTGTACCTGGCCTATGTTGCTGCAGGAACCCACCCTCCGAGCCACTTGTATATTACAGTCCTTATAAGTTAAGGGTAAGGCATGTATATCGTTTTGTTTGTTTATTTCATTTATCTGATTTATAGTTATTTAAATATGTTTATAAGTAAATTTGTAAATAGTTTGTGAATGGGCATTAATGCGTGGTTCAAGTAAAAGGGGGGGGGGGGGGCTTGTAGGGTGGGAGGTTGGTCGGGTTAATTTTCTCTTTTTGAAATGTTCCTTGTATAGTTTTTGTTACGATTTATAATAAAAAGTCCTGATAACCGTGGAAATGTTACCCTACAATCTAACTGACAAATTTAATAAAATTATTTGCCTGTCACATCTGCGGCTTAGGCTGAATTGATTTTCATTGTCAGATGTTCAGGAATTTCTGCATCACCAAATTCAGCACATGCACCAGGCAAGGGATGTGTGTCAAAATGGCTAGGCCCAGAGCTGCTACGAGATTTCGCCCATAATCGCACACCACCAGGTCGGGCTTGAGGCTTAGTGACACCAACCACTCATCGGTCTGTTGTTCCATGCACGTCCACAGCTCCTGCGCGGTGTGGGGTTTGTCCCCCAAACAGATGAGTTTCAGAACAGCCTGCTGTCGTTCCCCCTGGCTGTGCTGATGTTGGTGGTGAAGGTGTTATGCTGAAAGGAGTAGGAGGTGGTAGAGGAGGAAAAAGCGGAGTAAGAGGAGGAGGCAACAGGAGGCAAATAGAAATGCACTGAAATCCTCGGGGGTGGAAGGACATGCGCCAAACTTCTATCTGCCTCTGGCCCAGCCACCACTACATTTACCCAGTGTGCTGTTAGGGAGATATAACTTCCCTGCCCATGCTTACCGGTCCACGTATTGGTGGTTATGTGCCACAGATGGCGTTGCGCAGTGCACACCTGATTTTGTCCACCACTTGGTTGTGCAGGGAAGGGATGGCTGGGAACCACGTACTGTGGGACAGCCATCGCCATAAGTTTTTGAAAAGTCTCCATCCATCTCCACCAGACAGAATGACAGCATTTCAAAGGACCAGAAATTTTTAAATCGTGGTATTCAGGGACAGGGATTGCGGCTGGGTAGGGAAGTACTTCCTCTTTCTATTTCTTTTTCTCAATATGTAAAGATCGGCAGATCGGTATATATCTGGTTACAAATAGACTAAAGATTAAAATGGGAAATAAGCATTTATTCGTATAAGAGCAATAATAAAGGTACCCTAGGGAATTCAAAAATATTTATAGAGTAAAGTAAAATGTATGATGGAATAGAATAAAATATAAGGCTCAAAATATCAAATTAAAAGATTTTACACTGGAGTGTTAAAAAGTCAAAAAGTCACGCTGTGGTCCTGAGACCACACTAAAAAAAATGAGAAAATTCCGTTATAATGGGGAGCATTAAAGTCCTGCTTTTTGATGATTCTGAAATGATTTTTAGTAATGCATAGGTGTTAGAACCAGTGGTGGATATATACGTTCCCAACTGGTATATATTGTTTAAATTATATACAGTTCTCCCATGTATTGCACAAAAAAGAGGCAAAAGTAGTACAGTTCACTTGGTCAATTATTCCAGACTAGCGCTTCCTGATGCCCTCAACTGAGGCGTCCCACAGGAGGCAAGCGCAGCCTGGTTTACCTTTGACTGTAGTCTGCAGGTGTCCCGGTGGTAAAGCGTTGCTCCTGTGTAGCGGCTGCTCCGGTGTTCTTGTGTCCCGAGCGGCTGGAAGTCACGGATGGAAGTTCTAAGTGCTAAGTCAAGTGCTATGGAGGTGCGGCTGCTTCAGAGGCTCGGCGTCCCACGTGGTGTGGTGTTAACAGCCGGTCCACGTGCTTGTTCTTAAATCAATGGTATGTGTTATGCCGGACACGTCCGAGGGATAGAAGGCAAAAAGCGTTGTAAAAGAAGCGCTTTCTTGGGATTAGTCTTTGGCGGGCAAATTAAGCACCAAACGCCTTTCGGTGGTTAAATCCCACCCCTTACTCAAAGGTTGCCCGCCAATGTTCCTATGTTCCTTTTATAACCATATAGTACTGGTCCTTGCAATTGAGTACATCTGGATCAATCATGTTCCTCTAATTGGATAATTACATTATATCCTCATCTTCAAATTCTCGAATACAGAAATAGAAGAAGAATAAATAATGTTCAACAGAAGGAAATGTGCAATTTATACCAATATAGGCGTATATAGTTTTAATGTGAAACATAGATGAACATAGATGGGAATAGAATCAAATTAATTTGAGTTTGCGTTTAAATAGTATGATTGAAGAGGAAAATAGCTATTGATTGGGCAAATTGTAACGTGGTGTATCAGGGATATATCCACAAGGTTAAAAGCTCTTATATAGATGGTGAAATCTTGTAGGGTTATCATGTGATATAAATATAAGTATGTTACGTTATGGTTATCCTCCAAATAGTGAAATAAAATGTAAATAGTAAAATGGGGAAATATATGGTGACATAAGGTGATGTGTATGCTCAAAATAAAATAAAGTAAAAGATAAAGGTGTTGTTTTTTTTTTAAAGAGTGTCATTTTTTGAAAGGTGTCAATATTTAAGTGTCATGTTTTAAGGTGTCAATTTTGAAGGTGTCAATTTTTATAAAAGTACCCTGATGGTAATGGTGTAGATCAGGGATGTCAAACTCGTGGCCCTCCAGCTGTTGCAAAACTACAACTCCCATCATGCCTGGTCATCCTACAGCTTTAAGGCATGCTGGAAGTTGTAGTTTTGCAACAGCTGGAGGGCCATGAGTTTGACATCTGTGGTGTAGATAGTAGTATTGGGAACGGTAAATAATGATAATGAGACTATCAAGGCTATAAAAGCAGTTAAAATACAGGACAAAACAAAACAAAACAAAAAATTACATTTTTTTTGTATAAAATTGAAAAATTAAAAAATTAAAAAAGTAAAAATGCTCCCCATTATAATGGAATTTTCTCATTTTTTTCAGTGTGGTCTCAGGAACACAGTGTGACTTTTTGACTTTTTAACACTCCAGTGTAAAACCTTTTAATTTGATATTTTGAGCCTTATATTTTATTCTATTCCATCATACATTTTACTTTACTCTATAATTATTTTTGAATTCTCTACTAGAGATGAGCGAACACCTGGAAGTTCGGGTTCGGGAAATTCGGCCGAACTTCCCGAAAATGTTCGGGTTCGGGATCCGAACTCGACCCGAACTTTATCCCGAACCCGAACCCCTTTGAAGTAAATGGGGACCCGAACTTTTAGGCACTAAAAAGGCTGTAAAATAGTCCAGGAACGGGCTAGAGGGCTGCCAAAGGCAGCAAAATGTAGGTAAATCCCCTGCAAACAATTGTGGATAGGGAAATGAATTTAAATAAAATAAAATAAATAAAATTTAACCAATATCAATTGGAGAGAGGTCCCACTGCAAGGAATCATGCGTCATATCACCCAACACTGGAGAAGGCCACTTTCAGTTATTTTGGCCCAGCACCCAGACAGAGGAGAGAGGTCTCACAGCAAGGAATCATGCGTCATATCACCCACCACCGGAGAATGCCACTTTCAGTTATTTCGGCCCAGCACCCAAACAGAGGAGAGAGGTCCCACAGCAAGGAATCATGCGTCATATCACCCACCACCGGAGAAGGCCACTCTCAGTTATTTCGTCCCAGCACCCAGACAGAGTAGAGAGGTCCCACAGCAAGGAATCATGCGTCATATCAACCACCACCAGAGAAGGCCACTCTCAGTTATTTCCGCCCAGCACCCAGACAGAGGAGAGAGGTCCCACAGCAAGGAATCATGTGTCATATCAACCACCACCGGAGAAGGCCACTCTCAGTTATTTCGACCCAGCACCCAGACAGAGGAGAGAGGTCCCACAGCAAGGAATCATGCGTCATATCAACCACCACCGGAGAAGGCCACTCTCAGTTATTTCGGCCCAGCACCCAGACAGAGGAGAGAGGTCCCACAGCAAGGAATCATGCGTCATATCAAACACCACCGGAGAAGGCCACTCTCAGTTATTTCCGCCCAGCACCCAGAGGAGAGAGGTCCCACAGCAAGGAATCATGCGTCATATCAACCACCACCGTAGAAGGCCACTTTCATTTATTTCGGCCCCACCACCCAGACAGAGGAGAGGTTCATTCAACTTTGGGTTGCACCGCAAGATCATTGTAAAGTTAAAAAAATGATGATTCAATAAAGAAGTTCCCCGGAGTACAAGAATACATGGTTCAGGGGGAGGCAGTTATAAATGTCTATTCTGCACAAGGGAGGGACAGGTCCTGTGGGATCCATGCCTGGTTCATTTTTATGAACGTCAGCTTGTCCACGTTGGCTGTGGACAGGCGGCTGCGTTTGTCAGTAATGACGCCCCCTGCCGTGCTGAATACACGTTTAGACAAAACGCTAGCCGCCGGGCAGGCCAGCTCCCCTAAGGCATAAAATGCTAACTCTGGCCACGTGGACAATTTGGAGACCCAGAAGTTGAATGGGGCCGAACCATCAGTGAGTACGTGGAGGGGTGTGCAGACGTACTGTTCAACCATGTTAGTGAAATGCTGCCTCCTGCTAACACGTTCCATATCAGGTGGTGGTGCAGTTAGCTGTGGCGTGGAGACAAAACTTTTCCACATTTCTGCCATGCTAACCCTGCCCTCAGAGGAGCTGGCCGTGACACAGCTGCGTTGGCGACCTCTTGCTCCTCCTCTGCCTTCGCCTTGGGCTTCCACCTGTTCCCCTGTGACATTTGGGAATGCTCTCAGGAGCGCCTCTACCAGCGTGTGCTTGTACTCGCGCATCTTCCTCTCACGCTCCAGTGCAGGAAGTAAGGTGGGCACATTGTCTTTGTACTGCGGATCCAGCAGGGTGGCAACCCAGTAGTCCGCACACGTTAAAATGTGGGCAACTCTGCTGTCGTTGCGCAGGCACTGCAGCATGTAGTCGCTCATGTGTGCCAGGCTCCCCAGAGGTAAGGACAAGCTGTCCTCTGTGGGAGGCGTATCGTCATCGTCCTCCGTATCCCCCCAGCCACGCAAAAGTGATGGGCCTTAGCTGTGTCGGGTGCCACCCCGCTGTGAACCTGCTTCATCCTCACCCTCCTCCACCTCCTTCTCATCCTCCTCGTCCTCCAGTAGTGGGCCCTGGCTGGCCACATTTGTACCTGGCCTCTGCTGTTGCAAAAAACCTCCCTCTGAGCCACTTCTAACAGACTGGCCTGAAAGTGCTAAAAATGACCCCTCATCCTCCTCCTCCTCCTCCTCCTTGGCCACCTCCTCTTCCATCATTGCCCTAAGCGTTTTCTCAAGGAGACATAGAAGTGGTATTGTAACGCTGATAACGGTGTCATCGCCACTGGCCATGTTGTTGGAGTACTCGAAACAGCGCAACAGGGCACACAGGTCTCGCATGGAGGCCCAATTATTAGTGGTTAAGTGGTGCTGTTCCGCAGTGCGACTGACACGTGCGTGCTGCAGCTGAAACTCCACTATGGCCTGCTGCTGCTCGCACAGTCTATCCAACATGTGCAAGGTGGAGTTCCACCTGGTGGGCACGTCGCATATGAGGCGGTGAACGGGAAGACCGAAGTTACGCTGTAGCGCAGACAGGCGAGCAGCGGCAGGATGTGAACGCCGGAAGCGCGCACAGACGGCCCGCACTTTATGCAGCAGCTCTGACATGTCGGGGTAGTTGTGAATGAACTTCTGCACCACCAAATTCAGCACATGCTCCAGCCAAGGGATGTGCTTCAAACCGGCTAGTCCCAGAGCTGTGACGAGATTTTGCCCATTATCGCACACCACCAGGCCGGGCTTGAGGCCCACCGGCAGAAACCACTCGTCGGTCTGTTGTTCAATACCCCGCCACAACTCCTGCGCGGTGTGGGGCCTGTCCCCCAAACATATGAGTTTCAGAATGGCCTGCTGATGTTTACCCCGGGCTGTGCTGAAGTTGGTGGTGAAGGTGTGTGGCTGACTTGATGAGCTGGTGGAAGCAGAGGAGGAGGAAGCCGAGTAGGAGGAGGAGGCTACAGGAGGCAAAGAATGATGCCCTGCGATCCTCGGCGGCGGAAGGACGTGCGCCAAGGAACTCTCCGCCTGGGGCCCAGCCGCCACTACATTTACCCAGTGTGCAGTTAGGGAGATATAGCGTCCCTGGCCGTGCTTACTGGTCCATGTATCTGTGGTTAGGTGGACCTTGCCACAGATGGCGTTGCGCAGTGCACACTTGATTTGATCGGATACTTGGTTGTGCACGGAAGGCACGGCTGTCTTGGAGAAGTAGTGGCGGCTGGGAACAACATACTGTGGGACAGCCATGGACATCAGCTGTTTGAAGCTGTCTGTGTCCACCAGCCTGAATGACAGCATTTCAAAGGCCAGATTAGGGACGTCGGCTTCCTGTAAACAGGTCTTTAAGGAGTTATATAAAAAATACAAGGATAACATCAAGTCCTGGTGGGAAATAAAAACCATAGAAAGTTACTTGGAACATAAAATTGTACGTAGGGGACTACGTCTCCAGGTGAAACCAGCAGATCGCATTTCCTCCCTAGGCCTGATCAAGCAGTGGGAAACTGAGTTAACTAACAGTTCACTAAGATTAATGACTATATTATTAGAGGAGGAGAAGGTATTATTTGAAAAAACAACTAGAAATCTCCAGGAACAAATAGATCAGGCTCTGAAATTCAGAGAAGATCAGGAGTTTGGTAGAAGGGAAGGGTCTTTACAGTCCTCTGTTGAGAAATTTCAAAATTTCTTAAAAGAACGGAAACATTGACAGTTTATCCTAAACCTCTCTGACTTCAGAGATAATAAGGCATATAATCAAATTAGTGGGGGTCAGCCTGTAGTATCAGAGGTTTCCTCCTCTGATCTGGAGTTCTCAGATAGTGAACCCCAGCAGACATATACGAGGCGAGGCCAGGGTGACTCTAATCGAAGAGGTGTGAGATGGAGAAGGGGAGGTGGCACGAATCGGGGCTCCACAAGGGGACCATACCATGCAGGTTCTGGATCATCATCCTCTTAATTAACCTCCTCCAGAGAACCAGCACAAACGCAGGACCAGACTCTAGCTGCCCCTTCTTTTTTAGACAGAAGCCAGCCACCCTACCATCTACGGGACAAGGGGAGAATGGGGAAAACCTAAATATGGGTTTGCAAATAATCAATCTCTCCTCCCGGATTTTGAAACCAGAGGAGATCAGTGTACTGAAGAGGGGGCTATCCTTTGTGCCGACTACAAATTTCAATCTGTTTGATTGGACAAAGGATTTAAATTTGTTTTGTCGACGCTTAAAATGGCACAAGTTCTTTAAACATAATAATAGAACTGTGTGTGAAGAATTGGGTCTTGGGGAGGAAGACTATGCAGACCTTCAAAATCTGGTTGACTTAGAGAGAGAGGGCAATCGGCGCCCTGGAACGGGCCCTTTCACTGACCTTAGATCCAAGAGTAAGAAAATGTTTCCACCGGGTAATTTTGAATCAATTGACACATTCCTAGAGATGGTCATCCGTGATCTTGAGGGAATCTCTAATGACAAAAGCAAGAGATATAACCTATCTCGTCAGGAGACTTCTGCTTTGAAGGCACTAGAGAATGATGAGTCCATAATCATTAAACCCTCAGACAAGGGGGGGAATCTTGTGGTTTTGGACCACAATAAATACTCAAATATGTGTCTGGACCTACTAAGTGACAGAGAGGGATATGATGTGCTATCCAATAATCCAACGGACCAATATCTGCAGGAACTAAAAGTGATTCTGGACTCAGGTCTTTCAGGGGGTCTTATTAATACGGTTGAATACGATTTTCTATTACCGAAACATCCCAGTACTGCAACCTTTTATGGACTGCCAAAGGTCCATAAGGGGGTGACACCCCTGAAGGGACGCCCCATCATTTCTGGGGTAGGATCGTTGAGCCAGAATTGCGGTATATATCTGGACAGGGTGCTCAGGGAGTTCGTCGTGTCTCTCCCAAGTTATACGAGGGACACGATGGACTTCCTTAAGAAATCGACACTATACATATAGAACCATCTTGCCTTCTGGCAAGTGTTGATGTAGAGGCCCTGTATAGTTCGATTCCACATAGTGGAGGCCTGAGAGCGGTTGATTACTTCCTGAAAACAAGAGGTACTCAATATGGGCCACACAACACCTTTGTCCTGAGACTTTTGGAGTTTGTCTTGACCCACAATTTTTTTCTTTTTCTTGGGCAGTACTTCCACCAGCTCAGGGGGACAGCTATGGGGAGCCCCTGTGCTCCCACGTATGCGAATCTCTTCCTGGGCTGGTGGGAGGATACCCATGTCTTCCCAGACCAGGAGGTGTGGTGGTCCAAAAATATCATCTTTTGGACCCGTTACATAGATTATATCTTCCTGGTCTGGGAAGGTGGGCCGGACGAATTCAGGACGTTTATTTCGGACCTCAATAAGAATGAGATAGGTCTGCGATTTACATCTGAGATGGACATGAATACCATCACATTTTTGGATGTCCGAATCACAAAAGTTGGTGAAGGTTTGGTTACAGATATATATAGAAAGTCCACTGCAACAAATGCGCTATTACACTGGGAAAGCCACCATCCCGTTCCCCTCAAACGCGGGATACCTAGAGGGCAATATCTCCGTACGCGGAGGTATTGCTCTGAGAAGGAGATCTTCTTCCAGGAGGCACGTGTACTCCAGAAGAGATTTCTGGATAGGGGTTATCTCCGTGAATGTTTGAAATCAGCTTTTAAATCTGCGGTGGACAAAAAACGGACGGACCTTTTGGTCCCCAGGGAAAAAGGACCTGGGGATAATAAGGCCCGCATTATATCCACCTTTGACACTGCAAACAAGGAAATACGGTCCATCATACAGAGATACTGGCCAATCCTGACAAGGGATAGGGATTTTGATGATATTTTAGACAAGAAGCCCAGCATATGTTATAGACGCGGTAGAAGTTTAAAAGATCGGCTTGTCCACAGCCACTATGTCCCCCCGAAAAGGGCAGGGACATGGCTGGATCGCAAACCACTGGGAATGTATAAATGTGGTTCGTGCAAAGCATGCGATTATGTTTCCACATCTAAAATAATCACATGCTCAGCAACCAAACAGACGTTTGTCATTAGAGATTTTTTTAACTGCAGGAGCAAGGGAGCGATCTATATTTGTCAATGTCCCTGCCCACTGGATTACGTAGGAAAGACAATTAGGGAAGCGCGACGCAGATTTCTGGAACATATAAATGATGTCATTAAGAAAAAGGTTATACCTGTGGCATCTCATGTTAATGACATTCATGGAGGAAACCCGAACTGCCTACGATTTTCCATTCTAGAGGTGGTTCCTAATACGGTCGGGGGGGGGGACTGGGATCGGAGGATTTTACAGAAGGAGTGTAAGTCGATACATCAACTTAGATCCCAGTCCCCCCTTTGGCCTGAATGAAAGATTAACCTTTTCCTGTTTCCTGTGACAACTTAACCCCCCCCCCCCCCTTTTTTTATAGGATAATACCTCTTTCTTGGAGATAATATTGACCACCTTGGTGATAGAGAGGAAATCTATTAGTCCTAAATTCTGGTTGGATGCGGGAAGCATCAATGTTTTGTAAGCCACAAAAATGGGCTTTATCTCGTGTGTTTTTATATCGATTCAAACAATATATATATTGTTTCAAACAACTAGATATTTGTAACATAATAAGTCTTTTGGTGATCTACCCCCCGTCTCTTTCTCATACATAATAACGGAGAGTGGCCCCATAAATCTATAATGATCATTATTATGTATTGATCAGATACGCGACCTTTGTATATTTTTTATTCCTTTACGATAACAAAACACTCTGTTATTCAATAACCTGCCCCTCCAATAACCATATATGAGGATATCACATAATATCCTGCATGTTTTTTCATAATAAACAAACAACTACCTATTTGCCCATATTTGGTACAGGATTGCGGTCCTCTGCGTTTCTTTCAAAGGAAATGACCTGTACAACATCCGTTCATGCATGGAACGGAGGCTGGATCGGCGAATTGAAGAGAGCGATCACATGACCGCATCACTGCGGTCACGTGACGATGACGTCACGGACACGGGACAGCCCTGGGAATATATCGGATGTGACGTATGAGAATCTCAATCAAGATCCCGGGGGGGCGGAATATTTGAATTAGAGAGGTGGATATATAAAGGGCGAACGGGTCACTGGGTTGTCAGGCGCACTGGAGGAGGGAGGTCTGAACAAGCACCACAAGCGTGTAAGTTAATAACAACTTTTACTTGTTCCCTGACTGAGGTATCCGTAGTCACTTGTTGAATGGCTGATGCTTCATTTTTTGCAGGGAGACTCGGATCAGGTGGCATGTATATATATATCGATGGGAAATAACCACCCCTCACCACTATTGAGTCCTGGATAATCTGTATTAGCGGTGTATTGTGGACTGAATTGGAGATCGTACCCCTCTTCCAGTGGCAATGATACCATATCAGGTTCTATATATGTATTGTTTAAAACACATTTGATATATAATACATACAGTGTCTCTGCCTATCAAAGCATTCTGGTGGTTACACCTTAATTAAGGGCCTGGTACTCCACAGTGGGAGACACCTATGCATTTTTGGATGACTTATATGTTTACTGTTTATACAACTATCAATCATACTATCGAAGCATTGGCCTCCTGATGAACCCAGATAGACTGGGGGAAACGCATTGAGGCGACATAACGGCCTTTGAGGCAAAAAATTATTATTATTTTTTTTTTTGGGCACCTATCAATTTCAAATTTGGAACACAGGGAGAGCTAAGGGAAAACAGGGGTAGGAAGGAGGACAGGGAGTCTCCACCTTCAGGGGATGTCCCTGGGCAGAGGGGTAATACAGGGAAATTGATAGGGAAAGTCATCAACACCCGGATCCCTCTGATTTACCTCCTCTGGACTGCCCCTACCCGTGTATCCTGTGAATTTGATTATCTTTTGGGTTGTTTATATGTTGTATGTGGGACGGGATGTCTCGTTTTAATAGCATATTTAATAAAGTGTTACATTTTAATGGTATATGACGGAAAGGGGTGTTCAAAGCTGGAGATTTCCCAGTAATTTAGAAATGCTGGCATTCAGGCCCAGGGCACAAGGGTGGCTAGGTGGGAATTTACGCTTTCTCTCCAAGGTTTGTGAGATGGAGAGCTGAACGCTGCCGTGTGACATGGTGGAGATGCTTGGTGACGCAGGGTGTGGTGTCGGTGGCACATCCTCTGTTTGGTGGGCGGCAGGTGCCAACATTCCTCCCGAGGCGGAGGAAGAGGCCGAGGCAGCAGCAGAAAAGGGAGCAGGGGGAGCCAGAGTGAGTTTCTTGCTTTTAAGGTGTTTACTCCACTGCAGTTCATGCTTTGCATGTAGATGCCTGGTCATGCAGGTTGTGCTAAGGTTCAGAACGTTAATGCCTCGCTTCAGGATCTGATGGCACAGCGTGCAAACCACTCGGATCTTGTTGTCAGCACATTGTTCAAAGAAGTGCCATGCCAGGGAACTCCTTGAAGCTGCCTTTGGGGTGCTCGGTCCCTGGTGGCGGTGGCCAGTAGCAGGCGAACTCTCTTGGCGGCGGCTGGTCTGCTTTTGCCCCCTGCTCCCTCTTTTGCTACGCTGTTGGCTCGGTCTCACCACTGCCTCTTCCTCTGAACTATGAAAGTCAGTGGCACGACCTTCCATGTGGGGTCTAGGACCTCATCGTCCCCTGCATCGTCTTCCACACAGTCTTCCTCCCTGACCTCCTGTTCGGTCTGCACACTGCAGAAAGATGCAGCAGTTGGCACCTGTGTTTCGTCATCATCAGAGACGTGCGGACTCCGATGAGGTGGTATTCCAATGTCCTCATCATCAGGAAACATCAGTGGTTGTGCATCAGTGCATTCTATGTCTTCCACCACTGGGGAAGGGCTAGGTGGATTCCCTTGGGAAACCCTGCCAGCAGAGTCTTCAAACAGCATACGTCCTCTCCCAGCACCAGAGGGTACACTAACACCAACACGACCGCGTCCCCGTCTCTTACTAGATGTTTTCCTCATTGTTACCGTTCACCAAGCACCACAATTAGGAAAAAAATATTTGGCCCAATGTATTGATTTTAAATTCAGGCCTGTTTTTACAGGCACCTAACACTATCTGCCTATTTGTTTATGTAGCGTATTACACTAATCCAGGCACAGCAGTAACCACTGATTTAGGGGAATATCTCTTTTAGGGCTCGTATTTAGGCCCTGGATGAAAGGTATCCTTTTATGGACAGATTTACACTTGGCTTGCAACAGCTGGGACACCAGATTAAGGGTATTGCTATTTTGGCAAGTGAATTACACCCCAGAACAAAATATATGTTTTGGCGGACACTATGAAACTTGGCCTGCAACAGCTGGGACACCAGATTCAGGGTATTGCTATTTTGGCAAATTAATTTCACCCTAGAACAAAATATATGTTTTGGCGGACACTATGAAACTTGGCCTGCAACAGCTGGGACACCAGATTCAGGGTATTGCTATTTTGGCAAATTAATTTCACCCCAGAACAAAATATATTTTTTGGCAGACACTATGAAACCTCACCTGCAACAGCTGGGACACCAGATTCAGGGTATTGCTATTTTGGCAAATTAATTTCACCACAGAACAAAATATATGTTTTGGCGGACACTATGAAACTTGACCTGCAACAGCTGGGACACCAGATTCAGGGTATTGCTATTTTGGCAAGTGAATTACACCCCAGAACATAATATATGTTTTTGCGGACACTATGAAACTTTGCCTGCAACAGCTGGGACACCAGATTCAGGGTATTGCTACTTTGGCAAGTGAATTACACCCCAGAACAAAATATATGTTTTTGCGGACACTATGAAACTTTGCCTGCAACGTCTGGGACACCAGATTTAGGGTATTGCTATTTTGGAAAATTAATTTCACCCCAGAACAAAATATATGTTTTGGCGAACACTATGAAACTTTGGCTGCAACAGCTGGGACACCAGATTCAGGGTATTGCTATTTTGGCAAGTGAATTACACCCCAGAACAAAAGATATATTTTGGCGGACACTATGAAACTTTGCCTGCAACAGCTGGGACACCAGATTCAGGGTATTGCTATTTTGGCAAGTGAATTACACCCCAGAACAAAATATATGTTTTTGCGGACACTATGAAACTTTGGCTGCAACAGCTGGGACACCAGATTCAGGGTATTGCTATTTTGGGAATTGAATTTCACCACAGAAAATAATCTATCCTTTGTCAGACAGCAGACAGTATTATACTTGGCTAGCTAAAGCTGGAACACCAGATTTAGGGGATTGGTATTTGTGCAATTGTATTTAACCCCTTAATAAAATATAGAAATTGCTATCCTGAGTTTCTAGGGGTGACAATTAGCACAACCAAGCCCCTGATGTAGGATATAGCAAAAAAAAAATAGTATTAATGGATTGATGGACTTGGCGGCAACTTGTTCTGGTGCACCACAAGTCACAAAATGGCCGCCGATCAACCCAGAAAATAAGTGACAGAAAAATGCTCTGTGCAGCCTAAAAACCAGTGAGCAAGTAACTAGCAGAAGTTCAATCATTCACAGCTGTGGATCGATCACTTTATTAGGTGCTGTTGCTGACTTTACCCTGCCTAATCTCGCCCTGACAGAAGCTGTGTCCTCTCCCTACACTAATCAGAGCAGTGTGACGTGCGGCGTTACGTGACTCCAGCTTAAATAGAGGCTGAGTCACATGCTGCACTTGGCCAATCACAGCCATGCCATTAGTAGGCATGGCTGTGATGGGCTCTTAGGGCAAGAAGTAAAACGCTAGCTGATTGGCTGCTGCGCAGCCCTTCAGAAAGCGGGAAGTAATCGACGAACAACGAACTCGAACCCGAACTTTTTTGAAAATGTCCGGGTTCGGGTCCGTCTCTCGGACACCCCAAAATTCGGTACGAACCCGAACGATGCTCGAACTGTTCGCTCAACACTATTCCCTAGGGTACCTTTATTATTGCTCTTATACCAATAAATGTTTATTTCCCATTTTAATCTTTGGTCTATTTGTAACTAGATATAGAGTGCCGATCTATACATATCTGTATTTATTTCCTTTACTATTGGTGATTGGGTGAGTCACATTTAGAGCTTTGAGCACCATACATGAAAAAGTAAAAAGTATCAGGTGAGCACCTATACCTACATAGAGTGAATTTTATTTATTTTTCTAATTGGGAGATGGACAGCTGAATGCTTCCATTGGATAGTGTGGAGATGCTTGGGGACGGTGAAAGATGTGGTGGTGTTGCTGCCACATCCTCTATTTGCCGGGTGGCAAGTGCCACTGTCACTCACTTGTACTCAGGTTTAGAACGTTTATTTTTAATTTGTATGTATTTTATGATATTTTAAGTTATTTCCCTATCCAAATTTGTTTGCAGGGCACTTCTCCTACTCTTACCCCCATTTTACATCAATTTCCAGCCTTCTAGCCCTTTCCATGACTTTTTTAGAGCCATTATAGTGCCCCAAAGTTCGGGTCCCCATTGACTTCAATGGAGTTCAGGGTCAAGTTCGGGTCCCGAACTCGAACTTTGCGTTGCAGTTCAGTGTACCCAAACTTCCAGGTGTTCGCTCAACTCTAGTCCTTAATCATAATGCAACCAGGTGAAGTACTGGATCTTTGTTTGTTCATGCATCTCATAAGAGTATATTCAACCTGATAATCATGCCAAAAGTCAGGGCAGACAGGACAGGGTCAAAATCTATTAAGCAGACATAGGGCATGGGTTATCAGAACATATATAGTACATCTTCATGGTGAAAGACAACACCTAGAAACAATATTGCTTAGGCACCCCTCCCAGAAGACACCTGTTAGTGGGTGGATGGGATGCCATGTTCTCACTGATGGAACAATTGTTGAGGGTACTCTGGGCACATGTGACATAACAGGGAAAGTGGTGGCAGACAATGCAATCAGTGTCTGTTCTTCAGTTGCGGTTTCCAATGTTCAGTGGTGGTAAAGAGATGTTCAGTGTCATAGGTTTTCCAAGGTTCCTTCCTGTATTAGGTCCAGTTGCTGAGATAAAAGGGATAGTTCTCAGTGAGGATAAGGTGGTAGATGGTCAGAGGATGAGCCCACTAGCATAACAAAAAATACTTGAGAGACACTCTGGGTGGACATCTTGGAAATGAGCAGTGGTAGTATTCAAAATTTAGGAACTTTAGCTGGCCATTTTCTTGCCATAGTACAATGTGGCTACTGGCTACAATTGCACCCTCTGCAACCACCTGTAGGTGAATTGTCTTATTATCATTAGAAGGTGGGTCAGTTAACAACATTTCTACTGTACTGCTGGAGATTTAAGCTGGATTTACACAGGCTTACTGAGCTGCTGATTGTCGCGAAGGAAGCTTTCTTTCCGTCAGTCGACTGCTCGTTCAGTGAAGGAAAAATAAGATTACACTTACCGGTAATCTTTTTCTATTTTTTAGCCTATGAAAGCACCCATGGAGAGACCGCCTCCTACTCCTCAGGACAGGAAACAGGAACCGGAAACCGCTTTAAAAGAGGGACCACCCTCTCCACCTCCAGTCCTTTTCCAAGAACTAAGACACATAAGATATATATATATATATATATTTATTTTTTATTTTTTTTTTGTTAGGAAGGGAATTAGCCGGGTGCTGTCATAGGCTCAAAGAAAAATGATTACTGGTAAGTGTAATCTCATTTCCCCACCTCGCCTATGACAGCACCCATGGAGATATAAGCGAGATCTATCTAGCTTGGGACAACGGCTTAAAATACTTTATGGCCAAAACTCAGGCCTTCATTAGAAGGCAGATGAAGTTTATAGTACTTAGAAAATGTGGGGAACTCCAGGTGGCAGCCCTACAAATCTGCTCTATAGAAAGAAGTGGAGGCCCTCTCTGCCAAGAAGTAGAGACTGATCTAGTAGAGTGAGACCCGAATCCTGATAGTGGAACAGCTCCCTTGGAAGAGTATGCTAAGTAAATAGCCTGCCTAATCCATCTAGCAATAGTCTGGGAAGATATGGGGGAGCCCTTCTTACTGCCCTGAAAACAAAGCAACAGATGGGATTAGGACCTCCAGGGCTGTGTGACCTGCAGATATTGAATTAAACATTTCCTCATGTCTAAACAATGGAACTCCAATTCGTTTTCATTTTTCGGAGAAGCACAGAAGGAGGGAAGAACTATCTCTTGGGAACGGTGAACAGAGGAAGACGCCTTTGGCAAAAAAGAAGGATCAGGAGAAATAACCACCCGATCCTCCAAGAACCTTGAGTAAGGCTGGTCAATGGAAAGAGCATTCACCTCACCAACCCTTCTAGCAGAGGTAATAGTAAGGAGAAAGGCCAGCTTTAGGGAGAGCATCTTAGGGGAAATGCTGTCTATCCGCTCAAAATAATATGACGACAGGGCTGAAAGAACTAAGTTTAAATCCCAAGGAGGGATTCTTTTTCTGGGGGATAACTGGGGATAACTTAGAAACTGCAGTGATGAATCTCTTCACCCAGGGATGACCCGCTAATTTAAATTCAAATAAGGTGCTTAAGGCTGAGATCTGCACCTTTAAAGTGCTAGGTCTAAGCTTTATTTCCAACCTTCCTGCAGGAATTCTAAAACAAGAGGGATATCTGGAGCCTCCAGAACATCCACTGATCTATTGGCAAATCTTCAGAAAGCCCTCCAAACTCTCAAATAAATTTTAGAAGTGACCTTGTTACGACTCACCAACAGAGTAGTGATGACATCATCAGAGAGACCCCTTCTTCTTAAAATTTCCCTCTCAAAAGTCAGGCAGTCAGATGAAGACTCTCCACTTCAGGATGAAGGATTGGTCCCTGAGCTAAAAGAAACCCCAGAAAACTGGAAGAACCCAGGGGATGGTGATCGACATTTTGCAGAGCTCTGAAAACCACACCCTCCTTGGCCAAAAGAGGTCTATCACTATAACCATAGCACAATCTTCCTTGATCTTTTTGAGGACTCTTGGCAACAGCTTCAGAGGAGGGAAGGCATAAAGAAGACCCCTACCCCAGGACTGGGCTAACACATCTACAGCCTTCAGCTGATCCTTCATGACAGAAAAAAGAACTTCTCCACCTTTCTGTTTGACCTGGTTGCAAAGAGGTCTATTTCCGGAATGCCCCATAAGGCTGAAATTTTGTTGATGGCATAGATTATGACGGCTGAGGAAATCTGCTTCTACGTTGTATACCCCTTTTTAGATGTACTGCAGAAAGAGATAAGAGAAAATCGTCTGCTAGTCTGAAAATCTCAGACTCGGAGCTCTAGTACCACCCTACTTGTTGATATGGGCAACTGCTGTCATATTGTCTGAATAGATCCTGACATTCCTGCCCCTGATCATTGGAAGACTCTGATCTGATACCATTCAGTTCTCTGAAATTTTGAGACTGGGCACCGGACCCTAAGTCCCAGGTCCCCTGCAGTAGCAGAGACTCTACATGGGCTCCCCAACCGAAGGGGCTGGCCTCCATGGTCAAAGAAAGGTATGCATCTCTGTGCCAGGGAACACCCTTCTGTAGATTTTGAAGATGCATCCAGCACTCCAGAGAAAGCAACATCTGGGATGATAACTGAAACTCCAGATGCATAAAGAGAGTCTGCCTGTCCCAAACTTTTAGAATCTGAAGCTGCAGGGGCCTCTAATGGTACTGGGCCCATTCCGCTCCCGGAATCGCTGCAGTCATGAGCCCCAGCACCGACATGGTTTCCCTTAGGGAAACTACCTGCCGAGAAAGAAGGTTCTGAATCTTTGATGAGATCAACAGAGGTTTGTGTAAGGGCAACAGACACCTCTGCACCTTTGACTCAGTTGCAAACTGGACTTTTCTATGTTTATCTCCCATCCTAGTTTGTCCAGAACCTCTCTCAACCCGGTAATCTGTACTTCCAAGATGTGACTTGACTGGGCGAGGAGTAGAAAATCATCTAGCTAGGGAATGATTACTAAGTCCTTCTCCCTCACATGAGCCATCATCACCGTAGTGATCTTCGTAAAAACCCTTTGGGCCTGAAATTGAGCATCCATAATCCCGTTCTCTAGGAGAACTGCTTCTCTTAAAAACTTCTGGTGGAGAGATGGATAGGCAGATGATAACATGCATCCTTTAAATCCACTGTAGCCATGTAACGATCTGGAAAGAGATGGTTCACTGCTGACCTGATAGATTCCATCCCAAAAAACGGTTCACACACTTTAAGTTTATCATGGTACGAAAAGAACCATTTGGCTTTTTTTACAAGAAAAAGAGTCAAGTAAAATCCTCTTGCCTCTTGCTGCTTTTGAGCCTCCACCAATACTTTTTTTGCTAATAGGGAATAAACCTCTGAAATGATGGCTGCCTGTTTTGGGGGGTATGAAAGATAGTTTGTCAACACGAATCTCTCTTCCGGCACCTTTTGAAATTTTAATTTTAAGCCCTCTTTTATAATTGTATTTATCCATGGGCTATTATAGATTTTTGCCACTGACTTGAGAAGTGAGACAGACGACCGCTCACTGGAGGCCTGGCGTCATTGGGGCTGCTTCTTTGAGGCCTCTGCCCCCGAAAAAAGAAACCCCTTTGACTTTTTTGCTGCTCCTGCAAATGTCTAGACCTTTCTCATCCCCTGAAAACTTCCCTGTTAAACTTAGGGCGGAAAGATTTTCTAGGGGGCTGACTGGTGGAAGGAAAACCCTTTTTCTTATCAGAGGCCAAATAAAAATTCTCCCTGACATGGAATGCCACAAAGTTTGGCTTTAGAGCTAGCATCCCCACTTCAGCTTTTCAACCAGATAGCTCTACGGGCAGTATTGGATAAAGCAGAAGCCCTGGCTGATAATCTTAGGGAGTCTGCCGAAGCATCAGCCGGAAAATCTAGGGCATTATAAAAAGTAGGAAATTATGATAACAATTCCTCCCTCAAGGTACCGCCTTTAATGTGATCCTTCAACTCCTTCATCCATGCCTTAAGGGATCTAGCTAGCGAAGTAGTGGCAATAGCTGGTTTAAAGGCCGCCGCAGAGGCCTCCAAATTTTGTTTTTAAATAAATGTCTGCCCTTCTATCCATTGGGTCCTTTAAAGAACCCATATCCTCAAACGGAAGTGCAGCTTTTTTAGCTATTTTGGCAACCGGGGCATCTAGCTTTGAGGCTCTATCCCAAGAGGCAGTCATCTCCTCCTCAAAAGGGTATTTTCGCTTAACAGAGGAGGGTATAAAAAACTTCCTATGAGGCTTTTTCCATTCTTTAGCAATAACAGCCTGAATATTTTTATGCACATCGAAGACTTTTCTTTTCTTAGGGCCCAGACCTTCAAACATAGAGACCTGAAGAGATTGTGGAGGCGTTTGGTCATCTAAGGCTACTTTCACACTCGCCTTTTGGCTTTCCGTTTGTGAGATCCGTCATGGGCTCTCACAAGCGGTCCAAAATGAATCAGTTTTGACCTAATGCATTCTGAATGGAAAAGGATCTGCTCAGAATGCATCAGTTTGCCTCTGTTCAGTCTCCATTCCGCTCTGGAGGCGGACACCAAAACGCTGCCTGCAGCGTTTTCCTGTCCGCTTGACGAAACTGAGACATATTTAAGTTATAGGGGGCGGATCCATTTTCTCTGACACAAATTGCCACAACAGAAAACAGATCCATCTCCCATTGACTTTCAATGGAGTTCATGGCGGACCCGTCTTGGCTATGTTACAAATAATACAAACAGATCTGTTCATGACGGATGCATGCGGTTGTATTATTGTAACGGATCCGTTTTTGCAGATCCATGACGGATCCAGCCAAAACGCAAGTGTTAAAGTAGCCTTAGTCCATAGTAGCTCTTATTACTTTTACTAGGGAATGAATATTCTCTGTATGAAAAAGCGCCTTCCCAGCGGCTTCATCTTCAGCGGAGTCATTTAATGAAAGACATTCTCCCTCTTCCTCCAATCCAGAAAGCACATCACTGTCGCTAGAGGGGGGATTTGATGCAGCGGCAGAGGTACTAGGGTGGCTTTTTAGCAGACCGCTAACCGACTCCTTAACCTCCTCCCGGATCATCTGCTTGATGCTGCCCTTCAGAGATGGAGCTTCCTCCTCCATTAACTTGCTCACACAAGCTTGGCAAACTAGTAGGAGGAGGTCGGGCTTAAAGTGATAGTAAGGAAGCCGAGGAGAAGGCAGAAGCACTTTATCAGATAGATAAGTGGCGCTATGAGCGTCTTGGGGCAGAGGAAACCCTGATCAGCTCTGCCTTCTACAAACCCCCACAGAAGGCTGGTTTCCCCTGTAACTGGGTAACTGGGGCTCCTTTGGATGAATGAGTTACAGTGGAAATAGTACAAAAAAAAGTCTCTCATTGTCTCCCAAAGGTCTTTTAGTGACCACTTGGGGACAAATTATGTGGAAAAAATATATAATATATTTTTTTTAATTATAAAAAGAAAAATTTGAAAAATAAAAAATAAAATACAAATAAAAGAAAAAAATAAATAACATTTTGTGGCAAAAAATAGAATATTATAAAAAAATACCATAAAAATTAAAAAAAGGTGCATATTATATAGAAAGTTCTAAGAAAAAAAAAAAAAAGGAAAGAGTGCAAAATAAGTGTTCATTGTCCCCCAACAGACTATTTATGACCTCTTGGGGGACATATTATGTTGCAAAAATGTATTTAAAAAAATAAGTAATAAACTAATTATAAAAAACTTAATACAATAAAATATTAACAAAATACAAATAAAAGTAAAAAAGAAAAAGAATAGGTGCACATTTAAAAATAGGGTCAGTGTCTCCCAAAGGTATTTTTATGACCTCATGGGGGACATATCATGTAGAAGAAATATATTAAAAATTAAGTTAAAAAAAGACTAAAAAATAATAAAATTCATAAAACAATTCACCATTACCGCCTCATTCACGTCAAACTATACATATTATATAACAAAACGGCCTACACAAAATAAGGAACTAATTATAATAATAATAATTTATTTTGGTGTCAGTTTGCATATTTAAACAATAAGGAGCTATAGTTTGAAAAAAAAAATACTTTTTAAAAATGTTTTGTACAGTTTCCCCCAAATAAAACTACTAAAAAATAAATTATAAAGCCCTATGTGTCACGTAAATAATTGTTAAGTTAAAGCGCTTACTGGTTATTGCAAGGGCCCCTATAACGGCAGGAGGCAGTAATAACCAGTGAGTTCCATCCCTTGCAGTGAAGGAAAGCGCTTACTGGTTATTGCAGGGCCCCAATAACTGGGGACAGGAGGCCTCAATAACCAGTGAGCGCCGGTCTCTGCAGTGAAGGAAATCACTGATTTATGAATAGGAGGCAGCATGGAAGGAAATGTCGCCATGTAACCAGTTTCTGCAGCATGACCCCTGAAACAAAAGGTTCATACTTACCTGCTCCGGTCATCTGTGCTGCCCCCGCTGCCTCCATCCTCCGTTCTCCAAACTGTTTATACCTGTCAATGCATGGCCATGGTGACATGCACCTCTCCAGCCAATGACTGGCTTTAGCAGTGACCTACTGCTTGTGGCCACATCACCACTGAAGCTAGTAATTGGCTGGAGAGGTGCATGGGAATATGGCCATGCACTTACAGGTGTAAACAGCGTGTGGAGTGCAAAGGACCAGAGCGGCGGGAAGCCGGTAAGTATAACTCTTTGGTTTCAGGGGCTATGCTGCAGGACGATATTCGGGACAATTACTGGAAAAAGTATTCATAGGATTGCCTTATATGTGGCCAGTATAATTGTGCCGCTGATCAGGCAATAAACAAGGAATCGTTTGTTTGTCGGTTGATTTGCATATTTTATCAGGAAAAAAAGGTTGTGCACCCCTGTGCTAGATATAAAACCTCTGTAAATAACTCTAAGTTTGATAATCTTTCTTGGTACTGTGAGCAAGTCATTCCCTTAATCGCATTGGTCGCCTTCCTCTGCATCTGACACAGTCCAGTTCATATCTTTCTAATGAAGGAACTTTAGAAACTTGTCACATGTTTCTGAGCTTCCTGTAAAGTATTCAGTGATTTTATAGGGCTCTGTAGCCAGGGCCAAGCAGGGCAAGTGCGGGGCCCACTCAGGTCTAGTCGCAGATTACTGAACAGTGGGGATTCCCTCGGGACTCTTCCTGTTTTAGGAGTCCCTGCTCTGACTCCATATATGGATATATCCATATATGGAATCAGTGCTATCACCATGAAGAGGGTATCCCCAAGCATTGTCAGTATGCTTGGGGACACCCTGTGTATTTAAATCTATTTACCCTCTCTTTCTAAAATCCTGCTCCCTTGTGTAACTATTATTTTTTATTTATTTTTATGGGAAAAGTGGCAACCCTAACAGAACCCCTGCTCCCCGGTGACCCCCATAACTTTTTTTTATAGTTTTGTCTACGGAGATGTGTGGGGGCTCATTTGAGGGTAATCTGTATTTTTTGACAATACCATTTTGGGGTGTGTATGACTTGATCACTTTTTATTCAATTTTCGTGAGAAAAAGTGATGAAAAAATGGCAATTCCACCTTTTTTAATTTTTTTTACTATATCCTTCACCATATGGGCTAACTTTTTTTTATATTTTAATAGTATGGGTGTTTTCGCATGTGACGATGACAATATTGTTATTCTTTTTTGTTTAGATTTATTTTGGGGAAAGTGGGGTGATTTAACTTTTTAAGTTTTTTTATATTTTTAAAACTTTTGTTAAATTACTTTTCATCAGATTGCAACTTATACAAAATAATGGAAATTGCTCCATAATTCTGTATAGAAATCACTGTATCACAGTTTAGTGCTGCCACCTAGTAGCCTGATATACTAATAATGAGCCTGGAAGCCTAGTACAGGCTGCGGCTCATTTTTAGAACAGGGTGCTTTCCCCAATATTAAAAAACAGAAGCGCTGTCTGCTCATGCACTCCTTCCCCCATATCATGAATTTCTATGTTGGAATGTCTCACATATCTTGGCTTAGTGATCACCAACCTTGTAAAACCCCAACTTGTTCCTGTAAATGATTAATTAAGAAAGGGGTTGTTCAGTTTTAGAAAAAGATGACTGTGTTCATCCAGAAATAGTGCCACACCTGTCCATGGATTGTATTGCAATTTTCTCCACTGACTCAAATGAGGCTGAGTTGCAATATCACTCAGAGCTTGAGGACCGGTGTGGCAATGTGATTAAAACGAAGGCATGTTTTTTTCTAAACACAGATCATGACTCTAATAACTCCTTATTACTTACTGTTTTTAACCATATCTATAGTTTAATAAACTAAGGGCCAGATTTATCATTAGCTAAAGTCACTTTAATGGAGTGAAAAAGTCGCAAAAAAATGCGCAATCGGTAAAATTGCGCATTCTTTTGCGACTTTTTCAAGCTCTGCACTAAGCTCTCCAGTTTTGTGAAAGTGGGCGTGTTGTCTTATGCAAATGAATCTCTAGACAGATTTACTATTGCAACCATTTAAAAAGTCGCAAAAAAGTCGCAAAAAAGTCGCAAAAAAATGCGCAATTTCACTCCAGGAGGGACCATGCTTATCTTATGCGACTTTTTAATAGAACATGCGACTTTTTTGTAAAGACGTGCGACTTTTGTAAAGCCGCTTACTGAAGGATAAACTGCTACCGTCAATCCACATTTATCACAGTATTAAAGGACCATTTATAAATCTGACTAACTAAAAGTGACTTTGGGCATATGTAAAAGTGGAGTAAGATGTAAGTGTAATGATAAATCTGGCCCTAAGACTTTAACTCACCAAAATGAAGGAGGTAGGGTTGATGAGAGCTATCTGTCATGGTCAAGGTGGTATGGCCTGAAGGTCCAGGGTTGATTTGCTGTACTTCCTCTTTGAGTTCTAATCAAAGTCAAGGTATTTCTTACCCTGAGCATTTTTCTTAGCTTAGGGCCTCTTGACAAGGCTTGGAAGAGATTTCCATTTGGCTCCTAGCAATTCCACTGCAGAATTGGCTTCCTCTGCAATTAAGGGTTTTTGGTGGCCAAGAATTTTGTGGAGGTCCATAAAGATCACTTTCAGGTCCAGTGGAGACATGTTTTCATGAGGAATTGTTTCCCGCAGCATCTCCAAATGTTTCAGTACAGCATTCTTCTCTTTGTTGGTCCTTAAAAACCTTGTAGACTCAAGTATCATCATTTTCAGAAGTCTTGGTTGCTTCCGTCCTAATGCTTCATAAAGACTCAACAGCTTTTCCTTGGCTTCTCCAATACAATGGCCTCCCAAGAGAGTCTTCATGTCTGTGCAACCAATGTATGGGAGAGAATGGAAAAAGCTCACCACACCAGCTGCTGCAACAGGTGGCTTTTTGTAGTGCAGTTTGATAAATAACGTGGACAGACTGTTTTCGACACTGATTTCAAAATGTCCGAATATCTTTGTATCGTAGCTTTGTGCTAAATCGGCAAATAATGAAGCGGTGTGCATCTGTATCATGGGCTTGTTGTGGTGAAGAAGACATATACAAAGTTCTATGATTCTGTCAAAGTTCTCACCAAGTTTGTGTTGCCTCAAAAGTCTTACAATTTTGCACAGTGTCTTTAAGATTTCTATGATGACTGTTGACTCTCTGTGGTCCGCTAATTTTGTTAGCAGAGCTTCACAGATGCTATTTCGGACTGCAGTTACTTCTTTTGCAGCACCTCTTGTGGCATTCCCAATGGCCTCCACTGCTACAGTGCATTCCATCAAATCTGAGTTTCTGGTCTTGCCAATGCTGGTGTTGATTAATTCTTCCACCACGTTTCCCTCGATGAGTCCAGGAGGACGTAGGAGCTCCGAGAAGAACAGGGTGCTTGTGATGTTGGCCTCTCTAATAGGAGATCTTAAGACTGGGAGCAGGCAAGAAATAAGATATTTTTTCCCATCATTGTTCAGGAAGACGTTTTGAACAAACAATGACATCACTTTACAAAGTTTTTTTAACCCTGTGGCCAGTCTAAAGAGTTTTACCAGATAAGATGTTGATTTTATCCATGTATAAAAGAAAAGTATGTCAGGTATGGCTGTTTATATGAAACGGTGAAAAAAGTCAGGGTTATCTAGTATTTGCTACTCTAAGCTATAGAATGTGCTGATGAAATGGCATGTCCAGAGTATAAATATAATATAGTAAAAGGATCACACCTGAATGTGCTAAAAGGACACAAATTGCTTCTCTAGAAGTCAGTAAGAGCACTTCAAATACCTTTTGTGACTGAAGATGGTAATATCTATTTCTTGCAAAGATAAAGGTATCCAAACATTCCAGTAAGTGTAAGTTCAGATTTACAGAACAAAATGTTTCACACAACAATTAAGTATTTTAATGTATCTGTTTATTGTCAAATTATTTGATGTAAAAATATTTGGTGCCTATTTTTATCATAAATGTTAGCATAGTTTGCATACTTTCTGTAAGTCAAGCAACAGCATCACTTTCCATTTATAAAGAGAGGGTGAGAGTATAAAAATAAATCATGGCTTTGATAAACACATGAGTTTTCCACATGGGCGAGCTAGAAGAAAATTGCGTTATAGTCTTCCATAAAAATAAACTGCTTAGAAGTTAAGTACTAAACATTTCTGCCATAGGGATTATTGGCACTGTGACATCTCTTTTATTGGCACTGTGACATCTCTTTCCTTCCTACATCAGAAAATGTGTCCTTTCTGACTACTTCTACCAATTCTAGTGCTAAACCTCTTAGTTAGTGATGAGCAGCAGGTGCCATATTCGATTTCGACGAAATTCGCGAATATTCGATAGAATATTCGTTTCATATTCGTCGAAATCAAATATTCGTAATTATTCTAGTTATCGCGATTAATATGCGATTTAAATAATCGTGTATTGCGATTGTAACTTAAGGCTACTTTCCTATTGATTTGATATCTAGAATTAGCAAAGATGACGAATGTATTCGTCATATTCCTCAAAAACGAAGATAACAAAGTATTCTCCATCTTCGTCGTTTTAGCTACCTATTCGTCAACTTCGCTAATTCTGGCAATCAAATAGGAAAGTTGACTCTAGAGACAGCTGTTTAATTCGCTATGCGATTATCTTATTATTATTATTTTTTTAATAAATTGAATAATTATAATAAGTATCATAATAAGTAGTACATTTTTTTAAAAAGCAAAGTAATATAATCGCAATGCGATTATTTGAACTTAAATTAATCGCATTTCTCTTTTAACTTACAGCTGTCCAGATTGACCCTAACAAACCAATAAAGAGAATCCTGCTCTTTTTTCTCATTTGTTAAATCTAGTTAGTCATTAGTCAATTGTTCACATTAGTCAACTTTCCAATTAGTCCCCCACTATAAGTTGTAATCGCGTTTGAATGGAACATTAGAGCTATTAGCCTAATTTACTATTGGTTGGCTCAATAGAATTACGTTTCATTCGTACGCAAATACAACTTTAAGTTTTCATTCGTACGCGAATACAACTTAGAGCTATTAGTCTGAGTTACCCCATTGGTTGGCTCAATAGAATTAAGTTTCATTCGTACGCGAATACAACTTAGAGCAAGGAACCAATATGAAATTTGCCTGCCTATACAGTCTACTATGTTTGGTTCGTTATCTCGATAATACGTAATTTAAATAAACGTGAGCGTGCGTCTGTACGTGCGTCTGTACGTGCGTCTGTACGTGCGTGCCTGTCTTTGGATCGCAAGGAGAGTGGAGAGAGACAGATCCTACAGACGAATCACGATTAGAAGAAAATGGCAAAAAGCAATTTCGATCCAGAAGAGCTGGAATATTTGATCACTGTAAGTAATTCTACCTAACAAGTATGTCACTCTTAAAGGGGCAGCCACTGTTCAAGTCACTGTTAAAGGGGCGGCCACTGTTCAAGTCACTGTTAAAGGGGCAGCCACTGTTCAAGTCACTGTTAAAGGGGCGGCCACTGTTCAAGTCACTGTTAAAGGGGCGGCCACTGTTCTAGTCACTGTTAAAGGGGAGGTCATTGTCAAAGTCACTGTTAAAGGGGAGGGCACTGTTCAACTCACTCTTAAAGGGGCAGCCACTGTTCAAGTCACTGTTAAAGGGGCGGCCACTGTTCAAGTCACTGTTAAAGGGGCAGCCACTGTTCAAGTCACTGTTAAAGGGGAGGCCACTGTTCAAGTCACTGTTAAAGGGGCGGCCACTGTTTTAGTCACTGTTAAAGGGGAGGTCATTGTCAAAGTCACTGTTAAAGGGGAGGGCACTGTTCAACTCACTCTTAAAGGGGCAGCCACTGTTCAAGTCACTGTTAAAGGGGCAGCCACTGTTCAAGTCACTGTTAAAGGGCGGCCACTGTCTGTTACTGGTAAAGGGGCGGCCACTGTTCTAGTCACTGTTAAAGGGGAGGTCATTGTCAAAGTCACTGTTAAAGGGGAGGGCACTGTTCAACTCACTCTTAAAGGGGCAGCCACTGTTCAAGTCACTGTTAAAGGGGAGGCAGTTGTCAAAGTCACTGTTAAAGGGGAGGCCACTGTTCAAGTCACTCTTAAAGGGGCGGCCACTGTTCTAGTCACTGTTAAAGGGAGGTCATTGTCAAAGTCACTGTTAAAGGGGAGGGCACTGTTCAATTCACTCTTAAAGGGGCAGCAGTCACTGTTACAACGTCAAGTCACTGTTAAAGGAGGCCACTGTTCAAGTCACTGGTTAAAGGGGCGGCCACTGTTCTAGTCACTGTTAAAGGGGAGGTCATTGTCAAAGTCACTGTTAAAGGGGAGGGCACTGATTAACTCAATTTTACAGGGGCAGCCACTGTTTAAGTCACTGTTAAAGGGGAGGCAGTTGTCAAAGTCACTGTTAAAGGGGAGGCCACTGTTCAAGTCACTCTTAAAGGGGCGGCCACTGTTCTAGTCACTGTTAAAGGGGAGGTCATTGTCAAAGTCACTGTTAAAGGGGAGGGCACTGTTCAACTCACTCTTAAAGGGGCAGCCACTGTTCAAGTCACTGTTAAAGGGGCAGCCACTGTTTAAGTCACTGTTAAAGGGGCGGCCACTGTTCAAGTCACTGGTAAAGGGGCGGCCACTGTTCTAGTCACTGTTAAAGGGGAGGTCATTGTCAAAGTCACTGTTAAAGGGGAGGGCACTGATTAACTCAATTTTACAGGGGCAGCCACTGTTCAAGTCACTGTTAAAGGGGAGGCAGTTGTCAAAGTCACTGTTAAAGGGGAGGCCACTGTTCAAGTCACTCTTAAAGGGGCGGCCACTGTTCTAGTCACTGTTAAAGGGGAGGTCATTGTCAAAGTCACTGTTAAAGGGGAGGGCACTGTTCAACTCACTCTTAAAGGGGCAGCCACTGTTCAAGTCACTGTTAAAGGGGAGACCACTGTTCAAGTCACTCTTAAAGGGACGGCCACTGTTCTAGTCACTGTTAAAGGGGAGGTCATTGTCAAAGTCACTGTTAAAGGGGAGGGCACTGTTCAACTCACTCTTAAAGGGGCAGCCACTGTTCAAGTCACTGTTAAAGGGGAGGCAGTTGTCAAAGTCACTGTTAAAGGGGAGGCCACTGTTCAAGTCACTCTTAAAGGGGCGGCCACTGTTCTAGTCACTGTTAAAAGGGAGGCCGTTGTCAAAGTCACTGTTAAAGTGGGGGTGATAGCTCTTTCCAATTTGAGGTGGTTATGAGATGGTCATACAATGAGGCATCAGACCTCCACCGGTATATTTTCCCCTTCAGTGAATAGTTTTTCCTCCAGCTGGGAGATAGTAAAAGTCAGAACTCAATCTTAGACAGTTACAATCTGAAGTCTTTATTTCATAGTACATGTATTTATAGGACATTGGGGGTGGAAGTACCAACTTGACTTCAGCAGATGACAGGTTAATTTAGGGAAGTCGGTAAACAATACTGGTATCTGCCATATACAATACATGAAAGGGTATTTTACATATTACAATGGTAGTCTAGATGCTAACAAGTTAAAGTCGTTACAGCTTGCTCTCATGTACATGAGGATCCTGCTGTCCATTGTATTTCCGACTGGTACCTGTGTGTCATGTATTCTAATCTCCATGTCTGCTGGGGTGCGCTCGCATACAGGAATTAAGAGCCCTCTGGGGGATGTGTCTTCTGAGGGAATGACCTGTCTTGTAACAAGTGGCAGTGCCTGATATAATATATATCTAATAGCAAGGTTAAAAATCCCTTTCAATCCAACCATTGATCCCAACTTTTTATACAAAAAAGAACGGGATCATTTTCTATTCTGAGAGCTGCACTGTGTGTCTTCCTCCGGCTAGAGACCTTGTGTGTATATGTACATAACATATGAAACAAAAGTACAAATCATAAAGGAGATAATAAAAAAACCTTCTTGTGCAATTGGCGCACAGTAGGAAAAAAAAATATCTTGCATAGTGGACAAGGGGAAAAAGAGAAAGGAAAGTTTAAATAACTATGAAGGAGATTTGAAAAAACCTTCTGTGTAATTGGCGCACAGTAGGAAAAAAATCCCCTGCATAGTGGAAAAGAAAGAAGAAAGAAAAGTAGGAAAGAACACAAAACATGAAATAAACAAACATAAAATAAGCGGATCAGTGTTGTTTTGAGAGTAGCACCATGTGTCCTTTGTGTCTACTAGACTTGGCATCAATCGCAGAGTGGAGACGTGAATGTCTCTTGCTTCCTGGGGTGATGAGGGGCATATCGAGGGTAGCTTCTCAGAGTGGCGGGCACACATTGCCACTAGCCAAACAGTGGCTGCTAGCATTGTGTCTGCTACAAAGGATGCCATTGCTGCACAGATGTGAGGTCTTCCAGGGGTATGGGTGTACATTGGCATTGTACAGAGCACTGAAGCTTGCTTCTTCCTAATGATCGGATCCAACTGGGACTCGTCTGGTTCTGGTCACTCAGGCAGAGGTGAGGCTTCCTTCAATTGGGATGCATCATGAATCCAAGTAAGATAGTTGTCAGTTGACACTTTAGTTCTGGTCCTGGCCTGGACTGTCACAGGGGTTCCATAGGGTGGGTCCAGCGACTTCAACTTATGGAGAGACTTCATCAGGACTCTGCCTCCAGGCTTGAATGGGTAGGTTGGTGCACCTGTTGACAAACGAAGCGAAGCGAAGTATCACCATAATCACTGCTTTTATTTTCCAATCAGTCCCAAACCATGTATTTGGGGTGGGGGTGCTATTTTGGGAATTTCTACTCTACTACTCCTCCCTTTGACCATAGACCGCTAGCGTCTCTGGTCAACCCTTGAAGTTCCCAATAAACGATGTCTGCTGATGTTAGACCTTGGTTGCGCAATTTTGTGTGACACAGGAGGCTGCTTTTGCTTGACTGTCTCTGTAGTGAACCCTCTATGCTGCCATTTTACTCCAAAATTATGACACACCGAAAATGGGAATTTAGAATCTGTGTACACATTTACTCGCCTGCCAGCCATAATTTTGCAAGCTCTAGCAAGTGCGAATAACTCTGCAGCTTGTGCTGATGAGACAGTGGCTGGCATGGCCTCAAGAACTCTATTGGGCAATTGTACAACTGCATAACCAGCATGAAACGTTTGATCATCTGGTCGGGTGCAGGAGCCATCTACAAAAACATCCTCTGCATCAGGAAAAGGAACACTTTGTAGGGTGGGGTGGGGGCTGGTAGCTATGTGAATGTGTTCTGCACATTCATGTTGTTCTGAGATCTTATCTTGTGGACAGTCAATCGTGTTGTGTGGACAGATTTTTTCCTATAAGGTGTAGGACAGGGTGTGACGTGTACAGTGTGGTATCATGTCCCAGTGTGATCGAGCTTGTTAATTCTACAGCCATTGCACATGCTGCCGAAGTCCTGAGACATGGTGGCATGCCCTGTACAGTGACTGAGGGTAGTTTAGATATATATGTCACAGTCCTCAACCGTCCTCCATGGTCTTGAGCTAACACAGCAGCTATGGTTTCGCAAACCATGCTGCGGATGCCAGTTTACAAGGACTTTCTGGAGAGCTGTGGAGTAAACTGCAGGTACATCAATTAGACCTTGTGGCAATCTGCACCAGGTCATTTGATGGCCTTTGAAGACAAACGCCATCAGTGGCTGCGTCTTCCTATCCAACGGTATGCTAAATCCACATTTGGGAGATTACCCACACTGAAAAAAAAAAACTTTTAAGTTTAGTGAATATCCAAGCAGTAGGTCTCTATATATAAAAAACAAAACAAAATACTTACAACAAAAATGTACAGGTAGAAAGAAAAAAAATATATATAAAAAAATCATATAAAAATATTCTGCTGGCCATTAACACATCGCACACAGACAGACAGATAGACAGACATATACTAACACCACCTGCCAACCCAAGTTTTGTTCTGGTGTGTGAACAAAGACCTCTTCCTGTGAGTTTCATTAAAGGAGCAGATGATATTCACACCTAAAACACAAAAGGTTATGTGGGAACAAAAAATACTTCCACATCACAAAGGTACAGTATACATGACTGTTTTAACCAACACATGCCTGACTGTTATTTCATTGTTTGCAAACAATTACTAGTTATTGAGCTCATGATACCACGTGGTGACTATGAAAACCTTTTAAACTGATATAAAACCTGTGAACACAACAAAAACATTAGTGTTTAGCCAGTTTGACTAAGCCGCCTTTAGTGGCTCCTGAAAAGAAACACAGAGACAATTGATTACACACAATTATCATAACAGTCACATCTTTATTCCCTAAGCTTTGTCCTGTCATCTGTATGGCTGGAATATAAGTCCCATATTCTTCTTAAACTAAGCAAGCATTCTTCACAAAATTTTCCATATTGTTAATGAAAAATGGTAATGCAAAGCCAAAATGGAAGATTAGCTTTCACCATAGAATGACTTGCAGCAGACTTAGGAACATGATCTTAGTTCTAAACTTAATATTTAATTTCTTTCTGGGATTCTTCTTACCATAAGAATTGCCCATTTTATTTAGCTAAAAATATACAGTGAGATCAGCTGAATTTGAAGGTTTAGCTAAGAATAATTATGTTTGTGTTTAGTGCAAATACTTACTGACAAACCTTATGCTTATCAGTTTATATGTTTTCCATCCTATTTCTTCTAATCCAGGCTCATGACTGCTCCTGAATTTATAGTTGATTTTTAACTATTCTGGGGAGTATTTGCATCCTATGTCTTCTAATCCAGGCTCATGATTACTCCTGAATTTATGTTTGATCTTACACTATCCTGGATGGCCAAATTTATACCTTCAACTTCAGCATGAACTCGCATACAATCTATACGCAGTCTATACACAATTTATACAGTAAATTTCAATCTTATAACGACTAAGAAATGCTTAAGCAATTTATACAGCAATATACATTGTTTTAGGAAAGACTATTCACTGCACACAGCACTGTTTTAAGATTTGGGGACTCCAGACCCCTTTTTTTTTTTTTAGGAATATCAGATTCCTGGGACTTCAGATCCCTATAACTTCTTTAGGAATATCAGATTCCTGGGAGGCGCACAGAAGCGCTCACCGGGTTCAAATAATCCGCTCTCACAGTATAGGGTAGTAATAATACATCTGAAAAGACTTCATTCATAGTTTCATCTAAGACCATATCATGTGAAATCAAACATAGGGGTAATGATTATCCCATCAAGATCCCACTATAGAATAATTTGTGTACCGTTACCTTTTTTTTTTTTTTGCTTTCCTTGTTTATCTTGGTTTTTTGGGAAAATTTGTTCATTACAGGGGTGCCTCTTCCTAAAGTAAGAGCTAAGTGCTCTAATAAGAAGGTTGTGTTGGAAGAGGAGATGGCGGAGGATGAGGAGGATGAGCAGCAGGAAGAGGAACAGGCAGGACCATCAGGGCATCAAGCCCATAGCCCACCTGAGGCAGATGAGGTCCAGGAGGATGATGAGGAGGAAGAAGACGAGGTGGTGAACACCCCCCGCCAGGAGGGTAAATATATTCTGTTGGTGTTTTAATTTAAAAAATGTCCAAACACGACACAAAGGTGTCAGTTTAGTCTTTACCACAGGCAGATTTTATTCAAGAAAGCAATTATAAACAAGTTCAAGTTCAACCTCTAATTGTTATTCAGACTTTAACTATTACGTAACCTAAAGTCCAACACTTTGTGTTCACTCCAAGCAGTGTAACAAAAATATTAGTATATAACCACTCTTTAGGGTCTGTCAGAGACCATCCTCATTTCTCTGCAGGTTCAGTTTTCACATCTCCTTTCCACACTTGAAAAGAACAGCATTTTTAATCCAAACTTTATTAAAAAGGCTTGATGGAGTACGGGAGTGACCTGTGCCACTGTATCTTTCTGGGCACTCAGTCCAAAAACCCGGACCCTAATTAAATCCACGTAAAAAGTTTTTTTTACAGCTAGCTGATGTTACTGGTGTATTGATTTCCGTAAAGTATCTCAATGAGGCATACTATTTAATTAAGATGTAACGAGCATTCAATATATAAAAATTTTCTTAGACTAAAAAATAAAGTGCACAAAACCATATTAATATTTATCTAAAAAATGGTGTAAAAACTATGAAACAGTCAATAAAGAACGTAAAACACACAGCAGTAATATAAAACATGAACACTATAAAGTAATTAATAGTGTTGAGCGAACAGTTCGAAAATCGTTCAGGTCCGTACCGAATTTTGGGGTGTCCGTGACACGGACCCGAACCCGGACATTTTCAAAAAAGTTCGGGTTCGGGTCCGGTGTTCGTCGATTACTTCCCGCTTTCTGAAGGGCTGCACAGCAGCCAATCAGCTAGCGTTTTACTTCTTGCCCTAAGAGCCCATCACAGCCATGCCTACTAATGGCATGGCTGTCATTGGCCAAGTGCAGCATGTGACCCAGCCTCTATTTAAGCTGGAGTCACGTAGCGCCGCACGTCACACTGCTCTGACTAGTGTAGGGAGAGGATGCAGCTTCTGTGAGGGCGAGATAGGCAGGGATAAAGAAGTGATTTAATGATCTACCTTTCTACACCTGTGCATCAGAACAACTCAGCTGAGCTGTTCACTGAAAGTCACTATTTTGTTGAGACTGGCCAGAGCGATTTTTACTGGCACATGTAACTGGGCTGACCGGTGGTGGCCATTTTGGGACTTGTGGTGCGCCAGCACTTGCTGCCACAGAGTGTAAACCAAAGCTCCAAAGAAGTTAAAAATCTACACCTGTGAATCAGAACAACAGCGATTCAGCTGCTCAGTGAAAGTCAATTTTTTTCTGGCTGGGCAGACTGTTTTCTGGCACATGTTACTGGGCTGATAGGCGGCGGCCATTTTGGGACTTGTGGTGCTACAGCAAAAGCTGCCACAACGTCCATTAATCTAATGTAATAGTCGATTTTTTCATAGATATACTACATCAGGGGTTTGGCTGTGCTTGTGTCACCCATACTAACTGCAAAGATATTTAATATATCAGTGGTGAAACTGAAAGTAACCCACTTGGATAGCAAATCCCATGAATGTGCTGTTCCAGCTAGGCTAGCCAGTGCCACTACTTTGTCCAATACTGTCAGCCAGAAATATATATTTTTTTTATGTGCCAGAAATAGAAATTAGAAAAAGCTTTCAACGTAATAATAAAATTATTCTGGTGTTAGACCAGAAGAAGCACTCCTGTTGTAATTAATACTGTAAAAAGGCTTAGGCAATATTTCTCCCAGTGTGGGAAATTTATCTAGCAAAACTAGCATTTTAACAATTCCAGTGTTCTGAAATACCAGCAGTCCTCTTGTAATTAATACCGCCAAAAGGCATTATATCGTCCAGTGTTGTAATTTTGGTGAAAAAAAGGCCAATTTAATCAATCTGGTGTTTGTTAGACCAGAAAAACTAGGCCTCACGTTTTCACTCCTGTAAAAGGAATTATATCTCCCGTGTGGGAATCTATGTACCAAAACTAGCATTATAAAAATCTGGTTTCCAATTAGCAGCAGTGTTCTTGTAATTAATACCGCCAAAAGGCATTATTGTCCAGTGTTGTAATTTTGGTGAAAAAAAGGCCAATTTAATCAATCTGGTGTTTGTTAGACCAGAAAAACTAGGCCTCACGTTTTACTCCTGTAAAAGGAATTATATCTCCCGTGTGGGAAGCTATGTACCAAAACTAGCATTATAAAAAATCTGGTGTCCAATTAGCAGCAGTGTTCTTGTAAATAATACCGCCAAAAGGCATTATTGTCCAGTGTTGTAATTTTGGTGAAAAAAAGGCCAATTTAATCAATCTGGTGTTTGGTAGACCAGAAACACTAGGCCTCACGTTTTTACTCCTGTAAAAGGAATTATATCTCCCTGTGTGGGAATCTATGTACCAAAAACTAGCATATTAAAAATTCTGGTGTCCACTTTGCAGCAGTTTTCTTGTAAATAATACCGCCAAAAGGCATTATTGTCCAGTGTTGTAATTTTGCTGAAAAAAGGCCAATTTAATCAATCTGGTGTTTGGTAGACCAGAAAAACTAGGCCTCACGTTTTTACTCCTGTAAAAGGAATTATATCTCCCGTGTGGGAATCTATGTACCCAAACTAGCATTTTAAAACTTCAGATGTCCTATTTGCAGCAGTATTCTTGTAA